>OY804583.1:119566917-120775917 GCA_963680875.1 Bathymodiolus brooksi | reverse complement strand
AGACGTGTAGTCATCAGAGTTTTGATGGATCGGCGTACTATGTAGATGTAGACATGTAATCAGCAGAGTTTTGATGGATCGTCGTACTATGTAGATGTAGACGTGTAGTCAGCAGAGTTTTGATGGATCGTCGTACTATGTAGATATAGACGTGCAGTCATCAGAGTTTTGATGGATCGTCGTACTATGTAGATGTAGACGTGTAGTCATCAGAGTTTTGATGGATCGTCGTACTATGTGGATGTAGACTTGTAGTCATCAGAGTTTTGATAGATCGTCGTACTATGGACGTGTAGTCGTCAGAGTTTTGATGGATCGTCGTACTATGTAGATGTAGACGTGTAGTCATCAGAGTTTTGATGGATCGTCGTACTATGTAGATGTAGACGTGTAGTCATCAGAGTTTTGATAGATCGTCGTACTATGGACGTGTAGTCATCAGAGTTTTGATAGATCGTCGTACTATGTAGATGTAGACGTGTAGTCATCAGAGTTTTGATGGATCGTCGTACTATGTAGATGTAGACGTGTAGTCATCAGAATTTTGATGGATCGTCCTACTATGTAGATGTAGACGTGTAGTCATCAGAGTTTTGATGGATCGTCGTACTATGTAGATGTAGACGTGCAGTCATCAGAGTTTTGATGGATCGTCGTACTATGTAGATGTAGACGTGTAGTCATCAGAGTTTTGATGGATCGTCGTACTATGTAGATGTAGACGTGTAGTCATCAGAGTTTTGATAGATCGTCGTACTATGGACGTGTAGTCGTCAGAGTTTTGATGGATCGTCGTACTATGTAGATGTAGACGTGTAGTCATCAGAGTTTTGATGGATCGTCGTACTATGTAGATGTAGACGTGTAGTCATCAGAGTTTTGATAGATCGTCGTACTATGTAGATGTAGACGTGTAGTCATCAGAGTTTGATAAATCGTCGTACTATGTAGATGTAGACGTGTAGTCAGCATAGTTTTGAAGGATCGTCGTACTATGGACGTGTAGTCATCAGAGTTTTGATGGATCGTCGTACTATGGACGTGTAGTCATCAGAGTTTTGATGGATCGTCGTACTATGGACGTGTAGTCATCAGAGTTTTGATGGATCGTCGTACTATGGACGTGTAATCATCAGAGTTTTGATGGATCGTCGTACTATTGACGCGTAGTCATCAGAGTTTTGATGGATCGTCGTACTATGGACGTGTAGTCATCAGAGCTTTGATGGATCGTCGTACTATGTAGATGTAGACGTGTAGTCATAAGAGTTTTGATGGATCGTCGTACTATGTAGATGTAGACGTGTAGTCAGCAGAGTTTTGATGGATCGTCGTACTATGTAGATGTAGACGTGTAGTCATCAGAATTTTGATGGATCGTCGTACTATGAACGTGTAGTCATCAGAGTTTTGATGGATCGTCGTACTATGTAGATGTAGACTTGTAGTCATCAGAGTTTTGATAGATCGTCGTACTATGGACGTGTAGTCGTCAGAGTTTTAATGGATCGTCGTACTATGTAGATGTAGACGTGTAGTCATCAGAGTTTTGATGGATCGTCGTACTATGTAGATGTAGACGTGTAGTCATCAGAGTTTTGATAGATCGTCGTACTATGGACGTGTAGTCATCAGAGTTTTGATGGATCGTCGTACTATGGACGTGTGGTCATCAGAGTTTTGATGGATCGTCGTACTATGGACGTGTAGTCATCAGAGTTTTGATGGATCGTCGTACTATGGACGTGTAATCATCAGAGTTTTGATGGATCGTCGTACTATTGACGCGTAGTCATCAGAGTTTTGATGGATCGTCGTACTATGGACGTGTAGTCATCAGAGCTTTGATGGATCGTCGTACTATGTAGATGTAGACGTGTATTCATCAGAGTTTTGATGGATCGTCGTACTATGCAGATGTAGACGTGTAGTCAGCAGAGTTTTTATGGATCGTCGTACTATGGACGTGTAGTCATCAGAGTTTTGATGGATCTTCGTACTATGTAGATGTAGACGTGTAGTCATCAGAATTTTGATGGATCGTCGTACTATGGACGTGTAGTCATCAGAGTTTTGATGGATCGTCGTACTATGTAGATGTAGACGTGTAGTCATCAAAGTTTTGAAGGATCGTCGTACTATGTAGATGTAGACGTGTAGTCATCAGAGTTTTGATGGATCGTCGTACTATGTAGATGTAGACGTGTAGTCATCAGAGTTTTGATAGATCGTCGTACTATGGACGTGTAGTCCTCAGAGTTTTGATGGATCGTCGTACTATGTAGATGTAGACGTGTAGTCATCAGAGTTTTGATGGATCGGCGTACTATGTAGATGTAGACATGTAATCAGCAGAGTTTTGATGGATCGTCGTACTATGTAGATGTAGACGTGTAGTCAGCAGAGTTTTGATGGATCGTCGTACTATGTAGATATAGACGTGCAGTCATCAGAGTTTTGATGGATCGTCGTACTATGTAGATGTAGACGTGTAGTCATCAGAGTTTTGATGGATCGTCGTACTATGTGGATGTAGACTTGTAGTCATCAGAGTTTTGATAGATCGTCGTACTATGGACGTGTAGTCGTCAGAGTTTTGATGGATCGTCGTACTATGTAGATGTAGACGTGTAGTCATCAGAGTTTTGATGGATCGTCGTACTATGTAGATGTAGACGTGTAGTCATCAGAGTTTTGATAGATCGTCGTACTATGGACGTGTAGTCATCAGAGTTTTGATAGATCGTCGTACTATGTAGATGTAGACGTGTAGTCATCAGAGTTTTGATGGATCGTCGTACTATGTAGATGTAGACGTGTAGTCATCAGAATTTTGATGGATCGTCCTACTATGTAGATGTAGACGTGTAGTCATCAGAGTTTTGATGGATCGTCGTACTATGTAGATGTAGACGTGCAGTCATCAGAGTTTTGATGGATCGTCGTACTATGTAGATGTAGACGTGTAGTCATCAGAGTTTTGATGGATCGTCGTACTATGTAGATGTAGACGTGTAGTCATCAGAGTTTTGATAGATCGTCGTACTATGGACGTGTAGTCGTCAGAGTTTTGATGGATCGTCGTACTATGTAGATGTAGACGTGTAGTCATCAGAGTTTTGATGGATCGTCGTACTATGTAGATGTAGACGTGTAGTCATCAGAGTTTTGATAGATCGTCGTACTATGTAGATGTAGACGTGTAGTCATCAGAGTTTGATAAATCGTCGTACTATGTAGATGTAGACGTGTAGTCAGCATAGTTTTGAAGGATCGTCGTACTATGGACGTGTAGTCATCAGAGTTTTGATGGATCGTCGTACTATGGACGTGTAGTCATCAGAGTTTTGATGGATCGTCGTACTATGGACGTGTAGTCATCAGAGTTTTGATGGATCGTCGTACTATGGACGTGTAATCATCAGAGTTTTGATGGATCGTCGTACTATTGACGCGTAGTCATCAGAGTTTTGATGGATCGTCGTACTATGGACGTGTAGTCATCAGAGCTTTGATGGATCGTCGTACTATGTAGATGTAGACGTGTAGTCATAAGAGTTTTGATGGATCGTCGTACTATGTAGATGTAGACGTGTAGTCAGCAGAGTTTTGATGGATCGTCGTACTATGTAGATGTAGACGTGTAGTCATCAGAATTTTGATGGATCGTCGTACTATGAACGTGTAGTCATCAGAGTTTTGATGGATCGTCGTACTATGTAGATGTAGACGTGTAGTCATCAAAGTTTTGAAGGATCGTCGTACTATGTAGACGTAGACGTGTAGTCATCAGAGATTTGATGGATCGTCGTACTATGTAGATGTAGACGTGTAGTCAGCAGAGTTTTGATAGATCGTCGTACTATGGACGTGTAGTCGTCAGAGTTTTGATGGATCGTCGTACTATGTAGATGTAGACGTGTAGTCATCAGAGTTTTGATGGATCGTCGTACTATGTAGATGTAGACGTGTAGTCATCAGAGTTTTGATGGATCGTCCTACTATGTAGATGTAGACGTGTAGTCATCAGAGTTTTGATGGATCGTCGTACTATGTAGATGTAGACGTGCAGTCATCAGAGTTTTGATGGATCGTCGTACTATGTAGATGTAGACGTGTAGTCATCAGAGTTTTGATGGATCGTCGTACTATGTAGATGTAGACGTGTAGTCATCAGAGTTTTGATGGATCGTCGTACTATTGACGCGTAGTCATCAGAGTTTTGATAGATCGTCGTACTATGGACGTGTAATCATCAGAGTTTTGATGGATCGTCGTACTATTGACGCGTAGTCATCAGAGTTTTGATGGATCGTCGTACTATGGACGTGTAGTCATCAGAGCTTTGATGGATCGTCGTACTATGTAGATGTAGACGTGTAGTCATCAGAGTTGTGATGGATCGTCGTACTATGCAGATGTAGACGTGTAGTCAGCAGAGTTTTGATGGATCGTCGTACTATGGACGTGTAGTCATCAGAGTTTTGATGGATCGTCGTACTATGTAGATGTAGACGTGTAGTCATCAGAATTTTGATGGATCGTCGTACTATGGACGTGTAGTCATCAGAGTTTTGATGGATCGTCGTACTATGTAGATGTAGACGTGTAGTCATCAGAGTTTTGATGGATCGTCGTACTATGTAGATGTAGACGTGTAGTCATCAGAGTTTTGATGGATCGTCCTACTATGTAGATGTAGACGTGTAGTCATCAGAGTTTTGATGGATCGTCGTACTATGTAGATGTAGACGTGCAGTCATCAGAGTTTTGATGGATCGTCGTACTATGTAGATGTAGACGTGTAGTCATCAGAGTTTTGATGGATCGTCGTACTATGTAGATGTAGACGTGTAGTCATCAGAGTTTTGATAGATCGTCGTACTATGGACGTGTAGTCGTCAGAGTTTTGATGGATCGTCGTACTATGTAGATGTAGACGTGTAGTCATCAGAGTTTTGATGGATCGTCGTACTATGTAGATGTAGACGTGTAGTCATCAGAGTTTTGATAGATCGTCGTATTATGGACGTGTAGTCGTCAGAGTTTTGATGGATCGTCGTACTATGTAGATGTAGATGTGAAGTCATCAGAGTTTTGATGGATCGTCGGACAATGGACGTGTAGTCATCAGAGTTTTGATGGATCGTCGTACTATGTAGATGTAGACGTGTAGTCATCAGAGTTTTGATGGATCGTCGTACTATGGACGTGTAGTCATCAGAGTTTTGATGGATCGTCGTACTATGGACGTGTAGTCAACAGAGTGTTGATGGATCGTCGTACTATGTAGATGTAGACGTGTAGTCATCAGAGTTTTGATAGATCGTCGTACTATGTAGATGTAGACGTGTAGTCATCAGAGTTTGATAGATCGTCGTACTATGTAGATGTAGACGTGTAGTCAGCATAGTTTTGAAGGATCGTCGTACTATGGACGTGTAGTCATCAGAGTTTTGATGGATCGTCGTACTATGGACGTGTGGTCATCAGAGTTTTGATGGATCGTCGTACTATGGACGTGTAGTCATCAGAGTTTTGATGGATCGTCGTACTATGGACGTGTAATCATCAGAGTTTTGATGGATCGTCGTACTATTGACGCGTAGTCATCAGAGTTTTGATGGATCGTCGTACTATGGACGTGTAGTCATCAGAGCTTTGATGGATCGTCGTACTATGTAGATGTAGACGTGTAGTCATCAGAGTTTTGATGGATCGTCGTACTATGCAGATGTAGACGTGTAGTCAGCAGAGTTTTTATGGATCGTCGTACTATGGACGTGTAGTCATCAGAGTTTTGATGGATCGTCGTACTATGTAGATGTAGACGTGTAGTCATCAGAATTTTGATGGATCGTCGTACTATGGACGTGTAGTCATCAGAGTTTTGATGGATCGTCGTACTATGTAGATGTAGACGTGTAGTCATCAAAGTTTTGAAGGATCGTCGTACTATGTAGATGTAGACGTGTAGTCATCAGAGTTTTGATGGATCGTCGTACTATGTAGATGTAGACGTGTAGTCATCAGAGTTTTGATAGATCGTCGTACTATGGACGTGTAGTCCTCAGAGTTTTGATGGATCGTCGTACTATGTAGATGTAGACGTGTAGTCATCAGAGTTTTGATGGATCGGCGTACTATGTAGATGTAGACATGTAATCAGCAGAGTTTTGATGGATCGTCGTACTATGTAGATGTAGACGTGTAGTCAGCAGAGTTTTGATGGATCGTCGTACTATGTAGATGTAGACGTGCAGTCATCAGAGTTTTGATGGATCGTCGTACTATGTAGATGTAGACGTGTAGTCATCAGAGTTTTGATGGATCGTCGTACTATGTAGATGTAGACTTGTAGTCATCAGAGTTTTGATAGATCGTCGTACTATGGACGTGTAGTCGTCAGAGTTTTAATGGATCGTCGTACTATGTAGATGTAGACGTGTAGTCATCAGAGTTTTGATGGATCGTCGTACTATGTAGATGTAGACGTGTAGTCATCAGAGTTTTGATAGATCGTCGTACTATGGACGTGTAGTCATCAGAGTTTTGATGGATCGTCGTACTATGGACGTGTGGTCATCAGAGTTTTGATGGATCGTCGTACTATGGACGTGTAGTCATCAGAGTTTTGATGGATCGTCGTACTATGGACGTGTAATCATCAGAGTTTTGATGGATCGTCGTACTATTGACGCGTAGTCATCAGAGTTTTGATGGATCGTCGTACTATGGACGTGTAGTCATCAGAGCTTTGATGGATCGTCGTACTATGTAGATATAGACGTGTATTCATCAGAGTTTTGATGGATCGTCGTACTATGCAGATGTAGACGTGTAGTCAGCAGAGTTTTTATGGATCGTCGTACTATGGACGTGTAGTCATCAGAGTTTTGATGGATCTTCGTACTATGTAGATGTAGACGTGTAGTCATCAGAATTTTGATGGATCGTCGTACTATGGACGTGTAGTCATCAGAGTTTTGATGGATCGTCGTACTATGTAGATGTAGACGTGTAGTCATCAAAGTTTTGAAGGATCGTCGTACTATGTAGATGTAGACGTGTAGTCATCAGAGTTTTGATGGATCGTCGTACTATGTAGATGTAGACGTGTAGTCATCAGAGTTTTGATAGATCGTCGTACTATGGACGTGTAGTCCTCAGAGTTTTGATGGATCGTCGTACTATGTAGATGTAGACGTGTAGTCATCAGAGTTTTGATGGATCGGCGTACTATGTAGATGTAGACATGTAATCAGCAGAGTTTTGATGGATCGTCGTACTATGTAGATGTAGACGTGTAGTCAGCAGAGTTTTGATGGATCGTCGTACTATGTAGATATAGACGTGCAGTCATCAGAGTTTTGATGGATCGTCGTACTATGTAGATGTAGACGTGTAGTCATCAGAGTTTTGATGGATCGTCGTACTATGTGGATGTAGACTTGTAGTCATCAGAGTTTTGATAGATCGTCGTACTATGGACGTGTAGTCGTCAGAGTTTTGATGGATCGTCGTACTATGTAGATGTAGACGTGTAGTCATCAGAGTTTTGATGGATCGTCGTACTATGTAGATGTAGACGTGTAGTCATCAGAGTTTTGATAGATCGTCGTACTATGGACGTGTAGTCATCAGAGTTTTGATAGATCGTCGTACTATGTAGATGTAGACGTGTAGTCATCAGAATTTTGATGGATCGTCGTGCTATGTAGATGTAGACGTGTAGTCATCAGAATTTTGATGGATCGTCCTACTATGTAGATGTAGACGTGTAGTCATCAGAGTTTTGATGGATCGTCGTACTATGTAGATGTAGACGTGCAGTCATCAGAGTTTTGATGGATCGTCGTACTATGTAGATGTAGACGTGTAGTCATCAGAGTTTTGATGGATCGTCGTACTATGTAGATGTAGACGTGTAGTCATCAGAGTTTTGATAGATCGTCGTACTATGGACGTGTAGTCGTCAGAGTTTTGATGGATCGTCGTACTATGTAGATGTAGACGTGTAGTCATCAGAGTTTTGATGGATCGTCGTACTATGTAGATGTAGACGTGTAGTCATCAGAGTTTTGATAGATCGTCGTACTATGTAGATGTAGACGTGTAGTCATCAGAGTTTGATAAATCGTCGTACTATGTAGATGTAGACGTGTAGTCAGCATAGTTTTGAAGGATCGTCGTACTATGGACGTGTAGTCATCAGAGTTTTGATGGATCGTCGTACTATGGACGTGTAGTCATCAGAGTTTTGATGGATCGTCGTACTATGGACGTGTAGTCATCAGAGTTTTGATGGATCGTCGTACTATGGACGTGTAATCATCAGAGTTTTGATGGATCGTCGTACTATTGACGCGTAGTCATCAGAGTTTTGATGGATCGTCGTACTATGGACGTGTAGTCATCAGAGCTTTGATGGATCGTCGTACTATGTAGATGTAGACGTGTAGTCATCAGAGTTTTGATGGATCGTCGTACTATGCAGATGTAGACGTGTAGTCAGCAGAGTTTTTATGGATCGTCGTACTATGGACGTGTAGTCATCAGAGTTTTGATGGATCGTCGTACTATGTAGATGTAGACGTGTAGTCATCAGAATTTTGATGGATCGTCGTACTATGGACGTGTAGTCATCAGAGTTTTGATGGATCGTCGTACTATGTAGATGTAGACGTGTAGTCATCAAAGTTTTGAAGGATCGTCGTACTATGTAGATGTAGACGTGTAGTCATCAGAGTTTTGATGGATCGTCGTACTATGTAGATGTAGACGTGTAGTCATCAGAGTTTTGATAGATCGTCGTACTATGGACGTGTAGTCCTCAGAGTTTTGATGGATCGTCGTACTATGTAGATGTAGACGTGTAGTCATCAGAGTTTTGATGGATCGGCGTACTATGTAGATGTAGACATGTAATCAGCAGAGTTTTGATGGATCGTCGTACTATGTAGATGTAGACGTGTAGTCAGCAGAGTTTTGATGGATCGTCGTACTATGTAGATGTAGACGTGCAGTCATCAGAGTTTTGATGGATCGTCGTACTATGTAGATGTAGACGTGTAGTCATCAGAGTTTTGATGGATCGTCGTACTATGTAGATGTAGACTTGTAGTCATCAGAGTTTTGATAGATCGTCGTACTATGGACGTGTAGTCGTCAGAGTTTTAATGGATCGTCGTACTATGTAGATGTAGACGTGTAGTCATCAGAGTTTTGATGGATCGTCGTACTATGTAGATGTAGACGTGTAGTCATCAGAGTTTTGATAGATCGTCGTACTATGGACGTGTAGTCATCAGAGTTTTGATGGATCGTCGTACTATGGACGTGTGGTCATCAGAGTTTTGATGGATCGTCGTACTATGGACGTGTAGTCATCAGAGTTTTGATGGATCGTCGTACTATGGACGTGTAATCATCAGAGTTTTGATGGATCGTCGTACTATTGACGCGTAGTCATCAGAGTTTTGATGGATCGTCGTACTATGGACGTGTAGTCATCAGAGCTTTGATGGATCGTCGTACTATGTAGATGTAGACGTGTATTCATCAGAGTTTTGATGGATCGTCGTACTATGCAGATGTAGACGTGTAGTCAGCAGAGTTTTTATGGATCGTCGTACTATGGACGTGTAGTCATCAGAGTTTTGATGGATCTTCGTACTATGTAGATGTAGACGTGTAGTCATCAGAATTTTGATGGATCGTCGTACTATGGACGTGTAGTCATCAGAGTTTTGATGGATCATCGTACTATGTAGATGTAGACGTGTAGTCATCAAAGTTTTGAAGGATCGTCGTACTATGTAGATGTAGACGTGTAGTCATCAGAGTTTTGATGGATCGTCGTACTATGTAGATGTAGACGTGTAGTCATCAGAGTTTTGATAGATCGTCGTACTATGGACGTGTAGTCCTCAGAGTTTTGATGGATCGTCGTACTATGTAGATGTAGACGTGTAGTCATCAGAGTTTTGATGGATCGGCGTACTATGTAGATGTAGACATGTAATCAGCAGAGTTTTGATGGATCGTCGTACTATGTAGATGTAGACGTGTAGTCAGCAGAGTTTTGATGGATCGTCGTACTATGTAGATATAGACGTGCAGTCATCAGAGTTTTGATGGATCGTCGTACTATGTAGATGTAGACGTGTAGTCATCAGAGTTTTGATGGATCGTCGTACTATGTGGATGTAGACTTGTAGTCATCAGAGTTTTGATAGATCGTCGTACTATGGACGTGTAGTCGTCAGAGTTTTGATGGATCGTCGTACTATGTAGATGTAGACGTGTAGTCATCAGAGTTTTGATGGATCGTCGTACTATGTAGATGTAGACGTGTAGTCATCAGAGTTTTGATAGATCGTCGTACTATGGACGTGTAGTCATCAGAGTTTTGATAGATCGTCGTACTATGTAGATGTAGACGTGTAGTCATCAGAGTTTTGATGGATCGTCGTACTATGTAGATGTAGACGTGTAGTCATCAGAATTTTGATGGATCGTCCTACTATGTAGATGTAGACGTGTAGTCATCAGAGTTTTGATGGATCGTCGTACTATGTAGATGTAGACGTGCAGTCATCAGAGTTTTGATGGATCGTCGTACTATGTAGATGTAGACGTGTAGTCATCAGAGTTTTGATGGATCGTCGTACTATGTAGATGTAGACGTGTAGTCATCAGAGTTTTGATAGATCGTCGTACTATGGACGTGTAGTCGTCAGAGTTTTGATGGATCGTCGTACTATGTAGATGTAGACGTGTAGTCATCAGAGTTTTGATGGATCGTCGTACTATGTAGATGTAGACGTGTAGTCATCAGAGTTTTGATAGATCGTCGTACTATGTAGATGTAGACGTGTAGTCATCAGAGTTTGATAAATCGTCGTACTATGTAGATGTAGACGTGTAGTCAGCATAGTTTTGAAGGATCGTCGTACTATGGACGTGTAGTCATCAGAGTTTTGATGGATCGTCGTACTATGGACGTGTAGTCATCAGAGTTTTGATGGATCGTCGTACTATGGACGTGTAGTCATCAGAGTTTTGATGGATCGTCGTACTATGGACGTGTAATCATCAGAGTTTTGATGGATCGTCGTACTATTGACGCGTAGTCATCAGAGTTTTGATGGATCGTCGTACTATGGACGTGTAGTCATCAGAGCTTTGATGGATCGTCGTACTATGTAGATGTAGACGTGTAGTCATAAGAGTTTTGATGGATCGTCGTACTATGTAGATGTAGACGTGTAGTCAGCAGAGTTTTGATGGATCGTCGTACTATGTAGATGTAGACGTGTAGTCATCAGAATTTTGATGGATCGTCGTACTATGAACGTGTAGTCATCAGAGTTTTGATGGATCGTCGTACTATGTAGATGTAGACGTGTAGTCATCAAAGTTTTGAAGGATCGTCGTACTATGTAGATGTAGACGTGTAGTCATCAGAGATTTGATGGATCGTCGTACTATGTAGATGTAGACGTGTAGTCAGCAGAGTTTTGATAGATCGTCGTACTATGGACGTGTAGTCGTCAGAGTTTTGATGGATCGTCGTACTATGTAGATGTAGACGTGTAGTCATCAGAGTTTTGATGGATCGTCGTACTATGTAGATGTAGACGTGTAGTCATCAGAGTTTTGATGGATCGTCCTACTATGTAGATGTAGACGTGTAGTCATCAGAGTTTTGATGGATCGTCGTACTATGTAGATGTAGACGTGCAGTCATCAGAGTTTTGATGGATCGTCGTACTATGTAGATGTAGACGTGTAGTCATCAGAGTTTTGATGGATCGTCGTACTATGTAGATGTAGACGTGTAGTCATCAGAGTTTTGATGGATCGTCGTACTATTGACGCGTAGTCATCAGAGTTTTGATAGATCGTCGTACTATGGACGTGTAGTCGTCAGAGTTTTGATGGATCGTCGTACTATGTAGATGTAGTTGTGAAGTCATCAGAGTTTTGATGGATCGTCGGACAATGGACGTGTAGTCATCAGAGTTTTGATGGATCGTCGTACTATGTAGATGTAGACGTGTAGTCATCAGAGTTTTGATGGATCGTCGTACTATGGACGTGTAGTCATCAGAGTTTTGATGGATCGTCGTACTATGGACGTGTAGTCATCAGAGTTTTGATGGATCGTCGTACTATGTAGATGTAGACGTGTAGTCATCAGAGTTTTGATAGATCGTCGTACTATGTAGATGTAGACGTGTAGTCATCAGAGTTTGATAGATCGTCGTACTATGTAGATGTAGACGTGTAGTCAGCATAGTTTTGAAGGATCGTCGTACTATGGACGTGTAGTCATCAGAGTTTTGATGGATCGTCGTACTATGGACGTGTAGTCATCAGAGTTTTGATGGATCGTCGTACTATGGACGTGTAGTCATCAGAGTTTTGATGCATCGTCGTACTATGGACGTGTAATCATCAGAGTTTTGATGGATCGTCGTACTATTGACGCGTAGTCATCAGAGTTTTGATGGATCGTCGTACTATGGACGTGTAGTCATCAGAGCTTTGATGGATCGTCGTACTATGTAGATGTAGACGTGTAGTCATCAGAGTTTTGATGGATCGTCGTACTATGCAGATGTAGACGTGTAGTCAGCAGAGTTTTGATGGATCGTCGTACTATGGACGTGTAGTCATCAGAGTTTTGATGGATCGTCGTACTATGTAGATGTAGACGTGTAGTCATCAGAATTTTGATGGATCGTCGTACTATGGACGTGTAGTCATCAGAGTTTTGATGGATCGTCGTACTATGTAGATGTAGACGTGTAGTCATCAGAGTTTTGATGGATCGTCGTACTATGTAGATGTAGACGTGTAGTCATCAGAGTTTTGATGGATCGTCCTACTATGTAGATGTAGACGTGTAGTCATCAGAGTTTTGATGGATCGTCGTACTATGTAGATGTAGACGTGCAGTCATCAGAGTTTTGATGGATCGTCGTACTATGTAGATGTAGACGTGTAGTCATCAGAGTTTTGATGGATCGTCGTACTATGTAGATGTAGACGTGTAGTCATCAGAGTTTTGATAGATCGTCGTACTATGGACGTGTAGTCGTCAGAGTTTTGATGGATCGTCGTACTATGTAGATGTAGACGTGTAGTCATCAGAGTTTTGATGGATCGTCGTACTATGTAGATGTAGACGTGTAGTCATCAGAGTTTTAATAGATCGTCGTACTATGGACGTGTAGTCGTCAGAGTTTTGATGGATCGTCGTACTATGTAGATGTAGATGTGAAGTCATCAGAGTTTTGATGGATCGTCGGACAATGGACGTGTAGTCATCAGAGTTTTGATGGATCGTCGTACTATGTAGATGTAGACGTGTAGTCATCAGAGTTTTGATGGATCGTCGTACTATGGACGTGTAGTCATCAGAATTTTGATGGATCGTCGTACTATGGACGTGTAGTCATCAGAGTTTTGATGGATCGTCGTACTATGTAGATGTAGACGTGTAATCATCAGAGTTTTGATAGATCGTCGTACTATGTAGATGTAGACGTGTAGTCATCAGAGTTTGATAGATCGTCGTACTATGTAGATGTAGACGTGTAGTCAGCATAGTTTTGAAGGATCGTCGTACTATGGACGTGTAGTCATCAGAGTTTTGATGGATCGTCGTACTATGGACGTGTAGTCATCAGAGTTTTGATGGATCGTCGTACTATGTAGATGTAGACGTGTAGTCATCAGAATTTTGATGGATCGTCGTACTATGGACGTGTAGTCATCAGAGTTTTGATGGATCGTCGTACTATTGACGCGTAGTCATCAGAGTTTTGATGGATCGTCGTACTATGGACGTGTAGTCATCAGAGCTTTGATGGATCGTCGTACTATGTAGATGTAGACGTGTAGTCATCAGAGTTTTGATGGATCGTGGTACTATGCAGATGTAGACGTGTAGTCAGCAGAGTTTTGATGGATCGTCGTACTATGGACGTGTAGTCATCAGAGTTTTGATGGATCGTCGTACTATGTAGATGTAGACGTGTAGTCATCAGAATTTTGATGGATCGTCGTACTATGGACGTGTAGTCATCAGAGTTTTGATGGATCGTCGTACTATGTAGATGTAGACGTGTAGTCATCAGAGTTTTGATGGATCGTCGTACTATGTAGATGTAGACGTGTAGTCATCAGAGTTTTGATGGATCGTCCTACTATGTAGATGTAGACGTGTAGTCATCAGAGTTTTGATGGATCGTCGTACTATTGACGCGTAGTCATCAGAGTTTTGATAGATCGTCGTACTATGGACGTGTAGTCGTCAGAGTTTTGATGGATCGTCGTACTATGTAGATGTAGTTGTGAAGTCATCAGAGTTTTGATGGATCGTCGGACAATGGACGTGTAGTCATCAGAGTTTTGATGGATCGTCGTACTATGTAGATGTAGACGTGTAGTCATCAGAGTTTTGATGGATCGTCGTACTATGGACGTGTAGTCATCAGAGTTTTGATGGATCGTCGTACTATGGACGTGTAGTCATCAGAGTTTTGATGGATCGTCGTACTATGTAGATGTAGACGTGTAGTCATCAGAGTTTTGATAGATCGTCGTACTATGTAGATGTAGACGTGTAGTCATCAGAGTTTGATAGATCGTCGTACTATGTAGATGTAGACGTGTAGTCAGCATAGTTTTGAAGGATCGTCGTACTATGGACGTGTAGTCATCAGAGTTTTGATGGATCGTCGTACTATGGACGTGTAGTCATCAGAGTTTTGATGGATCGTCGTACTATGGACGTGTAGTCATCAGAGTTTTGATGGATCGTCGTACTATGGACGTGTAATCATCAGAGTTTTGATGGATCGTCGTACTATTGACGCGTAGTCATCAGAGTTTTGATGGATCGTCGTACTATGGACGTGTAGTCATCAGAGCTTTGATGGATCGTCGTACTATGTAGATGTAGACGTGTAGTCATCAGAGTTTTGATGGATCGTCGTACTATGCAGATGTAGACGTGTAGTCAGCAGAGTTTTGATGGATCGTCGTACTATGGACGTGTAGTCATCAGAGTTTTGATGGATCGTCGTACTATGTAGATGTAGACGTGTAGTCATCAGAATTTTGATGGATCGTCGTACTATGGACGTGTAGTCATCAGAGTTTTGATGGATCGTCGTACTATGTAGATGTAGACGTGTAGTCATCAGAGTTTTGATGGATCGTCGTACTATGTAGATGTAGACGTGTAGTCATCAGAGTTTTGATGGATCGTCCTACTATGTAGATGTAGACGTGTAGTCATCAGAGTTTTGATGGATCGTCGTACTATGTAGATGTAGACGTGCAGTCATCAGAGTTTTGATGGATCGTCGTACTATGTAGATGTAGACGTGTAGTCATCAGAGTTTTGATGGATCGTCGTACTATGTAGATGTAGACGTAT
This sequence comes from Bathymodiolus brooksi, assembly GCA_963680875.1. Classification (NCBI taxonomy): domain Eukaryota; kingdom Metazoa; phylum Mollusca; class Bivalvia; order Mytilida; family Modiolidae; genus Bathymodiolus; species Bathymodiolus brooksi. The sequence goes on along the minus strand of OY804583.1, from coordinate 120,760,460 downwards.
AGTCATCAGAGTTTTGATAGATCGTCGTACTATGGACGTGTAGTCGTCAGAGTTTTGATGGATCGTCGTACTATGTAGATGTAGACGTGTAGTCATCAGAGTTTTGATGGATCGTCGTACTATGTAGATGTAGACGTGTAGTCATCAGAGTTTTAATAGATCGTCGTACTATGGACGTGTAGTCGTCAGAGTTTTGATGGATCGTCGTACTATGTAGATGTAGATGTGAAGTCATCAGAGTTTTGATGGATCGTCGGACAATGGACGTGTAGTCATCAGAGTTTTGATGGATCGTCGTACTATGTAGATGTAGACGTGTAGTCATCAGAGTTTTGATGGATCGTCGTACTATGGACGTGTAGTCATCAGAATTTTGATGGATCGTCGTACTATGGACGTGTAGTCATCAGAGTTTTGATGGATCGTCGTACTATGTAGATGTAGACGTGTAATCATCAGAGTTTTGATAGATCGTCGTACTATGTAGATGTAGACGTGTAGTCATCAGAGTTTGATAGATCGTCGTACTATGTAGATGTAGACGTGTAGTCAGCATAGTTTTGAAGGATCGTCGTACTATGGACGTGTAGTCATCAGAGTTTTGATGGATCGTCGTACTATGGACGTGTAGTCATCAGAGTTTTGATGGATCGTCGTACTATGTAGATGTAGACGTGTAGTCATCAGAATTTTGATGGATCGTCGTACTATGGACGTGTAGTCATCAGAGTTTTGATGGATCGTCGTACTATTGACGCGTAGTCATCAGAGTTTTGATGGATCGTCGTACTATGGACGTGTAGTCATCAGAGCTTTGATGGATCGTCGTACTATGTAGATGTAGACGTGTAGTCATCAGAGTTTTGATGGATCGTGGTACTATGCAGATGTAGACGTGTAGTCAGCAGAGTTTTGATGGATCGTCGTACTATGGACGTGTAGTCATCAGAGTTTTGATGGATCGTCGTACTATGTAGATGTAGACGTGTAGTCATCAGAATTTTGATGGATCGTCGTACTATGGACGTGTAGTCATCAGAGTTTTGATGGATCGTCGTACTATGTAGATGTAGACGTGTAGTCATCAGAGTTTTGATGGATCGTCGTACTATGTAGATGTAGACGTGTAGTCATCAGAGTTTTGATGGATCGTCCTACTATGTAGATGTAGACGTGTAGTCATCAGAGTTTTGATGGATCGTCGTACTATGTAGATGTAGACGTGTAGTCATCAGAGTTTTGATGGATCGTCGTACTATGTAGATGTAGACGTGTAGTCATCAGAGTTTTGATGGATCGTCGTACTATGTAGATGTAGACGTGTAGTCATCAGAGTTTTGATAGATCGTCGTACTATGGACGTGTAGTCGTCAGAGTTTTGATGGATCGTCGTACTATGTAGATGTAGACGTGTAGTCATCAGAGTTTTGATGGATCGTCGTACTATGTAGATGTAGACGTGTAGTCATCAGAGTTTTGATAGATCGTCGTACTATGGACGTGTAGTCGTCAGAGTTTTGATGGATCGTCGTACTATGTAGATGTAGATGTGAAGTCATCAGAGTTTTGATGGATCGTCGGACAATGGACGTGTAGTCATCAGAGTTTTGATGGATCGTCGTACTATGTAGATGTAGACGTGTAGTCATCAGAGTTTTGATGGATCGTCGTACTATGGACGTGTAGTCATCAGAGTTTTGATGGATCGTCGTACTATGGACGTGTAGTCATCAGAGTTTTGATGGATCGTCGTACTATGTAGATGTAGACGTGTAGTCATCAGAGTTTGATAGATCGTCGTACTATTTAGATGTAGACGTGTAGTCAGCATAGTTTTGAAGGATCGTCGTACTATGGACGTGTAGTCATCAGAGTTTTGATGGATCGTCGTACTATGGACGTGTAGTCATCAGAGTTTTGATGGATCGTCGTACTATGGACGTGTAGTCATCAGAGTTTTGATGGATCGTCGTACTATGGACGTGTAATCATCAGAGTTTTGATGGATCGTCGTACTATTGACGCGTAGTCATCAGAGTTTTGATGGATCGTCGTACTATGGACGTGTAGTCATCAGAGCTTTGATGGATCGTCGTACTATGTAGATGTAGACGTGTAGTCATCAGAGTTTTGATGGATCGTCGTACTATGCAGATGTAGACGTGTAGTCAGCAGAGTTTTGATGGATCGTCGTACTATGGACGTGTAGTCATCAGAGTTTTGATGGATCGTCGTACTATGTAGATGTAGACGTGTAGTCATCAGAATTTTGATGGATCGTCGTACTATGGACGTGTAGTCATTAGAGTTTTGATGGATCGTCGTACTATGTAGATGTAGACGTGTAGTCATCAGAGTTTTGATGGATCGTCGTACTATGTAGATGTAGACGTGTAGTCATCAGAGTTTTGATGGATCGTCCTACTATGTAGATGTAGACGTGTAGTCATCAGAGTTTTGATGGATCGTCGTACTATGTAGATGTAGACGTGCAGTCATCAGAGTTTTGATGGATCGTCGTACTATGTAGATGTAGACGTGTAGTCATCAGAGTTTTGATGGATCGTCGTACTATATAGATGTAGACGTGTAGTCATCAGAGTTTTGATAGATCGTCGTACTATGGACGTGTAGTCGTCAGAGTTTTGATGGATCGTCGTACTATGTAGATGTAGACGTGTAGTCATCAGAGTTTTGATGGATCGTCCTACTATGTAGATGTAGACGTGTAGTCATCAGAGTTTTGATGGATCGTCGTACTATGTAGATCTAGACGTGCAGTCATCAGAGTTTTGATGGATCGTCGTACTATGTAGATGTAGACGTGTAGTCATCAGAGTTTTGATGGATCGTCGTACTATGTAGATGTAGACGTGTAGTCATCAGAGTTTTGATAGATCGTCGTACTATGGACGTGTAGTCGTCAGAGTTTTGATGGATCGTCGTACTATGTAGATGTAGACGTGTAGTCATCAGAGTTTTGATGGATCGTCCTACTATGTAGATGTAGACGTGTAGTCATCAGAGTTTTGATGGATCGTCGTACTATGTAGATGTAGACGTGCAGTCATCAGAGTTTTGATGGATCGTCGTACTATGTAGATGTAGACGTGTAGTCATCAGAGTTTTGATGGATCGTCGTACTATGTAGATGTAGACGTGTAGTCATCAGAGTTTTGATAGATCGTCGTACTATGGACGTGTAGTCGTCAGAGTTTTGATGGATCGTCGTACTATGTAGATGTAGACGTGTAGTCATCAGAGTTTTGATGGATCGTCGTACTATGTAGATGTAGACGTGTAGTCATCAGAGTTTTAATAGATCGTCGTACTATGGACGTGTAGTCGTCAGAGTTTTGATGGATCGTCGTACTATGTAGATGTAGATGTGAAGTCATCAGAGTTTTGATGGATCGTCGGACAATGGACGTGTAGTCATCAGAGTTTTGATGGATCGTCGTACTATGTAGATGTAGACGTGTAGTCATCAGAGTTTTGATGGATCGTCGTACTATGGACGTGTAGTCATCAGAATTTTGATGGATCGTCGTACTATGGACGTGTAGTCATCAGAGTTTTGATGGATCGTCGTACTATGTAGATGTAGACGTGTAATCATCAGAGTTTTGATAGATCGTCGTACTATGTAGATGTAGACGTGTAGTCATCAGAGTTTGATAGATCGTCGTACTATGTAGATGTAGACGTGTAGTCAGCATAGTTTTGAAGGATCGTCGTACTATGGACGTGTAGTCATCAGAGTTTTGATGGATCGTCGTACTATGGACGTGTAGTCATCAGAGTTTTGATGGATCGTCGTACTATGTAGATGTAGACGTGTAGTCATCAGAATTTTGATGGATCGTCGTACTATGGACGTGTAGTCATCAGAGTTTTGATGGATCGTCGTACTATTGACGCGTAGTCATCAGAGTTTTGATGGATCGTCGTACTATGGACGTGTAGTCATCAGAGCTTTGATGGATCGTCGTACTATGTAGATGTAGACGTGTAGTCATCAGAGTTTTGATGGATCGTGGTACTATGCAGATGTAGACGTGTAGTCAGCAGAGTTTTGATGGATCGTCGTACTATGGACGTGTAGTCATCAGAGTTTTGATGGATCGTCGTACTATGTAGATGTAGACGTGTAGTCATCAGAATTTTGATGGATCGTCGTACTATGGACGTGTAGTCATCAGAGTTTTGATGGATCGTCGTACTATGTAGATGTAGACGTGTAGTCATCAGAGTTTTGATGGATCGTCGTACTATGTAGATGTAGACGTGTAGTCATCAGAGTTTTGATGGATCGTCCTACTATGTAGATGTAGACGTGTAGTCATCAGAGTTTTGATGGATCGTCGTACTATGTAGATGTAGACGTGTAGTCATCAGAGTTTTGATGGATCGTCGTACTATGTAGATGTAGACGTGTAGTCATCAGAGTTTTGATGGATCGTCGTACTATGTAGATGTAGACGTGTAGTCATCAGAGTTTTGATAGATCGTCGTACTATGGACGTGTAGTCGTCAGAGTTTTGATGGATCGTCGTACTATGTAGATGTAGACGTGTAGTCATCAGAGTTTTGATGGATCGTCGTACTATGTAGATGTAGACGTGTAGTCATCAGAGTTTTGATAGATCGTCGTACTATGGACGTGTAGTCGTCAGAGTTTTGATGGATCGTCGTACTATGTAGATGTAGATGTGAAGTCATCAGAGTTTTGATGGATCGTCGGACAATGGACGTGTAGTCATCAGAGTTTTGATGGATCGTCGTACTATGTAGATGTAGACGTGTAGTCATCAGAGTTTTGATGGATCGTCGTACTATGGACGTGTAGTCATCAGAGTTTTGATGGATCGTCGTACTATGGACGTGTAGTCATCAGAGTTTTGATGGATCGTCGTACTATGTAGATGTAGACGTGTAGTCATCAGAGTTTGATAGATCGTCGTACTATTTAGATGTAGACGTGTAGTCAGCATAGTTTTGAAGGATCGTCGTACTATGGACGTGTAGTCATCAGAGTTTTGATGGATCGTCGTACTATGGACGTGTAGTCATCAGAGTTTTGATGGATCGTCGTACTATGGACGTGTAGTCATCAGAGTTTTGATGGATCGTCGTACTATGGACGTGTAATCATCAGAGTTTTGATGGATCGTCGTACTATTGACGCGTAGTCATCAGAGTTTTGATGGATCGTCGTACTATGGACGTGTAGTCATCAGAGCTTTGATGGATCGTCGTACTATGTAGATGTAGACGTGTAGTCATCAGAGTTTTGATGGATCGTCGTACTATGCAGATGTAGACGTGTAGTCAGCAGAGTTTTGATGGATCGTCGTACTATGGACGTGTAGTCATCAGAGTTTTGATGGATCGTCGTACTATGTAGATGTAGACGTATAGTCATCAGAATTTTGATGGATCGTCGTACTATGGACGTGTAGTCATTAGAGTTTTGATGGATCGTCGTACTATGTAGATGTAGACGTGTAGTCATCAGAGTTTTGATGGATCGTCGTACTATGTAGATGTAGACGTGTAGTCATCAGAGTTTTGATGGATCGTCCTACTATGTAGATGTAGACGTGTAGTCATCAGAGTTTTGATGGATCGTCGTACTATGTAGATGTAGACGTGCAGTCATCAGAGTTTTGATGGATCGTCGTACTATGTAGATGTAGACGTGTAGTCATCAGAGTTTTGATGGATCGTCGTACTATATAGATGTAGACGTGTAGTCATCAGAGTTTTGATAGATCGTCGTACTATGGACGTGTAGTCGTCAGAGTTTTGATGGATCGTCGTACTATGTAGATGTAGACGTGTAGTCATCAGAGTTTTGATGGATCGTCCTACTATGTAGATGTAGACGTGTAGTCATCAGAGTTTTGATGGATCGTCGTACTATGTAGATGTAGACGTGCAGTCATCAGAGTTTTGATGGATCGTCGTACTATGTAGATGTAGACGTGTAGTCATCAGAGTTTTGATGGATCGTCGTACTATGTAGATGTAGACGTGTAGTCATCAGAGTTTTGATAGATCGTCGTACTATGGACGTGTAGTCGTCAGAGTTTTGATGGATCGTCGTACTATGTAGATGTAGACGTGTAGTCATCAGAGTTTTGATGGATCGTCGTACTATGTAGATGTAGACGTGTAGTCATCAGAGTTTTGATAGATCGTCGTACTATGGACGTGTAGTCGTCAGAGTTTTGATGGATCGTCGTACTATGTAGATGTAGATGTGAAGTCATCAGAGTTTTGATGGATCGTCGGACAATGGACGTGTAGTCATCAGAGTTTTGATGGATCGTCGTACTATGTAGATGTAGACGTGTAGTCATCAGAGTTTTGATGGATCGTCGTACTATGGACGTGTAGTCATCAGAGTTTTGATGGATCGTCGTACTATGGACGTGTAGTCAACAGAGTGTTGATGGATCGTCGTACTATGTAGATGTAGACGTGTAGTCATCAGAGTTTTGATAGATCGTCGTACTATGTAGATGTAGACGTGTAGTCATCAGAGTTTGATAGATCGTCGTACTATGTAGATGTAGACGTGTAGTCAGCATAGTTTTGAAGGATCGTCGTACTATGGACGTGTAGTCATCAGAGTTTTGATGGATCGTCGTACTATGGACGTGTGGTCATCAGAGTTTTGATGGATCGTCGTACTATGGACGTGTAGTCATCAGAGTTTTGATGGATCGTCGTACTATGGACGTGTAATCATCAGAGTTTTGATGGATCGTCGTACTATTGACGCGTAGTCATCAGAGTTTTGATGGATCGTCGTACTATGGACGTGTAGTCATCAGAGCTTTGATGGATCGTCGTACTATGTAGATGTAGACGTGTAGTCATCAGAGTTTTGATGGATCGTCGTACTATGCAGATGTAGACGTGTAGTCAGCAGAGTTTTTATGGATCGTCGTACTATGGACGTGTAGTCATCAGAGTTTTGATGGATCGTCGTACTATGTAGATGTAGACGTGTAGTCATCAGAATTTTGATGGATCGTCGTACTATGGACGTGTAGTCATCAGAGTTTTGATGGATCGTCGTACTATGTAGATGTAGACGTGTAGTCATCAAAGTTTTGAAGGATCGTCGTACTATGTAGATGTAGACGTGTAGTCATCAGAGTTTTGATGGATCGTCGTACTATGTAGATGTAGACGTGTAGTCATCAGAGTTTTGATAGATCGTCGTACTATGGACGTGTAGTCCTCAGAGTTTTGATGGATCGTCGTACTATGTAGATGTAGACGTGTAGTCATCAGAGTTTTGATGGATCGGCGTACTATGTAGATGTAGACATGTAATCAGCAGAGTTTTGATGGATCGTCGTACTATGTAGATGTAGACGTGTAGTCAGCAGAGTTTTGATGGATCGTCGTACTATGTAGATGTAGACGTGCAGTCATCAGAGTTTTGATGGATCGTCGTACTATGTAGATGTAGACGTGTAGTCATCAGAGTTTTGATGGATCGTCGTACTATGTAGATGTAGACTTGTAGTCATCAGAGTTTTGATAGATCGTCGTACTATTGACGCGTAGTCATCAGAGTTTTGATGGATCGTCGTACTATGGACGTGTAGTCATCAGAGCTTTGATGGATCGTCGTACTATGTAGATGTAGACGTGTAGTCATCAGAGTTTTGATGGATCGTCGTACTATGCAGATGTAGACGTGTAGTCAGCAGAGTTTTTATGGATCGTCGTACTATGGACGTGTAGTCATCAGAATTTTGATGGATCGTCGTACTATGGACGTGTAGTCATCAGAGTTTTGATGGATCGTCGTACTATGTAGATGTAGACGTGTAGTCATCAAAGTTTTGAAGGATCGTCGTACTATGTAGATGTAGACGTGTAGTCATCAGAGTTTTGATGGATCGTCGTACTATGTAGATGTAGACGTGTAGTCATCAGAGTTTTGATAGATCGTCGTACTATGGACGTGTAGTCCTCAGAGTTTTGATGGATCGTCGTACTATGTAGATGTAGACGTGTAGTCATCAGAGTTTTGATGGATCGGCGTACTATGTAGATGTAGACATGTAATCAGCAGAGTTTTGATGGATCGTCGTACTATGTAGATGTAGACGTGTAGTCAGCAGAGTTTTGATGGATCGTCGTACTATGTAGATGTAGACGTGCAGTCATCAGAGTTTTGATGGATCGTCGTACTATGTAGATGTAGACGTGTAGTCATCAGAGTTTTGATGGATCGTCGTACTATGTAGATGTAGACTTGTAGTCATCAGAGTTTTGATAGATCGTCGTACTATGGACGTGTAGTCGTCAGAGTTTTGATGGATCGTCGTACTATGTAGATGTAGACGTGTAGTCATCAGAGTTTTGATGGATCGTCGTACTATGTAGATGTAGACGTGTAGTCATCAGAGTTTTGATAGATCGTCGTACTATGGACGTGTAGTCATCAGAGTTTTGATAGATCGTCGTACTATGTAGATGTAGACGTGTAGTCATCAGAGTTTTGATGGATCGGCGTACTATATAGATGTAGACGTGTAGCCATCAGAGTTTTGATGGATCGTCGTACTATGTAGATGTAGACGTGTAGTCATCAGAGTTTTGATGGATCGTCCTACTATGTAGATGTAGACGTGTAGTCATCAGAGTTTTGATGGATCGTCGTACTATGTAGATGTAGACGTGCAGTCATCAGAGTTTTGATGGATCGTCGTACTATGTAGATGTAGACGTGTAGTCATCAGAGTTTTGATGGATCGTCGTACTATGTAGATGTAGACGTGTAGTCATCAGAGTTTTGATAGATCGTCGTACTATGGACGTGTAGTCGTCAGAGTTTTGATGGATCGTCGTACTATGTAGATGTAGACGTGTAGTCATCAGAGTTTTGATGGATCGTCGTACTATGTAGATGTAGACGTGTAGTCATCAGAGTTTTGATAGATCGTCGTACTATGTAGATGTAGACGTGTAGTCATCAGAGTTTGATAAATCGTCGTACTATGTAGATGTAGACGTGTAGTCAGCATAGTTTTGAAGGATCGTCGTACTATGGACGTGTAGTCATCAGAGTTTTGATGGATCGTCGTACTATGGACGTGTAGTCATCAGAGTTTTGATGGATCGTCGTACTATGGACGTGTAGTCATCAGAGTTTTGATGGATCGTCGTACTATGGACGTGTAATCATCAGAGTTTTGATGGATCGTCGTACTATTGACGCGTAGTCATCAGAGTTTTGATGGATCGTCGTACTATGGACGTGTAGTCATCAGAGCTTTGATGGATCGTCGTACTATGTAGATGTAGACGTGTAGTCATAAGAGTTTTGATGGATCGTCGTACTATGTAGATGTAGACGTGTAGTCAGCAGAGTTTTGATGGATCGTCGTACTATGTAGATGTAGACGTGTAGTCATCAGAATTTTGATGGATCGTCGTACTATGAACGTGTAGTCATCAGAGTTTTGATGGATCGTCGTACTATGTAGATGTAGACGTGTAGTCATCAAAGTTTTGAAGGATCGTCGTACTATGTAGATGTAGACGTGTAGTCATCAGAGATTTGATGGATCGTCGTACTATGTAGATGTAGACGTGTAGTCAGCAGAGTTTTGATAGATCGTCGTACTATGGACGTGTAGTCGTCAGAGTTTTGATGGATCGTCGTACTATGTAGATGTAGACGTGTAGTCATCAGAGTTTTGATGGATCGTCGTACTATGTAGATGTAGACGTGTAGTCATCAGAGTTTTGATGGATCGTCCTACTATGTAGATGTAGACGTGTAGTCATCAGAGTTTTGATGGATCGTCGTACTATGTAGATGTAGACGTGCAGTCATCAGAGTTTTGATGGATCGTCGTACTATGTAGATGTAGACGTGTAGTCATCAGAGTTTTGATGGATCGTCGTACTATGTAGATGTAGACGTGTAGTCATCAGAGTTTTGATGGATCGTCGTACTATTGACGCGTAGTCATCAGAGTTTTGATAGATCGTCGTACTATGGACGTGTAGTCGTCAGAGTTTTGATGGATCGTCGGACAATGGACGTGTAGTCATCAGAGTTTTGATGGATCGTCGTACTATGTAGATGTAGACGTGTAGTCATCAGAGTTTTGATGGATCGTCGTACTATGTAGATGTAGACGTGTAGTCATCAGAGTTTTGATGGATCGTCGTACTATGGACGTGTAGTCATCAGAGTTTTGATGGATCGTCGTACTATGGACGTGTAGTCATCAGAGTTTTGATGGATCGTCGTACTATGTAGATGTAGACGTGTAGTCATCAGAGTTTTGATAGATCGTCGTACTATGTAGATGTAGACGTGTAGTCATCAGAGTTTGATAGATCGTCGTACTATGTAGATGTAGACGTGTAGTCAGCATAGTTTTGAAGGATCGTCGTACTATGGACGTGTAGTCATCAGAGTTTTGATGGATCGTCGTACTATGGACGTGTAGTCATCAGAGTTTTGATGGATCGTCGTACTATGGACGTGTAGTCATCAGAGTTTTGATGGATCGTCGTACTATGGACGTGTAATCATCAGAGTTTTGATGGATCGTCGTACTATTGACGCGTAGTCATCAGAGTTTTGATGGATCGTCGTACTATGGACGTGTAGTCATAAGAGCTTTGATGGATCGTCGTACTATGTAGATGTAGACGTGTAGTCATCAGAGTTTTGATGGATCGTCGTACTATGCAGATGTAGACGTGTAGTCAGCAGAGTTTTGATGGATCGTCGTACTATGGACGTGTAGTCATCAGAGTTTTGATGGATCGTCGTACTATGTAGATGTAGACGTGTAGTCATCAGAATTTTGATGGATCGTCGCACTATGGACGTGTAGTCATCAGAGTTTTGATGGATCGTCGTACTATGTAGATGTAGACGTGTAGTCATCAGAGTTTTGATGGATCGTCGTACTATGTAGATGTAGACGTGTAGTCATCAGAGTTTTGATGGATCGTCCTACTATGTAGATGTAGACGTGTAGTCATCAGAGTTTTGATGGATCGTCGTACTATGTAGATGTAGACGTGCAGTCATCAGAGTTTTGATGGATCGTCGTACTATGTAGATGTAGACGTGTAGTCATCAGAGTTTTGATGGATCGTCGTACTATGTAGATGTAGACGTGTAGTCATCAGAGTTTTGATAGATCGTCGTACTATGGACGTGTAGTCGTCAGAGTTTTGATGGATCGTCGTACTATGTAGATGTAGACGTGTAGTCATCAGAGTTTTGATGGATCGTCGTACTATGTAGATGTAGACGTGTAGTCATCAGAGTTTTAATAGATCGTCGTACTATGGACGTGTAGTCGTCAGAGTTTTGATGGATCGTCGTACTATGTAGATGTAGATGTGAAGTCATCAGAGTTTTGATGGATCGTCGGACAATGGACGTGTAGTCATCAGAGTTTTGATGGATCGTCGTACTATGTAGATGTAGACGTGTAGTCATCAGAGTTTTGATGGATCGTCGTACTATGGACGTGTAGTCATCAGAATTTTGATGGATCGTCGTACTATGGACGTGTAGTCATCAGAGTTTTGATGGATCGTCGTACTATGTAGATGTAGACGTGTAGTCATCAGAGTTTTGATAGATCGTCGTACTATGTAGATGTAGACGTGTAGTCATCAGAGTTTGATAGATCGTCGTACTATGTAGATGTAGACGTGTAGTCAGCATAGTTTTGAAGGATCGTCGTACTATGGACGTGTAGTCATCAGAGTTTTGATGGATCGTCGTACTATGGACGTGTAGTCATCAGAGTTTTGATGGATCGTCGTACTATGTAGATGTAGACGTGTAGTCATCAGAATTTTGATGGATCGTCGTACTATGGACGTGTAGTCATCAGAGTTTTGATGGATCGTCGTACTATTGACGCGTAGTCATCAGAGTTTTGATGGATCGTCGTACTATGGACGTGTAGTCATCAGAGCTTTGATGGATCGTCGTACTATGTAGATGTAGACGTGTAGTCATCAGAGTTTTGATGGATCGTGGTACTATGCAGATGTAGACGTGTAGTCAGCAGAGTTTTGATGGATCGTCGTACTATGGACGTGTAGTCATCAGAGTTTTGATGGATCGTCGTACTATGTAGATGTAGACGTGTAGTCATCAGAATTTTGATGGATCGTCGTACTATGGACGTGTAGTCATCAGAGTTTTGATGGATCGTCGTACTATGTAGATGTAGACGTGTAGTCATCAGAGTTTTGATGGATCGTCGTACTATGTAGATGTAGACGTGTAGTCATCAGAGTTTTGATGGATCGTCCTACTATGTAGATGTAGACGAGTAGTCATCAGAGTTTTGATGGATCGTCGTACTATGTAGATGTAGACGTGTAGTCATCAGAGTTTTGATGGATCGTCGTACTATGTAGATGTAGACGTGTAGTCATCAGAGTTTTGATGGATCGTCGTACTATGTAGATGTAGACGTGTAGTCATCAGAGTTTTGATAGATCGTCGTACTATGGACGTGTAGTCGTCAGAGTTTTGATGGATCGTCGTACTATGTAGATGTAGACGTGTAGTCATCAGAGTTTTGATGGATCGTCGTACTATGTAGATGTAGACGTGTAGTCATCAGAGTTTTGATAGATCGTCGTACTATGGACGTGTAGTCGTCAGAGTTTTGATGGATCGTCGTACTATGTAGATGTAGATGTGAAGTCATCAGAGTTTTGATGGATCGTCGGACAATGGACGTGTAGTCATCAGAGTTTTGATGGATCGTCGTACTATGTAGATGTAGACGTGTAGTCATCAGAGTTTTGATGGATCGTCGTACTATGGACGTGTAGTCATCAGAGTTTTGATGGATCGTCGTACTATGGACGTGTAGTCATCAGAGTTTTGATGGATCGTCGTACTATGTAGATGTAGACGTGTAGTCATCAGAGTTTGATAGATCGTCGTACTATTTAGATGTAGACGTGTAGTCAGCATAGTTTTGAAGGATCGTCGTACTATGGACGTGTAGTCATCAGAGTTTTGATGGATCGTCGTACTATGGACGTGTAGTCATCAGAGTTTTGATGGATCGTCGTACTATGGACGTGTAGTCATCAGAGTTTTGATGGATCGTCGTACTATGGACGTGTAATCATCAGAGTTTTGATGGATCGTCGTACTATTGACGCGTAGTCATCAGAGTTTTGATGGATCGTCGTACTATAGACGTGTAGTCATCAGAGCTTTGATGGATCGTCGTACTATGTAGATGTAGACGTGTAGTCATCAGAGTTTTGATGGATCGTCGTACTATGCAGATGTAGACGTGTAGTCAGCAGAGTTTTGATGGATCGTCGTACTATGGACGTGTAGTCATCAGAGTTTTGATGGATCGTCGTACTATGTAGATGTAGACGTGTAGTCATCAGAATTTTGATGGATCGTCGTACTATGGACGTGTAGTCATTAGAGTTTTGATGGATCGTCGTACTATGTAGATGTAGACGTGTAGTCATCAGAGTTTTGATGGATCGTCGTACTATGTAGATGTAGACGTGTAGTCATCAGAGTTTTGATGGATCGTCCTACTATGTAGATGTAGACGTGTAGTCATCAGAGTTTTGATGGATCGTCGTACTATGTAGATGTAGACGTGCAGTCATCAGAGTTTTGATGGATCGTCGTACTATGTAGATGTAGACGTGTAGTCATCAGAGTTTTGATGGATCGTCGTACTATATAGATGTAGACGTGTAGTCATCAGAGTTTTGATAGATCGTCGTACTATGGACGTGTAGTCGTCAGAGTTTTGATAGATCGTCGTACTATGTAGATGTAGACGTGTAGTCATCAGAGTTTTGATAGATCGTCGTACTATGGACGTGTAGTCGTCAGAGTTTTGATGGATCGTCGTACTATGTAGATGTAGATGTGAAGTCATCAGAGTTTTGATGGATCGTCGGACAATGGACGTGTAGTCATCAGAATTTTGATGGATCGTCGTACTATGTAGATGTAGACGTGTAGTCATCAGAGTTTTGATGGATCGTCGTACTATGGACGTGTAGTCATCAGAGTTTTGATGGATCGTCGTACTATGGACGTGTAGACATCAGAGTTTTGATGGATCGTCGTACTATGTAGATGTAGACGTGTAGTCATCAGAGTTTTGATAGATCGTCGTACTATGTAGATGTAGACGTGTAGTCATCAGAGTTTGATAGATCGTCGTACTATGTAGATGTAGACGTGTAGTCAGCATAGTTTTGAAGGATCGTCGTACTATGGACGTGTAGTCATCAGAGTTTTGATGGATCGTCGTACTATGGACGTGTAGTCATCAGAGTTTTGATGGATCGTCGTACTATGGACGTGTAGTCATCAGAGTTTTGATGGATCGTCGTACTATGGACGTGTAATCATCAGAGTTTTGATGGATCGTCGTACTATTGACGCGTAGTCATCAGAGTTTTGATGGATCGTCGTACTATGGAGGTGTAGTCATCAGAGCTTTGATGGATCGTCGTACTATGTAGATGTAGACGTGTAGTCATCAGAGTTTTGATGGATCGTCGTACTATGCAGATGTAGACGTGTAGTCAGCCGAGTTTTTATGGATCGTCGTACTATGGACGTGTAGTCATCAGAGTTTTGATGGATCGTCGTACTATGTAGATGTAGACGTGTAGTCATCAGAATTTTGATGGATCGTCGTACTATGGACGTGTAGTCATCAGAGTTTTGATGGATCGTCGTACTATGTAGATGTAGACGTGTAGTCATCAGAGTTTTGATGGATCGTCGTACTATGTAGATGTAGACGTGTAGTCATCAGAGTTTTGATGGATCGTCCTACTATGTAGATGTAGACGTGTAGTCATCAGAGTTTTGATGGATCGTCGTACTATGTAGATGTAGACGTGCAGTCATCAGAGTTTTGATGGATCGTCGTACTATGTAGATGTAGACGTGTAGTCATCAGAGTTTTGATGGATCGTCGTACTATGCAGATGTAGACGTGTAGTCAGCAGAGTTTAGATGGATCGTCGTACTATGGACGTGTAGTCATCAGAGTTTTGATGGATCGTCGTACTATGTAGATGTAGACGTGTAGTCATCAGAATTTTGATGGATCGTCGTACTATGGACGTGTAGTCATCAGAGTTTTGATGGATCGTCGTACTATGTAGATGTAGACGTGTAGTCATCAGAGTTTTGATGGATCGTCGTACTATGTAGATGTAGACGTGTAGTCATCAGAGTTTTGATGGATCGTCCTACTATGCAGATGTAGACGTGTAGTCATCAGAGTTTTGATGGATCGTCGTACTATGTAGATGTAGACGTGCAGTCATCAGAGTTTTGATGGATCGTCGTACTATGTAGATGTAGACGTGTAGTCATCAGAGTTTTGATGGATCGTCGTACTATATAGATGTAGACGTGTAGTCATCAGAGTTTTGATAGATCGTCGTACTATGGACGTGTAGTCGTCAGAGTTTTGATGGATCGTCGTACTATGTAGATGTAGACGTGTAGTCATCAGAGTTTTGATGGATCGTCGTACTATGTAGATGTAGACGTGTAGTCATCAGAGTTTTGATAGATCGTCGTACTATGGACGTGTAGTCGTCAGAGTTTTGATGGATCGTCGTACTATGTAGATGTAGATGTGAAGTCATCAGAGTTTTGATGGATCGTCGGACAATGGACGTGTAGTCATCAGAGTTTTGATGGATCGTCGTACTATGTAGATGTAGACGTGTAGTCATCAGAGTTTTGATGGATCGTCGTACTATGGACGTGTAGTCATCAGAGTTTTGATGGATCGTCGTACTATGGACGTGTAGTCATCAGAGTTTTGATGGATCGTCGTACTATGTAGATGTAGACGTGTAGTCATCAGAGTTTTGATAGATCGTCGTACTATGTAGATGTAGACGTGTAGTCATCAGAGTTTGATAGATCGTCGTACTATGTAGATGTAGACGTGTAGTCAGCATAGTTTTGAAGGATCGTCGTACTATGGACGTGTAGTCATCAGAGTTTTGATGGATCGTCGTACTATGGACGTGTAGTCATCAGAGTTTTGATGGATCGTCGTACTATGGACGTGTAGTCATCAGAGTTTTGATGGATCGTCGTACTATGGACGTGTAATCATCAGAGTTTTGATGGATCGTCGTACTATTGACGCGTAGTCATCAGAGTTTTGATGGATCGTCGTACTATGGAGGTGTAGTCATCAGAGCTTTGATGGATCGTCGTACTATGTAGATGTAGACGTGTAGTCATCAGAGTTTTGATGGATCGTCGTACTATGCAGATGTAGACGTGTAGTCAGCAGAGTTTTTATGGATCGTCGTACTATGGACGTGTAGTCATCAGAGTGTTGATGGATCGTCGTACTATGGACGTGTAGTCATCAGAGTTTTGATGGATCGTCGTACTATGTAGATGTAGACGTGTAGTCATCAAAGTTTTGAAGGATCGTCGTACTATGTAGATGTAGACGTGTAGTCATCAGAGTTTTGATAGATCGTCGTACTATGGACGTGTAGTCGTCAGAGTTTTGATGGATCGTCGTACTATGGACGTGTAGTCATCAGAGTTTTGATGGATCGTCGTACTATGTAGATGTAGACGTGTAGTCATCAAAGTTTTGAAGGATCATCGTACTATGTAGATGTAGACGTGTAGTCATCAGAGTTTTGATAGATCGTCGTACTATGGACGTGTAGTCGTCAGAGTTTTGATGGATCGTCGTACTATGTAGATGTAGACGTGTAGTCATCAGAGTTTTGATGGATCGGCGTACTATGTAGATGTAGACATGTAATCAGCAGAGTTTTGATGGATCGTCGTACTATGTAGATGTAGACGTGTAGTCAGCAGAGTTTTGATGGATCGTCGTACTATGTAGATGTAGACGTGCAGTCATCAGAGTTTTGATGGATCGTCGTACTATGTAGATGTAGACGTGTAGTCATCAGAGTTTTGATGGATCGTCGTACTATGTAGATGTAGACTTGTAGTCATTAGAGTTTTGATAGATCGTCGTACTATGGACGTGTAGTCGTCAGAGTTTTGATGGATCGTCGTACTATGTAGATGTAGACGTGTAGTCATCAGAGTTTTGATGGATCGTCGTACTATGTAGATGTAGACGTGTAGTCATCAGAGTTTTGATAGATCGTCGTACTATGGACGTGTAGTCTTCAGAGTTTTGATAGATCGTCGTACTATGTAGATGTAGACGTGTAGTCATCAGAGTTTTGATGGATCGGCGTACTATATAGATGTAGACGTGTAGCCATCAGAGTTTTGATGGATCGTCGTACTATGTAGATGTAGACGTGTAGTCATCAGAGTTTTGATGGATCGTCCTACTATGTAGATGTAGACGTGTAGTCATCAGAGTTTTGATGGATCGTCGTACTATGTAGATGTAGACGTGCAGTCATCAGAGTTTTGATGGATCGTCGTACTATGTAGATGTAGACGTGTAGTCATCAGAGTTTTGATGGATCGTCGTACTATGTAGATGTAGACGTGTAGTCATCAGAGTTTTGATAGATCGTCGTACTATGGACGTGTAGTCGTCAGAGTTTTGATGGATCGTCGTACTATGTAGATGTAGACGTGTAGTCATCAGAGTTTTGATGGATCGTCGTACTATGTAGATGTAGACGTGTAGTCATCAGAGTTTTGATAGATCGTCGTACTATGTAGATGTAGACGTGTAGTCATCAGAGTTTGATAGATCGTCGTACTATGTAGATGTAGACGTGTAGTCAGCATAGTTTTGAAGGATCGTCGTACTATGGACGTGTAGTCATCAGAGTTTTGATGGATCGTCGTACTATGGACGTGTAGTCATCAGAGTTTTGATGGATCGTCGTACTATGGACGTGTAGTCATCAGAGTTTTGATGGATCGTCGTACTATGGACGTGTAATCATCAGAGTTTTGATGGATCGTCGTACTATTGACGCGTAGTCATCAGAGTTTTGATGGATCGTCGTACTATGGACGTGTAGTCATCAGAGCTTTGATGGATCGTCGTACTATGTAGATGTAGACGTGTAGTCATCAGAATTTTGATGGATCGTCGTACTATGGACGTGTAGTCATCAGAGTTTTGATGGATCGTCGTACTATGTAGATGTAGACGTGTAGTCATCAAAGTTTTGAAGGATCGTCGTACTATGTAGATGTAGACGTGTAGTCATCAGAGATTTGATGGATCGTCGTACTATGTAGATGTAGACGTGTAGTCAGCAGAGTTTTGATAGATCGTCGTACTATGGACGTGTAGTCGTCAGAGTTTTGATGGATCGTCGTACTATGTAGATGTAGACGTGTAGTCATCAGAGTTTTGATGGATCGTCGTACTATGTAGATGTAGACGTGTAGTCATCAGAGTTTTGATGGATCGTCCTACTATGTAGATGTAGACGTGTAGTCATCAGAGTTTTGATGGATCGTCGTACTATGTAGATGTAGACGTGCAGTCATCAGAGTTTTGATGGATCGTCGTAATATGTAGATGCAGACGTGTAGTCATCAGAGTTTTGATGGATCGTCGTACTATGTAGATGTAGACGTGTAGTCAGCATAGTTTTGAAGGATCGTCGTACTATGGACGTGTAGTCATCAGAGTTTTGATGGATCGTCGTACTATGGACGTGTAGTCATCAGAGTTTTGATGGATCGTCGTACTATGGACGTGTAGTCATCAGAGTTTTGATGGATCGTCGTACTATGGACGTGTAATCATCAGAGTTTTGATGGATCGTCGTACTATTGACGCGTAGTCATCAGAGTTTTGATGGATCGTCGTACTATGGACGTGTAGTCATCAGAGCTTTGATGGATCGTCGTACTATGTAGATGTAGACGTGTAGTCATCAGAGTTTTGATGGATCGTCGTACTATGCAGATGTAGACGTGTAGTCAGCAGAGTTTTGATGGATCGTCGTACTATGGACGTGTAGTCATCAGAGTTTTGATGGATCGTCGTACTATGTAGATGTAGACGTGTAGTCATCAGAATTTTGATGGATCGTCGTACTATGGACGTGTAGTCATCAGAGTTTTGATGGATCGTCGTACTATGTAGATGTAGACGTGTAGTCATCAGAGTTTTGATGGATCGTCGTACTATGTAGATGTAGACGTGTAGTCATCAGAGTTTTGATGGATCGTCCTACTATGTAGATGTAGACGTGTAGTCATCAGAGTTTTGATGGATCGTCGTACTATGTAGATGTAGACGTGCAGTCATCAGAGTTTTGATGGATCGTCGTACTATGTAGATGTAGACGTGTAGTCATCAGAGTTTTGATGGATCGTCGTACTATGTAGATGTAGACGTGTAGTCATCAGAGTTTTGATAGATCGTCGTACTATGGACGTGTAGTCGTCAGAGTTTTGATGGATCGTCGTACTATGTAGATGTAGACGTGTAGTCATCAGAGTTTTGATGGATCGTCGTACTATGTAGATGTAGACGTGTAGTCATCAGAGTTTTAATAGATCGTCGTACTATGGACGTGTAGTCGTCAGAGTTTTGATGGATCGTCGTACTATGTAGATGTAGATGTGAAGTCATCAGAGTTTTGATGGATCGTCGGACAATGGACGTGTAGTCATCAGAGTTTTGATGGATCGTCGTACTATGTAGATGTAGACGTGTAGTCATCAGAGTTTTGATGGATCGTCGTACTATGGACGTGTAGTCATCAGAATTTTGATGGATCGTCGTACTATGGACGTGTAGTCATCAGAGTTTTGATGGATCGTCGTACTATGTAGATGTAGACGTGTAGTCATCAGAGTTTTGATAGATCGTCGTACTATGTAGATGTAGACGTGTAGTCATCAGAGTTTGATAGATCGTCGTACTATGTAGATGTAGACGTGTAGTCAGCATAGTTTTGAAGGATCGTCGTACTATGGACGTGTAGTCATCAGAGTTTTGATGGATCGTCGTACTATGGACGTGTAGTCATCAGAGTTTTGATGGATCGTCGTACTATGTAGATGTAGACGTGTAGTCATCAGAATTTTGATGGATCGTCGTACTATGGACGTGTAGTCATCAGAGTTTTGATGGATCGTCGTACTATTGAAGCGTAGTCATCAGAGTTTTGATGGATCGTCGTACTATGGACGTGTAGTCATCAGAGCTTTGATGGATCGTCGTACTATGTAGATGTAGACGTGTAGTCATCAGAGTTTTGATGGATCGTGGTACTATGCAGATGTAGACGTGTAGTCAGCAGAGTTTTGATGGATCGTCGTACTATGGACGTGTAGTCATCAGAGTTTTGATGGATCGTCGTACTATGTAGATGTAGACGTGTAGTCATCAGAATTTTGATGGATCGTCGTACTATGGACGTGTAGTCATCAGAGTTTTGATGGATCGTCGTACTATGTAGATGTAGACGTGTAGTCATCAGAGTTTTGATGGATCGTCGTACTATGTAGATGTAGACGTGTAGTCATCAGAGTTTTGATGGATCGTCCTACTATGTAGATGTAGACGTGTAGTCATCAGAGTTTTGATGGATCGTCGTACTATGTAGATGTAGACGTGTAGTCATCAGAGTTTTGATGGATCGTCGTACTATGTAGATGTAGACGTGTAGTCATCAGAGTTTTGATGGATCGTCGTACTATGTAGATGTAGACGTGTAGTCATCAGAGTTTTGATAGATCGTCGTACTATGGACGTGTAGTCGTCAGAGTTTTGATGGATCGTCGTACTATGTAGATGTAGACGTGTAGTCATCAGAGTTTTGATGGATCGTCGTACTATGTAGATGTAGACGTGTAGTCATCAGAGTTTTGATAGATCGTCGTACTATGGACGTGTAGTCGTCAGAGTTTTGATGGATCGTCGTACTATGTAGATGTAGATGTGAAGTCATCAGAGTTTTGATGGATCGTCGGACAATGGACGTGTAGTCATCAGAGTTTTGATGGATCGTCGTACTATGTAGATGTAGACGTGTAGTCATCAGAGTTTTGATGGATCGTCGTACTATGGACGTGTAGTCATCAGAGTTTTGATGGATCGTCGTACTATGGACGTGTAGTCATCAGAGTTTTGATGGATCGTCGTACTATGTAGATGTAGACGTGTAGTCATCAGAGTTTGATAGATCGTCGTACTATTTAGATGTAGACGTGTAGTCAGCATAGTTTTGAAGGATCGTCGTACTATGGACGTGTAGTCATCAGAGTTTTGATGGATCGTCGTACTATGGACGTGTAGTCATCAGAGTTTTGATGGATCGTCGTACTATGGACGTGTAGTCATCAGAGTTTTGATGGATCGTCGTACTATGGACGTGTAATCATCAGAGTTTTGATGGATCGTCGTACTATTGACGCGTAGTCATCAGAGTTTTGATGGATCGTCGTACTATGGACGTGTAGTCATCAGAGCTTTGATGGATCGTCGTACTATGTAGATGTAGACGTGTAGTCATCAGAGTTTTGATGGATCGTCGTACTATGCAGATGTAGACGTGTAGTCAGCAGAGTTTTGATGGATCGTCGTACTATGGACGTGTAGTCATCAGAGTTTTGATGGATCGTCGTACTATGTAGATGTAGACGTGTAGTCATCAGAATTTTGATGGATCGTCGTACTATGGACGTGTAGTCATTAGAGTTTTGATGGATCGTCCTACTATGTAGATGTAGACGTGTAGTCATCAGAGTTTTGATGGATCGTCGTACTATGTAGATGTAGACGTGTAGTCATCAGAGTTTTGATGGATCGTCCTACTATGTAGATGTAGACGTGTAGTCATCAGAGTTTTGATGGATCGTCGTACTATGTAGATGTAGACGTGCAGTCATCAGAGTTTTGATGGATCGTCGTACTATGTAGATGTAGACGTGTAGTCATCAGAGTTTTGATGGATCGTCGTACTATATAGATGTAGACGTGCAGTCATCAGAGTTTTGATAGATCGTCGTACTATGGACGTGTAGTCGTCAGAGTTTTGATGGATCGTCGTACTATGTAGATGTAGATGTGAAGTCATCAGAGTTTTGATGGATCGTCGGACAATGGACGTGTAGTCATCAGAGTTTTGATGGATCGTCGTACTATGTAGATGTAGACGTGTAGTCATCAGAGTTTTGATGGATCGTCGTACTATGGACGTGTAGTCATCAGAGTTTTGATGGATCGTCGTACTATGGACGTGTAGACATCAGAGTTTTGATGGATCGTCGTACTATGTAGATGTAGACGTGTAGTCATCAGAGTTTTGATAGATCGTCGTACTATGTAGATGTAGACGTGTAGTCATCAGAGTTTGATAGATCGTCGTACTATGTAGATGTAGACGTGTAGTCAGCATAGTTTTGAAGGATCGTCGTACTATGGACGTGTAGTCATCAGAGTTTTGATGGATCGTCGTACTATGGACGTGTAGTCATCAGAGTTTTGATGGATCGTCGTACTATGGACGTGTAGTCATCAGAGTTTTGATGGATCGTCGTACTATGGACGTGTAATCATCAGAGTTTTGATGGATCGTCGTACTATTGACGCGTAGTCATCAGAGTTTTGATGGATCGTCGTACTATGGAGGTGTAGTCATCAGAGCTTTGATGGATCGTCGTACTATGTAGATGTAGACGTGTAGTCATCAGAGTTTTGATAGATCGTCGTACTATGGACGTGTAGTCGTCAGAGTTTTGATGGATCGTCGTACTATGTAGATGTAGACGTGTAGTCATCAGAGTTTTGATGGATCGTCGTACTATGTAGATGTAGACGTGTAGTCATCAGAGTTTTGATAGATCGTCGTACTATGTAGATGTAGACGTGTAGTCATCAGAGTTTGATAGATCGTCGTACTATGTAGATGTAGACGTGTAGTCAGCATAGTTTTGAAGGATCGTCGTACTATGGACGTGTAGTCATCAGAGTTTTGATGGATCGTCGTACTATGGACGTGTAGTCATCAGAGTTTTGATGGATCGTCGTACTATGGACGTGTAGTCATCAGAGTTTTGATGGATCGTCGTACTATGGACGTGTAATCATCAGAGTTTTGATGGATCGTCGTACTATTGACGCGTAGTCATCAGAGTTTTGATGGATCGTCGTACTATGGACGTGTAGTCATCAGAGCTTTGATGGATCGTCGTACTATGTAGATGTAGACGTGTAGTCATCAGAATTTTGATGGATCGTCGTACTATGGACGTGTAGTCATCAGAGTTTTGATGGATCGTCGTACTATGTAGATGTAGACGTGTAGTCATCAAAGTTTTGAAGGATCGTCGTACTATGTAGATGTAGACGTGTAGTCATCAGAGATTTGATGGATCGTCGTACTATGTAGATGTAGACGTGTAGTCAGCAGAGTTTTGATAGATCGTCGTACTATGGACGTGTAGTCGTCAGAGTTTTGATGGATCGTCGTACTATGTAGATGTAGACGTGTAGTCATCAGAGTTTTGATGGATCGTCGTACTATGTAGATGTAGACGTGTAGTCATCAGAGTTTTGATGGATCGTCCTACTATGTAGATGTAGACGTGTAGTCATCAGAGTTTTGATGGATCGTCGTACTATGTAGATGTAGACGTGCAGTCATCAGAGTTTTGATGGATCGTCGTAATATGTAGATGCAGACGTGTAGTCATCAGAGTTTTGATGGATCGTCGTACTATGTAGATGTAGACGTGTAGTCATCAGAGTTTTGATAGATCGTCGTACTATGGACGTGTAGTCGTCAGAGTTTTGATGGATCGTCGTACTATGTAGATGTAGACGTGTAGTCATCAGAGTTTTGATGGATCGTCGTACTATGTAGATGTAGACGTGTAGTCATCAGAGTTTTGATAGATCATCGTACTATGGACGTGTAGTCGTCAGAGTTTTGATGGATCGTCGTACTATGTAGATGTAGATGTGAAGTCATCAGAGTTTTGATGGATCGTAGGACAATGGACGTGTAGTCATCAGAGTTTTGATGGATCGTCGTACTATGTAGATGTAGACGTGTAGTCATCAGAGTTTTGATGGATCGTCGTACTATGGACGTGTAGTCATCAGAGTTTTGATGGATCGCCGTACTATGGAGGTGTAGTCATCAGAGTTTTGATGGATCGTCGTACTATGTAGATGTAGACGTGTTGTCATCAGAGTTTTGATAGATCGTCGAACTATGTAGATGTAGACGTGTAGTCATCAGAGTTTGATAGATCGTCGTACTATGTAGATGTAGACGTGTAGTCAGCATAGTTTTGAAGGATCGTCGTACTATGGACGTGTAGTCATCAGAGTTTTGATGGATCGTCGTACTATGGACGTGTAGTCATCAGAGTTTTGATGGATCGTCGTACTATGGACGTGTAGTCATCAGAGTTTTGATGGATCGTCGTACTATGGACGTGTAATCATCAGAGTTTTGATGGATCGTCGTACTATTGACGCGTAGTCATCAGAGTTTTGATGGATCGTCGTACTATGGACGTGTAGTCATCAGAGCTTTGATGGATCGTCGTACTATGTAGATGTAGACGTGTAGTCATCAGAGTTTTGATGGATCGTCGTACTATGCAGATGTAGACGTGTAGTCAGCAGAGTTTTGATGGATCGTCGTACTATGGACGTGTAGTCATCAGAGTTTTGATGGATCGTCGTACTATGTAGATGTAGATGTGAAGTCATCAGAGTTTTGATGGATCGTCGGACAATGGACGTGTAGTCATCAGAGTTTTGATGGATCGTCGTACTATGTAGATGTAGACGTGTAGTCATCAGAGTTTTGATGGATCGTCGTACTATGGACGTGTAGTCATCAGAGTTTTGATGGATCGTCGTACTATGGACGTGTAGACATCAGAGTTTTGATGGATCGTCGTACTATGTAGATGTAGACGTGTAGTCATCAGAGTTTTGATAGATCGTCGTACTATGTAGATGTAGACGTGTAGTCATCAGAGTTTGATAGATCGTCGTACTATGTAGATGTAGACGTGTAGTCAGCATAGTTTTGAAGGATCGTCGTACTATGGACGTGTAGTCATCAGAGTTTTGATGGATCGTCGTACTATGGACGTGTAGTCATCAGAGTTTTGATGGATCGTCGTACTATGGACGTGTAGTCATCAGAGTTTTGATGGATCGTCGTACTATGGACGTGTAATCATCAGAGTTTTGATGGATCGTCGTACTATTGACGCGTAGTCATCAGAGTTTTGATGGATCGTCGTACTATGGAGGTGTAGTCATCAGAGCTTTGATGGATCGTCGTACTATGTAGATGTAGACGTGTAGTCATCAGAGTTTTGATAGATCGTCGTACTATGGACGTGTAGTCGTCAGAGTTTTGATGGATCGTCGTACTATGTAGATGTAGACGTGTAGTCATCAGAGTTTTGATGGATCGTCGTACTATGTAGATGTAGACGTGTAGTCATCAGAGTTTTGATAGATCGTCGTACTATGTAGATGTAGACGTGTAGTCATCAGAGTTTGATAGATCGTCGTACTATGTAGATGTAGACGTGTAGTCAGCATAGTTTTGAAGGATCGTCGTACTATGGACGTGTAGTCATCAGAGTTTTGATGGATCGTCGTACTATGGACGTGTAGTCATCAGAGTTTTGATGGATCGTCGTACTATGGACGTGTAGTCATCAGAGTTTTGATGGATCGTCGTACTATGGACGTGTAATCATCAGAGTTTTGATGGATCGTCGTACTATTGACGCGTAGTCATCAGAGTTTTGATGGATCGTCGTACTATGGACGTGTAGTCATCAGAGCTTTGATGGATCGTCGTACTATGTAGATGTAGACGTGTAGTCATCAGAATTTTGATGGATCGTCGTACTATGGACGTGTAGTCATCAGAGTTTTGATGGATCGTCGTACTATGTAGATGTAGACGTGTAGTCATCAAAGTTTTGAAGGATCGTCGTACTATGTAGATGTAGACGTGTAGTCATCAGAGATTTGATGGATCGTCGTACTATGTAGATGTAGACGTGTAGTCAGCAGAGTTTTGATAGATCGTCGTACTATGGACGTGTAGTCGTCAGAGTTTTGATGGATCGTCGTACTATGTAGATGTAGACGTGTAGTCATCAGAGTTTTGATGGATCGTCGTACTATGTAGATGTAGACGTGTAGTCATCAGAGTTTTGATGGATCGTCCTACTATGTAGATGTAGACGTGTAGTCATCAGAGTTTTGATGGATCGTCGTACTATGTAGATGTAGACGTGCAGTCATCAGAGTTTTGATGGATCGTCGTAATATGTAGATGCAGACGTGTAGTCATCAGAGTTTTGATGGATCGTCGTACTATGTAGATGTAGACGTGTAGTCATCAGAGTTTTGATAGATCATCGTACTATGGACGTGTAGTCGTCAGAGTTTTGATGGATCGTCGTACTATGTAGATGTAGACGTGTAGTCATCAGAGTTTTGATGGATCGTCGTACTATGTAGATGTAGACGTGTAGTCATCAGAGTTTTGATAGATCATCGTACTATGGACGTGTAGTCGTCAGAGTTTTGATGGATCGTCGTACTATGTAGATGTAGATGTGAAGTCATCAGAGTTTTGATGGATCGTAGGACAATGGACGTGTAGTCATCAGAGTTTTGATGGATCGTCGTACTATGTAGATGTAGACGTGTAGTCATCAGAGTTTTGATGGATCGTCGTACTATGGACGTGTAGTCATCAGAGTTTTGATGGATCGCCGTACTATGGAGGTGTAGTCATCAGAGTTTTGATGGATCGTCGTACTATGTAGATGTAGACGTGTTGTCATCAGAGTTTTGATAGATCGTCGAACTATGTAGATGTAGACGTGTAGTCATCAGAGTTTGATAGATCGTCGTACTATGTAGATGTAGACGTGTAGTCAGCATAGTTTTGAAGGATCGTCGTACTATGGACGTGTAGTCATCAGAGTTTTGATGGATCGTCGTACTATGGACGTGTAGTCATCAGAGTTTTGATGGATCGTCGTACTATGGACGTGTAGTCATCAGAGTTTTGATGGATCGTCGTACTATGGACGTGTAATCATCAGAGTTTTGATGGATCGTCGTACTATTGACGCGTAGTCATCAGAGTTTTGATGGATCGTCGTACTATGGACGTGTAGTCATCAGAGCTTTGATGGATCGTCGTACTATGTAGATGTAGACGTGTAGTCATCAGAGTTTTGATGGATCGTCGTACTATGCAGATGTAGACGTGTAGTCAGCAGAGTTTTGATGGATCGTCGTACTATGGACGTGTAGTCATCAGAGTTTTGATGGATCGTCGTACTATGTAGATGTAGATGTGAAGTCATCAGAGTTTTGATGGATCGTCGGACAATGGACGTGTAGTCATCAGAGTTTTGATGGATCGTCGTACTATGTAGATGTAGACGTGTAGTCATCAGAGTTTTGATGGATCGTCGTACTATGGACGTGTAGTCATCAGAGTTTTGATGGATCGCCGTACTATGGACGTGTAGTCATCAGAGTTTTGATGGATCGTCGTACTATGTAGATGTAGACGTGTTGTCATCAGAGTTTTGATAGATCGTCGAACTATGTAGATGTAGACGTGTAGTCATCAGAGTTTGATAGATCGTCGTACTATGTAGATGTAGACGTGTAGTCAGCATAGTTTTGAAGGATCGTCGTACTATGGACGTGTAGTCATCAGAGTTTTGATGGATCGTCGTACTATGGACGTGTAGTCATCAGAGTTTTGATGGATCGTCGTACTATGGACGTGTAGTCATCAGAGTTTTGATGGATCGTCGTACTATGGACGTGTAATCATCAGAGTTTTGATGGATCGTCGTACTATTGACGCGTAGTCATCAGAGTTTTGATGGATCGTCGTACTATGGACGTGTAGTCATCAGAGCTTTGATGGATCGTCGTACTATGTAGATGTAGACGTGTAGTCATCAGAGTTTTGATGGATCGTCGTACTATGCAGATGTAGACGTGTAGTCAGCAGAGTTTTGATGGATCGTCGTACTATGGACGTGTAGTCATCAGAGTTTTGATGGATCGTCGTACTATGTAGATGTAGACGTGTAGTCATCAGAATTTTGATGGATCGTCGTACTATGGACGTGTAGTCATCAGAGTTTTGATGGATCGTCGTACTATGTAGATGTAGACGTGTAGTCATCAGAGTTTTGATGGATCGTCGTACTATGTAGATGTAGACGTGTAGTCATCAGAGTTTTGATGGATCGTCCTACTATGTAGATGTAGACGTGTAGTCATCAGAGTTTTGATGGATCGTCGTACTATGTAGATGTAGACGTGCAGTCATCAGAGTTTTGATGGATCGTCGTACTATGTTGATGTAGACGTGTAGTCATCAGAGTTTTGATGAATCGTCGTACTATGTAGATGTAGACGTGTAGTCATCAGAGTTTTGATAGATCGTCGTACTATGGACGTGTAGTCGTCAGAGTTTTGATGGATCGTTTGTACTATGTAGATGTAGACGTGTAGTCATCAGAGTTTTGATGGATCGTCGTACTATGTAGATGTAGACGTGTAGTCATCAGAGTTTTGATAGATCGTCGTACTATGGACGTGTAGTCGTCAGAGTTTTGATGGATCGTCGTACTATGTAGATGTAGATGTGAAGTCATCAGAGTTTTGATGGATCGTCGGACAATGGACGTGTAGTCATCAGAGTTTTGATGGATCGTCTACTATGTAGATGTAGACGTGTAGTCATCAGAGTTTTGATGGATCGTCGTACTATGGACGTGTAGTCATCAGAGTTTTGATGGATCGTCGTACTATGGACGTGTAGTCATCAGAGTTTTGATGGATCGTCGTACTATGTAGATGTAGACGTGTAGTCATCAGAGTTTTGATAGATCGTCGTACTATGTAGATGTAGACGTGTAGTCATCAGAGTTTGATAGATCGTCGTACTATGTAGATGTAGACGTGTAGTCAGCATAGTTTTGAAGGATCGTCGTACTATGGACGTGTAGTCATCAGAGTTTTGATGGATCGTCGTACTATGGACGTGTAGTCATCAGAGTTTTGATGGATCGTCGTACTATGGACGTGTAGTCATCAGAGTTTTGATGGATCGTCGTACTATGGACGTGTAATCATCAGAGTTTTGATGGATCGTCGTACTATTGACGCGTAGTCATCAGAGTTTTGATGGATCGTCGTACTATGGACGTGTAGTCATCAGAGCTTTGATGGATCGTCGTACTATGTAGATGTAGACGTGTAGTCAGCAGAGTTTTGATGGATCCTCGTACTATGGACGTGTAGTCATCAGAGTTTTGATGGATCGTCGTACTATGTAGATGTAGACGTGTAGTCATCAGAATTTTGATGGATCGTCGTACTATGGACGTGTAATCATCAGAGTTTTGATGGATCGTCGTACTATGTAGATGTAGACGTGTAGTCATCAAAGTTTTGAAGGATCGTCGTACTATGTAGATGTAGACGTGTAGTCATCAGAGTTTTGATGGATCGTCGTACTATGTAGATGTAGACGTGTAGTCATCAGAGTTTTGATAGATCGTCGTACTATGGACGTGTAGTCGTCAGAGTTTTGATGGATCGTCGTACTATGTAGATGTAGACGTGTAGTCATCAGAGTTTTGATGGATCGGCGTACTATGTAGATGTAGACATGTAATCAGCAGAGTTTTGATGGATCGTCGTACTATGTAGATGTAGACGTGTAGTCAGCAGAGTTTTGATGGATCGTCGTACTATGTAGATGTAGACGTGCAGTCATCAGAGTTTTGATGGATCGTCGTACTATGTAGATGTAGACGTGTAGTCATCAGAGTTTTGATGGATCGTCGTACTATGTAGATGTAGACTTGTAGTCATCAGAGTTTTGATAGATCGTCGTACTATGGACGTGTAGTCGTCAGAGTTTTGATGGATCGTCGTACTATGTAGATGTAGACGTGTAGTCATCAGAGTTTTGATGGATCGTCGTACTATGTAGATGTAGACGTGTAGTCATCAGAGTTTTGATAGATCGTCGTACTATGGACGTGTAGTCATCAGAGTTTTGATAGATCGTCGTACTATGTAGATGTAGACGTGTAGTCATCAGAGTTTTGATGGATCGGCGTACTATATAGATGTAGACGTGTAGCCATCAGAGTTTTGATGGATCGTCGTACTATGTAGATGTAGACGTGTAGTCATCAGAGTTTTGATGGATCGTCCTACTATGTAGATGTAGACGTGTAGTCATCAGAGTTTTGATGGATCGTCGTACTACGTAGATGTAGACGTGCAGTCATCAGAGTTTTGATGGATCGTCGTACTATGTAGATGTAGACGTGTAGTCATCAGAGTTTTGATGGATCGTCGTACTATGTAGATGTAGACGTGTAGTCATCAGAGTTTTGATAGATCGTCGTACTATGGACGTGTAGTCATCAGAGTTTTGATAGATCGTCGTACTATGTAGATGTAGACGTGTAGTCATCAGAGTTTTGATGGATCGGCGTACTATATAGATGTAGACGTGTAGCCATCAGAGTTTTGATGGATCGTCGTACTATGTAGATGTAGACGTGTAGTCATCAGAGTTTTGATAGATCGTCGTACTATGGGAGTGTAGTCGTCAGAGTTTTGATGGATCGTCGTACTATGTAGATGTAGACGTGTAGTCATCAGAATTTTGATGGATCGTCGTACTATTGACGCGTAGTCATCAGAGTTTTGATGGATCGTCGTACTATGGACGTGTAGTCATCAGAGCTTTGATGGATCGTCGTACTATGTAGATGTAGACGTGTAGTCAGCAGAGTTTTGATGGATCCTCGTACTATGGACGTGTAGTCATCAGAGTTTTGATGGATCGTCGTACTATGTAGATGTAGACGTGTAGTCATCAGAATTTTGATGGATCGTCGTACTATGGACGTGTAATCATCAGAGTTTTGATGGATCGTCGTACTATGTAGATGTAGACGTGTAGTCATCAAAGTTTTGAAGGATCGTCGTACTATGTAGATGTAGACGTGTAGTCATCAGAGTTTTGATGGATCGTCGTACTATGTAGATGTAGACGTGTAGTCATCAGAGTTTTGATAGATCGTCGTACTATGGACGTGTAGTCGTCAGAGTTTTGATGGATCGTCGTACTATGTAGATGTAGACGTGTAGTCATCAGAGTTTTGATGGATCGGCGTACTATGTAGATGTAGACATGTAATCAGCAGAGTTTTGATGGATCGTCGTACTATGTAGATGTAGACGTGTAGTCAGCAGAGTTTTGATGGATCGTCGTACTATGTAGATGTAGACGTGCAGTCATCAGAGTTTTGATGGATCGTCGTACTATGTAGATGTAGACGTGTAGTCATCAGAGTTTTGATGGATCGTCGTACTATGTAGATGTAGACTTGTAGTCATCAGAGTTTTGATAGATCGTCGTACTATGGACGTGTAGTCGTCAGAGTTTTGATGGATCGTCGTACTATGTAGATGTAGACGTGTAGTCATCAGAGTTTTGATGGATCGTCGTACTATGTAGATGTAGACGTGTAGTCATCAGAGTTTTGATAGATCGTCGTACTATGGACGTGTAGTCATCAGAGTTTTGATAGATCGTCGTACTATGTAG
Organism: Bathymodiolus brooksi; assembly: GCA_963680875.1. Classification (NCBI taxonomy): domain Eukaryota; kingdom Metazoa; phylum Mollusca; class Bivalvia; order Mytilida; family Modiolidae; genus Bathymodiolus; species Bathymodiolus brooksi. The sequence continues at coordinate 120,728,783 of OY804583.1, read as the reverse complement.
ATGTAGACGTGTAGTCATCAGAGTTTTGATGGATCGGCGTACTATATAGATGTAGACGTGTAGCCATCAGAGTTTTGATGGATCGTCGTACTATGTAGATGTAGACGTGTAGTCATCAGAGTTTTGATGGATCGTCCTACTATGTAGATGTAGACGTGTAGTCATCAGAGTTTTGATGGATCGTCGTACTACGTAGATGTAGACGTGCAGTCATCAGAGTTTTGATGGATCGTCGTACTATGTAGATGTAGACGTGTAGTCATCAGAGTTTTGATGGATCGTCGTACTATGTAGATGTAGACGTGTAGTCATCAGAGTTTTGATAGATCGTCGTACTATGGACGTGTAGTCATCAGAGTTTTGATAGATCGTCGTACTATGTAGATGTAGACGTGTAGTCATCAGAGTTTTGATGGATCGGCGTACTATATAGATGTAGACGTGTAGCCATCAGAGTTTTGATGGATCGTCGTACTATGTAGATGTAGACGTGTAGTCATCAGAGTTTTGATAGATCGTCGTACTATGGGAGTGTAGTCGTCAGAGTTTTGATGGATCGTCGTACTATGTAGATGTAGACGTGAAGTCATCAGAGTTTTGATGGATCGTCGGACAATGGACGTGTAGTCATCAGAGTTTTGATGGATCGTCGTACTATGTAGATGAAGACGTGTAGTCATCAGAGTTTTGATGGATCGTCGTACTATGTAGATGTAGACGTGTAGTCATCAGAGTTTTGATGGATCGTCGTACTATGGACGTGTAGTCATCAGAGTTTTGATGGATCGTCATACTATGGACGTGTAGTCATCAGAGTTTTGATGGATCGTCGTACTATGTAGATGTAGACGTGTAGTCATCAGAGTTTTGATAGATCGTCGTACTATGTAAATGTAGACGTGTAGTCATCAGAGTTTGATAGATCGTCGTACTATGTAGATGTAGACGTGTAGTCAGCATAGTTTTGAAGGATCGTCGTACTATGGACGTGTAGTCATCAGAGTTTTGATGGATCGTCGTACTATGGACGTGTAGTCATCAGAGTTTTGATGGATCGTCGTACTATGGACGTGTAGTCATCAGAGTTTTGATGGATCGTCGTACTATGGACGTGTAATCATCAGAGTTTTGATGGATCGTCGTACTATTGACGCGTAGTCATCAGAGTTTTGATGGATCGTCGTACTATGGACGTGTAGTCATCAGAGCTTTGATGGATCGTCGTACTATGTAGATGTAGACGTGTAGTCATCAAAGTTTTGAAGGATCGTCGTACTATGTAGATGTAGACGTGTAGTCATCAGAGTTTTGATGGATCGTCGTACTATGTAGATGTAGACGTGTAGTCATCAGAGTTTTGATAGATCGTCGTACTATGGACGTGTAGTCGTCAGAGTTTTGATGGATCGTCGTACTATGTAGATGTAGACGTGTAGTCATCAGAGTTTTGATGGATCGGCGTACTATGTAGATGTAGACATGTAATCAGCAGAGTTTTGATGGATCGTCGTACTATGTAGATGTAGACGTGTAGTCAGCAGAGTTTTGATGGATCGTCGTACTATGCAGATGTAGACGTGCAGTCATCAGAGTTTTGATGGATCGTCGTACTATGTAGATGTAGACGTGTAGTCATCAGAGTTTTGATGGATCGTCGTACTATGTAGATGTAGACGTGTAGTCATCAGAGTTTTGATAGATCGTCGTACTATGGACGTGTAGTCATCAGAGTTTTGATGGATCGTCGTACTATGTAGATGTAGACGTGTAGTCATCAGAGTTTTGATGGATCGTCGTACTATGTAGATGTAGACGTGTAGTCATCAGAGTTTTGATAGATCGTCGTACTATGGACGTGTAGTCGTCAGAGTTTTGATGGATCGTCGTACTATGTAGATGTAGACGTGAAGTCATCAGAGTTTTGATGGATCGTCGGACAATGGACGTGTAGTCATCAGAGTTTTGATGGATCGTCGTACTATGTAGATGTAGACGTGTAGTCATCAGAGTTTTGATGGATCGTCGTACTATGTAGATGTAGACGTGTAGTCATCAGAGTTTTGATGGATCGTCGTACTATGGACGTGTAGTCATCAGAGTTTTGATGGATCGTCGTACTATGTAGATGTAGACGTGTAGTCATCAGAGTTTTGATAGATCGTCGTACTATGTAGATGTAGACGTGTAGTCATCAGAGTTTGATAGATCGTCGTACTATGTAGATGTAGACGTGTAATCAGCAGCGTATTGAAGGATCGTCGTACTATGGACGTGTAGTCATCAGAGTTTTGATGGATCGTCGTACTATGGACGTGTAGTCATCAGAGTTTTGATGGATCGTCGTACTATGGACGTGTAGTCATCAGCGTTTTGATGGATCGTCGTACTATGCAGATGTAGACGTGTAGTCATCAGAGGTTTGATGAATCGTCGTACTATGTAGATGTAGACGTGTAGTCATCAGAGTTTTGATGGATCGTCGTACTATGTAGATGTAGACGTGTAGTCATCAGAGTTTTGATGGATCGTCGTACTATGTAGATGTAGACGTGTAGTCATTAGAGTTTTGATGGATCGTCGTACTATTGTATATGTAGGTAGACGTGTCGTCATCAGAGTTTTGATAGATCGTCGTACTATGGACGTGTAGTCATCAGAGGTTTGATGGATCGTTGTACTATGTAGATGTAGACGTGTAGTCATAAGAGTTTTGATGGATCGTCGTACTATGTAGATGTAGACGTGTAGTCATCAGAGGTATGATGGATCGTCGTTTTATGTAGATGTAGACGTGTAGTCAGCATAGTTTTGATGGATCGTCGTACTTTGTAGATGTAGACGTGTAGTCATCAGGGTTTTGATGGATCGTCGTACTATGGACGTGTAGTCATCAGGGTTTTGATGGATCGTCGTACTATGGACGTGTAGTCATCAGAGTTTTGATGGATCATCGTACTATGTAGATGTAGACGTGTAGTCAGCAGAGTTTTGTTGGATCGTCGTACTATGTAGATGTAGACGTGTAGTCATCAGAGTTTTGATGGATCGTCGTACTAAGGACGTGTAGTCATCAGAGTTTTGATGGATCGTCGTACTATGTAGATGTAGACGTGTAGTCAGCAGAGTTTTGATAGATCGTCGTACTATGTAGATGTAGACGTGTAGTCAGCAGAGTTTTGATAGATCGTCGTACTATGGACGTGTAGTCATCAGAGTTTTAATGGATCGTCGTTCTATGTAGATGTAGACGTGTAGTCATCATAGTTTTGATGGATCGTCGTACTATGTAGATGTAGACGTGTAGTCATCAGAGTTTTGATAGATCGTCGTACTATGGACGTGTAGTCATCAGAGTTTTGATAGATCGTCGTACTATGTAGATGTTGACGTGTAGTCATCAGAGTTTTGATGGATCGTCGTACTATGTAGATGTAGACGTGTAGTCATCAGAGTTTTGATGGATCGTCGTACTATGTAGATGTAGACGTGTAGTCATCAGAGTTTTGATAGATCGTCGTACTATGGACGTGTAGTCGTCAGAGTTTTGATGGATCGTCGTACTATGTAGATGTAGACGTGTAGTCATCAGAGTTTTGATGGATCGTCGTACTATGTAGATGTAGACGTGTAGTCATCAGAGTTTTGATAGATCGTCGTACTATGGACGTGTAGTCATCAGAGTTTTGATAGATCGTCGTACTATGTAGATGTAGACGTGTAGTCATCAGAGTTTTGATGGATCGGCGTACTATATAGATGTAGACGTGTAGCCATCAGAGTTTTGATGGATCGTCGTACTATGTAGATGTAGACGTGTAGTCATCAGAGTTTTGATGGATCGTCCTACTATGTAGATGTAGACGTGTAGTCATCAGAGTTTTGATGGATCGTCGTTCTATGTAGATGTAGACGTGCAGTCATCAGAGTTTTGATGGATCGTCGTACTATGTAGATGTAGACGTGTAGTCATCAGAGTTTTGATGGATCGTCGTACTATGTAGATGTAGACGTGTAGTCATCAGAGTTTTGATAGATCGTCGTACTATGGACGTGTAGTCATCAGAGTTTTGATAGATCGTCGTACTATGTAGATGTAGACGTGTAGTCATCAGAGTTTTGATGGATCGGCGTACTATATAGATGTAGACGTGTAGCCATCAGAGTTTTGATGGATCGTCGTACTATGTAGATGTAGACGTGTAGTCATCAGAGTTTTGATAGATCGTCGTACTATGGAAGTGTAGTCGTCAGAGTTTTGATGGATCGTCGTACTATGTAGATGTAGACGTGAAGTCATCAGAGTTTTGATGGATCGTCGGACAATGGACGTGTAGTCATCAGAGTTTTGATGGATCGTCGTACTATGTAGATGAAGACGTGTAGTCATCAGAGTTTTGATGGATCGTCGTACTATGTAGATGTAGACGTGTAGTCATCAGAGTTTTGATGGATCGTCGTACTATGGACGTGTAGTCATCAGAGTTTTGATGGATCGTCATACTATGGACGTGTAGTCATCAGAGTTTTGATGGATCGTCGTACTATGTAGATGTAGACGTGTAGTCATCAGAGTTTTGATAGATCGTCGTACTATGTAGATGTAGACGTGTAGTCATCAGAGTTTGATAGATCGTCGTACTATGTAGATGTAGACGTGTAGTCAGCATAGTTTTGAAGGATCGTCGTACTATGGACGTGTAGTCATCAGAGTTTTGATGGATCGTCGTACTATGGACGTGTAGTCATCAGAGTTTTGATGGATCGTCGTACTATGGACGTGTAGTCATCAGAGTTTTGATGGATCGTCGTACTATGGACGTGTAATCATCAGAGTTTTGATGGATCGTCGTACTATTGACGCGTAGTCATCAGAGTTTTGATGGATCGTCGTACTATGGACGTGTAGTCATCAGAGCTTTGATGGATCGTCGTACTATGTAGATGTAGACGTGTAGTCATCAAAGTTTTGAAGGATCGTCGTACTATGTAGATGTAGACGTGTAGTCTTCAGAGTTTTGATGGATCGTCGTACTATGTAGATGTAGACGTGTAGTCATCAGAGTTTTGATAGATCGTCGTACTATGGACGTGTAGTCGTCAGAGTTTTGATGGATCGTCGTACTATGTAGATGTAGACGTGTAGTCATCAGAGTTTTGATGGATCGGCGTACTATGTAGATGTAGACATGTAATCAGCAGAGTTTTGATGGATCGTCGTACTATGTAGATGTAGACGTGTAGTCATCAGAGTTTTGATGGATCGTCGTACTATGTAGATGTAGACGTGTAGTCATCAGAGTTTTGATGGATCGTCGTACTATGTAGATGTAGACGTGTAGTCATCAGAGTTTTGATGGATCGTCGTACTATGTAGATGTAGACGTGTAGTCATCAGAGTTTTGATAGATCGTCGTACTATGGACGTGTAGTAGTCAGAGTTTTGATGGATCGTCGTACTATGTAGATGTAGACGTGTAGTCATCAGAGTTTTGATGGATCGTCGTACTATGTAGATGTAGACGTGTAGTCATCAGAGTTTTGATAGATCGTCGTACTATGGACGTGTAGTCGTCAGAGTTTTGATGGATCGTCGTACTATGTAGATGTAGACGTGAAGTCATCAGAGTTTTGATGGATCGTCGGACAATGGACGTGTAGTCATCAGAGTTTTGATGGATCGTCGTACTATGTAGATGTAGACGTGTAGTCATCAGAGTTTTGATGGATCGTAGTACTATGTAGATGTAGACGTGTAGTCATCAGAGTTTTGATGGATCGTCGTACTATGGACGTGTAGTCATCAGAGTTTTGATGGATCGTCGTACTATGTAGATGTAGACGTGTAGTCATCAGAGTTTTGATAGATCGTCGTACTATGTAGATGTAGACGTGTAGTCATCAGAGTTTGATAGATCGTCGTACTATGTAGATGTAGACGTGTAATCAGCAGCGTTTTGAAGGATCGTCGTACTATGGACGTGTAGTCATCAGAGTTTTGATGGATCGTCGTACTATGTAGATGTAGACGTGTAGTCATCAGAGTTTTGATGGATCGTCGTACTATGTAGATGTAGACGTGTAGTCATCAGAGTTTTGATAGATCGTCGTACTATGGACGTGTAGTCGTCAGAGTTTTGATGGATCGTCGTACTATGTAGATGTAGACGTGAAGTCATCAGAGTTTTGATGGATCGTCGGACAATGGACGTGTAGTCATCAGAGTTTTGATGGATCGTCGTACTATGTAGATGTAGACGTGTAGTCATCAGAGTTTTGATGGATCGTAGTACTATGTAGATGTAGACGTGTAGTCATCAGAGTTTTGATGGATCGTCGTACTATGGACGTGTAGTCATCAGAGTTTTGATGGATCGTCGTACTATGTAGATGTAGACGTGTAGTCATCAGAGTTTTGATAGATCGTCGTACTATGTAGATGTAGACGTGTAGTCATCAGAGTTTGATAGATCGTCGTACTATGTAGATGTAGACGTGTAATCAGCAGCGTTTTGAAGGATCGTCGTACTATGGACGTGTAGTCATCAGAGTTTTGATGGATCGTCGTACTATGGACGTGTAGTCATCAGAGTTTTGATGGATCGTCGTACTATGGACGTGTAGTCATCAGAGTTTTGATGGATCGTCGTACTATGGACGTGTAGTCATCAGCGTTTTGATGGATCGTCGTACTATGCAGATGTAGACGTGTAGTCATCAGAGGTTTGATGAATCGTCGTACTATGTAGATGTAGACGTGTAGTCATCAGGGTTTTGATGGATCGTCGTACTATGTAGATGTAGACGTGTAGTCAGCATAGTTTTGATGGATCGTCGTACTTTGTAGATGTAGACGTGTAGTCATCAGGGTTTTGATGGATCGTCGTACTATGGACGTGTAGTCATCAGGGTTTTGATGGATCGTCGTACTATGGACGTGTAGTCATCAGAGTTTTGATGGATCATCGTACTATGTAGATGTAGACGTGTAGTCAGCAGAGTTTTGTTGGATCGTCGTACTATGTAGATTTTGACGTGTAGTCATCAGAGTTTTGATGGATCGTCGTACTAAGGACGTGTAGTCATCAGAGTTTTGATGGATCGTCGTACTATGTAGATGTAGACGTGTAGTCAGCAGAGTTTTGATAGATCGTCGTACTATGTAGATGTAGACGTGTAGTCAGCAGAGTTTTGATAGATCGTCGTACTATGGACGTGTAGTCATCAGAGTTTTAATGGATCGTCGTTCTATGTAGATGTAGACGTGTAGTCATCATAGTTTTGATGGATCGTCGTACTATGTAGATGTAGACGTGTAGTCATCAGAGTTTTGATAGATCGTCGTACTATGGACGTGTAGTCATCAGAGTTTTGATAGATCGTCGTACTATGTAGATGTAGACGTGTAGTCATCAGAGTTTTGATGGATCGTCGTACTATGTAGATGTAGACGTGTAGTCATCAGAGTTTTGATGGATCGTCGTACTATGTAGATGTAGACGTGTAGTCATCAGAGTTTTGATAGATCGTCGTACTATGGACGTGTAGTCGTCAGAGTTTTGATGGATCGTCGTACTATGTAGATGTAGACGTGTAGTCATCAGAGTTTTGATGGATCGTCGTACTATGTAGATGTAGACGTGTAGTCATCAGAGTTTTGATGGATCGTCCTACTATGTAGATGTAGACGTGTAGTCATCAGAGTTTTGATGGATCGTCGTACTATGTAGATGTAGACGTGCAGTCATCAGAGTTTTGATGGATCGTCGTACTATGTACATGTAGACGTGCAGTCATCAGAGTTTTGATGGATCGTCGTACTATGTAGATGTAGACGTGTAGTCATCAGAGTTTTGATAGATCGTCGTACTATGGACGTGTAGTCGTCAGAGTTTTGATGGATCGTCGTACTATGTAGATGTAGACGTGTAGTCATCAGAGTTTTGATGGATCGTCGTACTATGTAGATGTAGACGTGTAGTCATCAGAGTTTTGATAGATCGTCGTACTATGGACGTGTAGTCGTCAGAGTTTTGATGGATCGTCGTACTATGTAGATGTAGACGTGAAGTCATCAGAGTTTTGATGGATCGTCGTACTATGTAGATGTAGACGTGTAGTCATCAGAGTTTTGATGGATCGTCGTACTATGTAGATGTAGACGTGTAGTCAGCAGAGTTTTGATGGATCGTCGTACTATGCAGATGTAGACGTGCAGTCATCAGAGTTTTGATGGATCGTCGTACTATGTAGATGTAGACGTGTAGTCATCAGAGTTTTGATGGATCGTCGTACTATGTAGATGTAGACGTGTAGTCATCAGAGTTTTGATAGATCGTCGTACTATGGACGTGTAGTCATCAGAGTTTTGATGGATCGTCGTACTATGTAGATGTAGACGTGTAGTCATCAGAGTTTTGATGGATCGTCGTACTATGTAGATGTAGACGTGTAGTCATCAGAGTTTTGATAGATCGTCGTACTATGGACGTGTAGTCGTCAGAGTTTTGATGGATCGTCGTACTATGTAGATGTAGACGTGAAGTCATCAGAGTTTTGATGGATCGTCGGACAATGGACGTGTAGTCATCAGAGTTTTGATGGATCGTCGTACTATGTAGATGTAGACGTGTAGTCATCAGAGTTTTGATGGATCGTCGTACTATGTAGATGTAGACGTGTAGTCATCAGAGTTTTGATGGATCGTCGTACTATGGACGTGTAGTCATCAGAGTTTTGATGGATCGTCGTACTATGCAGATGTAGACGTGTAGTCATCAGAGTTTTGATAGATCGTCGTACTATGTAGATGTAGACGTGTAGTCATCAGAGTTTGATAGATCGTCGTACTATGTAGATGTAGACGTGTAATCAGCAGCGTTTTGAAGGATCGTCGTACTATGGACGTGTAGTCATCAGAGTTTTGATGGATCGTCGTACTATGGACGTGTAGTCATCAGAGTTTTGATGGATCGTCGTACTATGGACGTGTAGTCATCAGCGTTTTGATGGATCGTCGTACTATGCAGATGTAGACGTGTAGTCATCAGAGGTTTGATGAATCGTCGTACTATGTAGATGTAGACGTGTAGTCAACAGAGTTTTGATGGATCGTCGTACTATGTAGATGTAGACGTGTAGTCATCAGAGTTTTGATGGATCGTCGTACTATGTAGATGTAGACGTGTAGTCATTAGAGTTTTGATGGATCGTCGTACTATTGTATATGTAGGTAGACGTGTCGTCATCAGAGTTTTGATAGATCGTCGTACTATGGACGTGTAGTCATCAGAGGTTTGATGGATCGTTGTACTATGTAGATGTAGACGTGTAGTCATAAGAGTTTTGATGGATCGTCGTACTATGTTGATGTAGACGTGTAGTCATCAGAGGTTTGATGGATCGTCGTACTATGTAGATGTAGACGTGTAGTCAGCATAGTTTTGATGGATCGTCGTACTTTGTAGATGTAGACGTGTAGTCATCAGGGTTTTGATGGATCGTCGTACTATGGACGTGTAGTCATCAGGGTTTTGATGGATCGTCGTACTATGGACGTGTAGTCATCAGAGTTTTGATGGATCATCGTACTATGTAGATGTAGACGTGTAGTCAGCAGAGTTTTGTTGGATCGTCGTACTATGTAGATGTAGACGTGTAGTCATCAGAGTTTTGATGGATCGTCGTACTATGTAGATGTAGACGTGTAGTCAGCAGAGTTTTGATAGATCGTCGTACTATGTAGATGTAGACGTGTAGTCAGCAGAGTTTTGATAGATCGTCGTACTATGGACGTGTAGTCATCAGAGTTTTAATGGATCGTCGTTCTATGTAGATGTAGACGTGTAGTCATCATAGTTTTGATGGATCGTCGTACTATGTAGATGTAGACGTGTAGTCATCAGAGTTTTGATAGATCGTCGTACTATGGACGTGTAGTCATCAGAGTTTTGATAGATCGTCGTACTATGTAGATGTAGACGTGTAGTCATCAGAGTTTTGATGGATCGTCGTACTATGTAGATGTAGACGTGTAGTCATCAGAGTTTTGATGGATCGTCGTACTATGTAGATGTAGACGTGTAGTCATCAGAGTTTTGATAGATCGTCGTACTATGGACGTGTAGTCGTCAGAGTTTTGATGGATCGTCGTACTATGTAGATGTAGACGTGTAGTCATCAGAGTTTTGATGGATCGTCGTACTATGTAGATGTAGACGTGTAGTCATCAGAGTTTTGATAGATCGTCGTACTATGGACGTGTAGTCATCAGAGTTTTGATAGATCGTCGTACTATGTAGATGTAGACGTGTAGTCATCAGAGTTTTGATGGATCGGCGTACTATATAGATGTAGACGTGTAGCCATCAGAGTTTTGATGGATCGTCGTACTATGTAGATGTAGACGTGTAGTCATCAGAGTTTTGATAGATCGTCGTACTATGGACGTGTAGTCATCAGAGTTTTGATAGATCGTCGTACTATGTAGATGTAGACGTGTAGTCATCAGAGTTTTGATGGATCGTCGTACTATGTAGATGTAGACGTGTAGTCATCAGAGTTTTGATGGATCGTCGTACTATGTAGATGTAGACGTGTAGTCATCAGAGTTTTGATAGATCGTCGTACTATGGACGTGTAGTCGTCAGAGTTTTGATGGATCGTCGTACTATGTAGATGTAGACGTGTAGTCATCATAGTTTTGATGGATCGTCGTACTATGTAGATGTAGACGTGTAGTCATCAGAGTTTTGATAGATCGTCGTACTATGGACGTGTAGTCATCAGAGTTTTGATAGATCGTCGTACTATGTAGATGTAGACGTGTAGTCATCAGAGTTTTGATGGATCGGCGTACTATATAGATGTAGACGTGTAGCCATCAGAGTTTTGATGGATCGTCGTACTATGTAGATGTAGACGTGTAGTCATCAGAGTTTTGATGGATCGTCCTACTATGTAGATGTAGACGTGTAGTCATCAGAGTTTTGATGGATCGTCGTTCTATGTAGATGTAGACGTGCAGTCATCAGAGTTTTGATGGATCGTCGTACTATGTAGATGTAGACGTGTAGTCATCAGAGTTTTGATGGATCGTCGTACTATGTAGATGTAGACGTGTAGTCATCAGAGTTTTGATAGATCGTCGTACTATGGACGTGTAGTCATCAGACTTTTGATAGATCGTCGTACTATGTAGATGTAGACGTGTAGTCATCAGAGTTTTGATGGATCGGCGTACTATATAGATGTAGACGTGTAGCCATCAGAGTTTTGATGGATCGTCGTACTATGTAGATGTAGACGTGTAGTCATCAGAGTTTTGATAGATCGTCGTACTATGGAAGTGTAGTCGTCAGAGTTTTGATGGATCGTCGTACTATGTAGATGTAGACGTGAAGTCATCAGAGTTTTGATGGATCGTCGGACAATGGACGTGTAGTCATCAGAGTTTTGATGGATCGTCGTACTATGTAGATGAAGACGTGTAGTCATCAGAGTTTTGATGGATCGTCGTACTATGTAGATGTAGACGTGTAGTCATCAGAGTTTTGATGGATCGTCGTACTATGGACGTGTAGTCATCAGAGTTTTGATGGATCGTCATACTATGGACGTGTAGTCATCAGAGTTTTGATGGATCGTCGTACTATGTAGATGTAGACGTGTAGTCATCAGAGTTTTGATAGATCGTCGTACTATGTAGATGTAGACGTGTAGTCATCAGAGTTTGATAGATCGTCGTACTATGTAGATGTAGACGTGTAGTCAGCATAGTTTTGAAGGATCGTCGTACTATGGACGTGTAGTCATCAGAGTTTTGATGGATCGTCGTACTATGGACGTGTAGTCATCAGAGTTTTGATGGATCGTCGTACTATGGACGTGTAGTCATCAGAGTTTTGATGGATCGTCGTACTATGGACGTGTAATCATCAGAGTTTTGATGGATCGTCGTACTATTGACGCGTAGTCATCAGAGTTTTGATGGATCGTCGTACTATGGACGTGTAGTCATCAGAGCTTTGATGGATCGTCGTACTATGTAGATGTAGACGTGTAGTCATCAAAGTTTTGAAGGATCGTCGTACTATGTAGATGTAGACGTGTAGTCATCAGAGTTTTGATGGATCGTCGTACTATGTAGATGTAGACGTGTAGTCATCAGAGTTTTGATAGATCGTCGTACTATGGACGTGTAGTCGTCAGAGTTTTGATGGATCGTCGTACTATGTAGATGTAGACGTGTAGTCATCAGAGTTTTGATGGATCGGCGTACTATGTAGATGTAGACATGTAATCAGCAGAGTTTTGATGGATCGTCGTACTATGTAGATGTAGACGTGTAGTCAGCAGAGTTTTGATGGATCGTCGTACTATGCAGATGTAGACGTGCAGTCATCAGAGTTTTGATGGATCGTCGTACTATGTAGATGTAGACGTGTAGTCATCAGAGTTTTGATGGATCGTCGTACTATGTAGATGTAGACGTGTAGTCATCAGAGTTTTGATAGATCGTCGTACTATGGACGTGTAGTCGTCAGAGTTTTGATGGATCGTCGTACTATGTAGATGTAGACGTGTAGTCATTAGAGTTTTGATGGATCGTCGTACTATGTAGATGTAGACGTGTAGTCATCAGAGTTTTGATAGATCGTCGTACTATGGACGTGTAGTCGTCAGAGTTTTGATGGATCGTCGTACTATGTAGATGTAGACGTGAAGTCATCAGAGTTTTGATGGATCGTCGGACAATGGACGTGTAGTCTTCAGAGTTTTGATGGATCGTCGTACTATGTAGATGTAGACGTGTAGTCATCAGAGTTTTGATGGATCGTAGTACTATGTAGATGTAGACGTGTAGTCATCAGAGTTTTGATGGATCGTCGTACTATGGACGTGTAGTCATCAGAGTTTTGATGGATCGACGTACTATGTAGATGTAGACGTGTAGTCATCAGAGTTTTGATAGATCGTCGTACTATGTAGATGTAGACGTGTAGTCATCAGAGTTTGATAGATCGTCGTACTATGTAGATGTAGACGTGTAATCAGCAGCGTTTTGAAGGATCGTCGTACTATGGACGTGTAGTCATCAGAGTTTTGATGGATCGTCGTACTATGGACGTGTAGTCATCAGAGTTTTGATGGATCGTCGTACTATGGACGTGTAGTCATCAGAGTTTTGATGGATCGTCGTACTATGGACGTGTAGTCATCAGCGTTTTGATGGATCGTCGTACTATGCAGATGTAGACGTGTAGTCATCAGAGGTTTGATGAATCGTCGTACTATGTAGATGTAGACGTGTAGTCATCAGAGTTTTGATGGATCGTCGTACTATGTAGATGTAGACGTGTAGTCATCAGAGTTTTGATGGATCGTCGTACTATGTAGATGTAGACGTGTAGTCATTAGAGTTTTGATGGATCGTCGTACTATTGTATATGTAGACGTGTCGTCATCAGAGTTTTGATAGATCGTCGTACTATGGACGTGTAGTCATCAGAGGTTTGATGGATCGTTGTACTATGTAGATGTAGACGTGTAGTCATAAGAGTTTTGATGGATCGTCGTACTATGTAGATGTAGACGTGTAGTCATCAGAGGTTTGATGGATCGTCGTACTATGTAGATGTAGACGTGTAGTCAGCATAGTTTTGATGGATCGTCGTACTTTGTAGATGTAGACGTGTAGTCATCAGGGTTTTGATGGATCGTCGTACTATGGACGTGTAGTCATCAGGGTTTTGATGGATCGTCGTACTATGGACGTGTAGTCATCAGAGTTTTGATGGATCATCGTACTATGTAGATGTAGACGTGTAGTCAGCAGAGTTTTGTTGGATCGTCGTACTATGTAGATGTAGACGTGTAGTCATCAGAGTTTTGATGGATCGTCGTACTAAGGACGTGTAGTCATCAGAGTTTTGATGGATCGTCGTACTATGTAGATGTAGACGTGTAGTCAGCAGAGTTTTGATAGATCGTCGTACTATGTAGATGTAGACGTGTAGTCAGCAGAGTTTTGATAGATCGTCGTACTATGGACGTGTAGTCATCAGAGTTTTAATGGATCGTCGTTCTATGTAGATGTAGACGTGTAGTCATCAGAGTTTTGATAGATCGTCGTACTATGGACGTGTAGTCATCAGAGTTTTGATAGATCGTCGTACTATGTAGATGTAGACGTGTAGTCATCAGAGTTTTGATGGATCGTCGTACTATGTAGATGTAGACGTGTAGTCATCAGAGTTTTGATGGATCGTCGTACTATGTAGATGTAGACGTGTAGTCATCAGAGTTTTGATAGATCGTCGTACTATGGACGTGTAGTCGTCAGAGTTTTGATGGATCGTCGTACTATGTAGATGTAGACGTGTAGTCATCAGAGTTTTGATGGATCGTCGTACTATGTAGATGTAGACGTGTAGTCATCAGAGTTTTGATGGATCGTCCTACTATGTAGATGTAGACGTGTAGTCATCAGAGTTTTGATGGATCGTCGTACTATGTAGATGTAGACCTGCAGTCATCAGAGTTTTGATGGATCGTCGTACTATGTACATGTAGACGTGCAGTCATCAGAGTTTTGATGGATCGTCGTACTATGTAGATGTAGACGTGTAGTCATCAGAGTTTTGATAGATCGTCGTACTATGGACGTGTAGTCGTCAGAGTTTTGATGGATCGTCGTACTATGTAGATGTAGACGTGAAGTCATCAGAGTTTTGATGGATCGTCGTACTATGTAGATGTAGACGTGTAGTCATCAGAGTTTTGATGGATCGTCGTACTATGTAGATGTAGACGTGTAGTCATCAGAGTTTTGATGGATCGTCGTACTATGGAAGTGTAGTCATCAGAGTTTTGATGGATCGTCGTACTATGGACGTGTAGTTATCAGAGTTTTGATGGATCGTCGTACTATGTAGATGTAGACGTGTAGTCATCAGAGTTTTGATAGATCGTCGTACTATGTAGATGTAGACGTGTAGTCATCAGAGTTTGATAGATCGTCGTACTATGTAGATGTAGACGTGTAGTCAGCATAGTTTTGAAGGATCGTCGTACTATGGACGTGTAGTCATCAGAGTTTTGATGGATCGTCGTACTATGTAGATGTAGACGTGTAGTCATCAGAGTTTTGATAGATCGTCGTACTATGGACGTGTAGTCGTCAGAGTTTTGATGGATCGTCGTACTATGTAGATGTAGACGTGTAGTCATCAGAGTTTTGATGGATCGTCGTACTATGTAGATGTAGACGTGTAGTCATCAGAGTTTTGATGGATCGTCCTACTATGTAGATGTAGACGTGTAGTCATCAGAGTTTTGATGGATCGTCGTACTATGTAGATGTAGACCTGCAGTCATCAGAGTTTTGATGGATCGTCGTACTATGTACATGTAGACGTGCAGTCATCAGAGTTTTGATGGATCGTCGTACTATGTAGATGTAGACGTGTAGTCATCAGAGTTTTGATAGATCGTCGTACTATGGACGTGTAGTCGTCAGAGTTTTGATGGATCGTCGTACTATGTAGATGTAGACGTGAAGTCATCAGAGTTTTGATGGATCGTCGTACTATGTAGATGTAGACGTGTAGTCATCAGAGTTTTGATGGATCGTCGTACTATGTAGATGTAGACGTGTAGTCATCAGAGTTTTGATGGATCGTCGTACTATGGAAGTGTAGTCATCAGAGTTTTGATGGATCGTCGTACTATGGACGTGTAGTTATCAGAGTTTTGATGGATCGTCGTACTATGTAGATGTAGACGTGTAGTCATCAGAGTTTTGATAGATCGTCGTACTATGTAGATGTAGACGTGTAGTCATCAGAGTTTGATAGATCGTCGTACTATGTAGATGTAGACGTGTAGTCAGCATAGTTTTGAAGGATCGTCGTACTATGGACGTGTAGTCATCAGAGTTTTGATGGATCGTCGTACTATGGACGTGTAGTCATCAGAGTTTTGATGGATCGTCGTACTATGGACGTGTAGTCATCAGAGTTTTGATGGATCGTCGTACTATGGACGTGTAATCATCAGAGTTTTGATGGATCGTCGTACAATTGACGCGTAGTCATCAGAGTTTTGATGGATCGTCGTACTGTGGACGTGTAGTCATCAGAGCTTTGATGGATCGTCGTACTATGTAGATGTAGACGTGTAGTCATCAGAGTTTTGATGGATCGTCGAACTATGCAGATGTAGACGTGTAGTCAGCAGAGTTTTGATGGATCGTCGTACTATGTAGATGTAGACGTGTAGTCATCAGAATTTTGATGGATCGTCGTACTATGGACGTGTAGTCATCAGAGTTTTGATGGATCGTCGTACTATGTAGACGTAGACGTGTAGTCATCAAAGTTTTGAAGGATTGTCGTACTATGTAGATGTAGACGTGTAGTCATCAGAGTTTTGATGGATCGTCGTACTATGTAGATGTAGACGTGTAGTCATCAGAGTTTTGATAGATCGTCGTACTATGGACGTGTAGTCGTCAGAGTTTTGATGGATCGTCGTACTATGTAGATGTAGACGTGTAGTCATCAGAGTTTTGATGGATCGGCGTACTATGTAGATGTAGACATGTAATCAGCAGAGTTTTGATGGATCGTCGTACTATGTAGATGTAGACGTGTAGTCAGCAGAGTTTTGATGGATCGTCGTACTATGTAGATGTAGACGTGCAGTCATCAGAGTTTTGATGGATCGTCGTACTATGTAGATGTAGACGTGTAGTCATCAGAGTTTTGATGGATCGTCGTACTATGTAGATGTAGACGTGTAGTCATCAGAGTTTTGATAGATCGTCGTACTATGGACGTGTAGTCGTCAGAGTTTTGATGGATCGTCGTACTATGTAGATGTAGACGTGTAGTCAACAGAGTTTTGATGGATCGTCGTACTATGTAGATGTAGACGTGTAGTCATCAGAGTTTTGATAGATCGTCATACTATGGACGTGTAGTCATCAGAGTTTTGATAGATCGTCGTACTATGTAGATGTAGACGTGTAGTCATCAGAGTTTTGATGGATCGGCGTACTATATAGATGTAGACGTGTAGTCATCAGAGTTTTGATGGATCGTCGTACTATGTAGATGTAGACGTGTAGTCATCAGAGTTTTGATGGATCGTCGTACTATGCAGATGTAGACGTGCAGTCATCAGAGTTTTGATGGATCGTCGTACTATGTAGATGTAGACGTGTAGTCATCAGAGTTTTGATGGATCGTCGTACTATGTAGATGTAGACGTGTAGTCATCAGAATTTTGATAGATCGTCGTACTATGGACGTGTAGTCGTCAGAGTTTTGATGGATCGTCGTACTATGTAGATGTAGACGTGTAGTCATCAGAGTTTTGATGGATCGTCGTACTATGTAGATGTAGACGTGTAGTCATCAGAGTTTTGATAGATCGTCGTACTATGGACGTGTAGTCGTCAGAGTTTTGATGGATCGTCGTACTATGTAGATGTAGACGTGAAGTCATTAGAGTTTTGATGGATCGTCGGACAATGGACGTGTAGTCATCAGAGTTTTGATGGATCGTCGTACTATGTAGATGTAGACGTGTAGTCATCAGAGTTTTGATGGATCGTCGTACTATGTAGATATAGACGTGTAGTCATCAGAGTTTTGATGGATCGTCGTACTATGGACGTGTAGTCATCAGAGTTTTGATGGATCGTCGTACTATGGACGTGTAGTCATCAGAGTTTTGATGGATCGTCGTACTATGTAGATGTAGACGTGTAGTCATCAGAGTTTTGATAGATCGTCGTACTATGTAGATGTAGACGTGTAGTCATCAGAGTTTTGATGGGTCGTCGTACTATGAACGTGTAGTCATCAGAGTTTTGATGGATCGTCGTACTATGGACGTGTAGTCATCAGAGTTTTGATGGATCGTCGTACTATGTAGATGTAGACGTGTAGTCATCAGAGTTTTGATAGATCGTCGTACTATGTAGATGTAGACGTGTAGTCATCAGAGTTTTGATAGATCGTCGTACTATGTAGATGTAGACGTGTAGTCAGCATAGTTTTGATGGATCGTCGTACTATGGACGTGTAGTCATCAGAGTTTTGATGGTCGTCGTACTATGGACGTGTAGTCATCAGAGTTTTGATGGATCGTCGTACTATGTAGATGTAGACGTGTAGTCATCAGAGTTTTGATAGATCGTCGTACTATGTAGATGTAGACGTGTAGTCATCAGAGTTTTGATGGATCGTCGTACTATGGACGTGTAGTCATCAGAGTTTTGATGGATCGTCGTACTATTCACGCGTAGTCATCAGAGTTTTGATGGATCGTCGTACTATGGACGTGTAGTCATCAGAGTTTTGATGGATCGTCGTACTATGTAGATGTAGACGTGTAGTCATCAGAGTTTTGATGGATCGTCGTACTATGTAGATGTAGACGTGTAGTCATCAGAATTTTGATGGATCGTCGTACTATGGACGTGTAGTCATCAGAGTTTTGATGGATCGTCGTACTATATAGATGTAGACGTGTCGTCATCATAGTTTTGATGGATCGTCGTACTATGTAGATGTAGACGTGTAGTCATCAGAGTTTTGATAGATCGTCGTACTATGTAGATGTAGACGTGTAGTCATCAGAGTTTTGATGGATCGTCGTACTATGTAGATGTAGACGTGTAGTCATCAGAGTTTTGATGGATCGTCATACTATGTGGATGTAGACGTGTAGTAATCAGAGTTTTGATGGATCGTCGTACTATGTAGATGTAGACATGTAGTCAGCATAGTTTTGAAGGATCGTCGTACTATGGACGTGTAGTCATCAGAGTTTTGATGGATCGTCGTACTATGGGCGTGTAGTCATCAGAGTTTTGATGGATCGTCGTACTATGGACGTGTAGTCATCAGAGTTTTGATGGATCGTCGTACTATGGACGTGTAATCATCAGAGTTTTGATGGATCGTCGTACAATTGACGCGTAGTCATCAGAGTTTTGATGGATCGTCGTACTGTGGACGTGTAGTCATCAGAGCTTTGATGGATCGTCGTACTATGTAGATGTAGACGTGTAGTCATCAGAGTTTTGATGGATCGTCGAACTATGCAGATGTAGACGTGTAGTCAGCAGAGTTTTGATGGATCGTCGTACTATGTAGATGTAGACGTGTAGTCATCAGAATTTTGATGGATCGTCGTACTATGGACGTGTAGTCATCAGAGTTTTGATGGATCGTCGTACTATGTAGACGTAGACGTGTAGTCATCAAAGTTTTGAAGGATTGTCGTACTATGTAGATGTAGACGTGTAGTCATCAGAGTTTTGATGGATCGTCGTACTATGTAGATGTAGACGTGTAGTCATCAGAGTTTTGATAGATCGTCGTACTATGGACGTGTAGTCGTCAGAGTTTTGATGGATCGTCGTACTATGTAGATGTAGACGTGTAGTCATCAGAGTTTTGATGGATCGGCGTACTATGTAGATGTAGACATGTAATCAGCAGAGTTTTGATGGATCGTCGTACTATGTAGATGTAGACGTGTAGTCAGCAGAGTTTTGATGGATCGTCGTACTATGTAGATGTAGACGTGCAGTCATCAGAGTTTTGATGGATCGTCGTACTATGTAGATGTAGACGTGTAGTCATCAGAGTTTTGATGGATCGTCGTACTATGTAGATGTAGACGTGTAGTCATCAGAGTTTTGATAGATCGTCGTACTATGGACGTGTAGTCGTCAGAGTTTTGATGGATCGTCGTACTATGTAGATGTAGACGTGTAGTCATCAGAGTTTTGATGGATCGTCGTACTATGTAGATGTAGACGTGTAGTCATCAGAGTTTTGATAGATCGTCATACTATGGACGTGTAGTCATCAGAGTTTTGATAGATCGTCGTACTATGTAGATGTAGACGTGTAGTCATCAGAGTTTTGATGGATCGGCGTACTATATAGATGTAGACGTGTAGTCATCAGAGTTTTGATGGATCGTCGTACTATGTAGATGTAGACGTGTAGTCATCAGAGTTTTGATGGATCGTCGTACTATGCAGATGTAGACGTGCAGTCATCAGAGTTTTGATGGATCGTCGTACTATGTAGATGTAGACGTGTAGTCATCAGAGTTTTGATGGATCGTCGTACTATGTAGATGTAGACGTGTAGTCATCAGAATTTTGATAGATCGTCGTACTATGGACGTGTAGTCGTCAGAGTTTTGATGGATCGTCGTACTATGTAGATGTAGACGTGTAGTCATCAGAGTTTTGATGGATCGTCGTACTATGTAGATGTAGACGTGTAGTCATCAGAGTTTTGATAGATCGTCGTACTATGGACGTGTAGTCGTCAGAGTTTTGATGGATCGTCGTACTATGTAGATGTAGACGTGAAGTCATTAGAGTTTTGATGGATCGTCGGACAATGGACGTGTAGTCATCAGAGTTTTGATGGATCGTCGTACTATGTAGATGTAGACGTGTAGTCATCAGAGTTTTGATGGATCGTCGTACTATGTAGATATAGACGTGTAGTCATCAGAGTTTTGATGGATCGTCGTACTATGGACGTGTAGTCATCAGAGTTTTGATGGATCGTCGTACTATGGACGTGTAGTCATCAGAGTTTTGATGGATCGTCGTACTATGTAGATGTAGACGTGTAGTCATCAGAGTTTTGATAGATCGTCGTACTATGTAGATGTAGACGTGTAGTCATCAGAGTTTTGATGGGTCGTCGTACTATGAACGTGTAGTCATCAGAGTTTTGATGGATCGTCGTACTATGGACGTGTAGTCATCAGAGTTTTGATGGATCGTCGTACTATGTAGATGTAGACGTGTAGTCATCAGAGTTTTGATAGATCGTCGTACTATGTAGATGTAGACGTGTAGTCATCAGAGTTTTGATAGATCGTCGTACTATGTAGATGTAGACGTGTAGTCAGCATAGTTTTGATGGATCGTCGTACTATGGACGTGTAGTCATCAGAGTTTTGATGGTCGTCGTACTATGGACGTGTAGTCATCAGAGTTTTGATGGATCGTCGTACTATGTAGATGTAGACGTGTAGTCATCAGAGTTTTGATAGATCGTCGTACTATGTAGATGTAGACGTGTAGTCATCAGAGTTTTGATGGATCGTCGTACTATGGACGTGTAGTCATCAGAGTTTTGATGGATCGTCGTACTATTGACGCGTAGTCATCAGAGTTTTGATGGATCGTCGTACTATGGACGTGTAGTCATCAGAGTTTTGATGGATCGTCGTACTATGTAGATGTAGACGTGTAGTCATCAGAGTTTTGATGGATCGTCGTACTATATAGATGTAGACGTGTCGTCATCATAGTTTTGATGGATCGTCGTACTATGTAGATGTAGACGTGTAGTCATCAGAGTTTTGATAGATCGTCGTACTATGTAGATGTAGACGTGTAGTCATCAGAGTTTTGATGGATCGTCGTACTATGTAGATGTAGACGTGTAGTCATCAGAGTTTTGATGGATCGTCATACTATGTGGATGTAGACGTGTAGTAATCAGAGTTTTTATGGATCGTCGTACTATGTAGATGTAGACATGTAGTCATCAGAGTTTTGATAGATCGTCGTACTATAGCAGATGTAGACGTAAAGTCATCAGCGTTTTGATGGATCGTCGTACTATGCAGATGTAGACGTGTAGTCATCAGAGGTTTGATGAATCGTCGTACTATGTAGATGTAGACGTGTAGTCATCAGAGTTTTGATTGATCGTCGTACTATGTAGATGTAGACGTGTAGTCATCAGAGTTTTGATGGATCGTCGTACTATGTAGATGTAGACGTGTAGTCATTAGAGTTTTGATGGATCGTCGTACTATTGTATATGTAGACGTGTCGTCATCAGAGTTTTGATAGATCGTCGTACTATGGACGTGTAGTCATCAGAGGTTTGATGGATCGTTGTACTATGTAGATGTAGACGTGTAGTCATAAGAGTTTTGATGGATCGTCGTACTATGTAGATGTAGACGTGTAGTCATCAGAGGTTTGATGGATCGTCGTACTATGTAGATGTAGACGTGTAGTCAGCATAGTTTTGATGGATCGTCGTACTTTGTAGATGTAGACGTGTAGTCATCAGGGTTTTGATGGATCGTCGTACTATGGACGTGTAGTCATAAGGGTTTTGATGGATCGTCGTACTATGGACGTGTAGTCATCAGAGTTTTGATGGATCATCGTACTATGTACATGTAGACGTGTAGTCAGCAGAGTTTTGATGGATCGTCGTACTATGTAGATGTAGACGTGTAGTCATCAGAGTTTTGATGGATCGTCGTACTAAGGACGTGTAGTCATCAGAGTTTTGATGGATCGTCGTACTATGTAGATGTAGACGTGTAGTCAGCAGAGTTTTGATAGATCGTCGTACTATGTAGATGTAGACGTGTAGTCAGCAGAGTTTTGATAGATCGTCGTACTATGGACGTGTAGTCATCAGAGTTTTAATGGATCGTCGTTCTATGTAGATGTAGACGTGTAGTCATCATAGTTTTGATGGATCGTCGTACTATGTAGATGTAGACGTGTAGTCATCAGAGTTTTGATAGATCGTCGTACTATGGACGTGTAGTCATCAGAGTTTTGATAGATCGTCGTACTATGTAGATGTAGACGTGTAGTCATCAGAGTTTTGATGGATCGTCGTACTATGTAGATGTAGACGTGTAGTCATCAGAGTTTTGATGGATCGTCGTACTATGTAGATGTAGACGTGTAGTCATCAGAGTTTTGATGGATCGTCGTACTATGTAGATGTAGACGTGCAGTCATCAGAGTTTTGATGGATCGTCGTACTATGTAGATGTAGACGTGTAGTCATCAGAGTTTTGATGGATCGTCGTACTATGTAGATGTAGACGTGTAGTCATCAGAGTTTTGA
Source organism: Bathymodiolus brooksi (assembly GCA_963680875.1). Taxonomy (NCBI): domain Eukaryota; kingdom Metazoa; phylum Mollusca; class Bivalvia; order Mytilida; family Modiolidae; genus Bathymodiolus; species Bathymodiolus brooksi. Next base: position 120,705,843 of record OY804583.1, on the reverse strand, counting down.
TAGATCGTCGTACTATGGACGTGTAGTCGTCAGAGTTTTGATGGATCGTCATACTATGTAGATGTAGACGTGTATTCATCAGAGTTTTGATGGATCGTCGTACTATGTAGATGTAGACGTGTAGTCATCAGAGTTTTGATAGATCGTCGTACTATGGACGTGTAGTCGTCAGAGTTTTGATGGATCGTCGTACTATGGACGTGTAGTCATCAGAGTTTTGATGGATCGTCGTACTATGGACGTGTAGTCATCAGAGTTTTGATGGATCGTCGTACTATGGACGTGTAGTCATCAGAGTTTTGATGGATCGTCGTACTATGGACGTGTAGTCATCAGAGTTTTGATGGATCGTCGTACTATGTAGATGTAGACGTGTAGTCATCAGAGTTTTGATAGATCGTCATACTATGGACGTGTAGTCATCAGAGTTTTGATAGATCGTCGTACTATGTAGATGTAGACGTGTAGTCATCAGAGTTTTGATGGATCGGCGTACTATATAGATGTAGACGTGTAGTCATCAGAGTTTTGATGGATCGTCGTACTATGTAGATGTAGACGTGTAGTCATCAGAGTTTTGATGGATCGTCGTACTATGCAGATGTAGACGTGCAGTCATCAGAGTTTTGATGGATCGTCGTACTATGTAGATGTAGACGTGTAGTCATCAGAGTTTTGATGGATCGTCGTACTATGTAGATGTAGACGTGTAGTCATCAGAATTTTGATAGATCGTCGTACTATGGACGTGTAGTCGTCAGAGTTTTGATGGATCGTCGTACTATGTAGATGTAGACGTGTAGTCATCAGAGTTTTGATGGATCGTCGTACTATGTAGATGTAGACGTGTAGTCATCAGAGTTTTGATAGATCGTCGTACTATGGACGTGTAGTCGTCAGAGTTTTGATGGATCGTCGTACTATGTAGATGTAGACGTGAAGTCATTAGAGTTTTGATGGATCGTCGGACAATGGACGTGTAGTCATCAGAGTTTTGATGGATCGTCGTACTATGTAGATGTAGACGTGTAGTCATCAGAGTTTTGATGGATCGTCGTACTATGTAGATATAGACGTGTAGTCATCAGAGTTTTGATGGATCGTCGTACTATGGACGTGTAGTCATCAGAGTTTTGATGGATCGTCGTACTATGGACGTGTAGTCATCAGAGTTTTGATGGATCGTCGTACTATGTAGATGTAGACGTGTAGTCATCAGAGTTTTGATAGATCGTCGTACTATGTAGATGTAGACGTGTAGTCATCAGAGTTTTGATGGGTCGTCGTACTATGAACGTGTAGTCATCAGAGTTTTGATGGATCGTCGTACTATGGACGTGTAGTCATCAGAGTTTTGATGGATCGTCGTACTATGTAGATGTAGACGTGTAGTCATCAGAGTTTTGATAGATCGTCGTACTATGTAGATGTAGACGTGTAGTCATCAGAGTTTTGATAGATCGTCGTACTATGTAGATGTAGACGTGTAGTCAGCATAGTTTTGATGGATCGTCGTACTATGGACGTGTAGTCATCAGAGTTTTGATGGTCGTCGTACTATGGACGTGTAGTCATCAGAGTTTTGATGGATCGTCGTACTATGTAGATGTAGACGTGTAGTCATCAGAGTTTTGATAGATCGTCGTACTATGTAGATGTAGACGTGTAGTCATCAGAGTTTTGATGGATCGTCGTACTATGGACGTGTAGTCATCAGAGTTTTGATGGATCGTCGTACTATTGACGCGTAGTCATCAGAGTTTTGATGGATCGTCGTACTATGGACGTGTAGTCATCAGAGTTTTGATGGATCGTCGTACTATGTAGATGTAGACGTGTAGTCATCAGAGTTTTGATGGATCGTCGTACTATGTAGATGTAGACGTGTAGTCATCAGAATTTTGATGGATCGTCGTACTATGGACGTGTAGTCATCAGAGTTTTGATGGATCGTCGTACTATATAGATGTAGACGTGTCGTCATCATAGTTTTGATTGATCGTCGTACTATGTAGATGTAGACGTGTAGTCATCAGAGTTTTGATAGATCGTCGTACTATGTAGATGTAGACGTGTAGTCATCAGAGTTTTGATGGATCGTCGTACTATGTAGATGTAGACGTGTAGTCATCAGAGTTTTGATGGATCGTCATACTATGTGGATGTAGACGTGTAGTAATCAGAGTTTTGATGGATCGTCGTACTATGTAGATGTAGACATGTAGTCATCAGAGTTTTGATAGATCGTCGTACTATAGCAGATGTAGACGTAAAGTCATCAGCGTTTTGATGGATCGTCGTACTATGCAGATGTAGACGTGTAGTCATCAGAGGTTTGATGAATCGTCGTACTATGTAGATGTAGACGTGTAGTCATCAGAGTTTTGATTGATCGTCGTACTATGTAGATGTAGACGTGTAGTCATCAGAGTTTTGATGGATCGTCGTACTATGTAGATGTAGACGTGTAGTCATTAGAGTTTTGATGGATCGTCGTACTATTGTATATGTAGACGTGTCGTCATCAGAGTTTTGATAGATCGTCGTACTATGGACGTGTAGTCATCAGAGGTTTGATGGATCGTTGTACTATGTAGATGTAGACGTGTAGTCATAAGAGTTTTGATGGATCGTCGTACTATGTAGATGTAGACGTGTAGTCATCAGAGGTTTGATGGATCGTCGTACTATGTAGATGTAGACGTGTAGTCAGCATAGTTTTGATGGATCGTCGTACTTTGTAGATGTAGACGTGTAGTCATCAGGGTTTTGATGGATCGTCGTACTATGGACGTGTAGTCATAAGGGTTTTGATGGATCGTCGTACTATGGACGTGTAGTCATCAGAGTTTTGATGGATCATCGTACTATGTACATGTAGACGTGTAGTCAGCAGAGTTTTGATGGATCGTCGTACTATGTAGATGTAGACGTGTAGTCATCAGAGTTTTGATGGATCGTCGTACTAAGGACGTGTAGTCATCAGAGTTTTGATGGATCGTCGTACTATGTAGATGTAGACGTGTAGTCAGCAGAGTTTTGATAGATCGTCGTACTATGTAGATGTAGACGTGTAGTCAGCAGAGTTTTGATAGATCGTCGTACTATGGACGTGTAGTCATCAGAGTTTTAATGGATCGTCGTTCTATGTAGATGTAGACGTGTAGTCATCATAGTTTTGATGGATCGTCGTACTATGTAGATGTAGACGTGTAGTCATCAGAGTTTTGATAGATCGTCGTACTATGGACGTGTAGTCATCAGAGTTTTGATAGATCGTCGTACTATGTAGATGTAGACGTGTAGTCATCAGAGTTTTGATGGATCGTCGTACTATGTAGATGTAGACGTGTAGTCATCAGAGTTTTGATGGATCGTCGTACTATGTAGATGTAGACGTGTAGTCATCAGAGTTTTGATGGATCGTCGTACTATGTAGATGTAGACGTGCAGTCATCAGAGTTTTGATGGATCGTCGTACTATGTAGATGTAGACGTGTAGTCATCAGAGTTTTGATGGATCGTCGTACTATGTAGATGTAGACATGTAGTCATCAGAGTTTTGATAGATCGTCGTACTATGGACGTGTAGTCGTCAGAGTTTTGATGGATCGTCATACTATGTAGATGTAGACGTGTATTCATCAGAGTTTTGATGGATCGTCGTACTATGTAGATGTAGACGTGTAGTCATCAGAGTTTTGATAGATCGTCGTACTATGGACGTGTAGTCGTCAGAGTTTTGATGGATCGTCGTACTATGGACGTGTAGTCATCAGAGTTTTGATGGATCGTCGTACTATGGACGTGTAGTCATCAGAGTTTTGATGGATCGTCGTACTATGGACGTGTAGTCATCAGAGTTTTGATGGATCGTCGTACTATGGACGTGTAATCATCAGAGTTTTGATGGATCGTCGTACTATTGACGTGTAGTCATCAGAGTTTTGATGGATCGTCGTACTATTGACGTGTAGTCATCAGAGTTTTGATGGATCGTCGTACTATTGACGCGTAGTCATCAGAGTTTTGATGGATCGTCGTACTATGCAGATGTAGACGTGTAGTCAGCAGAGTTTTGATGGATCGTCGTACTATGTAGATGTAGACGTGTAGTCATCAGAATTTTGATGGATCGTCGTACTATGGACGTGTAGTCATCAGAGTTTTGATGGATCGTCGTACTATGTAGACGTAGACGTGTAGTCATCAAAGTTTTGAAGGATTGTCGTACTATGTAGATGTAGACGTGTAGTCATCAGAGTTTTGATGGATCGTCGTACTATGTAGATGTAGACGTGTAGTCATCAGAGTTTTGATAGATCGTCGTACTATGGACGTGTAGTCGTCAGAGTTTTGATGGATCGTCGTACTATGTAGATGTAGACGTGTAGTCATCAGAGTTTTGATGGATCGGCGTACTATGTAGATGTAGACATGTAATCAGCAGAGTTTTGATGGATCGTCGTACTATGTAGATGTAGACGTGTAGTCATCAGAGTTTTGATGGATCGTCGTACTAAGGACGTGTAGTCAGCAGAGTTTTGATGGATCGTCGTACTATGTAGATGTAGACGTGCAGTCATCAGAGTTTTGATGGATCGTCGTACTATGTAGATGTAGACGTGTAGTCATCAGAGTTTTGATGGATCGTCGTACTATGTAGATGTAGACGTGTAGTCATCAGAGTTTTGATAGATCGTCGTACTATGGACGTGTAGTCATCAGAGTTTTGATAGATCGTCGTACTATGTAGATGTAGACGTGTAGTCATCAGAGTTTTGATGGATCGGCGTACTATATAGATGTAGACGTGTAGTCATCAGAGTTTTGATGGATCGTCGTACTATGTAGATGTAGACGTGAAGTCATCAGAGTTTTGATGGATCGTCGTACTATGGACGTGTAGTCATCAGAGTTTTGATGGATCGTCGTACTATGCAGATGTAGACGTGTAGTCAGCAGAGTTTTGATGGATCGTCGTACTATGTAGATGTAGACGTGTAGTCATCAGAATTTTGATGGATCGTCGTACTATGGACGTGTAGTCATCAGAGTTTTGAAGGATTGTCGTACTATGTAGATGTAGACGTGTAGTCATCAGAGTTTTGATGGATCGTCGTACTATGGACGTGTAGTCATCAAAGTTTTGAAGGATTGTCGTACTATGTAGATGTAGACGTGTAGTCATCAGAGTTTTGATGGATCGTCGTACTATGTAGATGTAGACGTGTAGTCATCAGAGTTTTGATAGATCGTCGTACTATGGACGTGTAGTCGTCAGAGTTTTGATGGATCGTCGTACTATGTAGATGTAGACGTGTAGTCATCAGAGTTTTGATGGATCGGCGTACTATGTAGATGTAGACATGTAATCAGCAGAGTTTTGATGGATCGTCGTACTATGTAGATGTAGACGTGTAGTCAGCAGAGTTTTGATGGATCGTCGTACTATGTAGATGTAGACGTGCAGTCATCAGAGTTTTGATGGATCGTCGTACTATGTAGATGTAGACGTGTAGTCATCAGAGTTTTGATGGATCGTCGTACTATGTAGATGTAGACGTGTAGTCATCAGAGTTTTGATAGATCGTCGTACTATGGACGTGTAGTCATCAGAGTTTTGATAGATCGTCGTACTATGTAGATGTAGACGTGTAGTCATCAGAGTTTTGATGGATCGGCGTACTATATAGATGTAGACGTGTAGTCATCAGAGTTTTGATGGATCGTCGTACTATGTAGATGTAGACGTGTAGTCATCAGAGTTTTGATGGATCGTCGTACTATGCAGATGTAGACGTGCAGTCATCAGAGTTTTGATGGATCGTCGTACTATGTAGATGTAGACGTGTAGTCATCATAGTTTTGATGGATCGTCGTACTATGTAGATGTAGACGTGTAGTCATCAGAGTTTTGATAGATCGTCGTACTATGGACGTGTAGTCGTCAGAGTTTTGATGGATCGTCGTACTATGTAGATGTAGACGTGTAGTCATCAGAGTTTTGATGGATCGTCATACTATGTAGATGTAGACGTGTAGTCATCAGAATTTTGATGGATCGTCGTACTATGGACGTGTAGTCATCAGAGTTTTGATGGATCGTCGTACTATGTAGACGTAGACGTGTAGTCATCAAAGTTTTGAAGGATTGTCGTACTATGTAGATGTAGACGTGTAGTCAGCAGAGTTTTGATGGATCGTCGTACTATGTAGATGTAGACGTGTAGTCATCAGAATTTTGATGGATCGTCGTACTATGGACGTGTAGTCATCAGAGTTTTGATGGATCGTCGTACTATATAGATGTAGACGTGTAGTCATCATAGTTTTGATGGATCGTCGTACTATGGACGTGTAGTCATCAGAGTTTTGATAGATCGTCGTACTATGGACGTGTAGTCGTCAGAGTTTTGATGGATCGTCGTACTATGTAGATGTAGACGTGTAGTCATCAGAGTTTTGATGGATCGTCGTACTATGTAGATGTAGACGTGTAGTCATCAGAGTTTTGATAGATCGTCGTACTATGGACGTGTAGTCATCAGAGTTTTGATAGATCGTCGTACTATGTAGATGTAGACGTGTAGTCATCAGAGTTTTGATGGATCGGCGTACTATATAGATGTAGACGTGTAGTCATCAGAGTTTTGATGGATCGTCGTACTATGTAGATGTAGACGTGTAGTCATCAGAGTTTTGATGGATCGTCGTACTATGCAGATGTAGACGTGCAGTCATCAGAGTTTTGATGGATCGTCGTACTATGTAGATGTAGACGTGTAGTCATCAGAGTTTTGATGGATCGTCGTACTATGTAGATGTAGACGTGTAGTCATCAGAGTTTTGATAGATCGTCGTACTATGGACGTGTAGTCGTCAGAGTTTTGATGGATCGTCGTACTATGTAGATGTAGACGTGTAGTCATCAGAGTTTTGATGGATCGTCATACTATGTAGATGTAGACGTGTAGTCATCAGAGTTTTGATAGATCGTCATACTATGGACGTGTAGTCGTCAGAGTTTTGATGGATCGTCGTACTATGTAGATGTAGACGTGAAGTCATCAGAGTTTTGATGGATCGTCGGACAATGGACGCGTAGTCATCAGAGTTTTGATGGATCGTCGTACTATGTAGATGTAGACGTGTAGTCATCAGAGTTTTGATGGATCGTCGTACTATGTAGATGTAGACGTGTAGTCATCAGAGTTTTGATGGATCGTCGTACTATGGACGTGTAGTCATCAGAGTTTTGATGGATCGTCGTACTATGGACGTGTAGTCATCAGAGTTTTGATGGATCGTCGTACTATGTAGATGTAGACGTGTAGTCATCAGAGTTTTTATAGATCGTCGTACTATGTAGATGTAGACGTGTAGTCATCAGAGTTTTGATGGGTCGTCGTACTATGAACGTGTAGTCATCAGAGTTTTGATGGATCGTCGTACTATGGACGTGTAGTCATCAGAGTTTTGATGGATCGTCGTACTATGTAGATGTAGACGTGTAGTCATCAGAGTTTTGATAGATCGTCGTACTATGTAGATGTAGACGTGTAGTCATCAGAGTTTTGATAGATCGTCGTACTATGTAGATGTAGACGTGTAGTCAGCATAGTTTTGATGGATCGTCGTACTATGGACGTGTAGTCATCAGAGTTTTGATGGTCGTCGTACTATGGACGTGTAGTCATCAGAGTTTTGATGGATCGTCGTACTATGGACGTGTAGTCATCAGAGTTTTGATGGATCGTCGTACTATGGACGTGTAGTCATCAGAGTTTTGATGGATCGTCGTACTATTGACGCGTAGTCATCAGAGTTTTGATGGATCGTCGTACTATGGACGTGTAGTCATCAGAGTTTTGATGGATCGTCGTACTATGTAGATGTAGACGTGTAGTCATCAGAGTTTTGATGGATCGTCGTACTATGTAGATGTAGACGTGTAGTCAGCAGAGTTTTGATGGATCGTCGTACTATGTAGATGTAGACGTGTAGTCATCAGAATTTTGATGGATCGTCGTACTATGGACGTGTAGTCATCAGAGTTTTGATGGATCGTCGTACTATATAGATGTAGACGTGTAGTCATCATAGTTTTGATGGATCGTCGTACTATGTAGATGTAGACGTGTAGTCATCAGAGTTTTGATAGATCGTCGTACTATGTAGATGTAGACGTGTAGTCATCAGAGTTTTGATGGATCGTCGTACTATGTAGATGTAGACGTGTAGTCATCAGAGTTTTGATGGATCGTCGTACTATGTAGATGTAGACGTGTAGTAATCAGAGTTTTGATGGATCGTCGTACTATGTAGATGTAGACATGTAGTCATCAGCGTTTTGATAGATCGTCGTACTATAGTAGATGTAGACGTAAAGTCATCAGCGTTTTGATGGATCGTCGTACTATGCAGATGTAGACGTGTAGTCATCAGAGGTTTGATGAATCGTCGTACTATGTAGATGTAGACGTGTAGTCATCAGAGTTTTGATTGATCGTCGTACTATGTAGATGTAGACGTGTAGTCATCAGAGTTTTGATGGATCGTCGTACTATGTAGATGTAGACGTGTAGTCATTAGAGTTTTGATGGATCGTCGTACTATTGTATATGTAGACGTGTCGTCATCAGAGTTTTGATAGATCGTCGTACTATGGACGTGTAGTCATCAGAGGTTTGATGGATCGTTGTACTATGTAGATGTAGACGTGTAGTCATAAGAGTTTTGATGGATCGTCGTACTATGTAGATGTAGACGTGTAGTCATCAGAGTTTTGATAGATCGTCGAACTATGGACGTGTAGTCATCAGAGTTTTTATAGATCGTCGTACTATGTAGATGTAGACGTGTAGTCATCAGAGTTTTGATGGATCGTCGTACTATGTAGATGTAGACGTGTAGTCATCAGAGGTTTGATGGATCGTCGTACTATGTAGATGTAGACGTGTAGTCAGCATAGTTTTGATGGATTGTCGTACTTTGTAGATGTAGACGTGTAGTCATCAGGGTTTTGATGGATCGTCGTACTATGGACGTGTAGTCATCAGGGTTTTGATGGATCGTCGTACTATGGACGTGTAGTCATCAGAGTTTTGATTGATCATCGTACTATGTACATGTAGACGTGTAGTCAGCAGAGTTTTGATGGATCGTCGTACTATGTAGATGTAGACGTGTAGTCATCAGAGTTTTGATGGATCGTCGTACTAAGGACGTGTAGTCATCAGAGTTTTGATGGATCGTCGTACTATGTAGATGTAGACGTGTAGTCAGCAGAGTTTTGATAGATCGTCGTACTATGTAGATGTAGACGTGTAGTCAGCAGAGTTTTGATAGATCGTCGTACTATGGACGTGTAGTCATCAGAGTTTTAATGGATCGTCGTTCTATGTAGATGTAGACGTGTAGTCATCATAGTTTTGATGGATCGTCGTACTATGTAGATGTAGACGTGTAGTCATCAGAGTTTTGATAGATCGTCGTACTATGGACGTGTAGTCATCAGAGTTTTGATAGATCGTCGTACTATGTAGATGTAGACGTGTAGTCATCAGAGTTTTGATGGATCGTCGTACTATGTAGATGTAGACGTGTAGTCATCAGAGTTTTGATGGATCGTCGTACTATGTAGATGTAGACGTGTAGTCATCAGAGTTTTGATGGATCGTCGTACTATGTAGATGTAGACGTGCAGTCATCAGCGTTTTGATGGATCGTTGTACTATGTAGATGTAGACGTGTAGTCATCAGAGTTTTGATGGATCGTCGTACTATGTAGATGTAGACGTGTAGTCATCAGAGTTTTGATAGATCGTCGTACTATGGACGTGTAGTCGTCAGAGTTTTGATGGATCGTCGTACTATGTAGATGTAGACGTGTATTCATCAGAGTTTTGATGGATCGTCGTACTATGTAGATGTAGACGTGTAGTCATCAGAGTTTTGATAGATCGTCGTACTATGGACGTGTAGTCATCAGAGTTTTGATAGATCGTCGTACTATGTAGATGTAGACGTGTAGTCATCAGAGTTTTGATGGATCGTCGTACTATGTAGATGTAGACGTGAAGTCATCAGAGTTTTGATGGATCGTCGGACAATGGACGCGTAGTCATCAGAGTTTTGATGGATCGTCGTACTATGTAGATGTAGACGTGTAGTCATCAGAGTTTTGATGGATCGTCGTACTATGTAGATGTAGACGTGTAGTCATCAGAGTTTTGATGGATCGTCGTACTATGGACGTGTAGTCATCAGAGTTTTGATGGATCGTCGTACTATGGACGTGTAGTCATCAGAGTTTTGATGGATCGTCGTACTATGTAGATGTAGACGTGTAGTCATCAGAGTTTTTATAGATCGTCGTACTATGTAGATGTAGACGTGTAGTCATCAGAGTTTTGATGGGTCGTCGTACTATGAACGTGTAGTCATCAGAGTTTTGATGGATCGTCGTACTATGGACGTGTAGTCATCAGAGTTTTGATGGATCGTCGTACTATGTAGATGTAGACGTGTAGTCATCAGAGTTTTGATAGATCGTCGTACTATGTAGATGTAGACGTGTAGTCATCAGAGTTTTGATAGATCGTCGTACTATGTAGATGTAGACGTGTAGTCAGCATAGTTTTGATGGATCGTCGTACTATGGACGTGTAGTCATCAGAGTTTTGATGGTCGTCGTACTATGGACGTGTAGTCATCAGAGTTTTGATGGATCGTCGTACTATGGACGTGTAGTCATCAGAGTTTTGATGGATCGTCGTACTATGGACGTGTAGTCATCAGAGTTTTGATGGATCGTCGTACTATTGACGCGTAGTCATCAGAGTTTTGATGGATCGTCGTACTATGGACGTGTAGTCATCAGAGTTTTGATGGATCGTCGTACTATGTAGATGTAGACGTGTAGTCATCAGAGTTTTGATGGATCGTCGTACTATGTAGATGTAGACGTGTAGTCAGCAGAGTTTTGATGGATCGTCGTACTATGTAGATGTAGACGTGTAGTCATCAGAATTTTGATGGATCGTCGTACTATGGACGTGTAGTCATCAGAGTTTTGATGGATCGTCGTACTATATAGATGTAGACGTGTAGTCATCATAGTTTTGATGGATCGTCGTACTATGTAGATGTAGACGTGTAGTCATCAGAGTTTTGATAGATCGTCGTACTATGTAGATGTAGACGTGTAGTCATCAGAGTTTTGATGGATCGTCGTACTATGTAGATGTAGACGTGTAGTCATCAGAGTTTTGATGGATCGTCGTACTATGTAGATGTAGACGTGTAGTAATCAGAGTTTTGATGGATCGTCGTACTATGTAGATGTAGACATGTAGTCATCAGCGTTTTGATAGATCGTCGTACTATAGTAGATGTAGACGTAAAGTCATCAGCGTTTTGATGGATCGTCGTACTATGCAGATGTAGACGTGTAGTCATCAGAGGTTTGATGAATCGTCGTACTATGTAGATGTAGACGTGTAGTCATCAGAGTTTTGATTGATCGTCGTACTATGTAGATGTAGACGTGTAGTCATCAGAGTTTTGATGGATCGTCGTACTATGTAGATGTAGACGTGTAGTCATTAGAGTTTTGATGGATCGTCGTACTATTGTATATGTAGACGTGTCGTCATCAGAGTTTTGATAGATCGTCGTACTATGGACGTGTAGTCATCAGAGGTTTGATGGATCGTTGTACTATGTAGATGTAGACGTGTAGTCATAAGAGTTTTGATGGATCGTCGTACTATGTAGATGTAGACGTGTAGTCATCAGAGTTTTGATAGATCGTCGAACTATGGACGTGTAGTCATCAGAGTTTTTATAGATCGTCGTACTATGTAGATGTAGACGTGTAGTCATCAGAGTTTTGATGGATCGTCGTACTATGTAGATGTAGACGTGTAGTCATCAGAGGTTTGATGGATCGTCGTACTATGTAGATGTAGACGTGTAGTCAGCATAGTTTTGATGGATTGTCGTACTTTGTAGATGTAGACGTGTAGTCATCAGGGTTTTGATGGATCGTCGTACTATGGACGTGTAGTCATCAGGGTTTTGATGGATCGTCGTACTATGGACGTGTAGTCATCAGAGTTTTGATTGATCATCGTACTATGTACATGTAGACGTGTAGTCAGCAGAGTTTTGATGGATCGTCGTACTATGTAGATGTAGACGTGTAGTCATCAGAGTTTTGATGGATCGTCGTACTAAGGACGTGTAGTCATCAGAGTTTTGATGGATCGTCGTACTATGTAGATGTAGACGTGTAGTCAGCAGAGTTTTGATAGATCGTCGTACTATGTAGATGTAGACGTGTAGTCAGCAGAGTTTTGATAGATCGTCGTACTATGGACGTGTAGTCATCAGAGTTTTAATGGATCGTCGTTCTATGTAGATGTAGACGTGTAGTCATCATAGTTTTGATGGATCGTCGTACTATGTAGATGTAGACGTGTAGTCATCAGAGTTTTGATAGATCGTCGTACTATGGACGTGTAGTCATCAGAGTTTTGATAGATCGTCGTACTATGTAGATGTAGACGTGTAGTCATCAGAGTTTTGATGGATCGTCGTACTATGTAGATGTAGACGTGTAGTCATCAGAGTTTTGATGGATCGTCGTACTATGTAGATGTAGACGTGTAGTCATCAGAGTTTTGATGGATCGTCGTACTATGTAGATGTAGACGTGCAGTCATCAGCGTTTTGATGGATCGTTGTACTATGTAGATGTAGACGTGTAGTCATCAGAGTTTTGATGGATCGTCGTACTATGTAGATGTAGACGTGTAGTCATCAGAGTTTTGATAGATCGTCGTACTATGGACGTGTAGTCGTCAGAGTTTTGATGGATCGTCGTACTATGTAGATGTAGACGTGTATTCATCAGAGTTTTGATGGATCGTCGTACTATGTAGATGTAGACGTGTAGTCATCAGAGTTTTGATAGATCGTCGTACTATGGACGTGTAGTCATCAGAGTTTTGATAGATCGTCGTACTATGTAGATGTAGACGTGTAGTCATCAGAGTTTTGATGGATCGTCGTACTATGTAGATGTAGACGTGTAGTCATCAGAGGTTTGATGGATCGTCGTACTATGTAGATGTAGACGTGTAGTCAGCATAGTGTTGATGGATTGTCGTACTTTGTAGATGTAGACGTGTAGTCATCAGGGTTTTGATGGATCGTCGTACTATGGACGTGTAGTCATCAGGGTTTTGATGGATCGTCGTACTATGGACGTGTAGTCATCAGAGTTTTGATGGATCATCGTACTATGTACATGTAGACGTGTAGTCAGCAGAGTTTTGATGGATCGTCGTACTATGTAGATGTAGACGTGTAGTCATCAGAGTTTTGATCGATCGTCGTACTAAGGACGTGTAGTCATCAGAGTTTTGATGGATCGTCGTACTATGTAGATGTAGACGTGTAGTCAGCAGAGTTTTGATAGATCGTCGTACTATGTAGATGTAGACGTGTAGTCAGCAGAGTTTTGATAGATCGTCGTACTATGGACGTGTAGTCATCAGAGTTTTAATGGATCGTCGTTCTATGTAGATGTAGACGTGTAGTCATCATAGTTTTGATGGATCGTCGTACTATGTAGATGTAGACGTGTAGTCATCAGAGTTTTGATAGATCGTCGTACTATGGACGTGTAGTCATCAGAGTTTTGATAGATCGTCGTACTATGTAGATGTAGACGTGTAGTCATCAGAGTTTTGATGGATCGTCGTACTATGTAGATGTAGACGTGTAGTCATCAGAGTTTTGATGGATCGTCGTACTATGTAGATGTAGACGTGTAGTCATCAGCGTTTTGATGGATCGTCGTACTATGTAGATGTAGACGTGTAGTCATCAGAGTTTTGATGGATCGTCGTACTATGTAGATGTAGACGTGTAGTCATCAGAGTTTTGATAGATCGTCGTACTATGGACGTGTAGTCGTCAGAGTTTTGATGGATCGTCGTACTATGTAGATGTAGACGTGTATTCATCAGAGTTTTGATGGATCGTCGTACTATGTAGATGTAGACGTGTAGTCATCAGAGTTTTGATAGATCGTCGTACTATGGACGTGTAGTCGTCAGAGTTTTGATGTATCGTCGTACTATGTAGATGTAGACGTGTAGTCATCAGAGGTTTGATGGATCGTCGTACTATGTAGATGTAGACGTGTAGTCAGCATAGTTTTGATGGATCGTCGTACTTTGTAGATGTAGACGTGTAGTCATCAGGGTTTTGATGGATCGTCGTACTATGGACGTGTAGTCATCAGAGTTTTGATGGATCATCGTACTATGTAGATGTAGACGTGTAGTCATCAGAGTTTTGATGGATCGTCGTACTATGTAGATGTAGACGTGTAGTCATCAGAGTTTTGATGGATCGTCGTACTAAGGACGTGTAGTCATCAGAGTTTTGATGGATCGTCGTACTATGTAGATGTAGACGTGTAGTCAGCAGAGTTTTGATAGATCGTCGTACTATGTAGATGTAGACGTGTAGTCAGCAGAGTTTTGATAGATCGTCGTACTATGGACGTGTAGTCATCAGAGTTTTAATGGATCGTCGTTCTATGTAGATGTAGACGTGTAGTCATCATAGTTTTGATGGATCGTCGTACTATGTAGATGTAGACGTGTATGCATCAGAGTTTTGATAGATCGTCGTACTATGGACGTGTAGTCATCAGAGTTTTGATAGATCGTCGTACTATGTAGATGTAGACGTGTAGTCATCAGAGTTTTGATGGATCGGCGTACTATATAGATGTAGACGTGTAGTCATCAGAGTTTTGATGGATCGTCGTACTATGTAGATGTAGACGTGTAGTCATCAGAGTTTTGATGGATCGTCCTACTATGCAGATGTAGACGTGTAGTCATCAGAGTTTTGATGGATCGGCGTACTATGTAGATGTAGACATGTAATCAGCAGAGTTTTGATAGATCGTCGTACTATGGACGTGTAGTCGTCAGAGTTTTGATGGATCGTCGTACTATGTAGATGTAGACGTGTAGTCATCAGAGTTTTGATAGATCGTCGTACTATGGACGTGTAGTCATCAGAGTTTTGATGGATCGTCGTACTATGTAGATGTAGACGTGTGGTCATCAGAGTTTTGATGGATCGTCGTACTATGTAGATGTAGACGTGTAGTCATCAGAGTTTTGATAGATCGTCGTACTATGGACGTGTAGTCATCAGAGTTTTGATGGATCGTCGTACTATGGACGTGTAGTCATC
The DNA here is from genome assembly GCA_963680875.1 of Bathymodiolus brooksi. Classification (NCBI taxonomy): domain Eukaryota; kingdom Metazoa; phylum Mollusca; class Bivalvia; order Mytilida; family Modiolidae; genus Bathymodiolus; species Bathymodiolus brooksi. The sequence continues at coordinate 120,690,552 of OY804583.1, read as the reverse complement.
AGAGTTTTGATGGATCGTCGTACTATGTAGATGTAGACGTGTAGTCATCAGAGTTTTGATAGATCGTCGTACTATGTAGATGTAGACGTGTAGTCATCAGAGTTTGATAGATCGTCGTACTATGTAGATGTAGACGTGTAGTCATCAGAGTTTTGATGGATCGTCGTACTATGTAGATGTAGACGTGCAGTCATCAGAGTTTTGATGGATCGTCGTACTATGTAGATGTAGACGTGTAGTCATCAGAGTTTTGATGGATCGTCGTACTATGTAGATGTAGACGTGTAGTCATCAGAGTTTTGATAGATCGTCGTACTATGGACGTGTAGTCGTCAGAGTTTTGATGGATCGTCGTACTATGTAGATGTAGACGTGTAGTCATCAGAGTTTTGATGGATCGTCGTACTATGTAGATGTAGACATGTAGTCATCAGAGTTTTGATAGATCGTCGTACTACGGACGTGTAGTCGTCAGAGTTTTGATGGATCGTCGTACTATGTAGATGTAGACGTGTAGTCATCAGAGGTTTGATGGATCGTCGTACTATGTAGATGTAGACGTGTAGTCATTATAGTTTTGATGGATCGTCGTACTAAGGACGTGTAGTCATCAGAGTTTTGATGGATCGTCGTACTATGTAGATGTAGACGTGTAGTCAGCAGAGTTTTGATAGATCGTCGTACTATGTAGATGTAGACGTGTAGTCAGCAGAGTTTTGATAGATCGTCGTACTATGGACGTGTAGTCATCAGAGTTTTAATGGATCGTCGTTCTATGTAGATGTAGACGTGTAGTCATCATAGTTTTGATGGATCGTCGTACTATGTAGATGTAGACGTGTATGCATCAGAGTTTTGATAGATCGTCGTACTATTGACGTGTAGTCATCAGAGTTTTGATGGATCGGCGTACTATATAGATGTAGACGTGTAGTCATCAGAGTTTTGATGGATCGTCGTACTATGTAGATGTAGACGTGTAGTCATCAGAGTTTTGATGGATCGTCCTACTATGTAGATGTAGACGTGTAGTCATCAGAGTTTTGATGGATCGTCGTACTATGTAGATGTAGACGTGCAGTCATCAGAGTTTTGATGGATCGTTGTACTATGTAGATGTAGACGTGTAGTCATCAGAGTTTTGATGGATCGTCGTACTATGTAGATGTAGACGTGTAGTCATCAGAGTTTTGATAGATCGTCGTACTATGGACGTGTAGTCGTCAGAGCTTTGATGGATCGTCGTACTATGTAGATGTAGACGTGAAGTCATCAGAGTTTTGATGGATCGTCGGACAATGGACGTGTAGTCATCAGAGTTTTGATGGATCGTCGTACTATGTAGATGTAGACGTGTAGTCATCAGAGTTTTGATGGATCGTCGTACTATGTAGATGTAGACGTGTAGTCATCAGAGTTTTGATGGATCGTCGTACTATGGACGTGTAGTCATCAGAGTTTTGATGGATCGTCGTACTATGGACGTGTAGTCATCAGAGTTTTGATGGATCGTCGTACTATGTAGATGTAGACGTGTAGTCATCAGAGTTTTGATGGATCGTCGTACTATGTAGATGTAGACATGTAGTCATCAGAGTTTTGATAGATCGTCGTACTACGGACGTGTAGTCGTCAGAGTTTTGATGGATCGTCGTACTATGTAGATGTAGACGTGTAGTCATCAGAGGTTTGATGGATCGTCGTACTATGTAGATGTAGACGTGTAGTCATTATAGTTTTGATGGATCGTCGTACTAAGGACGTGTAGTCATCAGAGTTTTGATGGATCGTCGTACTATGTAGATGTAGACGTGTAGTCAGCAGAGTTTTGATAGATCGTCGTACTATGTAGATGTAGACGTGTAGTCAGCAGAGTTTTGATAGATCGTCGTACTATGGACGTGTAGTCATCAGAGTTTTAATGGATCGTCGTTCTATGTAGATGTAGACGTGTAGTCATCATAGTTTTGATGGATCGTCGTACTATGTAGATGTAGACGTGTATGCATCAGAGTTTTGATAGATCGTCGTACTATTGACGTGTAGTCATCAGAGTTTTGATGGATCGGCGTACTATATAGATGTAGACGTGTAGTCATCAGAGTTTTGATGGATCGTCGTACTATGTAGATGTAGACGTGTAGTCATCAGAGTTTTGATGGATCGTCCTACTATGTAGATGTAGACGTGTAGTCAGCATAGTTTTGAAGGATCGTCGTACTATGGACGTGTAGTCATCAGAGTTTTGATGGATCGTCGTACTATGGACGTGTAGTCATCAGAGTTTTGATGGATCGTCGTACTATGGACGTGTAGTCATCAGAGTTTTGATGGATCGTCGTACTATGGACGTGTAATCATCAGAGTTTTGATGGATCGTCGTACTATTGACGCGTAGTCATCAGAGTTTTGATGGATCGTCGTACTATGGACGTGTAGTCATCAGAGCTTTGATGGATCGTCGTACTATGTAGATGTAGACGTGTAGTCATCAGAGTTTTGATGGATCGTCGTACTATGTAGATGTAGACGTGTAGTCAGCAGAGTTTTGATGGATCGTCGTACTATGTAGATGTAGACGTGTAGTCATCAGAATTTTGATGGATCGTCGTACTATGGACGTGTAGTCATCAGAGTTTTGATGGATCGTCGTACTATGTAGATGTAGACGTGTAGTCATCAAAGTTTTGAAGGATCGTCGTACTATGTAGATGTAGACGTGTAGTCATCAGAGTTTTGATGGATCGTCGTACTATGTAGATGTAGACGTGTAGTCATCAGAGTTTTGATGGATCGTCGTACTATGTAGATGTAGACGTGTAATCATCAGAGTTTTGATGGATCGTCGTACTATGTAGATGTAGACGTGTAGTCATCAGAGTTTTGATAGATCGTCGTACTATGGACGTGTAGTCGTCAGAGTTTTGATGGATCGTCGTACTATGTAGATGTAGACGTGTATTCATCAGAGTTTTGATGGATCGTCGTACTATGTAGATGTAGACGTGTAGTCATCAGAGTTTTGATAGATCGTCGTACTATGGACGTGTAGTCGTCAGAGTTTTGATGTATCGTCGTACTATGTAGATGTAGACGTGTAGTCATCAGAGGTTTGATGGATCGTCGTACTATGTAGATGTAGACGTGTAGTCAGCATAGTTTTGATGGATCGTCGTACTTTGTAGATGTAGACGTGTAGTCATCAGGGTTTTGATGGATCGTCGTACTATGGACGTGTAGTCATCAGAGTTTTGATGGATCATCGTACTATGTAGATGTAGACGTGTAGTCATCAGAGTTTTGATGGATCGTCGTACTATGTAGATGTAGACGTGTAGTCATCAGAGTTTTGATGGATCGTCGTACTAAGGACGTGTAGTCATCAGAGTTTTGATGGATCGTCGTACTATGTAGATGTAGACGTGTAGTCAGCAGAGTTTTGATAGATCGTCGTACTATGTAGATGTAGACGTGTAGTCAGCAGAGTTTTGATAGATCGTCGTACTATGGACGTGTAGTCATCAGAGTTTTAATGGATCGTCGTTCTATGTAGATGTAGACGTGTAGTCATCATAGTTTTGATGGATCGTCGTACTATGTAGATGTAGACGTGTATGCATCAAAGTTTTGATAGATCGTCGTACTATGGACGTGTAGTCATCAGAGTTTTGATAGATCGTCGTACTATGTAGATGTAGACGTGTAGTCATCAGAGTTTTGATGGATCGGCGTACTATATAGATGTAGACGTGTAGTCATCAGAGTTTTGATGGATCGTCGTACTATGTAGATGTAGACGTGTAGTCATCAGAGTTTTGATGGATCGTCCTACTATGCAGATGTAGACGTGTAGTCATCAGAGTTTTGATGGATCGGCGTACTATGTAGATGTAGACATGTAATCAGCAGAGTTTTGATAGATCGTCGTACTATGGACGTGTAGTCGTCAGAGTTTTGATGGATCGTCGTACTATGTAGATGTAGACGTGTAGTCATCAGAGTTTTGATAGATCGTCGTACTATGGACGTGTAGTCATCAGAGTTTTGATGGATCGTCGTACTATGTAGATGTAGACGTGTGGTCATCAGAGTTTTGATGGATCGTCGTACTATGTAGATGTAGACGTGTAGTCATCAGAGTTTTGATGGATCGTCGTACTATGGACGTGTAGTCATCAGAGTTTTGATGGATCGTCGTACTATGGACGTGTAGTCATCAGAGTTTTGATGGATCGTCGTACTATGTAGATGTAGACGTGTAGTCATCAGAGTTTTGATGGATCGTCGTACTATGTAGATGTAGACGTGTAGTCATCAGAGTTTGATAGATCGTCGTACTATGTAGATGTAGACGTGTAGTCATCAGAGTTTTGATGGATCGTCGTACTATGTAGATGTAGACGTGCAGTCATCAGAGTTTTGATGGATCGTCGTACTATGTAGATGTAGACGTGTAGTCATCAGAGTTTTGATGGATCGTCGTACTATGTAGATGTAGACGTGTAGTCATCAGAGTTTTGATAGATCGTCGTACTATGGACGTGTAGTCGTCAGAGTTTTGATGGATCGTCGTACTATGTAGATGTAGACGTGTAGTCATCAGAGTTTTGATGGATCGTCGTACTATGTAGATGTAGACATGTAGTCATCAGAGTTTTGATAGATCGTCGTACTACGGACGTGTAGTCGTCAGAGTTTTGATGGATCGTCGTACTATGTAGATGTAGACGTGTAGTCATCAGAGGTTTGATGGATCGTCGTACTATGTAGATGTAGACGTGTAGTCATTATAGTTTTGATGGATCGTCGTACTAAGGACGTGTAGTCATCAGAGTTTTGATGGATCGTCGTACTATGTAGATGTAGACGTGTAGTCAGCAGAGTTTTGATAGATCGTCGTACTATGTAGATGTAGACGTGTAGTCAGCAGAGTTTTGATAGATCGTCGTACTATGGACGTGTAGTCATCAGAGTTTTAATGGATCGTCGTTCTATGTAGATGTAGACGTGTAGTCATCATAGTTTTGATGGATCGTCGTACTATGTAGATGTAGACGTGTATGCATCAGAGTTTTGATAGATCGTCGTACTATTGACGTGTAGTCATCAGAGTTTTGATGGATCGGCGTACTATATAGATGTAGACGTGTAGTCATCAGAGTTTTGATGGATCGTCGTACTATGTAGATGTAGACGTGTAGTCATCAGAGTTTTGATGGATCGTCCTACTATGTAGATGTAGACGTGTAGTCATCAGAGTTTTGATGGATCGTCGTACTATGTAGATGTAGACGTGCAGTCATCAGAGTTTTGATGGATCGTTGTACTATGTAGATGTAGACGTGTAGTCATCAGAGTTTTGATGGATCGTCGTACTATGTAGATGTAGACGTGTAGTCATCAGAGTTTTGATAGATCGTCGTACTATGGACGTGTAGTCGTCAGAGCTTTGATGGATCGTCGTACTATGTAGATGTAGACGTGTAGTCATCAGAGTTTTGATGGATCGTCGTACTATGTAGATGTAGACGTGTAGTCATCAGAGTTTTGATAGATCGTCGTACTATGGACGTGTAGTCGTCAGAGTTTTGATGGATCGTCGTACTATGTAGATGTAGACGTGAAGTCATCAGAGTTTTGATGGATCGTCGGACAATGGACGTGTAGTCATCAGAGTTTTGATGGATCGTCGTACTATGTAGATGTAGACGTGTAGTCATCAGAGTTTTGATGGATCGTCGTACTATGTAGATGTAGACGTGTAGTCATCAGAGTTTTGATGGATCGTCGTACTATGGACGTGTAGTCATCAGAGTTTTGATGGATCGTCGTACTATGGACGTGTAGTCATCAGAGTTTTGATGGATCGTCGTACTATGTAGATGTAGACGTGTAGTCATCAGAGTTTTGATAGATCGTCGTACTATGTAGATGTAGACGTGTAGTCATCAGAGTTTGATAGATCGTCGTACTATGTAGATGTAGACGTGTAGTCAGCATAGTTTTGAAGGATCGTCGTACTATGGACGTGTAGTCATCAGAGTTTTGATGGATCGTCGTACTATGGACGTGTAGTCATCAGAGTTTTGATGGATCGTCGTACTATGGACGTGTAGTCATCAGAGTTTTGATGGATCGTCGTACTATGGACGTGTAATCATCAGAGTTTTGATGGATCGTCGTACTATTGACGCGTAGTCATCAGAGTTTTGATGGATCGTCGTACTATGGACGTGTAGTCATCAGAGCTTTGATGGATCGTCGTACTATGTAGATGTAGACGTGTAGTCATCAGAGTTTTGATGGATCGTCGTACTATGTAGATGTAGACGTGTAGTCAGCAGAGTTTTGATGGATCGTCGTACTATGTAGATGTAGACGTGTAGTCATCAGAATTTTGATGGATCGTCGTACTATGGACGTGTAGTCATCAGAGTTTTGATGGATCGTCGTACTATGTAGATGTAGACGTGTAGTCATCAAAGTTTTGAAGGATCGTCGTACTATGTAGATGTAGACGTGTAGTCATCAGAGTTTTGATGGATCGTCGTACTATGTAGATGTAGACGTGTAGTCATCAGAGTTTTGATGGATCGTCGTACTATGTAGATGTAGACGTGTAATCATCAGAGTTTTGATGGATCGTCGTACTATGTAGATGTAGACGTGTAGTCATCAGAGTTTTGATGGATCGTCCTACTATGTAGATGTAGACGTGTAGTCATCAGAGTTTTGATGGATCGTCGTACTCTGTAGATGTAGACGTGTAGTCATCAGAGTTTTGATGGATCGTCCTACTATGTAGATGTAGACGTGTAGTCATCAGAGTTTTGATGGATCGTCGTACTATGTAGATGTAGACGTGCAGTCATCAGAGTTTTGATGGATCGTCGTACTATGTAGATGTAGACGTGTAGTCATCAGAGTTTTGATGGATCGTCGTACTATGTAGATGTAGACGTGTAGTCATCAGAGTTTTGATGGATCGTCGTACTATGGACGTGTAGTCGTCAGAGTTTTGATGGATCGTCGTACTATGTAGATGTAGACGTGTAGTCATCAGAGTTTTGATGGATCGTCGTACTATGTAGATGTAGACGTGTAGTCATCAGAGTTTTGATAGATCGTCGTACTATGGACGTGTAGTCGTCAGAGTTTTGATGGATCGTCGTACTATGTAGATGTAGATGTGAAGTCATCAGAGTTTTGATGGATCGTCGGACAATGGACGTGTAGTCATCAGAGTTTTGATGGATCGTCGTACTATGTAGATGTAGACGTGTAGTCATCAGAGTTTTGATGGATCGTCGTACTATGGACGTGTAGTCATCAGAGTTTTGATGGATCGTCGTACTATGGACGTGTAGTCATCAGAGTTTTGATGGATCGTCGTACTATGTAGATGTAGACGTGTAGTCATCAGAGTTTTGATAGATCGTCGTACTATGTAGATGTAGACGTGTAGTCATCAGAGTTTGATAGATCGTCGTACTATGTAGATGTAGACGTGTAGTCAGCATAGTTTTGAAGGATCGTCGTACTATGGACGTGTAGTCATCAGAGTTTTGATGGATCGTCGTACTATGGACGTGTAGTCATCAGAGTTTTGATGGATCGTCGTACTATGGACGTGTAGTCATCAGAGTTTTGATGGATCGTCGTACTATGTAGATGTAGACGTGTAGTCATCAGAGTTTTGATGGATCGTCGTACTATGGACGTGTAGTCATCAGAGTTTTGATGGATTGTCGTACTATAGACGTGTAGTCATCAGAGTTTTGATGGATCGTCGTACTATGTAGATGTAGACGTGTAGTCATCAGAGTTTTGATGGATCGTCGTACTATGCAGATGTAGACGTGTAGTCATCAGAGTTTTGATGGATCGTCGTACTATGGACGTGTAGTCATCAGAGTTTTGATGGATCGTCGTACTATGTAGATGTAGACGTGTAGTCATCAGAATTTTGATGGATCGTCGTACTATGGACGTGTAGTCATCAGAGTTTTGATGGATCGTCGTACTATGTAGATGTAGACGTGTAGTCATCAAAGTTTTGATGGATCGTCGTACTATGTAGATGTAGACGTGTAGTCATCAGAATTTTGATGGATCGTCGTACTATGGACGTGTAGTCATCAGAGTTTTGATGGATCGTCGTACTATGTAGATGTAGACGTGTAGTCATCAGAGTTTTGATAGATCGTCGTACTATGGACGTGTAGTCGTCAGAGTTTTGATGGATCGTCGTACTATGTAGATGTAGACGTGTAGTCATCAGAGTTTTGATGGATCGGCGTACTATGTAGATGTAGACATGTAATCAGCAGAGTTTTGATGGATCGTCGTACTATGTAGATGTAGACGTGTAGTCAGCAGAGTTTTGATGGATCGTCGTACTATGTAGATGTAGACGTGCAGTCATCAGAGTTTTGATGGATCGTCGTACTATGTAGATGTAGACGTGTAGTCATCAGAGTTTTGATGGATCGTCGTACTATGTAGATGTAGACGTGTAGTCATCAGAGTTTTGATAGATCGTCGTACTATGGACGTGTAGTCGTCAGAGTTTTGATGGATCGTCGTACTATGTAGATGTAGACGTGTAGTCATCAGAGTTTTGATGGATCGTCGTACTATGTAGATGTAGACGTGTAGTCATCAGAGTTTTGATAGATCGTCGTACTATGGACGTGTAGTCATCAGAGTTTTGATAGATCGTCGTACTATGTAGATGTAGACGTGTAGTCATCAGAGTTTTGATGGATCGTCGTACTATGTAGATGTAGACGTGCAGTCATCAGAGTTTTGATGGATCGTCGTACTATGTAGATGTAGACGTGTAGTCATCAGAGTTTTGATGGATCGTCGTACTATGTAGATGTAGACGTGTAGTCATCAGAGTTTTGATAGATCGTCGTACTATGGACGTGTAGTCGTCAGAGTTTTGATGGATCGTCGTACTATGTAGATGTAGACGTGTAGTCATCAGAGTTTTGATGGATCGTCGTACTATGTAGATGTAGACGTGTAGTCATCATAGTTTTGATAGATCGTCGTACTATGGACGTGTAGTCGTAAGAGTTTTGATGGATCGTCGTACTATGTAGATGTAGACGTGAAGTCATCAGAGTTTTGATGGATCGTCGGACAATGGACGTGTAGTCATCAGAGTTTTGATGGATCGTCGTACTATGTAGATGTAGACGTGTAGTCATCAGAGTTTTGATGGATCGTCGTACTATGTAGATGTAGACGTGTAGTCATCAGAGTTTTGATGGATCGTCGTACTATGGACGTGTAGTCATCAGAGTTTTGATGGATCGTCGTACTATGGACGTGTAGTCATCAGAGTTTTGATGGATCGTCGTACTATGTAGATGTAGACGTGTAGTCATCAGAGTTTTGATAGATCGTCGTACTATGTAGATGTAGACGTGTAGTCATCAGAGTTTGATAGATCGTCGTACTATGTAGATGTAGACGTGTAGTCAGCATAGTTTTGAAGGATCGTCGTACTATGGACGTGTAGTCATCAGAGTTTTGATGGATCGTCGTACTATGGACGTGTAGTCATCAGAGTTTTGATGGATCGTCGTACTATGGACGTGTAGTCATCAGAGTTTTGATGGATCGTCGTACTATGGACGTGTAATCATCAGAGTTTTGATGGATCGTCGTACTATTGACGCGTAGTCATCAGAGTTTTGATGGATCGTCGTACTATGAACGTGTAGTCATCAGAGCTTTGATGGATCGTCGTACTATGTAGATGTAGATGTGTAGTCATCAGAGTTTTGATGGATCGTCGTACTATGTAGATGTAGACGTGTAGTCAGCAGAGTTTTGATGGATCGTCGTACTATGTAGATGTAGACGTGTAGTCATCAGAATTTTGATGGATCGTCGTACTATGGACGTGTAGTCATCAGAGTTTTGATGGATCGTCGTACTATGTAGATGTAGACGTGTAGTCATCAGAGTTTTGATAGATCGTCGTACTATGGACGTGTAGTCGTCAGAGTTTTGATGGATCGTCGTACTATGTAGATGTAGACGTGTAGTCATCAGAGTTTTGATGGATCGTCGTACTATGTAGATGTAGACGTGTAGTCATCAGAGTTTTGATAGATCGTCGTACTATGGACGTGTAGTCATCAGAGGTTTGATAGATCGTCGTACTATGTAGATGTAGACGTGTAGTCATCAGAGTTTTGATGGATCGGCGTACTATATAGATGTAGACGTGTAGCCATCAGAGTTTTGATGGATCGTCGTACTATGTAGATGTAGACGTGTAGTCATCAGAGTTTTGATGGATCGTCCTACTATGTAGATGTAGACGTGTAGTCATCAGAGTTTTGATGGATCGTCGTACTATGTAGATGTAGACGTGCAGTCATCAGAGTTTTGATGGATCGTCGTACTATGTAGATGTAGACGTGTAGTCATCAGAGTTTTGATGGATCGTCGTACTATGTAGATGTAGACGTGTAGTCATCAGAGTTTTGATAGATCGTCGTACTATGGACGTGTAGTCGTCAGAGTTTTGATGGATCGTCGTACTATGTAGATGTAGACGTGTAGTCATCAGAGTTTTGATGGATCGTCGTACTATTTAGATGTAGACGTGTAGTCATCAGAGTTTTGATAGATCGTCGTACTATGGACGTGTAGTCGTCAGAGTTTTGATGGATCGTCGTACTATGTAGATGTAGACGTGTAGTCATCAGAGTTTTGATGGATCGGCGTACTATGTAGATGTAGACATGTAATCAGCAGAGTTTTGATGGATCGTCGTACTATGTAGATGTAGACGTGTAGTCATCAGAGTTTTGATGGATCGTCGTACTATGGACGTGTAGTCATCAGAGTTTTGATGGATCGTCGTACTATGGACGTGTAATCATCAGAGTTTTGATGGATCGTCGTACTATTGACGCGTAGTCATCAGAGTTTTGATGGATCGTCGTACTATGGACGTGTAGTCATCAGAGCTTTGATGGATCGTCGTACTATGTAGATGTAGATGTGTAGTCATCAGAGTTTTGATGGATCGTCGTACTATGTAGATGTAGACGTGTAGTCAGCAGAGTTTTGATGGATCGTCGTACTATGTAGATGTAGACGTGTAGTCATCAGAATTTTGATGGATCGTCGTACTATGGACGTGTAGTCATCAGAGTTTTGATGGATCGTCGTACTATGTAGATGTAGACGTGTAGTCATCAGAGTTTTGATAGATCGTCGTACTATGGACGTGTAGTCATCAGAGTTTTGATAGATCGTCGTACTATGTAGATGTAGACGTGTAGTCATCAGAGTTTTGATGGATCGTCGTACTATGTAGATGTAGACGTGCAGTCATCAGAGTTTTGATGGATCGTCGTACTATGTAGATGTAGACGTGTAGTCATCAGAGTTTTGATGGATCGTCGTACTATGTAGATGTAGACGTGTAGTCATCAGAGTTTTGATAGATCGTCGTACTATGGACGTGTAGTCGTCAGAGTTTTGATGGATCGTCGTCCTATGTAGATGTAGACGTGTAGTCATCAGAGTTTTGATGGATCGGCGTACTATGTAGATGTAGACATGTAATCAGCAGAGTTTTGATGGATCGTCGTACTATGTAGATGTAGACGTGTAGTCAGCAGAGTTTTGATGGATCGTCGTACTATGTAGATGTAGACGTGCAGTCATCAGAGTTTTGATGGATCGTCGTACTATGTAGATGTAGACGTGTAGTCATCAGAGTTTTGATGGATCGTCGTACTATGTAGATGTAGACGTGTAGTCATCAGAGTTTTGATAGATCGTCGTACTATGGACGTGTAGTCGTCAGAGTTTTGATGGATCGTCGTACTATGTAGATGTAGACGTGTAGTCATCAGAGTTTTGATGGATCGTCGTACTATGTAGATGTAGACGTGTAGTCATCAGAGTTTTGATAGATCGTCGTACTATGGACGTGTAGTCATCAGAGTTTTGATAGATCGTCGTACTATGTAGATGTAGACGTGTAGTCATCAGAGTTTTGATGGATCGTCGTACTATGTAGATGTAGACGTGCAGTCATCAGAGTTTTGATGGATCGTCGTACTATGTAGATGTAGACGTGTAGTCATCAGAGTTTTGATGGATCGTCGTACTATGTAGATGTAGACGTGTAGTCATCAGAGTTTTGATAGATCGTCGTACTATGGACGTGTAGTCGTCAGAGTTTTGATGGATCGTCGTACTATGTAGATGTAGACGTGTAGTCATCAGAGTTTTGATGGATCGTCGTACTATGTAGATGTAGACGTGTAGTCATCAGAGTTTTGATAGATCGTCGTACTATGGACGTGTAGTCGTAAGAGTTTTGATGGATCGTCGTACTATGTAGATGTAGACGTGAAGTCATCAGAGTTTTGATGGATCGTCGGACAATGGACGTGTAGTCATCAGAGTTTTGATGGATCGTCGTACTATGTAGATGTAGACGTGTAGTCATCAGAGTTTTGATGGATCGTCGTACTATGTAGATGTAGACGTGTAGTCATCAGAGTTTTGATAGATCGTCGTACTATGGACGTGTAGTCGTCAGAGTTTTGATGGATCGTCGTACTATGTAGATGTAGACGTGTAGTCATCAGAGTTTTGATGGATCGGCGTACTATGTAGATGTAGACATGTAATCAGCAGAGTTTTGATGGATCGTCGTACTATGTAGATGTAGACGTGTAGTCATCAGAGTTTTGATGGATCGTCGTACTATGGACGTGTAGTCATCAGAGTTTTGATGGATCGTCGTACTATGGACGTGTAATCATCAGAGTTTTGATGGATCGTCGTACTATTGACGCGTAGTCATCAGAGTTTTGATGGATCGTCGTACTATGGACGTGTAGTCATCAGAGCTTTGATGGATCGTCGTACTATGTAGATGTAGATGTGTAGTCATCAGAGTTTTGATGGATCGTCGTACTATGTAGATGTAGACGTGTAGTCAGCAGAGTTTTGATGGATCGTCGTACTATGTAGATGTAGACGTGTAGTCATCAGAATTTTGATGGATCGTCGTACTATGGACGTGTAGTCATCAGAGTTTTGATGGATCGTCGTACTATGTAGATGTAGACGTGTAGTCATCAGAGTTTTGATAGATCGTCGTACTATGGACGTGTAGTCATCAGAGTTTTGATAGATCGTCGTACTATGTAGATGTAGACGTGTAGTCATCAGAGTTTTGATGGATCGTCGTACTATGTAGATGTAGACGTGCAGTCATCAGAGTTTTGATGGATCGTCGTACTATGTAGATGTAGACGTGTAGTCATCAGAGTTTTGATGGATCGTCGTACTATGTAGATGTAGACGTGTAGTCATCAGAGTTTTGATAGATCGTCGTACTATGGACGTGTAGTCGTCAGAGTTTTGATGGATCGTCGTCCTATGTAGATGTAGACGTGTAGTCATCAGAGTTTTGATGGATCGGCGTACTATGTAGATGTAGACATGTAATCAGCAGAGTTTTGATGGATCGTCGTACTATGTAGATGTAGACGTGTAGTCAGCAGAGTTTTGATGGATCGTCGTACTATGTAGATGTAGACGTGCAGTCATCAGAGTTTTGATGGATCGTCGTACTATGTAGATGTAGACGTGTAGTCATCAGAGTTTTGATGGATCGTCGTACTATGTAGATGTAGACGTGTAGTCATCAGAGTTTTGATAGATCGTCGTACTATGGACGTGTAGTCGTCAGAGTTTTGATGGATCGTCGTACTATGTAGATGTAGACGTGTAGTCATCAGAGTTTTGATGGATCGTCGTACTATGTAGATGTAGACGTGTAGTCATCAGAGTTTTGATAGATCGTCGTACTATGGACGTGTAGTCATCAGAGTTTTGATAGATCGTCGTACTATGTAGATGTAGACGTGTAGTCATCAGAGTTTTGATGGATCGTCGTACTATGTAGATGTAGACGTGCAGTCATCAGAGTTTTGATGGATCGTCGTACTATGTAGATGTAGACGTGTAGTCATCAGAGTTTTGATGGATCGTCGTACTATGTAGATGTAGACGTGTAGTCATCAGAGTTTTGATAGATCGTCGTACTATGGACGTGTAGTCGTCAGAGTTTTGATGGATCGTCGTACTATGTAGATGTAGACGTGTAGTCATCAGAGTTTTGATGGATCGTCGTACTATGTAGATGTAGACGTGTAGTCATCAGAGTTTTGATAGATCGTCGTACTATGGACGTGTAGTCGTAAGAGTTTTGATGGATCGTCGTACTATGTAGATGTAGACGTGAAGTCATCAGAGTTTTGATGGATCGTCGGACAATGGACGTGTAGTCATCAGAGTTTTGATGGATCGTCGTACTATGTAGATGTAGACGTGTAGTCATCAGAGTTTTGATGGATCGTCGTACTATGTAGATGTAGACGTGTAGTCATCAGAGTTTTGATGGATCGTCGTACTATGGACGTGTAGTCAGCAGAGTTTTGATGGATCGTCGTACTATGGACGTGTAGTCATCAGAGTTTTGATGGATCGTCGTACTATGTAGATGTAGACGTGTAGTCATCAGAGTTTTGATAGATCGTCGTACTATGTAGATGTAGACGTGTAGTCATCAGAGTTTGATAGATCGTCGTACTATGTAGATGTAGACGTGTAGTCAGCATAGTTTTGAAGGATCGTCGTACTATGGACGTGTAGTCATCAGAGTTTTGATGGATCGTCGTACTATGGACGTGTAGTCATCAGAGTTTTGATGGATCGTCGTACTATGGACGTGTAGTCATCAGAGTTTTGATGGATCGTCGTACTATGGACGTGTAATCATCAGAGTTTTGATGGATCGTCGTACTATTGACGCGTAGTCATCAGAGTTTTGATGGATCGTCGTACTATGAACGTGTAGTCATCAGAGCTTTGATGGATCGTCGTACTATGTAGATGTAGATGTGTAGTCATCAGAGTTTTGATGGATCGTCGTACTATGTAGATGTAGACGTGTAGTCAGCAGAGTTTTGATGGATCGTCGTACTATGTAGATGTAGACGTGTAGTCATCAGAATTTTGATGGATCGTCGTACTATGGACGTGTAGTCATCAGAGTTTTGATGGATCGTCGTACTATGTAGATGTAGACGTGTAGTCATCAGAGTTTTGATAGATCGTCGTACTATGGACGTGTAGTCATCAGAGTTTTGATAGATCGTCGTACTATGTAGATGTAGACGTGTAGTCATCAGAGTTTTGATGGATCGTCGTACTATGTAGATGTAGACGTGCAGTCATCAGAGTTTTGATGGATCGTCGTACTATGTAGATGTAGACGTGTAGTCATCAGAGTTTTGATGGATCGTCGTACTATGTAGATGTAGACGTGTAGTCATCAGAGTTTTGATAGATCGTCGTACTATGGACGTGTAGTCGTCAGAGTTTTGATGGATCGTCGTCCTATGTAGATGTAGACGTGTAGTCATCAGAGTTTTGATGGATCGGCGTACTATGTAGATGTAGACATGTAATCAGCAGAGTTTTGATGGATCGTCGTACTATGTAGATGTAGACGTGTAGTCAGCAGAGTTTTGATGGATCGTCGTACTATGTAGATGTAGACGTGCAGTCATCAGAGTTTTGATGGATCGTCGTACTATGTAGATGTAGACGTGTAGTCATCAGAGTTTTGATGGATCGTCGTACTATGTAGATGTAGACGTGTAGTCATCAGAGTTTTGATAGATCGTCGTACTATGGACGTGTAGTCGTCAGAGTTTTGATGGATCGTCGTACTATGTAGATGTAGACGTGTAGTCATCAGAGTTTTGATGGATCGTCGTACTATGTAGATGTAGACGTGTAGTCATCAGAGTTTTGATAGATCGTCGTACTATGGACGTGTAGTCATCAGAGTTTTGATAGATCGTCGTACTATGTAGATGTAGACGTGTAGTCATCAGAGTTTTGATGGATCGTCGTACTATGTAGATGTAGACGTGCAGTCATCAGAGTTTTGATGGATCGTCGTACTATGTAGATGTAGACGTGTAGTCATCAGAGTTTTGATGGATCGTCGTACTATGTAGATGTAGACGTGTAGTCATCAGAGTTTTGATAGATCGTCGTACTATGGACGTGTAGTCGTCAGAGTTTTGATGGATCGTCGTACTATGTAGATGTAGACGTGTAGTCATCAGAGTTTTGATGGATCGTCGTACTATGTAGATGTAGACGTGTAGTCATCAGAGTTTTGATAGATCGTCGTACTATGGACGTGTAGTCGTAAGAGTTTTGATGGATCGTCGTACTATGTAGATGTAGACGTGAAGTCATCAGAGTTTTGATGGATCGTCGGACAATGGACGTGTAGTCATCAGAGTTTTGATGGATCGTCGTACTATGTAGATGTAGACGTGTAGTCATCAGAGTTTTGATGGATCGTCGTACTATGTAGATGTAGACGTGTAGTCATCAGAGTTTTGATGGATCGTCGTACTATGGACGTGTAGTCATCAGAGTTTTGATGGATCGTCGTACTATGGACGTGTAGTCATCAGAGTTTTGATGGATCGTCGTACTATGGACGTGTAGTCATCAGAGTTTTGATGGATCGTCGTACTATGTAGATGTAGACGTGTAGTCATCAGAGTTTTGATAGATCGTCGTACTATGTAGATGTAGACGTGTAGTCATCAGAGTTTGATAGATCGTCGTACTATGTAGATGTAGACGTGTAGTCAGCATAGTTTTGAAGGATCGTCGTACTATGGACGTGTAGTCATCAGAGTTTTGATGGATCGTCGTACTATGGACGTGTAGTCATCAGAGTTTTGATGGATCGTCGTACTATGGACGTGTAGTCATCAGAGTTTTGATGGATCGTCGTACTATGGACGTGTAATCATCAGAGTTTTGATGGATCGTCGTACTATTGACGCGTAGTCATCAGAGTTTTGATGGATCGTCGTACTATGAACGTGTAGTCATCAGAGCTTTGATGGATCGTCGTACTATGTAGATGTAGATGTGTAGTCATCAGAGTTTTGATGGATCGTCGTACTATGTAGATGTAGACGTGTAGTCAGCAGAGTTTTGATGGATCGTCGTACTATGTAGATGTAGACGTGTAGTCATCAGAATTTTGATGGATCGTCGTACTATGGACGTGTAGTCATCAGAGTTTTGATGGATCGTCGTACTATGTAGATGTAGACGTGTAGTCATCAGAGTTTTGATAGATCGTCGTACTATGGACGTGTAGTCGTCAGAGTTTTGATGGATCGTCGTACTATGTAGATGTAGACGTGTAGTCATCAGAGTTTTGATGGATCGTCGTACTATGTAGATGTAGACGTGTAGTCATCAGAGTTTTGATAGATCGTCGTACTATGGACGTGTAGTCATCAGAGGTTTGATAGATCGTCGTACTATGTAGATGTAGACGTGTAGTCATCAGAGTTTTGATGGATCGGCGTACTATATAGATGTAGACGTGTAGCCATCAGAGTTTTGATGGATCGTCGTACTATGTAGATGTAGACGTGTAGTCATCAGAGTTTTGATGGATCGTCCTACTATGTAGATGTAGACGTGTAGTCATCAGAGTTTTGATGGATCGTCGTACTATGTAGATGTAGACGTGCAGTCATCAGAGTTTTGATGGATCGTCGTACTATGTAGATGTAGACGTGTAGTCATCAGAGTTTTGATGGATCGTCGTACTATGTAGATGTAGACGTGTAGTCATCAGAGTTTTGATAGATCGTCGTACTATGGACGTGTAGTCGTCAGAGTTTTGATGGATCGTCGTACTATGTAGATGTAGACGTGTAGTCATCAGAGTTTTGATGGATCGTCGTACTATGTAGATGTAGACGTGTAGTCATCAGAGTTTTGATAGATCGTCGTACTATGGACGTGTAGTCGTCAGAGTTTTGATGGATCGTCGTACTATGTAGATGTAGACGTGTAGTCATCAGAGTTTTGATGGATCGGCGTACTATGTAGATGTAGACATGTAATCAGCAGAGTTTTGATGGATCGTCGTACTATGTAGATGTAGACGTGTAGTCAGCAGAGTTTTGATGGATCGTCGTACTATGTAGATGTAGACGTGCAGTCATCAGAGTTTTGATGGATCGTCGTACTATGTAGATGTAGACGTGTAGTCATCAGAGTTTTGATGGATCGTCGTACTATGTAGATGTAGACGTGTAGTCATCAGAGTTTTGATAGATCGTCGTACTATGGACGTGTAGTCTTCAGAGTTTTGATGGATCGTCGTACTATGTAGATGTAGACGTGTAGTCATCAGAGTTTTGATGGATCGTCGTACTATGTAGATGTAGACGTGTAGTCATCAGAGTTTTGATAGATCGTCGTACTATGGACGTGTAGTCATCAGAGTTTTGATAGATCGTCGTACTATGTAGATGTAGACGTGTAGTCATCAGAGTTTTGATGGATCGTCGTACTATGTAGATGTAGACGTGCAGTCATCAGAGTTTTGATGGATCGTCGTACTATGTAGATGTAGACGTGTAGTCATCAGAGTTTTGATGGATCGTCGTACTATGTAGATGTAGACGTGTAGTCATCAGAGTTTTGATAGATCGTCGTACTATGGACGTGTAGTCGTCAGAGTTTTGATGGATCGTCGTACTATGTAGATGTAGACGTGTAGTCATCAGAGTTTTGATGGATCGTCGTACTATGTAGATGTAGACGTGTAGTCATCAGAGTTTTGATAGATCGTCGTACTATGGACGTGTAGTCGTAAGAGTTTTGATGGATCGTCGTACTATGTAGATGTAGACGTGAAGTCATCAGAGTTTTGATGGATCGTCGGACAATGGACGTGTAGTCATCAGAGTTTTGATGGATCGTCGTACTATGTAGATGTAGACGTGTAGTCATCAGAGTTTTGATGGATCGTCGTACTATGTAGATGTAGACGTGTAGTCATCAGAGTTTTGATGGATCGTCGTACTATGGACGTGTAGTCATCAGAGTTTTGATGGATCGTCGTACTATGGACGTGTAGTCATCAGAGTTTTGATGGATCGTCGTACTATGTAGATGTAGACGTGTAGTCATCAGAGTTTTGATAGATCGTCGTACTATGTAGATGTAGACGTGTAGTCATCAGAGTTTGATAGATCGTCGTACTATGTAGATGTAGACGTGTAGTCAGCATAGTTTTGAAGGATCGTCGTACTATGGACGTGTAGTCATCAGAGTTTTGATGGATCGTCGTACTATGGACGTGTAGTCATCAGAGTTTTGATGGATCGTCGTACTATGGACGTGTAGTCATCAGAGTTTTGATGGATCGTCGTACTATGGACGTGTAATCATCAGAGTTTTGATGGATCGTCGTACTATTGACGCGTAGTCATCAGAGTTTTGATGGATCGTCGTACTATGAACGTGTAGTCATCAGAGCTTTGATGGATCGTCGTACTATGTAGATGTAGATGTGTAGTCATCAGAGTTTTGATGGATCGTCGTACTATGTAGATGTAGACGTGTAGTCAGCAGAGTTTTGATGGACCGTCGTACTATGTAGATGTAGACGTGTAGTCATCAGAATTTTGATGGATCGTCGTACTATGGACGTGTAGTCCTCAGAGTTTTGATGGATCGTCGTACTATGTAGATGTAGACGTGTAGTCATCAGAGTTTTGATAGATCGTCGTACTATGGACGTGTAGTCGTCAGAGTTTTGATGGATCGTCGTACTATGTAGATGTAGACGTGTAGTCATCAGAGTTTTGATGGATCGTCGTACTATGTAGATGTAGACGTGTAGTCATCAGAGTTTTGATAGATCGTCGTACTATGGACGTGTAGTCATCAGAGGTTTGATAGATCGTCGTACTATGTAGATGTAGACGTGTAGTCATCAGAGTTTTGATGGATCGGCGTACTATATAGATGTAGACGTGTAGCCATCAGAGTTTTGATGGATCGTCGTACTATGTAGATGTAGACGTGTAGTCATCAGAGTTTTGATGGATCGTCCTACTATGTAGATGTAGACGTGTAGTCATCAGAGTTTTGATGGATCGTCGTACTATGTAGATGTAGACGTGCAGTCATCAGAGTTTTGATGGATCGTCGTACTATGTAGATGTAGACGTGTAGTCATCAGAGTTTTGATGGATCGTCGTACTATGTAGATGTAGACGTGTAGTCATCAGAGTTTTGATAGATCGTCGTACTATGGACGTGTAGTCGTCAGAGTTTTGATGGATCGTCGTACTATGTAGATGTAGACGTGTAGTCATCAGAGTTTTGATGGATCGTCGTACTATGTAGATGTAGACGTGTAGTCATCAGAGTTTTGATAGATCGTCGTACTATGGACGTGTAGTCGTCAGAGTTTTGATGGATCGTCGTACTATGTAGATGTAGACGTGTAGTCATCAGAGTTTTGATGGATCGGCGTACTATGTAGATGTAGACATGTAATCAGCAGAGTTTTGATGGATCGTCGTACTATGTAGATGTAGACGTGTAGTCATCAGAGTTTTGATGGATCGTCGTACTATGGACGTGTAGTCATCAGAGTTTTGATGGATCGTCGTACTATGGACGTGTAATCATCAGAGTTTTGATGGATCGTCGTACTATTGACGCGTAGTCATCAGAGTTTTGATGGATCGTCGTACTATGGACGTGTAGTCATCAGAGCTTTGATGGATCGTCGTACTATGTAGATGTAGATGTGTAGTCATCAGAGTTTTGATGGATCGTCGTACTATGTAGATGTAGACGTGTAGTCAGCAGAGTTTTGATGGATCGTCGTACTATGTAGATGTAGACGTGTAGTCATCAGAATTTTGATGGATCGTCGTACTATGGACGTGTAGTCATCAGAGTTTTGATGGATCGTCGTACTATGTAGATGTAGACGTGTAGTCATCAGAGTTTTGATAGATCGTCGTACTATGGACGTGTAGTCGTCAGAGTTTTGATGGATCGTCGTACTATGTAGATGTAGACGTGTAGTCATCAGAGTTTTGATGGATCGTCGTACTATGTAGATGTAGACGTGTAGTCATCAGAGTTTTGATAGATCGTCGTACTATGGACGTGTAGTCATCAGAGGTTTGATAGATCGTCGTACTATGTAGATGTAGACGTGTAGTCATCAGAGTTTTGATGGATCGGCGTACTATATAGATGTAGACGTGTAGCCATCAGAGTTTTGATGGATCGTCGTACTATGTAGATGTAGACGTGTAGTCATCAGAGTTTTGATGGATCGTCCTACTATGTAGATGTAGACGTGTAGTCATCAGAGTTTTGATGGATCGTCGTACTATGTAGATGTAGACGTGCAGTCATCAGAGTTTTGATGGATCGTCGTACTATGTAGATGTAGACGTGTAGTCATCAGAGTTTTGATGGATCGTCGTACTATGTAGATGTAGACGTGTAGTCATCAGAGTTTTGATAGATCGTCGTACTATGGACGTGTAGTCGTCAGAGTTTTGATGGATCGTCGTACTATGTAGATGTAGACGTGTAGTCATCAGAGTTTTGATGGATCGTCGTACTATGTAGATGTAGACGTGTAGTCATCAGAGTTTTGATAGATCGACGTACTATGGACGTGTAGTCGTCATAGTTTTGATGGATCGTCGTACTATGTAGATGTAGACGTGTAGTCATCAGAGTTTTGATGGATCGGCGTACTATGTAGATGTAGACATGTAATCAGCAGAGTTTTGATGGATCGTCGTACTATGTAGATGTAGACGTGTAGTCATCAGAGTTTTGATGGATCGTCGTACTATGTAGATGTAGACGTGCAGTCATCAGAGTTTTGATGGATCGTCGTACTATGTAGATGTAGACGTGTAGTCATCAGAGTTTTGATGGATCGTCGTACTATGTAGATGTAGACGTGTAGTCATCAGAGTTTTGATAGATCGTCGTACTATGGACGTGTAGTCGTCAGAGTTTTGATGGATCGTCGTACTATGTAGATGTAGACGTGTAGTCATCAGAGTTTTGATGGATCGTCGTACTATGTAGATGTAGACGTGCAGTCATCAGAGTTTTGATGGATCGTCGTACTATGTAGATGTAGACGTGTAGTCATCAGAGTTTTGATGGATCGTCGTACTATGTAGATGTAGACGTGTAGTCATCAGAGTTTTGATAGATCGTCGTACTATGGACGTGTAGTCGTCATAGTTTTGATGGATCGTCGTACTATGTAGATGTAGACGTATAGTCATCAGAGTTTTGATAGATCGTCGTACTATGGACGTGTAGTCATCAGAGTTTTGATAGATCGTCGTACTATGTAGATGTAGACGTGTAGTCATCAGAGTTTTGATGGATCGTCGTACTATGTAGATGTAGACGTGCAGTCATCAGAGTTTTGATGGATCGTCGTACTATGTAGATGTAGACGTGTAGTCATCAGAGTTTTGATGGATCGTCGTACTATGTAGATGTAGACGTGTAGTCATCAGAGTTTTGATAGATCGTCGTACTATGGACGTGTAGTCGTCAGAGTTTTGATGGATCGTCGTACTATGTAGATGTAGACGTGTAGTCATCAGAATTTTGATGGATCGTCGTACTATGTAGATGTAGACGTGTAGTCATCAGAGTTTTGATAGATCGTCGTACTATGGACGTGTAGTCGTCAGAGTTTTGATGGATCGTCGTACTATGTAGATGTAGACGTGAAGTCATCAGAGTTTTGATGGATCGTCGGACAATGGACGTGTAGTCATCAGAGTTTTGATGGATCGTCGTACTATGTAGATGTAGACGTGTAGTCATCAGAGTTTTGATGGATCGTCGTACTATGTAGATGTAGACGTGTAGTCATCAGAGTTTTGATGGATCGTCGTACTATGGACGTGTAGTCATCAGAGTTTTGATGGATCGTCGTACTATGGACGTGTAGTCATCAGAGTTTTGATGGATCGTCGTACTATGTAGATGTAGACGTGTAGTCATCAGAGTTTTGATAGATCGTCGTACTATGTAGATGTAGACGTGTAGTCATCAGAGTTTTATAGATCGTCGTACTATGTAGATGTAGACGTGTAGTCAGCATAGTTTTGAAGGATCGTCGTACTATGGACGTGTAGTCATCAGAGTTTTGATGGATCGTCGTACTATGGACGTGTAGTCATCAGAGTTTTGATGGATCGTCGTACTATGGACGTGTAGTCATCAGAGTTTTGATGGATCGTCGTACTATGGACGTGTAATCATCAGAGTTTTGATGGATCGTCGTACTATTGACGCGTAGTCATCAGAGTTTTGATGGATCGTCGTACTATGGACGTGTAGTCATCAGAGCTTTGATGGATCGTCGTACTATGTAGATGTAGATGTGTAGTCATCAGAGTTTTGATGGATCGTCGTACTATGTAGATGTAGACGTGTAGTCAGCAGAGTTTTGATGGATCGTCGTACTATGTAGATGTAGACGTGTAGTCATCAGAATTTTGATGGATCGTCGTACTATGGACGTGTAGTCATCAGAGTTTTGATGGATCGTCGTACTATGTAGATGTAGACGTGTAGTCATCAGAGTTTTGATAGATCGTCGTACTATGGACGTGTAGTCGTCAGAGTTTTGATGGATCGTCGTACTATGTAGATGTAGACGTGTAGTCATCAGAGTTTTGATGGATCGTCGTACTATGTAGATGTAGACGTGTAGTCATCAGAGTTTTGATAGATCGTCGTACTATGGACGTGTAGTCATCAGAGTTTTGATAGATCGTCGTACTATATAGATGTAGACGTGTAGCCATCAGAGTTTTGATGGATCGTCGTACTATGTAGATGTAGACGTGTAGTCATCAGAGTTTTGATGGATCGTCCTACTATGTAGATGTAGACGTGTAGTCATCAGAGTTTTGATGGATCGTCGTACTATGTAGATGTAGACGTGCAGTCATTAGAGTTTTGATGGATCGTCGTACTATGTAGATGTAGACGTGTAGTCAGCAGAGTTTTGATGGATCGTCGTACTATGTAGATGTAGACGTGTAGTCATCAGAGTTTTGATAGATCGTCGTACTATGGACGTGTAGTCGTCAGAGTTTTGATGGATCGTCGTACTATGTAGATGTAGACGTGTAGTCATCAGAGTTTTGATGGATCGTCGTACTATGTAGATGTAGACGTGTAGTCATCAGAGTTTTGATAGATCGTCGTACTATGGACGTGTAGTCGTCAGAGTTTTGATGGATCGTCGTACTATGTAGATGTAGACGTGAAGTCATCAGAGTTTTGATGGATCGTCGGACAATGGACGTGTAGTCATCAGAGTTTTGATGGATCGTCGTACTATGTAGATGTAGACGTGTAGTCATCAGAGTTTTGATGGATCGTCGTACTATGTAGATGTAGACGTGTAGTCATCAGAGTTTTGATGGATCGTCGTACTATGAACGTGTAGTCATCAGAGTTTTGATGGATCGTCGTACTATGGACGTGTAGTCATCAGAGTTTTGATGGATCGTCGTACTATGTAGATGTAGACGTGTAGTCATCAGAGTTTTGATAGATCGTCGTACTATGTAGATGTAGACGTGTAGTCATCAGAGTTTGATAGATCGTCGTACTATGTAGATGTAGACGTGTAGTCAGCATAGTTTTGAAGGATCGTCGTACTATGGACGTGTAGTCATCAGAGTTTTGATGGATCGTCGTACTATGGACGTGTACTCATCAGAGTTTTGATGGATCGTCGTACTATGGACGTGTAGTCATCAGAGTTTTGATGGATCGTCGTACTATGGACGTGTAATCATCAGAGTTTTGATGGATCGTCGTACTATTGACGCGTAGTCATCAGAGTTTTGATGGATCGTCGTACTATGGACGTGTAGTCATCATAGCTTTGATGGATCGTCGTACTATGTAGATGTAGATGTGTAGTCATCAGAGTTTTGATGGATCGTCGTACTATGTAGATGTAGACGTGTAGTCAGCAGAGTTTTGATGGATCGTCGTACTATGTAGATGTAGACGTGTAGTCATCAGAATTTTGATGGATCGTCGTACTATGGACGTGTAGTCATCAGAGTTTTGATGGATCGTCGTACTATGTAGATGTAGACGTGTAGTCATCAAAGTTTTGAAGGATCGTCGTACTATGTAGATGTAGACGTGTAGTCATCAGAGTTTTGATGGATCGTCGTACTATGTAGATGTAGACGTGTAGTCATCAGAGTTTTGATAGATCGTCGTACTATGGACGTGTAGTCGTCAGAGTTTTGATGGATCGTCGTACTATGTAGATGTAGACGTGTAGTCATCAGAGTTTTGATGGATCGGCGTACTATGTAGATGTAGACATGTAATCAGCAGAGTTTTGATGGATCGTCGTACTATGTAGATGTAGACGTGTAGTCATCAGAGTTTTGATAGATCGTCGTACTATGGACGTGTAGTCGTCAGAGTTTTGATGGATCGTCGTACTATGTAGATGTAGACGTGTAGTCATCAGAGTTTTGATGGATCGTCGTACTATGTAGATGTAGACGTGTAGTCATCAGAGTTTTGATAGATCGTCGTACTATGGACGTGTAGTCATCAGAGTTTTGATAGATCGTCGTACTATGGACGTGTAGTCGTCAGAGTTTTGATGGATCGTCGTACTATGTAGATGTAGACGTGTAGTCATCAGAGTTTTGATGGATCGTCGTACTATGTAGATGTAGACGTGTAGTCATTGGAGTTTTGATAGATCGTCGTACTATGGACGTGTAGTCGTCAGAGTTTTGATGGATCGTCGTACTATGTAGATGTAGACGTGAAGTCATCAGAGTTTTGATGGATCGTCGGACAATGGACGTGTAGTCATCAGAGTTTTGATGGATCGTCGTACTATGTAGATGTAGACGTGTAGTCATCAGAGTTTTGATGGATCGTCGTACTATGTAGATGTAGACGTGTAGTCATCAGAGTTTTGATGGATCGTCGTACTATGGACGTGTAGTCATCAGAGTTTTGATGGATCGTCGTACTATGGACGTGTAGTCATCAGAGTTTTGATGGATCGTCGTACTATGTAGATGTAGACGTGTAGTCATCAGAGTTTTGATAGATCGTCGTACTATGTAGATGTAGACGTGTAGTCATCAGAGTTTGATAGATCGTCGTACTATGTAGATGTAGACGTGTAGTCAGCATAGTTTTGAAGGATCGTCGTACTATGGACGTGTAGTCATCAGAGTTTTGATGGATCGTCGTACTATGGACGTGTAGTCATTAGAGTTTTGATGGATCGTCGTACTATGGACGTGTAGTCATCAGAGTTTTGATGGATCGTCGTACTATGGACGTGTAATCATCAGAGTTTTGATGGATCGTCGTACTATTGACGCGTAGTCATCAGAGTTTTGATGGATCGTCGTACTATGGACGTGTAGTCATCAGAGCTTTGATGGATCGTCGTACTATGTAGATGTAGATGTGTAGTCATCAGAGTTTTGATGGATCGTCGTACTATGTAGATGTAGATGTGTAGTCAGCAGAGTTTTGATGGATCGTCGTACTATGTAGATGTAGACGTGTAGTCATCAGAATTTTGATGGATCGTCGTACTATGGACGTGTAGTCATCAGAGTTTTGATGGATCGTCGTACTATGTAGATGTAGACGTGTAGTCATTGGAGTTTTGATAGATCGTCGTACTATGGACGTGTAGTCGTCAGAGTTTTGATGGATCGTCGTACTATGTAGATGTAGACGTGTAGTCAGCAGAGTTTTGATGGATCGTCGTACTATGTAGATGTAGACGTGTAGTCATTGGAGTTTTGATAGATCGTCGTACTATGGACGTGTAGTCGTCAGAGTTTTGATGGATCGTCGTACTATGTAGATGTAGACGTGAAGTCATCAGAGTTTTGATGGATCGTCGGACAATGAACGTGTAGTCATCAGAGTTTTGATGGATCGTCGTACTATGTAGATGTAGACGTGTAGTCATCAGAGTTTTGATGGATCGTCGTACTATGTAGATGTAGACGTGTAGTCATCAGAGTTTTGATGGATCGTCGTACTATGGACGTGTAGTCATCAGAGTTTTGATGGATCGTCGTACTATGGACGTGTAGTCATCAGAGTTTTGATGGATCGTCGTACTATGTAGATGTAGACGTGTAGTCATCAGAGTTTTGATAGATCGTCGTACTATGTAGATGTAGACGTGTAGTCATCAGAGTTTGATAGATCGTCGTACTATGTAGATGTAGACGTGTAGTCAGCATAGTTTTGAAGGATCGTCGTACTATGGACGTGTAGTCATCAGAGTTTTGATGGATCGTCGTACTATGGACGTGTAGTCATTAGAGTTTTGATGGATCGTCGTACTATGGACGTGTAGTCATCAGAGTTTTGATGGATCGTCGTACTATGGACGTGTAATCATCAGAGTTTTGATGGATCGTCGTACTATTGACGCGTAGTCATCAGAGTTTTGATGGATCGTCGTACTATGGACGTGTAGTCATCAGAGCTTTGATGGATCGTCGTACTATGTAGATGTAGATGTGTAGTCATCAGAGTTTTGATGGATCGTCGTACTATGTAGATGTAGACGTGTAGTCAGCAGAGTTTTGATGGATCGTCGTACTATGTAGATGTAGACGTGTAGTCATCAGAATTTTGATGGATCGTCGTACTATGGACGTGTAGTCATCAGAGTTTTGATGGATCGTCGTACTATGTAGATGTAGACGTGTAGTCATCAGAATTTTGATGGATCGTCGTACTATGGACGTGTAGTCATCAGAGTTTTGATGGATCGTCGTACTATGTAGATGTAGACGTGTAGTCATCAAAGTTTTGAAGGATCGTCGTACTATGTAGATGTAGACGTGTAGTCATCAGAGTTTTGATGGATCGTCGTACTATGTAGATGTAGACGTGTAGTCATCAGAGTTTTGATAGATCGTCGTACTATGGACGTGTAGTCGTCAGAGTTTTGATGGATCGTCGTACTATGTAGATGTAGACGTGTAGTCATCAGAGTTTTGATGGATCGGCGTACTATGTAGATGTAGACATGTAATCAGCAGAGTTTTGATGGATCGTCGTACTATGTAGATGTAGACGTGTAGTCAGCAGAGTTTTGATGGATCGTCGTACTATGTAGATGTAGACGTGCAGTCATCAGAGTTTTGATGGATCGTCGTACTATGTAGATGTAGACGTGTAGTCATCAGAGTTTTGATGGATCGTCGTACTATGTAGATGTAGACGTGTAGTCATCAGAGTTTTGATAGATCGTCGTACTATGGACGTGTAGTCGTCAGAGTTTTGATGGATCGTCGTACTATGTAGATGTAGACGTGTAGTCATCAGAGTTTTGATAGATCGTCGTACTATGGACGTGTAGTCATCAGAGTTTTGATAGATCGTCGTACTATGTAGATGTAGACGTGTAGTCATCAGAGTTTTGATGGATCGTCATACTATGTAGATGTAGACGTGCAGTCATCAGAGTTTTGATGGATCGTCGTACTATGTAGATGTAGACGTGTAGTCATCAGAGTTTTGATGGATCGTCGTACTATGTAGATGTAGACGTGTAGTCATCAGAGTTTTGATAGATCGTCGTACTATGGACGTGTAGTCCTCAGAGTTTTGATGGATCGTCGTACTATGTAGATGTAGACGTGTAGTCATCAGAGTTTTGATGGATCGTCGTACTATGTAGATGTAGACGTGTAGTCATCATAGTTTTGATAGATCGTCGTACTATGGACGTGTAGTCGTCAGAGTTTTGATGGATCGTCGTACTATGTAGATGTAGACGTGAAGTCATCAGAGTTTTGATGGATCGTCGGACAATGGACGTGTAGTCATCAGAGTTTTGATGGATCGTCGTACTATGTAGATGTAGACGTGTAGTCATCAGAGTTTTGATGGATCGTCGTACTATGTAGATGTAGACGTGTAGTCATCAGAGTTTTGATGGATCGTCGTACTATGGACGTGTAGTCATCAGAGTTTTGATGGATCGTCGTACTATGTAGATGTAGACGTGTAGTCATCAGAGTTTTGATAGATCGTCGTACTATGTAGATGTAGACGTGTAGTCATCAGAGTTTGATAGATCGTCGTACTATGTAGATGTAGACGTGTAGTCAGCATAGTTTTGAAGGATCGTCGTACTATGGACGTGTAGTCATCAGAGTTTTGATGGATCGTCGTACTATGGACGTGTAGTCATTAGAGTTTTGATGGATCGTCGTACTATGGACGTGTAGTCATCAGAGTTTTGATGGATCGTCGTACTATGGACGTGTAATCATCAGAGTTTTGATGGATCGTCGTACTATTGACGCGTAGTCATCAGAGTTTTGATGGATCGTCGTACTATGGACGTGTAGTCATCAGAGCTTTGATGGATCGTCGTACTATGTAGATGTAGATGTGTAGTCATCAGAGTTTTGATGGATCGTCGTACTATGTAGATGTAGACGTGTAGTCAGCAGAGTTTTGATGGATCGTCGTACTATGTAGATGTAGACGTGTAGTCATCAGAATTTTGATGGATCGTCGTACTATGGACGTGTAGTCATCAGAGTTTTGATGGATCGTCGTACTATGTAGATGTAGACGTGTAGTCATCAGAATTTTGATGGATCGTCGTACTATGGACGTGTAGTCATCAGAGTTTTGATGGATCGTCGTACTATGTAGATGTAGACGTGTAGTCATCAAAGTTTTGAAGGATCGTCGTACTATGTAGATGTAGACGTGTAGTCATCAGAGTTTTGATGGATCGTCGTACTATGTAGATGTAGACGTGTAGTCATCAGAGTTTTGATAGATCGTCGTACTATGGACGTGTAGTCGTCAGAGTTTTGATGGATCGTCGTACTATGTAGATGTAGACGTGTAGTCATCAGAGTTTTGATGGATCGGCGTACTATGTAGATGTAGACATGTAATCAGCAGAGTTTTGATGGATCGTCGTACTATGTAGATGTAGACGTGTAGTCAGCAGAGTTTTGATGGATCGTCGTACTATGTAGATGTAGACGTGCAGTCATCAGAGTTTTGATGGATCGTCGTACTATGTAGATGTAGACGTGTAGTCATCAGAGTTTTGATGGATCGTCGTACTATGTAGATGTAGACGTGTAGTCATCAGAGTTTTGATAGATCGTCGTACTATGGACGTGTAGTCGTCAGAGTTTTGATGGATCGTCGTACTATGTAGATGTAGACGTGTAGTCATCAGAGTTTTGATAGATCGTCGTACTATGGACGTGTAGTCATCAGAGTTTTGATAGATCGTCGTACTATGTAGATGTAGACGTGTAGTCATCAGAGTTTTGATGGATCGTCATACTATGTAGATGTAGACGTGCAGTCATCAGAGTTTTGATGGATCGTCGTACTATGTAGATGTAGACGTGTAGTCATCAGAGTTTTGATGGATCGTCGTACTATGTAGATGTAGACGTGTAGTCATCAGAGTTTTGATAGATCGTCGTACTATGGACGTGTAGTCCTCAGAGTTTTGATGGATCGTCGTACTATGTAGATGTAGACGTGTAGTCATCAGAGTTTTGATGGATCGTCGTACTATGTAGATGTAGACGTGTAGTCATCATAGTTTTGATAGATCGTCGTACTATGGACGTGTAGTCGTCAGAGTTTTGATGGATCGTCGTACTATGTAGATGTAGACGTGAAGTCATCAGAGTTTTGATGGATCGTCGGACAATGGACGTGTAGTCATCAGAGTTTTGATGGATCGTCGTACTATGTAGATGTAGACGTGTAGTCATCAGAGTTTTGATGGATCGTCGTACTATGTAGATGTAGACGTGTAGTCATCAGAGTTTTGATGGATCGTCGTACTATGGACGTGTAGTCATCAGAGTTTTGATGGATCGTCGTACTATGTAGATGTAGACGTGTAGTCATCAGAGTTTTGATAGATCGTCGTACTATGTAGATGTAGACGTGTAGTCATCAGAGTTTGATAGATCGTCGTACTATGTAGATGTAGACGTGTAGTCAGCATAGTTTTGAAGGATCGTCGTACTATGGACGTGTAGTCATCCGAGTTTTGATGGATCGTCGTACTATGGACGTGTAGTCATCAGAGTTTTGATGGATCGTCGTACTATGGACGTGTAGTCATCAGAGTTTTGATGGATCGTCGTACTATGGACGTGTAGTCATCAGAGCTTTGATGGATCGTCGTACTATGTAGATGTAGATGTGTAGTCATCAGAGTTTTGATGGATCGTCGTACTATGTAGATGTAGACGTGTAGTGAGCAGAGTTTTGATGGATCGTCGTACTATGTAGATGTAGACGTGTAGTCATCAGAATTTTGATGGATCGTCGTACTATGGACGTGTAGTCATCAGAGTTTTGATGGATCGTCGTACTATGTAGATGTAGACGTGTAGTCATCAGAGTTTTGATAGATCGTCGTACTATGGACGTGTAGTCGTCAGAGTTTTGATGGATCGTCGTACTATGTAGATGTAGACGTGTAGTCATCAGAGTTTTGATGGATCGTCGTACTATGTAGATGTAGACGTGTAGTCATCAGAGTTTTGATAGATCGTCGTACTATGGACGTGTAGTCATCAGAGTTTTGATAGATCGTCGTACTATGTAGATGTAGACGTGTAGTCATCAGAGTTTTGATGGATCGGCGTACTATATAGATGTAGACGTGTAGCCATCAGAGTTTTGATGGATCGTCGTACTATGTAGATGTAGACGTGTAGTCATCAGAGTTTTGATGGATCGGCGTACTATGTAGATGTAGACATGTAATCAGCAGAGTTTTGATGGATCGTCGTACTATGTAGATGTAGACGTGTAGTCAGCAGAGTTTTGATGGATCGTCGTACTATGTAGATGTAGACGTGCAGTCATCAGAGTTTTGATGGATCGTCGTACTATGTAGATGTAGACGTGTAGTCATCAGAGTTTTGATGGATCGTCGTACTATGTAGATGTAGACGTGTAGTCATCAGAGTTTTGATAGATCGTCGTACTATGGACGTGTAGTCGTCAGAGTTTTGATGGATCGTCGTACTATGTAGATGTAGACGTGTAGTCATCAGAGTTTTGATAGATCGTCGTACTATGGACGTGTAGTCATCAGAGTTTTGATAGATCGTCGTACTATGTAGATGTAGACGTGTAGTCATCAGAGTTTTGATGGATCGTCGTACTATGTAGATGTAGACGTGCAGTCATCAGAGTTTTGATGGATCGTCGTACTATGTAGATGTAGACGTGTAGTCATCAGAGTTTTGATGGATCGTCGTACTATGTAGATGTAGACGTGTAGTCATCAGAGTTTTGATAGATCGTCGTACTATGGACGTGTAGTCCTCAGAGTTTTGATGGATCGTCGTACTATGTAGATGTAGACGTGTAGTCATCAGAGTTTTGATGGATCGTCGTACTATGTAGATGTAGACGTGTAGTCATCATAGTTTTGATAGATCGTCGTACTATGGACGTGTAGTCGTCAGAGTTTTGATGGATCGTCGTACTATGTAGATGTAGACGTGAAGTCATCAGAGTTTTGATGGATCGTCGGACAATGGACGTGTAGTCATCAGAGTTTTGATGGATCGTCGTACTATGTAGATGTAGACGTGTAGTCATCAGAGTTTTGATGGATCGTCGTACTATGTAGATGTAGACGTGTAGTCATCAGAGTTTTGATGGATCGTCGTACTATGGACGTGTAGTCATCAGAGTTTTGATGGATCGTCGTACTATGTAGATGTAGACGTGTAGTCATCAGAGTTTTGATAGATCGTCGTACTATGTAGATGTAGACGTGTAGTCATCAGAGTTTGATAGATCGTCGTACTATGTAGATGTAGACGTGTAGTCAGCATAGTTTTGAAGGATCGTCGTACTATGGACGTGTAGTCATCAGAGTTTTGATGGATCGTCGTACTATGGACGTGTAGTCATCAGAGTTTTGATGGATCGTCGTACTATGGACGTGTAGTCATCAGAGTTTTGATGGATCGTCGTACTATGGACGTGTAATCATCAGAGTTTTGATGGATCGTCGTACTATTGACGCGTAGTCATCAGAGTTTCGATGGATCGTCGTACTATGGACGTGTAGTCATCAGAGCTTTGATGGATCGTCGTACTATGTAGATGTAGATGTGTAGTCATCAGAGTTTTGATGGATCGTCGTACTATGTAGATGTAGACGTGTAGTCAGCAGAGTTTTGATGGATCGTCGTACTATGTAGATGTAGACGTGTAGTCATCAGAATTTTGATGGATCGTCGTACTATGGACGTGTAGTCATCAGAGTTTTGATGGATCGTCGTACTATGTAGATGTAGACGTGTAGTCATCAGAATTTTGATGGATCGTCGTACTATGGACGTGTAGTCATCAGAGTTTTGATGGATCGTCGTACTATGTAGATGTAGACGTGTAGTCATCAAAGTTTTGAAGGATCGTCGTACTATGTAGATGTAGACGTGTAGTCATCAGAGTTTTGATGGATCGTCGTACTATGTAGATGTAGACGTGTAGTCATCAGAGTTTTGATAGATCGTCGTACTATGGACGTGTAGTCGTCAGAGTTTTGATGGATCGTCGTACTATGTAGATGTAGACGTGTAGTCATCAGAGTTTTGATGGATCGGCGTACTATGTAGATGTAGACATGTAATCAGCAGAGTTTTGATGGATCGTCGTACTATGTAGATGTAGACGTGTCGTCATCAGAGTTTTGATAGATCGTCGTACTATGGACGTGTAGTCGTCAGAATTTTGATGGATCGTCGTACTATGTAGATGTAGACGTGTAGTCATCAGAGTTTTGATGGATCGTCGTACTATGTAGATGTAGACGTGTAGTCATCAGAGTTTTGATAGATCGTCGTACTATGGACGTGTAGTCATCAGAGTTTTGATAGATCGTCGTACTATGGACGTGTAGTCGTCAGAGTTTTGATGGATCGTCGTACTATGTAGATGTAGACGTGTTGTCATCAGAGTTTTGATGGATCGTCGTACTATGTAGATGTAGACGTGTAGTCATTGGAGTTTTGATTGATCGTCGTACTATGGACGTGTAGTCGTCAGAGTTTTGATGGATCGTCGTACTATGTAGATGTAGACGTGAAGTCATCAGAGTTTTGATGGATCGTCGGACAATGGACGTGTAGTCATCAGAGTTTTGATGGATCGTCGTACTATGTAGATGTAGACGTGTAGTCATCAGAGTTTTGATGGATCGTCGTACTATGTAGATGTAGACGTGTAGTCATCAGAGTTTTGATGGATCGTCGTACTATGGACGTGTAGTCATCAGAGTTTTGATGGATCGTCGTACTATGGACGTGTAGTCATCAGAGTTTTGATGGATCGTCGTACTATGTAGATGTAGACGTGTAGTCATCAGAGTTTTGATAGATCGTCGTACTATGTAGATGTAGACGTGTAGTCATCAGAGTTTGATAGATCGTCGTACTATGTAGATGTAGACGTGTAGTCAGCATAGTTTTGAAGGATCGTCGTACTATGGACGTGTAGTCATCAGAGTTTTGATGGATCGTCGTACTATGGACGTGTAGTCATTAGAGTTTTGATGGATCGTCGTACTATGGACGTGTAGTCATCAGAGTTTTGATGGATCGTCATACTATGGACGTGTAATCATCAGAGTTTTGATGGATCGTCGTACTATTGACGCGTAGTCATCAGAGTTTTGATGGATCGTCGTACTATGGACGTGTAGTCATCAGAGCTTTGATGGATCGTCGTACTATGTAGATGTAGATGTGTAGTCATCAGAGTTTTGATGGATCGTCGTACTATGTAGATGTAGACGTGTAGTCAGCAGAGTTTTGATGGATCGTCGTACTATGTAGATGTAGACGTGTAGTCATCAGAATTTTGATGGATCGTCGTACTATGGACGTGTAGTCATCAGAGTTTTGATGGATCGTCGTACTATGTAGATGTAGACGTGTAGTCATCAGAATTTTGATGGATCGTCGTACTATGGACGTGTAGTCATCAGAGTTTTGATGGATCGTCGTACTATGTAGATGTAGACGTGTAGTCATCAAAGTTTTGAAGGATCGTCGTACTATGTAGATGTAGACGTGTAGTCATCAGAGTTTTGATGGATCGTCGTACTATGTAGATGTAGACGTGTAGTCATCAGAGTTTTGATAGATCGTCGTACTATGGACGTGTAGTCGTCAGAGTTTTGATGGATCGTCGTACTATGTAGATGTAGACGTGTAGTCATCAGAGTTTTGATGGATCGGCGTACTATGTAGATGTAGACATGTAATCAGCAGAGTTTTGATGGATCGTCGTACTATGTAGATGTAGACGTGTAGTCAGCAGAGTTTTGATGGATCGTCGTACTATGTAGATGTAGACGTGCAGTCATCAGAGTTTTGATGGATCGTCGTACTATGTAGATGTAGACGTGTAGTCATCAGAGTTTTGATGGATCGTCGTACTATGTAGATGTAGACGTGTAGTCATCAGAGTTTTGATAGATCGTCGTACTATGGACGTGTAGTCGTCAGAGTTTTGATGGATCGTCGTACTATGTAGATGTAGACGTGTAGTCATCAGAGTTTTGATAGATCGTCGTACTATGGACGTGTAGTCATCAGAGTTTTGATAGATCGTCGTACTATGTAGATGTAGACGTGTAGTCATCAGAGTTTTGATGGATCGTCGTACTATGTAGATGTAGACGTGCAGTCATCAGAGTTTTGATGGATCGTCGTACTATGTAGATGTAGACGTGTAGTCATCAGAGTTTTGATGGATCGTCGTACTATGTAGATGTAGACGTGTAGTCATCAGAGTTTTGATAGATCGTCGTACTATGGACGTGTAGTCCTCAGAGTTTTGATGGATCGTCGTACTATGTAGATGTAGACGTGTAGTCATCAGAGTTTTGATGGATCGTCGTACTATGTAGATGTAGACGTGTAGTCATCATAGTTTTGATAGATCGTCGTACTATGGACGTGTAGTCGTCAGAGTTTTGATGGATCGTCGTACTATGTAGATGTAGACGTGAAGTCATCAGAGTTTTGATGGATCGTCGGACAATGGACGTGTAGTCATCAGAGTTTTGATGGATCGTCGTACTATGTAGATGTAGACGTGTAGTCATCAGAGTTTTGATGGATCGTCGTACTATGTAGATGTAGACGTGTAGTCATCAGAGTTTTGATGGATCGTCGTACTATGGACGTGTAGTCATCAGAGTTTTGATGGATCGTCGTACTATGTAGATGTAGACGTGTAGTCATCAGAGTTTTGATAGATCGTCGTACTATGTAGATGTAGACGTGTAGTCATCAGAGTTTGATAGATCGTCGTACTATGTAGATGTAGACGTGTAGTCAGCATAGTTTTGAAGGATCGTCGTACTATGGACGTGTAGTCATCCGAGTTTTGATGGATCGTCGTACTATGGACGTGTAGTCATCAGAGTTTTGATGGATCGTCGTACTATGGACGTGTAGTCATCAGAGTTTTGATGGATCGTCGTACTATGGACGTGTAATCATCAGAGTTTTGATGGATCGTCGTACTATTGACGCGTAGTCATCAGAGTTTTGATGGATCGTCGTACTATGGACGTGTAGTCATCAGAGCTTTGATGGATCGTCGTACTATGTAGATGTAGATGTGTAGTCATCAGAGTTTTGATGGATCGTCTCACTATGTAGATGTAGACGTGTAGTCAGCAGAGTTTTGATGGATCGTCGTACTATGTAGATGTAGACGTGTAGTCATCAGAATTTTGATGGATCGTCGTACTATGGACGTGTAGTCATCAGAGTTTTGATGGATCGTCGTACTATGTAGATGTAGACGTGTAGTCATCAGAGTTTTGATAGATCGTCGTACTATGGACGTGTAGTCGTCAGAGTTTTGATGGATCGTCGTACTATGTAGATGTAGACGTGTAGTCATCAGAGTTTTGATGGATCGTCGTACTATGTAGATGTAGACGTGTAGTCATCAGAGTTTTGATAGATCGTCGTACTATGGACGTGTAGTCATCAGAGTTTTGATAGATCGTCGTACTATGTAGATGTAGACGTGTAGTCATCAGAGTTTTGATGGATCGGCGTACTATATAGATGTAGACGTGTAGCCATCAGAGTTTTGATGGATCGTCGTACTATGTAGATGTAGACGTGTAGTCATCAGAGTTTTGATGGATCGTCCTACTATGTAGATGTAGACGTGTAGTCATCAGAGTTTTGATGGATCGTCGTACTATGTAGATGTAGACGTGCAGTCATCAGAGTTTTGATGGATCGTCGTACTATGTAGATGTAGACGTGTAGTCATCAGAGTTTTGATGGATCGTCGTACTATGTAGATGTAGACGTGTAGTCATCAGAGTTTTGATAGATCGTCGTACTATGGACGTGTAGTCGTCAGAGTTTTGATGGATCGTCGTACTATGTAGATGTAGACGTGTAGTCATCAGAGTTTTGATGGATCGTCGTACTATGGAGATGTAGACGTGTAGTCATCAGAGTTTTGATAGATCGTCGTACTATGGACGTGTAGTCGTCAGAGTTTTGATGGATCGTCGTACTATGTAGATGTAGACGTGAAGTCATCAGAGTTTTGATGGATCGTCGGACAATGGACGTGTAGTCATCAGAGTTTTGATGGATCGTCGTACTATGTAGATGTAGACGTGTAGTCATCAGAGTTTTGATGGATCGTCGTACTATGTAGATGTAGACGTGTAGTCATCAGAGTTTTGATGGATCGTCGTACTATGGACGTGTAGTCATCAGAGTTTTGATGGATCGTCGTACTATGTAGATGTAGACGTGTAGTCATCAGAGTTTTGATAGATCGTCGTACTATGTAGATGTAGACGTGTAGTCATCAGAATTTGATAGATCGTCGTACTATGTAGATGTAGACGTGTAGTCAGCATAGTTTTGAAGGATCGTCGTACTATGGACGTGTAGTCATCAGAGTTTTGATGGATCGTCGTACTATGGACGTGTAGTCATCAGAGTTTTGATGGATCGTCGTACTATGGACGTGTAGTCATCAGAGTTTTGATGGATCGTCGTACTATGGACGTGTAATCATCAGAGTTTTGATGGATCGTCGTACTATTGACGCGTAGTCATCAGAGTTTTGATGGATCGTCGTACTATGGACGTGTAGTCATCAGAGCTTTGATGGATCGTCGTACTATGTAGATGTAGATGTGTAGTCATCAGAGTTTTGATGGATCGTCGTACTATGTAGATGTAGACGTGTAGTCAGCAGAGTTTTGATGGATCGTCGTACTATGTAGATGTAGACGTGTAGTCATCAGAATTTTGATGGATCGTCGTACTATGGACGTGTGGTCATCAGAGTTTTGATGGATCGTCGTACTATGTAGATGTAGACGTGTAGTCATCAAAGTTTTGAAGGATCGTCGTACTATGTAGATGTAGACGTGTAGTCATCAGAGTTTTGATGGATCGTCGTACTATGTAGATGTAGACGTGTAGTCATCAGAGTTTTGATAGATCGTCGTACTATGGACGTGTAGTCGTCAGAGTTTTGATGGATCGTCGTACTATGTAGATGTAGACGTGTAGTCATCAGAGTTTTGATGGATCGGCGTACTATGTAGATGTAGACATGTAATCAGCAGAATTTTGATGGATCGTCGTACTATGTAGATGTAGACGTGTAGTCAGCAGAGTTTTGATGGATCGTCGTACTATGTAGATGTAGACGTGCAGTCATCAGAGTTTTGATGGATCGTCGTACTATGTAGATGTAGACGTGTAGTCATCAGAGTTTTGATGGATCGTCGTACTATGTAGATGTAGACGTGTAGTCATCAGAGTTTTGATAGATCGTCGTACTATGGACGTGTAGTCGTCAGAGTTTTGATGGATCGTCGTACTATGTAGATGTAGACGTGTAGTCATCAGAATTTGATGGATCGTCGTACTATGTAGATGTAGACGTGTAGTCATCAGAGTTTTGATAGATCGTCGTACTATGTAGATGTAGACGTGTAGTCATCAGAATTTGATAGATCGTCGTACTATGTAGATGTAGACGTGTAGTCAGCATAGTTTTGAAGGATCGTCGTACTATGGACGTGTAGTCATCAGAGTTTTGATGGATCGTCGTACTATGGACGTGTAGTCATCAGAGTTTTGATGGATCGTCGTACTATGGACGTGTAGTCATCAGAGTTTTGATGGATCGGCGTACTATGGACGTGTAATCATCAGAGTTTTGATGGATCGTCGTACTATTGACGCGTAGTCATCAGAGTTTTGATGGATCGTCGTACTATGGACGTGTAGTCATCAGAGCTTTGATGGATCGTCGTACTATGTAGATGTAGATGTGTAGTCATCAGAGTTTTGATGGATCGTCGTACTATGTAGATGTAGACGTGTAGTCAGCAGAGTTTTGATGGATCGTCGTACTATGTAGATGTAGACGTGTAGTCATCAGAATTTTGATGGATCGTCGTACTATGGACGTGTGGTCATCAGAGTTTTGATGGATCGTCGTACTATGTAGATGTAGACGTGTAGTCATCAAAGTTTTGAAGGATCGTCGTACTATGTAGATGTAGACGTGTAGTCATCAGAGTTTTGATGGATCGTCGTACTATGTAGATGTAGACGTGTAGTCATCAGAGTTTTGATAGATCGTCGTACTATGGACGTGTAGTCGTCAGAGTTTTGATGGATCGTCGTACTATGTAGATGTAGACGTGTAGTCATCAGAGTTTTGATGGATCGGCGTACTATGTAGATGTAGACATGTAATCAGCAGAATTTTGATGGATCGTCGTACTATGTAGATGTAGACGTGTAGTCAGCAGAGTTTTGATGGATCGTCGTACTATGTAGATGTAGACGTGCAGTCATCAGAGTTTTGATGGATCGTCGTACTATGTAGATGTAGACGTGTAGTCATCAGAGTTTTGATGGATCGTCGTACTATGTAGATGTAGACGTGTAGTCATCAGAGTTTTGATAGATCGTC
This sequence comes from Bathymodiolus brooksi, assembly GCA_963680875.1. Classification (NCBI taxonomy): domain Eukaryota; kingdom Metazoa; phylum Mollusca; class Bivalvia; order Mytilida; family Modiolidae; genus Bathymodiolus; species Bathymodiolus brooksi. Next base: position 120,650,484 of record OY804583.1, on the reverse strand, counting down.
GTACTATGGACGTGTAGTCGTCAGAGTTTTGATGGATCGTCGTACTATGTAGATGTAGACGTGTAGTCATCAGAGTTTTGATGGATCGTCGTACTATGTAGATGTAGACGTGTAGTCATCAGAGTTTTGATAGATCGTCGTACTATGGACGTGTAGTCGTCAGAGTTTTGATGGATCGTCGTACTATGTAGATGTAGACGTGAAGTCATCAGAGTTTTGATGGATCGTCGGACAATGGACGTGTAGTCATCAGAGTTTTGATGGATCGTCGTACTATGTAGATGTAGACGTGTAGTCATCAGAGTTTTGATGGATCGTCGTACTATGTAGATGTAGACGTGTAGTCATCAGAGTTTTGATGGATCGTCGTACTATGGACGTGTAGTCATCAGAGTTTTGATGGATCGTCGTACTATGGACGTGTAGTCATCAGAGTTTTGATGGATCGTCGTACTATGTAGATGTAGACGTGTAGACATCAGAGTTTTGATAGATCGTCGTACTATGTAGATGTAGACGTGTAGTCATCAGAGTTTGATAGATCGTCGTACTATGTAGATGTAGACGTGTAGTCAGCAGCGTTTTGAAGGATCGTCGTACTATGGACGTGTAGTCATCAGAGTTTTGATGGATCGTCGTACTATGGACGTGTAGTCATCAGAGTTTTGATGGATCGTCGTACTATGGACGTGTAGTCATCAGAGTTTTGATGGATCGTCGTACTATGGACGTGTAATCATCAGAGTTTTGATGGATCGTCGTACTATTGACGCGTAGTCATCAGAGTTTTGATGGATCGTCGTACTATGGACGTGTAGTCATCAGAGCTTTGATGGATCGTCGTACTATGTAGATGTAGACGTGTAGTCATCAGAGTTTTGATGGATCGTCGTACTATGTAGATGTAGACGTGTAGTCAGCAGAGTTTTGATGGATCGTCGTACTATGTAGATGTAGACGTGTAGTCATCAGAGTTTTGAAGGATCGTCGTACTATGTAGATGTAGACGTGTAGTCATCAGAGTTTTGATGGATCGTCGTACTATGTAGATGTAGACGTGTAGTCATCAGAGTTTTGATAGATCGTCGTACTATGGACGTGTAGTCGTCAGAGTTTTGATGGATCGTCGTACTATGTAGATGTAGACGTGTAGTCATCAGAGTTTTGATGGATCGGCGTACTATGTAGATGTAGACATGTAATCAGCAGAGTTTTGATGGATCGTCGTACTATGTAGATGTAGACGTGAAGTCATCAGAGTTTTGATGGATCGTTGGCCTATGGACGTGTAGTCATCAGAGTTTTGATGGATCGTCGTACTATGTAGATGTAGACGTGTAGTCATCAGAGTTTTGATGGATCGTCGTACTATGGACGTGTAGTCATCAGAGTTTTGATGAAACGTCGTACTATGTAGATGTAGACGTGTAGTCATCAGAGTGTTAATGGATCGTCGTACTATGGACGTGTAGTCATCAGAGTTTTGATGGATCGTCGTACTATGTAGATGTAGACGCGTAGTCATAAGAGTTTTGATGAATCGCCGTACTATGTAGATGTAGACGTGTAGTCATCAGAGTTTTGATGGATCGTCGTACTATGTAGATGTAGATGTAGATGTAGATGTAGATTTAGATGTAAATGTAGATGTAGATGTAGATGTATGATGTAGATGTATGATGTATATGTAGATGTATGATGTAGATTTAGATGTAGATGTAGATTTAGATGTAGATGTATATGTAGATGTATGATGTAGATGTAGATGTAGATGTATATTTAGATGTAGATGTAGATGTAGATTTAGATGTATGATATAGATGTAGATTTAGATGTATGATGTAGATGTAGATGTAGATTTAGATGTATGATGTAGATGTAGATGTAGATTTAGATGTATGATGTAGATGTAGATTTAGATGTATGATGTAAATGTAGATTTAGATGTATGATGTAGATGTAGATGTATGATGAACCTCTGAGATCAAATATGAATTTCATCAACTAAGGTACCGTCGTGGTCGTGATCGCATGGTAATTGGATATATAACTACCTATGTCATCAGTGACTATCACCACTAAAGTTGTAGGTTCTAATCCCACCCAGGCGAGGTGTACTCGATACAACATTATGTGATAAAGTTTTCCAGTGACTTGCGGCAGGACGGTGTTTTTCTCCGGGTACTCTGATTTCCTCCACCAATAAAACTGACTACCACAAAATAACTGAAATATTGTTGAAAGTGGCGTTAAACACCATAAACCAACAAACCAAACCATCTGTGTTTAATAGTTCGTCCTGAATAATAGGTGAACACTAGATAAGATAAGATAAGATAAGAAAACTTTATTTTGATTAGGCACATAATAAAACAGTACAACATAAGCTCTACAGAGGTTTTTTACCGAATATACATTAACAATAAAACAACACAAGTTACATGCAAAGCTACAAACTAAAATAGCTAAGAAATACAGGCATAAAAAGGAGGACTTTGTATAGATCTGAACAAGAACCCACGTGGCAAGTGCCTCGTTGGACTCTTGTTCAAGATCCACACACAGATGCGCCAACATAAAGCACGGCAGTTAAAAAAGAAGCAGCAGTTAAAAATTTATACTGACTACTTAAAACTAGCACCAACATAAGATAAGATAAGACAAATCCATTTTGATTCGGCATAAAATCAAACACACAACACAATGAAGAGCCCTTGACTGAATATAAAATCATATACATAACTTAAAACAACACAAGATAACAACATGCATTACTAATTTAAAACATACATAGATCAGCTATATCATGCAGTAAAAATTTGGCAACAAATTAGAATGAATTTAAATTCCTTAAAACAATAGGATATGTTTAGGATTATACAAATTTCGAAAAGAATAAAATAATATCAACTTGTATTGATTACCCAATTACTGGAATGATGTGCAAATAATGCAATTTGAAATTAAAATAAGATTCATACAGAAATCAAACAAAACAATACAGCAATAACAGTCCAATAATGAATAGCAAAAACAAGCAAAAGTAAATGAAAAGCAGCTAAAACAAATGTGTTATCTGCAAGCAGAACAGCGACATTTCGAACACTAGAGACGTTTTTCTCTACTCCGCTTTTTATCCACAAATAGAACAGACAGCTATGGAAATAACTGGACAAGTGTCGAAATTTCCGTGAGTACGAATAACGTCCAGGGACAGACCACTTAACTATTATGAGGTATGTTTTTCCCCGAGCATGACATTTTTTGGACATGCAATAGCAGTAATTTTATTCTCAAATTTTATCAAAATTTCTCGTTGAATAAATACCAGGGTTAGAAATTAACTTTTGTAGTTACTAGCCCAAGGGCTAGTAAACTATATCAATCACTAGTCCTTAGAAATCCAAACTAGTCCTGTAGATGCGGCGAGCACCATCAGGGTGTGAGTTGACTAGGGAATCTGAGGGCATAACCCTCTATAAAAAATTTAAAAATCCTACAATCTGAGGGTTTTTTGGAGTGAAAATATCTTTCCCAAAAAAACAGTTTTGAGGGTGTATATTTTCCCTTCAAATATGAAAATAATGAAATTTGATAAGATTGCCAATGAAATAGCTACCAAAGAACACAGGACAATGATTTCACAGTTTAGCCCTTCAATGATTAGCAATACCAATAATACCATGAAGCAAAATACTGCAAAAGCGCACCCCCATAAAATTGGAAAAAATATGATTTTTTTTTTGCGTAAAATCGTGATTTTTCACACGAAATACCCCAAAAATTTTCGCGCCTCCCTCTGCTCGGCGCCATTTTTTTAAGTGCCCCCCCCCCCCCCCTAAGTTGGAATCCTGGATCCGACCCTGCAAAGCACTTAAATTGTAGTTTTTAATTTAAGTGAAAAATTTGTTATTTAAACAGTTTGGATCAATAAACATATTTATCAATAATACATCAATTTTACATAGTTTTAATTGTTACCTGTATGAAAATCTGGATTTAATCATCATTTTCAGTACTTTATTACAATTTTTTTTTATTTAAAACAATATATTTTAGCAAATATTATCATTGTTCTGCTTTTCCCAAACGCGGCGATTTGCAGATCGACATGAAGAAAAGAAGCCATAATCTACGTTTTACATAGTTTTAAGTGTTACCTATATATGAAAATCTAGATTTAATAAGCATTTTCAGTACTTTATTACAAAAAAAAAATATCTAAAACGATATATTTTAGCAAATATTGTCATTGTTCTTCTTTTCCCAATAGCGGCGATTTGCAGATCGACATGAAGAGATGAAGCCATACATATTTTCTATAGCTGAAATTGTATTTGTCAATGTCAAATTTGCACTTTGCGTGATCCGTACTCAAATCGCTTTAAACAACGTAGTTTTATAGGTAATTTTCAAGCGCATGTTTGAGACAGTTGTAAATGGTGTAACCTAAAGTTTAGAAACGAACAGGGACAATAACGGCTTTCCAACTCGTCGCGATACATACCGGTCTCTCTCTTTTTTACTATCCCAAGCGGACAAGTACCTAGGAGATATGTGTTGTCCGTGGGGAAAATTACTAGTCTTGGACTAACGGACAATCGTTAATTTAGAACCCTGAATATTGCAGGGTCATATTATTATAATTTTTTTATTTTGTTGCGCCTTTCAGGCTAATTAATTTTTTGCCTTAATAATTGGCAACATAAATTAGAAAAAAAGAACATAGCCTACCAACCCTACTAAATAGACGTTTAAGAATACCGAAGGGGGCAATAAAAATGGAAAATCCAGAGAATCTGGCAACATAGGGTACAAAAAAAGAAGAAAAACACAACACAATATGTGTTGGACACTAAGCACAAATAACGTAAATAAGACATACGATGGTCGTTCCCTATAGCTAATCCACAACTCACGTTCCTGAAGTAAAAATACAACACCTGTAACTGATGGCTTATCTACAATTTTTTTGAATTTAATAGTTAATTAATAGACTTATGATAATACAATAGTAACATTCTATAGCATATTTTGTTGTTTACAAAACGATTTAAAAAAGTAAATTCACGAGAAAGATGTCATTTATCTCTATTCCTCTTGATATCCACAGCCTTCAGATGTGCTTGGTTGTTTTTCAACATTTCTCGCTTACAATGTGGCTACTTTCACTACTTCGCATATCCACAGTTATCATGCGATATCACGTCAAATCCGTTCGTCTGGGAATATCGATTCGGGGTGGCATCATCACTGCTGCCATCTATATTAGATAATTGCAGTGTTTTCTCATTTTCCCTGTTTTCATCGATATTTTTTTGCTGCCTTTTTCTAACACAGACAACTATAATTACCATGATTAGAAACAACCCACCGATGGAAGCGCCGATTATAATTGGTATCGTATCTGACTGCGTATCGGGTTTGTCCGTTGTAAAAAGAAGTGTCAGGTTGAAGAATGTGGTGTCTGTTCCATCGGTACAAGATATTTTAATTACATATTCAGAAGTTGTGCTGACATCAATACCTGAATTTTCAGACAGAATCAGAGAGGCATCTGAAAATGAAAGCACAAGTTACAAAATGAAAAACAAACAAAAAATACCACAAATGACAGAACAATTCTAAAATACCACAGATGACGGAACAATTCTAAAATACCACAAATGACGGAACAATTCTAAAACACCGCCATTGACGGAACAATTCAAAAATACCATAGAAAACTCATTGAAACAGAGGAAACATCGATCACATTAACACACATACACTTTCTCACTCACTTTCATTGGGTTAGAACACCAACTTGCCGTAGTTATATCGCTCTTATTAACAACGTAGATATCAAATTTAGTTGAAGCGCTCGCACTTAGCCAGGAGAGTGAAGAAGCAAGTGTATGTGTATATATAAATATACGTGTCCACGAAAATAAATATCCACGAATGTAAATGAGTTCACAATATCTTAGCCTATGTTAAATGTTGTTCTTCAAGATATTGAACTCGATAGAACAAAGGTCATGTATTGGTACCAATATCGTAGCACAATGCTGCGTCATGCGAAATTCAATTTTCTGCAGAAGTTTAATCTTTTCTCCTTTGGAGCCCATTTCAAACGTTGGACTACATGGATCATAAACCATATATAAGGGCTTCAGTTTCAAGAAACATAAGCCTATAGGAGTGTTTACTGATCAGACTATTGTACTGTCCGTGTTTATGTTGTCATTCATATTTGAAATAGGATTTTCGTGGTTTGAAGTGGAAGCGGATCTGTGTAGTTTTTTGTTCGTTTTATTTTTCCGTTACCGCTGGTATTCGCATTGCTGATATTGGTGGCATTGTCGTTAAAAGAACAGGAATTGCCAACTCTTCCGGAGCACCCGAGTTCACCCCCTGTTTTGTCGGGGTTCGTGTTGTTCTTTAGTTTTCTGTGTAGTATGTTGTAAATCATTGTTTGTTCTTTTGATCTTTTTCTTTTGACCATTATATTGTTTGTCATGTGATTTACGGCTTCTGTTTCACATTTGGTATCTTGAAACTTGACCAATATAAATAATAAATACAATTATGAATTCCCTAATCCATTTATAATTACTATTCGAAGGCAACATGACACATATATTACTGTTGCCGTTCCAATAAATCATTGTCAATATCACACACTTACCGTTACCGTGTAGAGATAAGATGAACATGTCAGTATGTGGTGTTGTGTTGTTGATCATGCATGTCACGTTGTCTGATGGATCGTCTACACTGAACGTGGTAAGAATAGGATTGATATTAATGCCGTTGATTCTCAACATGTCTGGGAGGCCATGTATCATAGGAGGCTGTAACGACAATGATGACTTTGTGAGTAGATGACCTCTGACATAATCTTAAATTTGTTGATGGCGGTCAGTATTAGGTAGAAACAGAAGAAGAAGTGGGTATTTTGAGTACAAAGAAATTTATATTTGATAACGAGGAAGATGTTGAGTTTGTTTGTTTCTTTGCTTGGTGATATATAACGCCACTTCCAACAATACAAGCTGTATCGTGGCGGTCAGTTTATTTGGTGGAGGGAACACCGACCTGCCGCAAGTCACTAACAAACTTTATCACATAATGTTGTATCGAGTACACCTCGCCTGAGTGGGATCCGAAATCACAACGTTAGTGGTGATAGGCAATGATTGTATAGATTGTTATAAGTCAAACTACCATACGATCACGACCACGACTCTCCCTAGTAGAAGTGGGTATTTTAAGTACAAATAATGTTTCTATTTGATAATGAGGACGATGTTGAGAGGGAGAAAGTGTGTACATTGTTTTGTAAGCGCTCTGTTTTTTCTTTATGCCGGATTTCTGCAGAATAACCCTCAGAGCAATGTCTTTTTCTGTATATTTTTTGATCCATACGAATAGCAAACGGCTAAGTGAAAAGAAAAAACAAAATTAAGAAAACAAAGTTGACAGCATTTAAATTTGTAAAAATCTTGGTTTAATAAAGGAAATATTGTAAAATTAAAGTATTCGGTGTCATTGAATCAGTGTAATAGGCATACTCAATATACTGTATTTAAGTAAACGTCAGTTTTCAGACCTAATGGAGAAAAGATTGAAGATATCAAAGGGAAAATCAGAAGTGGTCATACAATGGCTAAAAGAAAATGGACAAAAGGCAAACAAACAATGGTCAACAAAATACTACACAGAAAACCAAAGACCGAGCAACACGAACCCCACTAAAAATCTGAGGTGGACTCAGGTTCTGCGCAAAGGTAAGCAATTCATGTTATACTAGTGGTACATGTTTCTTTTGAACTGCACTAACTTTATCTTAAATAGAAATAGTGCTGAATGCAAATAACAAATAAAACATGAACCGGCACCCTACAAAACAAATGGGATTAAAGACCAATCAAACAATTTAGACGCTAAAATGGTAGCGGACATCACAAACGGAATAAAAAGACCTAAAGACATGGAATTGGACAAAGTGAACAACACAAACCCCACTGAATCCGGAGATGAAGACAGTTTCTCCAGAAGGTTGGGTACTTCCTGCTCTAACAGTGGGATCTGTCGTGTTACTCTTGTTAAAAATGCAATGACAAGTACATGAATTAAGCTAAGACGAGTACTTTTATTACTAGGTAAAATAATGGTTTTTAATTTCTTGGCTTCAGAAATGGTAAATTAATTTCGTCATTAAACCACCGACCGTGTATAAAAGAGATTGTTCCCCTTGATTTTCACAATATATAATATATTGACACTGTTCACATCAAGGAAAGGTTAAACAACATCTTTTATGATTTTCCTCAATAATAAAAGCATAGATATCTAATGTAGTGGGTCCTACGCTTTTCTGGAAAATCCACCATGTACAGGAAGTCGTATACTTTAATTTGATAAAAATTGAAATCACCACATGTGATAATCAAATATTAAAAAACCGAAGTGAATATGCATATTTCAAATTATTATAACATAGTAGTTTAGTTTAAGCATATTTTATTTGCTCAAATATGCAAAAATGATAAGACACAAGTTAAGCAAACTTATGAAGTCTTCTCCTATATACAATAAGTTACAACATTATTAGATAGAGCATGCATGCATATTAATATTTCTTACATTAATATGTGTAAATTGAAGAAGAACAGAGAACGAAGAAAGAAATTAGAGAGAGAGAGAGAGAGAGAGGTTGGTGGTGATGGTGTGTGTGGTTGTTCATTTGGTGAACCACTTAAACAAGAAACCTTTCAGACCTCTTTATATATTCAAACACGTGCTTAAAAATAATTTCGTTCTGTTCATTTGAAAGAATAGGATTACCACTGGTTAAAAGCTTGAGATCTGTAGATAAGGGTAATAACAAAATTACCGAACTCCGAACAATCTTAGAAAGGAAAAGTCAAAACTCGTAAGTATACAAACAGACATAGTCATTAGGAAGCCAGCTGAGATTGCGAAACAATGTATATCTCATATTTGCATAATGGGAACAATCAAAGAAGAAGTGACACGAGTCTTCACGATTGGCCCCACAACGACAAGATGGATCTGAGACTATATTTACTTGGAACAAATCATAATTTAAAAAAGAAGCAAAACATCGAACCTGGGTTAATGCAACATAATATATGGGTCACAATCGGTTTGGTCGGTTTGTTAATACTGGTGTTCATAAATATTATCATTAATTTCGGTCTGATGTTTATCAATGACCTCCGTGAGCCTCAGTATTTTCTCTGGTCCATACTCACAATATTTTCCGTCACTGTAACAGTCAGTGTAGCTGTATTATAGCACCAATCTTGTACTGACAGAACATAATTATGTCGTGTTATCTTCTGTCCTGTAGAATGTGGCAGCATTTTCTTGACAAGGATACTTCCTGTTAATCAATGTAACAAATCAATACAAAACAACAAGATGTATTGTATACAACAGGAACTTAAGTTTAAATATATATTCGTCTTGAATATTTGACTGGACAAAGCATGATTGTAGATGAGTAATACGTCGAGTACCAGGGCTTAATACCGGTTTTTAGTGAGGTCCGTATTGCTCATCTTTTTATTTAGCTTTCTGTGTTGTGTTTCCATTTGTTTACGTTTTAATTGTTTTGTTTGTCTTCGTCCGGTGTATTATGTTGTCAGTGTTGTCAGTGTCTCTGGATTGTCAATCTTTGATTATTCACATGCATATGCAGTATTATGCTTTTGATGCTGGGTTCAAGAGTGCATATATACAATGCATTTTCCTTACATCTAAGTAGTTTAATATTTGATAGAAAGGAACTAATGATATAGTGATAACATTTGTGAATTAGATTAAATGTCTGACCCTGTGACATATTTATCTTAACGTATTTTTTGTAAACTTGTTATTGATGTGTCTGTACCAAGCATCGAAAGTGAGTGGGGACCATCGTCGTCGTGATCGAATTGTTGTTAGATAAACTACTACCTGTGTTATAAATGCATATCACCACTAAAGCTGTGAGTTCGAACTCCATACAACATTATGTGATAAAGTTTGTCAGTGACTTGCGACAGGTCGGTGATTTTCTCCGGATACTCCAGTTTCCTCCAGCATTAAAATTGACCGCCACGAAATAACTGAAATATTGTTTAAAATGGCGTTAAACACCATTGACCATACTAAACCTAAAGCGTATTGTTGTGTATATTTATATAGATTTAGCCTGTTTATGATTTTTGGAAGGAATTTTGGAACTGTTCATACAGTATCGTATTTCATATTTTCCATTGTATTGCAATAAATACCATCAATACGTACGTAAGCTAGTATCAAAGTAGTAGTATTCGTTGTCATAGTCGAGCTCTATTTTGCGAATGAAATCTCCAAAATCTGTTATCTGAACACCCATTACTCTGCTATTGACACTTTTACGGTAACCAATAGTTACGCTGTCAGGAGTCATACCAAATTGTGGTGGTCCCTCTAAAAACATTGAAAAAAATAAGTATGGAAAACATATGCATGACCACATCATGTCACGGAGAGCTACGGTTTTAGCCCATATCAATAGCTTAACTTCGCCTCTTTTTATTGAAATGAGTGAACCAGGCTAGAAAAGTGAGAGGTCATGTAGTTGTGTTCTCGGGGTATCGAGTTTGTCTCTTTCTACGAATTTACTATTGGAGAAGTCATGTACTGTATATGTGTGTTAGGGGATATCAGTTTTATTTACTATTGGAGAAGTCATGTACTGTATATGTGTGTTAGGGGATATCAGTTTTATTTACTATTGGAGAAGTCATGTACTGTATATGTGTGTTAGGGGATATCAGTTGTATTTACTATTGGAGAAGTCATGTACTGTATATGTGTGTTAGGGGATATCAGTTTTATTTACTATTGGAGAAGTCATGTACTGTTTATGTGTGTTAGGGGATATCAGTTTTTTTTACTATTGGAGAAGTCATGTACTGTATATGTGTGTTAGAGGATATCAGTTTTATTTACTATTGGAAAAGTCATGTACTGTATGTGTGTTAGGGGATATCAGTTTTATTTACTATTGGAGAAGTCATGTACTGTATATGTGTGTTAGGGGATATCAGTTGTATTTACTATTGGAGAAGTCATGTACTGTATATGTGTGTTAGGGGATATCAGTTTTATTTACTATTGGAGAAGTCATGTACTGTATGTGTGTTAGGGGATATCAGTTTTATTTACTATTGGAGAAGTCATGTACTGTATATGTGTGTTAGGGGATATCAGTTTTATTTACTATTGGAGAAGTCATGTACTGTATATGTGTGTTAGGGGATATCAATTTTATTTACTATTGGAGAAGTCATGTACTGTATATGTGTGTTAGGGGATATCAGTTTTATTTACTATTGGAGAAGTCATGTACTGTATATGTGTGTTAAGAGATATCAGTTTTATTTACTATTGGAGAAGTCATGTACTGTATATGTGTGTTAGGGGATATCAGTTTTATTTACTATTGGAGAAGTCATGTACTGTATATGTGTGTTAGGGGATATCAGTTTTATTTACTATTGGAGAAGTCATGTACTGTATATGTGTGTTAGGGGATATCAGTTTTATTTACTATTGGAGAAGTCATGTACTGTATATGTGTTTTAGGGGATATCAGTTTTATTTACTATTGGAGAAGTCATGTACTGTATATGTGTGTTAGGGGATATCAGTTTTATTTACTATTGGAGAAGTCATGTACTGTATATGTGTGTTAGGGGATATCAGTTTTATTTACTATTGGAGAAGTCATGTACTGTATATGTGTGTTAGGGGATATCAGTTTTATTTACTATTGGAGAAGTCATGTACTGTATATGTGTGTTAGGGGATATCAGTTTTATTTACTATTGGAGAAGTCATGTACTGTATATGTGTTTTAGGGGATATCAGTTTTATTTACTATTGGAGAAGTCATGTACTGTATATGTGTGTTAGGGGATATCAGTTTTATTTACTATTGGAGAAGTCATGTACTGTATATGTGTGTTAGGGGATATCAGTTTTATTTACTATTGGAGAAGTCATGTACTGTATATGTGTGTTAGGGGATATCAGTTTTATTTACTATTGGAGAAGTCATGTACTGTATATGTGTGTTAGGGGATATCGGTTTTATTTACTATTGGAGAAGTCATGTACTGTATATGTGTGTTAAGAGATATCAGTTTTATTTACTATTGGAGAAGTCATGTACTGTATATGTGTGTTAGGGGATATCAGTTTTATTTACTATTGGAGAAGTCATGTACTGTATATGTGTGTTAGGGGATATCAGTTTTATTTACTATTGGAGAAGTCATGTACTGTATATGTGTGTTAGGGGATATCAGTTTTATTTACTATTAGAGAAGTCATGTACTGTATATGTGTGTTAGGGGATATCAGTTTTATTTACTATTGGAGAAGTCATGTACTGTATATGTGTGTTATGGGATATCAGTTCTATTTACTATTGGAGAAGCGATGTACTGTATATGTGTGTTAGAGGATATCAGTTCTATTTACTATTGGAGAAGCCATGTACTGTATATGTGTGTTAGGGGATATCAGTTTTATTTACTATTGGAGAAGTCATGTACTGTATATGTGTTAGGGGATATCAGTTTTATTTACTATTGGAGAAGTCATGTACTGTATATGTGTGTTAAGAGATATCAGTTTTATTTACTATTGGAGAAGTCATGTACTGTATATGTGTGTTAGGGGATATCAGTTTTATTTACTATTTAGAAGTCATGTACTGTATATGTGTGTTAGGGGATATCAGTTTTATTTACTATTGGAGAAGTCATGTACTGTATATGTGTGTTAGGGGATATCAGTTTTATTTACTATTAGAGAAGTCATGTACTGTATATGTGTGTTAGGGGATATCAGTTTTATTTACTATTGGAGAAGTCATGTACTGTATATGTGTTTTAGGGGATATCAGTTTTATTTACTATTGGAGAAGTCATGTACTGTATATGTGTGTTAGGGGATATCAGTTTTATTTACTATTGGAGAAGTCATGTACTGTATATGTGTGTTAGGGGATATCAGTTTTATTTACTATTGGAGAAGTCATGTACTGTATATGTGTGTTAGGGGATATCAGTTTTATTTACTATTGGAGAAGTCATGTACTGTATATGTGTGTTAGGGGATATCAGTTTTATTTACTATTGGAGAAGTCATGTACTGTATATGTGTGTTAGGGGATATCAGTTTTATTTACTATTAGAGAAGTCATGTACTGTATATGTGTGTTAGGGGATATCAGTTGTATTTACTATTGGAGAAGTCATGTACTGTATATGTGTGTTAGGGGATATCAGTTTTATTTACTATTGGAGAAGTCATGTACTGTATATGTGTGTTAGGGGATATCAGTTTTATTTACTATTGGAGAAGTCATGTACTGTGTATGTGTGTTAGGGGATATCAGATTGATTTACTATTGGAGAAGTCATGTACTGTATATGTGTGTTAGGGGATATCAGTTTTGTATCTATTTCTATGATATTTGAACTGTTCCAACAGTGTGGTATTTCTTGTTCTTCATTTGATGTAGGACATTGGTGGACGAGGGTTTAATGTCATTACCTACTGCGCAGAAGCAAATAAAGATCCAATCAAATTAGTTAACATTGAAAATTATTACCAAAATGTTTTCATTTCATTGATTGATTATGAATTATTAGAAGAAAGTGATGGTCATCAATTCCATCAATATCAACAAAACGAACAATCACCTCTCATCTTAAATGAACTGTTTGGCGCTTTAAAATCTGATTCAAGCCACCATTTCTTTAGAAATGCCTGTACCAAGTCAGGGTCATTACGGTTTTCACAGTTTTCCGGTTGTTGACTGATTTTGTCTGTTTATGTACTTATGAGTTTTGACTTTCCCTTTGTAAGATTGTTCGGAGTTCGGTAATTTTGTTATTACCCTTATGAACAGAAAAAGACCACTAGAAATGACGTTAAAAATCCAAGTCCTGTCGTGGTACAGACACAATATTTCACATGTCCACTAAGTTACTTACTAACTGTAGAGGTATAAGACATGGTGTAAATTCTACTTGACTGCTGGGGTAGGTATTCTACGTTGATCTCATCTCCAACATTTGTAGAGTTCATATTAGTCCGTAGTATCGTCGTCGGACATGGCTTTTTAGAGGGCAGGCAGTCATAGTACTCAATGATGATATGTCCACCGTCGTGCCTGAAATAAGAATTACATGATTAATATAGTTAAGACAATCTGATTAAATATAATGGAAAATAAAAATAAAAATATCACACTGATGGATCCGGAACAACTTCAAAATTAAATCGAAAAATCGTAGAACGACAGAAAGACAGAGGCAAAATCGATATCACAAACACATATTATATATACTTGAGGGTCACTTTCGTGGATAGAAGAATAGGCTGAAAATGAGCTGAAAACTACTTCAAAGGTAATACAAACTCATTTAACGCCACATTGAATGGTTTTGAAATGAGAAACAGAAAACAAATTGTCTATATGGTCTTGTGGGTTTGTTGTTTATTGATGTACTACATTCTTACATTCAGTACTATTATATGTTAAAATTATAATAATTACTTACCATCCAATAATATCTCCTGTGTTTATTAATATCCTCTCAGTTTCAGGTACATTGTACGTTGTTTGTTTGCTAACGTCTTTGCCTATTGTGAAATATAATATAATACATATTTACAAGTAATGTATAGTAAAGACACAGAATGTCAGAGTGAAAATGAAATACATGTTTAATAAATATTTATATATTACATTATGTTTTGCATTAAAAACTTAGATATCTAATTTCGTGCACGCTATGTGTTTCTGGAATAACCTTCACCAGGTACATAATAAACTTAGATATCTAATTTCCTGTGCACTATGTGTTTCTAGAATAACCTTCACCAGGTACATTATAAACTTAGATATCTAATTTCCTGTGCACTATGTGTTTCTATAATAACCTTCACCAGGTACATTATAAACTTAGATATCTAATTTCCTGTGCACTATGTGTTTCTAGAATAACCTTCACCAGGTACATTTATAGTCAAAAGATTAGAAAGACAAATAATGCAAAAATAAATTATGAACAATAACATTAAAGGACCTAAACATGATAGCCGACATGATCTAGAGTTACATATGTTTAAAGGGCCTAAACATGGTAGCCAACATGATCTACAGTTACATATGTTTAAAGGACCTAAACATGATAGCCAACATGATCTACAGTTACATATGTTTAAAGGACCTAAACATGATCTACAGTTACATATGTTTAAAGGACCTTAAACATGATAGCCAACATGATCTACAGTTACATATGTTTAAAGGACCTAAACATGATCTACAGTTACATATGTTTAAAGGACCTAAACATGATCTACAGTTACATATGTTTAAAGGACCTAAACATGATAGCCAACATGATCTACAGTTACATATGTTTAAAGGACCTAAGCATGATTTACAGCTACATATGTTTAAAGGACCTAAACATGATAGCCAACATGATCTACAGTTACATATGTTTAAAGGACCTAAACATGATCTACAGTTACATATGTTTAAAGGACCTAAACATGATAGCCAACATGATCTACAGTTACATATGTTTAAAGGACCTATACATGATCTACAGTTGCATATGTTTAAAGGATCTTAAACATGATAGCCAACATGATCTACAGTTACATATGTTTAAAGGATATAAAAATGATAGCCAACATGATCTACAGTTACATATGTTTAAAGGACCTAAACATGATAGCCAACATGATCTACAGTTACATATGCTTAAAGGACCTAAACATGATCTACAGTTACATATGTTTAAAGGACCTAAACATGATAGCCAACATGATCTACAGTTACATATGTTTAAAGGACCTAAACATGATCTACAGTTACATATGTTTAAAGGACCTAAACATGATAGCCAACATGATCTACAGTTACATATGTTTAAAGGACCTAAACATGATTTACAGTTACATATGTTTAAAGGACCTAAACATGATAGCCAACATGATCTACAGTTACATATGTTTAAAGGACCTAAACATGATCTACAGTTACATATGTTTAAAGGACCTAAACATGATCTACAGTTACATATGTTTAAAGGACCTAAGAACGATAGCCAACATGATCTACAGTTACATATGTTTAAAGGACCTAAACATGATCTAAAGTTACATATGTTTAAAGGACCTAAACATAATCTACAGTTACATATGTTTAAAGGACCTAAACATGATCTACAGTTACATATGTTTAAAGGACCTAAACATGATAGCAACATGATCTACAGTTACATATGTTTAAAGGACCTAAACATGATCTACAGATACATATGTTTAAAAGACCTAAACATGATAGCCAACATGATCTACAGTTACATATGTTTAAAGGACCTAAGCATGATTTACAGTTACATATGTTTAAAGGACCTAAACATGATAGCCAACATGATCTACAGTTACATATATTTAAAGGACCTAAATATGATAGCCAACATGATCTACAGTTACATATGTTTAAAGGACCTAAACATGATCTACAGTTACATATGTTTAAAGGACCTAAACATGATCTACAGTTACATATGTTTAAAGGACCTTAAACATGATAGCCAACATGATCTACAGTTACATATGTTTAAAGGACCTAAACATGATCTACAGTTACATATGTTTAAAGGACCTAAACATGATTTACAGTTACATATGTTTAAAGGACCTAAACATGATAGCCAACATGATCTACAGTTACATATGTTTAAAGGACCTAAACATGATCTACAGTTACATATGTTTAAAGGACCTAAATATGATAGCCAACATGATCTACAGTTACATATGTTTAAAGGACCTAAACATGATAGCCAACATGATCTACAGTTACATATGTTTAAATGACCTAAACATGATCTACAGTTACATATGTTTAAAGGACCTTCAACATGACAGCCAACATGTTCTACAGCTACATATGCTTAAAGGACCTTAACATGATCTACAGTTACATATGTTTATAGGACCTAAACATGATAGCCAACATGATCTACAGTTACATATTTTTAAAGGACCTAAACATGATTTATTGTTACATATGTTTAAAGGACCTAAACATGATTTACAGTTACATATGTTTAAAGGACCTAAACATGATAGCCAACATGATGTACAGTTACATATGTTTAAAGGACCTAAACATGATCTACAGTTACATATGTTTAAAGGACCTAAACATGATCTACAGTTATATATGTTTAAAGGACCTAAACATGATAGCCAACATGATGTACAGTTACATATATTTAAAGGACCTAAACATGATCTACAGTTACATATGTTTAAATAACCTAAACATAATAGCCAACATGATCTACAGTTACATATGTTTAAAGGACCTAAACATGATCTACAGTTACATTTGTTTAAAGGACCTAAACATGATAGCCAACATGGTCTACAGTTAAATATGTTTAAAGGACCTAAACATGATCTACAGATACATATGTTTAAAGGACCTAAACATGATAGCCAACATGATCTACAGTTACATATGTTTAAAGGACCTAAACATGATCTACAGTTACATATGTTTAAAGGACCTAAACATGATAGCCAACATGATCTAAAGTTACATATGTTTAAAGGACCTAAACATGATAGCCAACATGATCTACAGTTACATATGCTTAAAGGACCTAAACATGATAGCCAACATGATCTACAGTTACATATGTTTGAGAGAGAATGAACTTAGTTTTAGTCATTTACATTATTTAGGAACTGCAAATTTCAAAGATAATTATATTGAATAAGCCGTATCAGTGCTGAAACACTGACTGTTGAGTGAACGGTTATTAACAGAACAAGATAATATATACAGTGAAACATGTTCAAACGGAGTCCTGAATAAACCATACTGTAAATAAAGTCAAAATGTAGGACATCTTTGTATTGTGAGCTCCATGACATATTGTATCCAGGGTCAATGTTTTTCCACATAATTTTGCCTCCTTTTATTGAAAAGTGACCCTCTCCAATTTTGAAGCTCTTGTTGCTTAAATATATTCGCATACCTTAGCTTTATTACTCAGCAGATGCAATGATTGCAGGATAAATTGTCATATTAACTTTACCTTTAACAACTAGTGTATTAGTCCCAACAATCTTGTATCTATTGACGTCAATCTTTCTCCACACACTGAATGTTATATTGCCTGTCTCTACAGGTACATAATGCCACATGGCTATCTGTCCACAACAATGGACAGTATTCACTGGATCTAGGAGAAGATATCCTGTTCCTAGATGTAACAAATATATAAACTATTGTTATATACTGTCCACTTAGCACATAATTATAAACCTGGGCTTCATATTAATCTGGTATAGTTAGCTTAGAGGGTTAAGGTTATGGGGTTTAACATCACTTTCAATAATATTTCAGCTATATCTTTGCAGTCAGTTTATTAGTGGACGATACCATAGTACTCAGAAAAATACCACTAACAAACTTTATCACATATTGTTGTATCGAGTACTCCCGGCATGTATATTTGGTATTAAAATACAGTGCGGGTGTGACTGGTGCTTAAGGCCAATTGAGCAATTTTCTTCTGCTATGCTATAACGAAAACAAGTTTACATTTCAATGAGATGATGATAATTGTGCCCGCTGTACACTAGAACACCACTTTTAGTTAGAGTTTTATACAGCTAGCTCACTGGAACTACTGTTCGTGGCAACTGGATTTCCAACAGCAATACAAATATAGTCAAACTATAGAAAATATATGCACAGACTCGCTTCCACTGAAAAAAGACCATACATCATCATAAAAATGAATGAAAACATAAACATAGACTGTACAATAGCAGTGTCAATGTAGCAATGTTTGTAACATACCATTGGAGGAATCTGTGTTTAGTTGTAAAGATGCATTATAAAATTTCTGATCACCACAATCTAGAACAAAAATATAATAACGTAAATTACACGTCAAATATGTACAAATATAGATACGCATGTACATAGGGAATGTGACCGAGTGGTCTAGGGCCCTGGATATAATGCTAAACAATTGGTGCTGCAGTGTATCATTAGTGCTGGATCAAATCGCTGGAGGGTGACCAAAGATTTATCAGAACACTGTTCGATTAAATTTGCAGACGTATTTAAAAAGGCTTTACATTTTATTATGAACACAAACTTTCTCACTGGAAAAGACAATTGTATTATAATGTAAATTGTTTGTTTTTCACAAAATTATACATTTGTACTTAAAGTGTCGCCTTATTATCAAGTTCACATCTACAGGGGCAATCAATGCTATTCCACGGTCGTCGTCACAAACTGGTCGACCGCTAAGAAACATTCATTTCTCCAATGGCAATGAATGTGTTCCCTTTTATATATCACGATCAGGTTCACCGTTACGTTATATTTATATCTCAAATGACAACGGATCCTTTACTTTTTACGTAGATTTTTTTCTTTCCTCTATCACTGCCAGGACTTTTACCGGACATGACTGTATATGAGCTACATAGTGGGTGTCTTATAGGAGGCAGGAACTGCATACCCTTAGCGAGCAACTGAGTCAACCCCAGTTTTTGGTGGGGCCCGTGTTATTCATCTTTCTAGTTTTCTGTGTTGTTATTTTGTTGTGTTGGTCTCCCTTCTGTGTCTTGTCCCAAGGTTGCTTTGTCTATGGATTATCAATGTTTGATTTCCCCATCACTTTTGTCTAATCTTTACTTACATGTAATGTTATCAATTCGATTCCCGTCCATAGTTAGATGTACTCGATGCCACTATGTATGATAACTTTCGTCAATGAATTGAAGAAGGTATATGATATTCTCAAGTTTATTCCAAAAATAAAGCAAACCAATCACGATAAAACTGAACTACCCATGTTATATTACTTTATTTTCATTGTAATAAGGCTTTTTCATTGTTTGATGTGTCTTCCTAGTTACGGCTACATTATTGATATTTTCATCTTTTCTTATATTTCTTTTTATCAAACAATCACAAATGTAGTAATCTACACTAAGCACTCACAATAACAATCTTTCTCGTCACCATTTCTTGTTTCGGTTGATAATCCTTCACACTCGATTGTGTTGCTATTACACGAGCGTGTCCTTGTCTGTATACCTGTTACACAGGAGCCTGAACAGTTACTCCATGGCTCCCAACTGTTCCAAGGAACTTCTACAGCATAAACAAAACCACATGCTTTTTAATGATTCTTTTGAGGTTTAAATTTTTAAAACTGTTCTGAAATGTAATTCTAAACATTTCGTCCTAGTTTGAGGTTTCGCAGCGTTTCTTCTGCAGTTTGAATTTTAATCGTTTTGTCTGAAGCTTAATTTTCTCAATGTTTATTCTGTAATATAAGTTTCAAAGTGATTCGTCTGTGGATTAAGTTTCTAACCGTTTCATCTGATTGAAAGCTTTAATATAGAAGCTTACTTCTGATGCATGAGCATTTCATTTCTTAACACCTTGTTGAAAGATTTTCTGTCAATTGTGTACAGATAACGAAAGATTGCTATTCGATTTTAGCTCCACGTTGTCTATGATTTTACTTTTATGTCCTGCGATGATCTTCTTATTGAAGTGCATGTACTAAGTCAGGACAATGAGCGGTCATGTATTTGTCGATGTTGCCTCTCTCTACGATTTTTCTATTGGATTTAACTGATCCGACAGTGTAATATATTTTCTAATATATTACAGATTTTTGAATTAAACAACACAAGACGAAGTCAGGGTGCGGAAATCATAACGTTTTTGAGTAAAGCAATGACCTGGTTCAGCAAACAATAGTACGTATTATAGAGTAATAAACCATCCTATTAGTCATTAAAACAGTTTCGTAATCAAATCATAGAATCGTAAGGAGTCAAGTATATAGCATGCCTACCTACTGTCCCGACTTGGCACAGACACTTCTATACCAAAGTGGGGGGAGGGGGATCACGTCAGTTAACTACTATCATGTCTATCACTTTCTGTTATGAACATTTTTTTATCTTTTTAATTCAAAATGGTAGACCCCAGTGCTTATTATTTTTCATCTTTCAGGTACATATATTTTTCTATATAATTTAGCTACAGATATAAACAACTGTTAAACACTACCCCTAAAAGTTATATGGTCTTTTCTTAATGTATTGTTTGTTTTACTTATTACGTAAAACCAATGACTTACTGACACACTTATACACATAAATCAATGCTGAACATCCTGCACATGATACACCAAAGTCTGTTACATTAAAATTACAGGAAGTTTTGTTCTCACATTCGTTCTGCACATTCTTGATAACATTCGTTGGTGAATCAGACCCACTTGTTGTTTGGATACACCCATCTATTTTAAAATATGTCCATAAGGCACTGTGTACTTGTAAGTATCCACCTGGACAACTCCAATGGAACGCAGTATTTATACATTCAATTTTTGTATCTATGAAAAATAAACTACCAAGATAAATGTAAAATCAATTTTTGTGTGCAATGTAATTATATTGGTGTTTTCATTTGAATACAACATTGTGACGAATAAATTTAGAAACTGTAGGCCCGAGTCTTAACAATACAAATTGTTATATCTATGTTCATTGCTTTCATTCGAAGTACTAACAGAGCTGCTCAACACTTTTCAAAGTAACGGTTTGGGAGTTCCCTCTCGATGGGGAATTGGGTGTTAGTTTATAATTGTGGGTAAAGTGTGTGGCGAGTGCCACGCCCCCTTCATCTCAAAGACATATTTGTAGATTTGGAACATGAGTAGGTATATGGGAGTCAAAATGTGCTGTCTCAGTTGGACACTTCCTCCTTCATTTCTATATAGATTTTATATGGTGTTCTCTTCGTCATGATATAGGTAAAATGCTACTCGCTGGACATTAAGCAATAATTAATCAATAAATTCAATAAATTGTCATAGCAGAATTAGTAGAAGATAGTTCAATGTTGCATAATGAATAAGAAGCCAATTAGTCCCACTGTCATGTCATCTTTGTATGTAGAATACCTCAACTATAGGAAAAGTTTGAAGATACCAAAGAGGTCATCCGATGCCTTAAATATATGAAGGACAGACAATGCAATGGCCAAAAGAAAAAGGACAAATACACCATTAATTTCGTTAGAAGAGAAGAACTAATTGATATTAAATCTGTTACATTGTTTTTGTCCTAAGAGTAATGGCCTAGAAACCACATATTATACCTTCCTTGCTAGTAGTCAGTATATGAGCATTCACTGACCTTACTACTGTACTATTCATCTTGATGTTGTCATTCATATTTGTGATAGTGTATGGTATTTTTGAGTGGAGATTTGTTGCCGTTTGTTTATATATAGAGATTCAGGTGATTGTTCGTTTGTTGATATTTTTCGAATTATTAATGGGGGTCCGGGTGGCTCAATGAGTTAGGCCGCTGGATATAGCAGCTCATACAAGCCTATCACCAATACGGCGTGGGTTCGCGCCCTGCTTTGTAGATTACAAAAAGGGTGCACTCGACTCGCAGCCGCATGTGATAACGCTTACCAGTTGCTTGCCCAGGGTCGGTGGTTCTCTCCGGGTACTCCGGCTTCCTCCACCATTAAAACTGGTCGACATGATATAGTTGAAATATTGCTGAAAGTGGCGTTAAACGCCAAAAAAATCAAATTCAAATTCAAATTCGAATTATTAAACTTTACTGTTTAAGCTTTCTTTTCATAAACAATGGTCTACAAAACACCACACAGAAAATAAGGGTAATAACAAAATTACCTAACTCCAAACAATCTTATAAAGGGAAAGTCAAAACTCATAAGTATATAAACAGACAAAATCAGTCAACAACCGGAAAACTGTGAAAACCGTAATGACCCTGACTTGGTACAGGCATTTCTAAAGAAATGGTGGGTTGAATCAAAACTAAGCACTAAAAACCGGAGTTAAGTTAGGTGCTCCAGAAAGGTTGGCAGCTCCTGCTCTACTGGTGACACCTGTCGTGTTATTCTTGTTACAAACCCAGTGATGAATAATAAATTAGGAAAGGACAATATTTATGAAAAGTGCAACATATCCATAGTCATTTGTGACACAGATATTCCGTAACGGTTAACCAAGTCATGGTGGCGAACTTACACACACAATTGTTTTCATAGCACACTTCCTCATAGTACGACTCGCCAACACATGACTCCCCAATTTCATTTGGTGACGGATTTGTACAACTTCTAGTATACAATTGTACACCTTCACCACAACGAGCACTACAAGTTGAATTCCTAGTCGAATTTGACCAACCTCCATTTCCTACAATACAACAAGCTTTATTTAGAGTGGGAAAGAAGCAAACAATTATAACACAAGCTTTAGTCAATTCTAAATCTGATATAAGAATGAACATATGTAAACAATAAACAAAAACATGTGCATAATAAAATGAAAAGCACTGTCACAATTAAAATAAATTCCATCTGATCTATGAAATTTAAGACCTAGCTAAAAATATGAAAAAAGTATAATATACAAAATAAATTACAATTGATGCGATATATGTCAAGACGAAAAGAAATCCTGGTGAAATGAGTATTTGTTTTGGGTTATATATGTATGATTTAATTTGATGAGCAATCTGATTGGCTGATCCCTCTTGTAGCTACATTGATTAAACTTGATAAGCTTGGTTGGTATCGTGACGTTGCCAACATATTCATTCGCCAATGACTATTTCAATAAGTCCCATGTAATAATAATAATTAAAATCGAAGAATCATTAAATGTTGTTATAAAAATTAAAAGACATATGTTCAATTTAAAAAAAATGTATGACCTGTTTTGGAACAGTTTACGCTTTTCATATACCGCATCGCGGTGTATTAATCATAACCTGCCTCAAGCCAAGTTATATCATATAACCTGTTAACAAATTGAACATATTCCTTATCGCCACGATCTTATGGTAATTGGATTGATATCTACGTTTGCAATGAATGTATATTCACCACTAAAGTTTTGAATTCAGGTCGCAAATAATCCACAATAAGTTACAGGAATATCTATATTTTATGTGATGTGTAGTGGTAGTGTTTTGTAGATCATTGTTTGTCCTCGGGTAAACGAATGTTTTATTAGGTCCATGACTAAATAATACTGAAGTTTATTTGACCTCCTTTATCAGTACTCAAAATCACACAATTGCAGTATAAATTGAAGTAATGTTTGTATGAAATATAACTTACGTTTACAGTTATACGAAACTTGTAATGACGCCTTCCCATCAGACCCACATGAGCTTCCGACGTTGCTATTGGTAACATTAAAACTGCATGCTCTTTGACCATCGCACAAATTTTGGATGCCATATTTATCACCATGACTACACGTGCTGTAGTTATAAAGAACAGAGGATATTTGAATGGTTTCGTTATATTCGCCTGTACAAGTCAACATGGCTCTATCTCCTTCTAAATATATCATTGTGAATGGATCTGAAACTGAAAAAACAAAAAAACAAACATTAATCTGAGTGATTGATTGCTGTTTAACGCCAAGTGAGGGATATTTCAGCTATATCATGGCGACAACAATTTACATTCGATGAGATTATAATGATGTTGTCTTTGTACTAGACCAACATGCTTAAATATTTATAGTGATAGCTCGGTGAAACAAGAGTATGTGGTTAGAAATGTCGCTCAATTAGGAAACATTATCCCAGTTGCGAACCAAACAGTATTTGCTTTTACTACTTAATGTTGTGTGCTAGCGCAGAAGCAGAAACTATCAATCAATTTCATAGTCTTTGTTTGGCCCCACAGAGGCCTGAACCCACGATATATCACACTCGAGGCGAGCAGGCTAATCATTACACCACCGATACGGTATGATTACGAAAAGGTGCAATTCTATTAAAAAGAATATTTTCAACATGAATGACCTCACGTAGGTATTTTGGCCAAAATTTTGGGAGCAATACAACCATAGAGCCTAAGCAGGATAAATTAACATTTATGATATATTTGACAATCTGCATTGACGATATGAGCAATGCTTTATTTACCAGCACGTGTCTTCATATTTTTTTTTGTGATTTCGTGCAATTTAATTTATCGATTAATCGATTGATTGATTGATTGATTTACATCACTATTTGCAGATATTGTATCCATAGCAAGGTAAACAATGGAGGAAGCAAGGGAGATATACGATGGAGTTTAACATGCACCAAGAAAACTGACCTCCATGAAATAGCTAAAATATTGTTGAACGTGGCGCTAAGCACTATTACCCTAACCATAACACATAGATTACTATATCACTGTAGAAAATAAATAGTACAAACATGAAAACATTATTTTTAGATTATAAAAAAGAACAATAAAATGTAGATATCAACTTTAGTGCTCATTGTACGTTTCAGAAATTGTGTTTGTTTGATGGTGTTTAACGGCACTTGCAATAATAGTTCAGCTATATCGTGGTGGTCAGTTTCATTGGTGGATGAAACCGGAGAACCCCCGAGAAAACCACCGACCTGTCGCAAGTCACTGACAAACGTTATCACATAATGTTGTACACCTCGCCCTGATCGAGATTTGAACTCACAATATCAGTGGTGATAGGCACTGATTGCATAGGTAGTTGTAAATCCAATTACCATGCCACCAGGGTCACAACGGCACCTTGTTTCTGAAATAACCTTCATCAAGTATCCTCAAAGTCAAAATATTTGAAAGTGAACGCTTTTACGAATTAAAATATGTCATTGAAATATATCATTTTATTTACATTTTGTTTATTAGCATGAATTGCATGTTGCTTAAACAATTACCTGTTGTAATATATGCATTACATGCATCAATAACGATCTTTGATCTGTGAACAAAAAACGATTTAATACATAACAAAGGGCCGGTATTATGTACGGTTTAGTCCTGGTTTGCCCACATCTAATTACAGTTAAATAAACAAAAAAGACCAAGGGTTTACTGACCATAAAATTGTATAGTCTGTTCCAAATATATAGGTGTCAAATTATGTTTCTGTGTATGTAAGAAGATTTTTTTTCACTGTGTATTTTCTTTTTAATATATAAATGTGTAAAGAAAAAGACGAATAATATATCTTTATATACTTTAATATTACTTCATTGAAGTCAATTACAATTAATTTGAACAATAAATATAACAACATTGAAAGTAATCTTCAAACTTTACCAATATATCAGACAATCATAGCACATATTGTTTATTTTTATCTTATTTAAACACTATTACCCTAACCATAACACATAGATTACTATATCACTTTGTAGAAAATAAATAATACAAACATGAAAACATTATTTAAACAACATTATTAAAAAACTGCTGAACGTACCAATCTGGGTCACGGGTCACTGTAATCGGGGGGCTGTATCGAAAAACAGATACGGTGTTGAAAAAAACTGTTGATACTCATGAAATATTGATAAATGCAATACAAGTTTATGTTTGTCTTCAAGAAATATGATAGACAAAACCATGTGTGAAGTTTTATGATGAAATATCTCCGATTTCTATGTACATTTACGAGTTGAAGTGGGGAAACACCCACAGGTAATTTTAGCGATGCAGTTTTTATCTTGGACAAGAATAATGAGCGTCCTGATTGGATGACCGATTTAAAACACACTGACTCCGCATGGTAAAAAGATGCATGTAAAAGAAATCTATGTTATATTTATTCATTTGTTTGATTGTGGAATATTGTTGATCAATGATTTAAACAAGAAAAAAGGGAAAAAGGGGGGAGGGAAATTTATTTGTGAATTTTACAGTTAAAGAAATGTTATGTTTCGACAGTTTAAAGAGAAAAATAATAATTTGTTGCGACTAAAGCTTAAATCAGCATTAAAAATTGAACAAATATCAGTGGTTTTGTAAATGAGACTTATTTTAAATAGAAAATCTGAATTTATTATTTATTAATTTATTATTAATGATACAATTTTATATCCCTTGGGAGGGGGAGGGGGGCTATGATGAAAATTTGAAATAAAAACACAGGACCGGAGCATAAACAAAAATAATAATCCAGGATTAGTTTTTTATTTAAAAAAATCCAGGACCCCTGTGTCCATGAAATCTTTTTCTTTTAATGTTAATAATATGAAATATTGACATCCACACTTGCCTTTTGGACAGCACATTTCTGTGTCCACACTTGTTTTAGATTATAAAAAAACCAATAAAATGTAGATATCAACTTTAGTTCTCAATATATGTTTCAGAAATTTTGTTTGTTTGATATATCGTGGTGATCTGTTTCATTGGTGGAGGAAACCGGAAAATCTCGAGAAAACCACCGACCTGTCGCAAGTCACAGACAAACTTGATCACATAATTTTGTACACCTCGACCTAATCGAGATTTGAACTCACAACATCAGTGGTGATAGGCACTGATTGCATAGGTAGTTGTAAATCCAACTACCATGCGACCACGGCCACAACGCCACCTTGTTTCTGAAATAACCTCAAGCATCCTCAAAGTCAACAGATTTGAAAGTGAACGTTTTTACGAATTAAAATACATGTACTCGTATGTCATTGAAATATATCATATTATTTACATTTTGTTCATTAGCTTGAATTGCATGTTGCTTAAGCAACTACCTGTCGTAATACATGCATTACATGTATCAATAACGATCTTTGATCTGTGAACAAAAAACGATTTAATATACATAGCAAAGGGCCGGTATTATGTACAGTTGTTGAGGAAGTTAGTGGCTATTCAATACTTCCTTGTATCAGTTTTTATTTTTGGTGTATGACATTTCATACTTTACATGAATATTTATGGGATAATTGGTCACGTATAATTATTATAAACAACATATATTTTTTGTTTAAATTTGATTTGGTAAAAAAAACTAAAAGACAAAACACAAAAAATACAAAAAACAAAAAAGAGAAAAACCAACAAAAAAGTAAATACAACAACAACAATAAGAACAAACAAACATCAAAAATATAAAGCAAAAGAAACCCAAACCAAAAGGAAATCGAACTAAAAAAAAAAAAAAGAACAAGCAAAAGTAATCAGACAAAAACAAACAAACGGAAAACAATTAAATTTGAAATAAGAAAAAGGGAGAAGAGACAAAAACAAATAATGATAAGAAAGAGTAAGAACAGAATAACTATTAATAAAGAAAGAAAGAAAGAAAGAAGTGTGATATATGCCTTTTTGTCTATTATTAGGTTATTGTGTTATTTACATGCACTATTCAGATAAAAAAAAACGACGCTTAATGCACCAGTTACTTTATATATATAGAAGAAGTGAAATCGTTTTTGCTATATATATCGGATATGGCAGAGTGGTCTAGGGCGCTGGATATAAGGCTAAGCGATTGGTGCCGCATTGTATCAATGCTGTGAGTTCAAATCCCGTCGAGGGAAGAACAAGAAATATTTTGATTAGTAAATGAACTTGATACATTAAAAAAAATTGAAAAAAAAAAAAAAAATCCGTTTTGCTATATATATGGGTGTTTATCTTAACTCATTCACTTTTTCGCTTTTTCTATATATGGGCGTTTCCCTCAATTCCTTTACATAAACACATTGTTTTCCACTTGGAATGAACATTTTCTCGTTCACTTTTCCTGTTGTAAATTTGATCAGGTATAATCTTTTCAATAATTATTACAGTTTACAATAATTTGTACCCCCCCACGCCCCCTCACATATAACAGCCCAATAAATTGAAACGATGGGGTAATTAGCCAAATATATATTAAAAACATATGTTAAATAAGTTAAAGGAATAGAAGACAATTATAAAACTTACTTTCATCTGCAGAATTCCACGAGAAGAGAGTAACATATATAATTAAGGAGAACCACATTTTGTTCACCATTGCTACGCCACCTTTAATATAACAAGAGGACTTTGACTTGGTATTAATAACTCGGAAGTTGGCTAGAGTTTCACGATCTAGTAATAGATTGATATCAGGAAAATATTTAAGTTTACTTATATTCTTTAAAAAAAATACCTAAGGCAAGTAAAGTGAATTAATATCTTTGAAATGCTATGGTAATAAAACAAATATATAAAAAGGGGGAAAAAAGAGCATTCTCTTCATCCAAGCTACTTTCTGTATTAAAGAGTAAGTACAATGTACAGTTCATCAGCTTTTCTGAGCATATGCCTGCTTACGTCTGTATAATTATTATTCATTGTAATCACTGAACACAAACTTGAAGTGTTCAAATGTAATTCTTCAAACATTTTTATGTTAATGCAAGATAACATTAACATTACAAAATATATAGAACAATTGAACACGTGACAGAATAAGCTTCTGCCAATTTATTGTCATTCATAGTTTGTTTATTAAATAGTTTGACACACAGTATCTGATTAATTATATAATCACTATTAAAACAGTAGCTTTGTAATAAAGTCTTAATACAATTTTATGGATTAAAAATCGAACCATTTCAAGAATGGTTGACCAAAACTGATTTTAAGACTTTAAAACCTGCAATATTATGGCGTAGATTTTTTTTGTGGTCATCAGATTAAATCAGCTCATTTTCATGTTAACACAAGTCAAATAGTAGAACACCATTGTAAACAAAGAGGTCATCGTTGTCTGAACAGTTATTTCTGGTTTTATTTGATGTGCTGAGTATTTAAAACCAAAATACAAATTCTGTAATGTTCCAGTGTTTATAATTTAATATTTTTTTTTGTTTCTTTGCAGAAGCTGTGCGAAAGAACAGAATGTCCCAAAAAATCACTGATAGTGAAATTGAGGATGTCATAAAAGATTGGTTTCGATTTGCAAAAGATAGGGAGGAAGGTCGAAAGAGAAGAGAGCAAGAAAGTAGACAAAGAATGGAACCATAGAACGTTAATGATGTTTAATGGAATTATTATAATTTTTTTTTTTATAATATCTGTGTATTCTAATTATCTCATTCCCCTATTTAGCTCACCTGACCCTCAGGTGAGCTATTGCCATCACTTTGCGTCCGTCGTCCGTCTGTCCGTCCATTAGACTTTTTCAAAAATCTTCTCCTCTGAAACCACTGAACCATTTGTTACAAAACATTGTACAAATGATCACTAGGGTATGTAGATTCAAATTTGTGATATTTTTTTGCGGATTGTGAGCATATATATAAAAGATGTGCATACTAATTGGGTTTTGATTTCCATGACTTTTTTCCCAAGATACAGAATGTTGAAGTTAGTCATTGTATTGCTATATTTTATATGTGAGGTACATAGTCAGTCAACACAACTCAACTCCTCCTACGGTTTTCCAGCTAGGCATATTTTATTTTGCAGATTGTAAGCATATGTATCATAAATGTGTGTTCTCTCTAGGTTTTGATTTCCGTGAACATTAACAATCAACATGCTTTTAATTTCAGCAGTAATTTTAGGCTTCTACCTCCAAGACCAGGCAGGTTAGCCTGGGTCAGGGTGACCCCTGCCAAAATTATGCTACAAAATAAAAAAAAGTACATGTATCATATAATGCATAATTAGTGCAGCCCCTGCTTTATACACCCTTATCATTTTTTTGTGCAAAGTGCATGTAATTTCTAATCTCCAACCATGCAAGATGACCAACTTTGAAAGATATAATTTAACATAGGACTCTGTAGGGAAGTACATGTAACAATCTTCTCATCTCAAACCACTGAGCCAGTTTAAACCAAAAATAGCAGGGAAGGTACATTGGTGATCCACATTGTAAATTGTGTCCATTGACCCTGACCTCAATCCAAGATGGCCTTCACCATGGGACATAGTTATCATAGTACCTGAAGCCACTGAGAAACCAGGCGAGCGATGCTGAGTGAGCCTCTAGTTAAGTTTGTGAATATAAAGCAATAACATACATGACAATTATTGCATAGTTGATACCATCAATGGTATAGTTTGATTTA
Source organism: Bathymodiolus brooksi (assembly GCA_963680875.1). Lineage (NCBI taxonomy): Eukaryota > Metazoa > Mollusca > Bivalvia > Mytilida > Modiolidae > Bathymodiolus > Bathymodiolus brooksi. Next base: position 120,619,446 of record OY804583.1, on the reverse strand, counting down.
TGCATATGGATTTATTAAGATTTTGATTTGAATTTTGTTTTGTTTTGTTTTGTTTTTTTGTTTTGTTTTGTTTCTATTATTTAATACCAATGGTAGATTAGTTACTAATGTAATGTAAATCTTACATCAAAATGCATTATATATGAAATATCATGCTGTGTTTGTAACTATTTGTCAATATATAAAGAAGGGATATGGGGTAGACATCGAGCCAACCTCTCATATAACACAAAGTACCAAATGTGTAAAAGTATATTGGTGTTGATTTAAGTCATTTTAATTTCCAGTTGTTGGTAATATTTTAGAAATAATGTTGTACAGAGATTTTCTAAACTATGAGTTTGGTAAAGGTTGGAAGAGTTTACATGTCATTATGTCGTAATTCTAATGATGAGGGAAAAGTCTGCCAATTGCCATCCAGTAAGTTCCTGAAAATGTATTCTAAGACACCTTCACTGCTTTAACTTTCATCTACTACATCAACATTTGGTAGTTTGTTGGAAGTTTTCATATATGTTTAAAAAAGATATTAATCATTTCTATAAAAAAGTAATTCCAAAATTAACTTCTTATAATTTGACACATGATTTAATTCACTTCAAAGCTAGGTTAAATAATGGCTATTCCCGAAATAAATGTCAGAGCACTTTTTATTTTTACCCATTGTGCATAACATTTTAAATGATTATGTCTTGTACTTCTTCAGGCCGATTTTTCCAAAAACAACCACCACCCATCAAATGTTATTAGAAGTGCCTTCCACCCACCCCATCCCCCCCTTACAAACATTTCTGGAAGAGCCCTAAAGGTTTTGTAAAAGTATTGATGACAATTCTTATTTATTAAAATATGTATATAAAGATGTACGGATTGCTATAGATTGATGTATTTTATTGTATTATCTTTTTAAATTGAGCATAACAATAAAGTATTTATATTTTAATTGTATTCATAGTATTTTTACTTCTTAATAGACAAAATTTGTGTTTATGATGTAACACAACCATATTGGAGAGATAAAATTATTTGATTGCTGTTTTTCATCTTACTGTTGCTAAACAATGAAACACAATTAAGTATATAACTTTATTTGACCAGTTTTTAAACCTGATGGTACTCTTACTAAATTGAGGAGATCAGGTTGATGCAATGTTGGCAGAGTTTTATAATTCTAAATTTAATGTCGGTTCTGTTTGCTCAGTGTTGATAAGATATTTGTATTATAACATTGGACTAACGTTAGCTCACCTGCGTTGGTTCATAGTTGTCGGGTTGGCTGAATGTTGGCATTTATTTCAGTGGTTGGAAAGCAAATGTTGGGCCAATGTTAAACCAACGGTTGGGGATTACGTTGGGCCGATGAATAAAATCACATTGGGCCAACGTTAATTTCCAACGTTAGCCCAACAAAGTGTACACCAATAAGCCAACGTTGGCCCAACGGAAGATTGCTATCTGGGTATATACGATACCTGATTTAGTGCGCATGATCATTTCTGGAATAATAAACATCGGGTATGCTCATAGTGAAAGCAAAATAACATTTTGGAAGCAAGAACATAACAGAACCTAAACAGTATAAGCACAATCGACTATGGCCACCTATGCCTAAAAACGATTTAATTAAGTTAGATTTAATACATTTCATTTTCATTATTTAGGAGAAGGGATAATGGTGTTTAACGCTACTTTCAACAATATATCAGTTATATCGTGTCGGTCAGTTGTATTGATAGAGGAAACAGGATTATCCGGAGACAACATAACCTGGCGCAAGTCACTGACATGATGCTGTATCGAGTACACCTATGTGCGTTTGCATCTTAAATCTTCTCCATTTTACATCTAATTTACTAGATACCTTGTACTAGTAAGGGACAGATATTATTGTGTAAAAACCACTCTGATTCTACCAAAAAGTTCTTTGAAACTGATATCAACATGCTAGAGTTTTTGATTGACAACATGGACACCATATTTGTTATCTTTGGTGGACGTGTTTTTCAAGAGACAGTCGGCATGCATATGGGTACACGCTGTGCTCCTCTTCTCGCCGACTTGTTCCGTTATTCGTATGAGGTAGACTTCATACAGGGGCTTCTCAAGAAAAACGAAAAAAAGCTAGTCACGATCGTTTAATTTCACGTTCCGCTATATATATGACGTCCTTTCACTAAATAATTATAGGTTTGGTGATTCCGTTGATCGCAACTATCCCATTGAGTTTGAAATACAGGATACCACAGATACATATAGGTCTGCTTTATACCTTGACATACAACTCGAAGTTGACAGTGAAAGGCGGGTAAGAACGAAACTTTACGAAAAAAGAGATGATTTTAATTTTCTCTCAGTTGATACAATATTCCAGAGCTTGTGGTTTCTATCCCGATTTCCTTGATAGAGGGTTGCTGCTAACAAGGAAGCTACTGAATTAAAGGTTCCTCTTGGTTAAGTTGAAGTAAACACTTCGAAAGTTTTACAGTTTTCCATGAAATCGATTGACCGCTATGGAATATTTGTGTCACAAATGATTATGGATCTGTTCCACTTGTAGTAAGCACGTCCCGATCCTTTCCTCATTCATGACTTATCACCGGCTGTGTAGCTAGATTAACACGACGGACGCCAATAGTGGAGCAGAAACTGCTCACCCTTCCGGAGCACCTGAGTTCATCCACGGTTTTTAGTGGGGTTCGTGTCACTCGATCTTTAGCTTTAAGTGTATGTTCTGTAGATCTTTGGCCATTGTGTTGTCTGTAATTCTTTGATGTAGGGATTCTGATTGCCCCTTTGGTATCTTCAAACTCCTCTTTCAATTACCAGGTCATCGGTCAACGTAGCACTTGTTATTCTGAATTCCAATGAACTTGAATTTTAGATCTTGTGTTTGGTAAGAAGAGTTTGAAGATATCAAAGATGTACTCAAAAACCGTAAATGGCAGGATAGACAATACAATGACCAATAAAAAAGGGAAAAAAGGACAAACAATAATCTACAAAGTAATACACAGAAAACTAAAGATTGAGCAACAGGAACCCCATTAAAACTGGGGATGAACACAAGTGCTCCGGAAGAGTCACCAGTTCCTGTTCTACTAATATCAACCATAATGCTATTCTTTTTACAAACCAGGTGATAAGCCATGAACGCAGAAAGGCCCGGATTGTATTTACAACAAACGGATGAAGAGCGTGAAGATACCAAATAGGGAATACGGATCCGTATATCGAAGAAGGACGAACTATAACATAACAACAAAAATAACTACAAAACGACAAACAATAATCTACCAAACATTATATAAAAAATTAATGATCGAGCAACAAGAACCCCACTAAAACCGAAGGTAAATTCAGGTGCTCCGGAAGAGTTGGCAGTTCCTGTTCCACTAATATCAACCATAATGTTATTCTTGTTACAAACCAGGTGATAAGCCATGAACGCAAAAAGGCCCGGATTGTATTTACAACAAACGGATGAAGAGCGTGAAGATACCAAATAGGGAATACGGATCCGTATATCGAAGAAGGACGAACTATAACATAACAACAAAAATAACTACAAAACGACAAACAATAATCTACCAAACATTATATAAAAAATTAATGATCGAGCAACAAGAACCCCACTAAAACCGAAGGTAAATTCAGGTGCTCCGGAAGAGTTGGCAGTTCCTGTTCCACTAATATCAACCATAATGTTATTCTTGTTACAAACCAGGTGATAAGCCATGAACGCAAAAAGGCCCGGATTGTATTTACAACAAACGGATGAAGAGCGTGAAGATACCAAAGAGGGAATACGGATCCGTATATCGAAGAAGGACGAACTATAACATAACAACAAAAATAACTACAAAACGACAAACAATAATCTACCAAACATTATATATAGAATTAATGATCGAGCAACAAGAACTCCACTAAAACCGAAGGTAAATTCAGGTGCTCCGGAAGAGTTGGCAGTTCCTGTTCCACTAGTGGAACTCGTCGTGTTGCTCTTGTCACAAACCCGAGGATATTTCATGAATGGGTAAAGGACCAGATTGTGACTGCGAACATATCGGTGTTCATTTGTGACACAGATATTCCGTAACGGATAATCGTCATACACAATAAAGGAGATGCGTGTAATAAAAACATAGATATCCAACTAAGTGCACACGGCACGTTTCAGGAATAACCTTCATCATGTACGCTCAAAGTCACAAGACGGGAAAGCCAAATAATGTAAATGTTTGCGATCAAATAAGCAAAACGATATAAACAGGATATCCAAAGTCATCTATGGCTGCGTTTCAATAACGTACGTTATCTAGGAACTGCCCATTTACTTATAATAAACCACGCAATGTCGAAGCACTGACTACTGGGTGAATAATACCTCCGTGAACTAAAAGTCCACCAGCAGAGACATGTAACCAGTGATAGTAAAACAGTTAATATATAATTTATGAAAAGAACATGTCAACCGATATAAATAAATCGAACAATCTCCTTTCACCTGATCTCTATGAACAGACAAAACACCACGTCATATGACGTTAGATATCTATAGGTCCTGGCTTGGGTTAGAAATCTATAGGTCCTGGCTTGGTTTATAAATCTATAGGTTCTGGCTTGGGTTAGAAATCTTTAGGTCCTGACTTGGGTTAGAAATCTATAGGTCCTGGCTTGGGTTATAAATCTATAGGTCCTGGCTTGGGTTAGAAATCTATAGGTCCTGGCTTGGGTTATAAATCTATAGGTCCTGGCTTGTGTTAGAAATATATAGGTCCTGACTTGGGTTATAAATCTATAGGTCCTGGCATGGGTTATAAATCTATAGGTCCTGGCTTGGATTATAAATCTATAGGTCCTGGCTTGGGTTAGAAATCTATATAGGTCCTGGCTTGGGATAAACATCTATAGGTCCTGGCTTGGGATATAAATCTATAGGTCCTGGTTAAACTGGTCAATGGGATTCCCAATACTCCTCTTGTAAACTCGATCTCGAACGTCAAATGTCTACTTTAGTGTGTACAGTAATTTAGCAGTATCACCGACCTAATATTAAATGTATTGTTATTAATTAAAGAAAAAACGTAGTTGGTACATTACCTTTAATTGTGTTTTGAATGAGGAAGAGGGAAAATATGTGACAAAATCATAAAACCGTCTTAAAGAGGAAGAAATAAGATAAAAAAAGTAATAAAATAAATCAAACTAATAATTTAATAAATAAAGAAAAACATAAATTAATGATAAAAAAAACATATTGTGGGAACAGTTCCAAAATCCAACAGAAAAATCGTAAAAAAAGGCAAAATCTATACCCTTAACACACAAATACATGGGCCGTTCTCGTTCCTGGCATAATCTATATCCTTAACACACAAATACATGGGCCGTTCTCGTTCCTGGCTTGGTACAGGAATCTCAATAAAACAAATGGCAGGTTAAACTCTTTGTATGAGCCCGTACTAATCACTCTTTTGGTATTGATCAATGGCGGATATGACAATGAACATAACAAGGTTGGCGTTTGTATGTCCCAAGGATTTCAGAATATGCGCCATTCCCAAAAACAGGAAAAAGGGAAGATGACATTTTTAAATAATACAGCCGTTTTTTCATAGAGGTGTTCACGTTTTGTCATAATACAGATTAAATGTGTTGTTATATGTGTTTTGATGTCTAGTTTGAGTTAAACCGTATATTGACTGGACTACAATGTCTGTAAATAAAAATTGCTTGATTTGTTAGTTTCGTTATTTATAAAACGAGTGCAATGAATGTAGCAGGATTTACCTACCTATTCGAAACATCCGGTCGGGGCAGCTCGTGTATTCATATCTAATCTCACACTTATTAACTAAAGTTGTGACCTCGAATACCGCTCATGACTAGGTGTATTCAATAAAACATTATGCGATAAAGTTTGTCCGTGACTTGCAGCAGGTCGACGATTTTCTCCAGGCATCCCGGTTTCCTCCCTCAATAAAACTGACTGCCACGATATAACTGAAATATCGTTGGAAGTGGCGTTGAACACCATACCCTAAACCACCTATTACATATGTGAGTATAGGTATCCAGTATTTAGATGTCCAGTAAATTGTCTGAGAGAATACAACATATACATGTAACATTCATACACGAGGGACGCCTTGGATCCATAGAACTCTGTCACCTTTTTTGAAGTGCCTGTACAAAGTAAGGACAGAGAGCTGTCGTGTATATGAGTGTTAGTGGTACCGATGTTGTTACTGTTTCTAGGATTTTAATATTTCATTTTGGATCTGTTCCGTCAACAATTTTTTTTTCAAAAAGAACATGGCAACCCTCCTTAAAAGTTAAATGGTCACTCACTGATTAAAAAAAGCTGAAATATTACTCACTTAATTATAAACAACATTCACCCACACTTTCTAAAACGGACAGCATTAAGCGTCTTTTTGTTTATATCTGAAATAATATATATTATAATAATCTAATGATAGATACAGCAAAAGGACCCAGCAACGACCACACAGTTGTACATGTAGTTTCCCCCTCTTCTTTTTAGTTGTAATTATATTTGTTTTTTGTTTGTTTGTTTTGGTAGGATTACTTTTGTTTGTTTGTTTTGGTATGATTACTTTTGTTTGTTTGTTTTGGTATGATTACTTTTTGTTTGTTTGTTTTGGTATGATTACTTTTTGTTTGTTTGTTTTGGTATGATTACTTTTTGTTTGTTTGTTTTGGTATGATTACTTTTGTTTGTTTGTTTTGGTATGATTACTTTTGTTTGTTTGTTTTGGTATGATTACTTTTGCTTGTTCTTTTCTGTTTTTTTTTGTTTTGTTTTCTTTTATGCTTTGCTTCGTTTTTCTTTAATTTGTCATTTGTTTGTTTGCTTGTTTTTGTTTTTTGTTTTGTTTTTTTTTGTTTTTTAGTTTTGTTTTTGTTTTTACCGAATCAAATTAAAACACAATAATCTTTAATAAACCGTATACGTGACGAATTATCCCATGTTTATTTGTGTAATGTATGAAATGTCATACGTCAGGAATGGCTACTATCTTCAACAATGACTGTATACAATACCTGACCCTTGCTTTGTATATTAAATCGTTTTATGTTCACAAGTAACGATACTCAACCCCAAAGATCGTTATGTATACATGTAATACATATATTACAACAGGAAGTTTCCTAAGTGACATACAATACAATTCAAAATTTAAATTATGTGACATATTTGTAAACAAACTTTTTAATTTTATTTTCAAATCTTTTCACTTTGATCGAACTTGATGACGGTCATTTCAGAAACCCATGGCGTGCACTAAAGTTAATATCTACATTTGTATTGCCTTTTTTATAATCTAAGAATGGTGTTTTCATGTTTTTGTTTCTTTTATTTTTCACAAAGGTGATATAGTAATATATGTGTTAGGACTAAGGTTATGGTGTTTAACGCCACTTTCAATAATATGTCAACAGGATTGGTGTACCCGGTGAAAACCACCGACCTGCCGCAAGTCATTGACCGACTTTATCACATAATGTTGTATAGAGTACATATCTCGTCCTGATATTGTTGTTGTTTTTGTTGTTATTTTTATTGATATTATTACAAGAAGTTGTCTTAAATAAATCATGTCCGTTACAAGAAGTTGTCTTAAATAAATCATGTCCGTTACAAGAAGTTGTCTTAAATACATCATGTCCGTTACAAGAAGTTGTCTTAAATACATCATGTTCGTTACAAGAAGTTGTCTTAAATACATCATGTCCGTTACAAGAAGTTGTCTTAAATACAATGTTCATCATGTCCGTTACAAGAAGTTGTCTTAAATACATCATGTCCGTTGTAAAAAGTTGTCTTAAATACATCATGTTCTTTTCAAGAAGTGTCTTATATACATCATGTCCGTTGCAAGTAGTTGTCTTAAATACATCATGTACGTTACAAGAAGTTGCCTTAAATACATCAGGTCTGTTACATCTTATTGTTCTAGCATATATATATATATTGCAAAGATGAATGATATCGATATGAATGTAACTTCCACCAAAAAAATATCCTTGGTGATATAAAAATCGCTACGTGTTAGTTACACTGGAAAACTTAATTGATGGATTTTTCATTTAGATTTAAAATTTCAACAGAAAATTTTAAATTGATACCACCTAAATATTTCAATTCCGACTAATATATGATGTAATGTTCACAGCCCCTTTCCCCTTTTACATTAAGATTGTTTTAGCAGTAACTTTCAAACAATTTAAGGCACACCAGTGGAGAGAACGTGTGTGAGCGAATGAATGAAGATTTAGAGTGACTTTACTGCAGTTTTTTTAGTGTTCATATTTTAAACAAGCAAAATACTTATTTTTATATATTATAATCAATCTAAAGGAGATATAATAATGTGATAATGATAAACCATTAAGCATATTAAAACATTATATTATAAAAGATATTGATAACTATCCTAAAAATAAATAACTGATAAAAATGGTTTTATTTGATTTATTGTGTTTAACGCCACTTTCAGCAATATTTCAGCTATATCAAGGCGACCAGCTTTAGAGGTGGAAGAAGTCGGAGTACCCGGAGAGAACCATCGACCATGCGCAAGCAACTGGTAAAGTTTATCACATGCGGCTGGGAGTCGAGTGCACCCTTTTTGTAATTTACAAAGCCAGGCGCGAACCTACGCCGTATTGGTGATAGGCTTGTATGAGTTGTTAAGTAATCCAACTACCTAACTCATTGAGCCACCCGAGCCCTGTGATAAAATTGAAAATCTCAGTGAGAATAACAGGGTATATATTTAATACATTTTTCAAAGATTACTATATTTTTAATTTAAATTATAAGAAACGAAAAATATTAAGTAAGTTCATAATTTGTGGTTAAGGACTTGGAGTTATAAAAAGGTCGATATTAGATTCAAAAACATATTGATGATTAATATCATTTCTTTCTTCATTGTCAAGTAAGTAAGAATATAGATAAACAACTTTTAAATCATTTTGTTAAAAGTAGAACATAATTATCATTTTTTAAATCATTAAGAAGGCTTTTAAAATCCTCAACATCTAATGGCATTAAAATGTCGTATCATTTATAACACAGTATTTAGAACGGAGGAGGGGGGATACTAGCTGCAATAATGTAGCTCCTGTGACAAACTTGTGTCTCGGCAGAGCTACAACGCGGTCCCATTCGTCACAATGGAGCAAAAAAAAAGTTGCAGTTGAAACATAAAAACTCACTATTTACGCTTCAAACATTTCATTATAACAATTACTGATGATCCCAGTCCTTGATAAATCGGTTTGGCTGAGAAATATATGCTTTTCAAAGTTAGCAACAGCCTTGTTCAAATTTATCGATCGTTTTCCATAACCGGAAACTACGGAAGGCGGAGCTTTTCTAAATATGGTATTTCTGAAAACAAGCTGATGTAAACATTCGAATCGTAACTACTCGGCCATTCTCGCTACCCTGTTATTTGCAGGGTAGCGAGAATGGCCGAGTAGTTACGATTGGTAAACATTCACGCCTAAATCGCCAAATATGGTATCGACATCCAAATAGTGAGGCCGGAAATGACGAAATTCAAAATTTTCAAAGAGAAGATTATTATTTTGTGGGAATTACATTCTAAAATACTGGTAGGTGATAAAAAGTTGTTATAATAATGGACAAAGGGAAAGGTTATGTCTTATTATTGATAAATGCAGGCGTCAGAAGCTCTGTAAGCGAGCGCAAAAAATCTCGGCGGCTGCTCCATTACGTGTAATGGCATCCCGTTATAACCCTTGCGAGTAAGCGAGCATTTAGGGTTTTATTATTAGAACTAGGGGGATACAACTTCAAATTTAAAAAATCTCTCTCATTTTATCATGTCTTGGAATCAAATTTTTGACACGTCCCAACTTATTCTTTTCTTTTCTGTTTGAGATGTTGTAGAAAAACGTAGCCGTAAAATAATGTAGGATAACAGACAAAGGAATGGGTACCAGATGTGTCTATTTCGACTTTTCGTGTTCTTATTTCACTTTTTCAAGTAATGACTTCGTCTTTTCGATTTTATCCGTTAATATTTAGTATTTCGCTTTTCAAACGTAATGCATTAATGAATTTACATTCACTGCATGCCGAAAGGTTGGAAAGTCTCAAAACGTTCAAAATATTCAACATCACAAAACTCAAAACGACGGACCATAAATGACAGCCAGTAAAACTGATGAAATATTTAAAAGTGTAAAACGTGACCTTTTGTTTATAATGACGATTTATCTAAATTAGAAACACATGTGCTTATAGTATTAACAGAATAATTATGAAGTTTTGCTACATGGGTACATCAGTTTTTTTGTTTTTTTTTAATCACAGATTTTATTGCACTAATTGCTGTTAACAATTTACTAGATATACAGCTTTTACCTAGTATCCCTAGTTGTTAATCATTAAATAGCAAGGGATTTGCTATTTAGTGAAGCTTAGTTCAAAATAAATGTTGTTAGTACACTTATACAGTTAATATCCAGTATATATTGTAATTCTGACATGTAATAAACATATAATAGCTGTCTATGGTGTTTTCACATGCTTTTTGTTGACAATATCCGGATATTTGACACTTTCAAACCGATCACGGTCGAAAGGTTAATTGTTCATGCTCGTGGATTACATGCACGATTGGCGGTGTTGCTTTTTCCTATTTTGATTGTAGTTCGCTTTATTTTCTAATTGTTAGAATATGATATCTATGAGTGAAAGGATTACTTCTGTCCGCTGTAAAAAGTTTTATTTGTGACATGTAAGTATTGAGTTTACTACAATATAAGTGATGAAGACAAGTTTCATATTATTCATTTTTTTTCTCTCTCCACATGTGAAATCACGTGACATTACAAGAATACTGAAGTGATGTGATATATCAGCTGTTTAGGTATACATGTGCTTTGCTTATGAAATTTCCTGTAATATTTGTATCGAACACATTATTTACCTCATCTTTAAAAAATTTAAATATATCTACTTTTTTTTGTTTTTGATTTGAAATATAATAAGCTTTATATATAGAAAAAAATATTAAGGTTATAAGCAGGTTAAGATCAAAATATGCCTGGTCATATATTTTGTAGCCAAAAATCAGAGATTCCAGGTTAAAAACATGATCTCCTATATAAAGATTTGTTGTCATTTTTTTCACCTCTTGCCAATATTTTTTGTTATAAGCTCGCTTCGTTAAGCGAGCTATTTATGACTGAAACATGGTAAAATTAAATCAATAACGAAATAATGAGGAATACCATTTACTTTGACTAAAACAGAAATCCTTATCATCCATACACTATGCCTATGAAAAAGTTTCAACACATCCGGGTTATCCATACCACTATGGCTATGAAAAAGCTTCAACACATCCGGGACATTCCGGGTCACTGCTTTTCGCGACACCCTCTAGACCTTATGAAAGATACGGTGTACGAAAGGTATCGAAGAGCGAAATACCGGTATTTCGCTGTTGCCTATTGTTTGCTTGTGAAATAAACATTAAATTTAATTCAACGTTCTTCTTCTTTGACGAAAATATACAAATTAATTGTTTGAAATGAATATTTAAAGAATTTTGTCTGTAAATTGAAACCGATAATTATCGAATCCTACACGGAAAGTAACGAGTCTATAAAAATAACACGATTACGCAACCCGATCGTCTGCTCTGGATTATTGCTAAAGCAAACGCAAGCTTATATTTATATTCGCTTAATCGCATCAGGTATTGATAAAATACACAATTGCACAAAATGTCTCAAAGAAAATCACTTTCAAAAGTTCCGTTGACCCCCCAATTTACAACAAATGGTCCAAAGTCCAATCGGAATAAAATCCAGGTGTTAAGCGGCCTTACTGTTTGGATTATTTCATCGCGTCTCATTGACATTGGCGATACCACTTCATTTTTAACCTTTTCGAAGTTCTATTCAACTATATAATTTTATTCTACATTTCCACATGGATCCTGGTGGTAAAATCTACACTACTGATCAGTTTAGATATTGGAAAGTCGAGAATCTTGACGATGAGAGGTCTGACGAAAACAAGAACGAAGTGGGAAGGTACCGGTCGTTTCGCCCCAGAAAGTGAGTCGATTCGCCCCACTTAATCGCTATTATATAATAATAGATGAAGTATTTTTCGACAATTTTTGGTAATTATTTATTTATTAGTTGTATACAAAAAATAATAATAACAACTGATAGGTGTCTATGTCAACAACTAATTAAAAAGTAATTTGAAGCCATGCAGAACAAACAATACATAGCCATAGGATACATATACATTTATTACTGTACTGTATTGTTCAAAGAAATTTTACAAATTTAAGCAGGTGTCAAACAATTTACTTTATAATGATTTTATTGTCAATATATATACAATTGGATTGGGAACAAGTTTTTACAACTTGCTAGTCCCTCTCCATACACATTTAGATACAAAAAATGAAAAGACCAACACCCTTAGTTGGATTTTTAGAGTGCTACAAAATGTAGTTCATTGAAACAACAGTCTGTGGGTAGATATGTCGTTCCATTCAATGGCCTTCAGGCTTGTGTTGTCGGCAGGTAAGTTAAACTTGCCTTTGATGCCATCACAAGATTATGTTTTATACATTTTTGTAAGATAACAAGAGGTGCTACGACAAAATTTTGAGTGACTGGAATTTCAGACTCCCTTCATTGGGCTTCAAATGTATTCTGGTAGGCTTGATGAACATGATTGATGGTATGCAATTTTGGACACCAATTTTTTTTTAGACATTAAACAGTTCTTGTTAGCCCATGGTTATGTTGCATTGACAAATGACATGCTGAAAGCCTATAAGGTTGCCCAGGTCTGAATATTTTTAAGTGGGTGGTTGCAGGAGGCATATTTCCTAAAGACGAAGTCGAACAACAACAACTTATGTATTTTAAGAACAAAGTGTTCACCATCACAGACACTGGATGACGACCCCCACAATGTATAGATATTGCACCAAAGAAGATGAAGGTTTGACAGAAGGAGCTTATTGTTCTTGCACTGCAGGGTATGAAATTTATGCATGTTTTTCTTTATTCTCTATATCGTGTCTATGCAGTGCTAATTCAGGACCATTAGATAATAACAGAAGGGATTGCAACCAATCTTGGCTGAAATGTTCCTAACAAATTCATGACAAAATGTTACTATGGTGTCAATGAATCAGTACATTTCAATAATGTTTGAGAGATGTCAGTTCATATCTCTCTAGCTGGAAGCTAATGATCTGCGTACATATTAGGTTTGTCAACTACTAACAATTACAATACATGTATATACAATGTAGCTTCTATAGTACAAGGTAGTACGTTTCAATAATGTTGAAAAGATGTCAGTTCAAATCTGACTGGAAGCTAATCTATGGGTTTATTTTAATATATGCTTGATCATGTTGACACAAGTCCCTAGCTTAATGAAAGTTTTGAAGAACTACTCCTTTTTCAATGCGACCGCAAAAATGTTGTGTAATAGTTAGCATGCTCACCTAGAATGTGGTAGATCCATGGGTTCTAGCCCCTGTCTAGTCAAACCAAAGATTATAATATTAGTAAGAATGCAGCATTAAGGAGTAAGAACAAAAACTGGTCGAGTCAGAATAATGTTTCAGAGTGGAACGACATATCTACCCACAGACTGTTGTTTCAATGAACTACATTTTGTAGCACTCTAAAAATCTAACTAAGGGTGTTGGTCTTTTCATTTTTTGTATCTAAATGTGTTTCCTGTTGCTCATGCTTAAATAATTTACACATCACATGTTATAGTTTATGTTTCTTGTTTGGGGGGGGGGGGGGAACTTTTGTCAGAGTGTCCCCCAATATTAACTTTTTGATGTTAAAAGCAATATAATTTGCATTCAATCATTAACTTAAGACTTAATCAGGATAAGGGGAATGTGTTTTATTACCTATTCTTCAATGTTCCAGTTCATAGTTTTGTTATTTTACAACATTGTTATTATACATGTAGCTGACCTTTTAATAATGTTTTGTTTTTGCAATAAATATTTTCTTGTTAATGAATATTTGTTTAATTTTTGTGCTCTATAATTTACAAAAGTTATCGAGTTGAATCATTTACAAAGTACATGTGCATGTACATATTTTGCCCAACCAAGACTGACTTGTTCCTGAATTTAGCACTTTTTCCATACTAATCCTTATATGTTATTATTGGTCTCCTGACATTGGCATAAACAAGAAAGGATGGAGTGCCTCACGAACAGAAACCACACCATAATAATGTGCTTGACATACATGTAAGAATGGAACATGACTGTTAATGTATAGCCCTGTATCAGGGCATACAATTTAACCCCTGTCTGTCCCTCCCTATAGTTCTGAGCTACAGTTTTTGTAATATTTTGTAGTGTTTTTAATGTACAAATACTAAAGGTGTGCATTCTTACAGGAATTTGACTTCTAAAAAATCACAAAATGATATATAGTTGAACTAAGTCATTTTTAAGTTAGTACATCTAAATTGTCTTACACACACAGACTTTATACATTCTCTAACAAAAGGGGCACACCAGTTTTAAGTTGGGCCTTTTAAAAAGTTTTATTTGATGCTCCATAATATGATAATTTACAAATTGCATGTTTAATGTGATATAAATATGATAAACTATAAAACCATGCAGAAGTCTAACATAATGCCAACTTTAAAGCATTAACATTACAAAGCTGGTTTTTGTACGAATACCTGCCAGTCGCTTAGGGGGGAAAAAGACTTCTTTTGATTTCCCTTTTTTATAAGGACCCCTCCCCCCCTTTAATAGGATAGTCGGACAACAAAATATACAAGATTTAGATTAATTTTCTTCAAGCTAATCGATAAGTACCCGCTAGGATGATATATTTTATTTATTCTTGCAGGTCTAGGATGTTTTGTAAACAGTACTATTTGCGAGGTTGTGTCACAATTCTCTTTTCCGGGCATCCAGGTATTTCGGTCAACGAATTATCTCCCTTGTCATTGAGGCGGTGAAACATTCGCCATTTTACATTTGATTTTCACCGCCTAAAGATGGCCGACTCGTTGTTTTTAGAGGAAGTGACGTCACCCCAGAAAAGAGAATATCCTTGGAAGTTGGAACTACTACATGTATTCTACTATGGCTGAATATTCACACAATCTCTCATTATTTTCAAGATCTACGGGATACATTACATGTAGTCATAAATTATTTTCCTAACCAACAAATTCACGAAAACCTCCTTACGACCGTGACGATATGTGCATAACTGCCACGATGAATAAACTGCGTCACTGTGTTTACAAATGCAATGACGTCTTGTTTACGTTTTTTCACTCCGATTGACCTTTGAACCATAATGGCGGCGGAAACGTGAAATTGAAATCGTAACTACTCGGCCATTCTTGCTACCCTGCAAATAACCTTGTACGTACATAGTAGAAATTCCAATATGGAAGACATACTAAGTAAAATCTAATCATGCAAAACTAATTAAAACTTTAATTGAAATATAGAAAATTGTTTAAAATATAACTTTATCAAACTTTCATGTAACTGACATGTGAAAAGTAGTGCGATTTATACGCCTAATGCATACAAGGTTATTTGCAGGGTAGCGAGAATGGCCGAGTAGCTACGATTGCGTGAAATTGGTAACCGATAATTATCGAATCCTACACAGAAAGTCAGAAAGTAACGAGTCGCTAAAAATAACACGATTGCGCAACCCGATCGTCTGCTCTGGATTATTCCTAGAGCAAACTCAAGCTTATATTTATATTCGCTTAATTGCATCAGGTATTGATAAAATACACAATTGCCCAAAATGTCTCAAAGAAAAACACTTTCAAAACCTTATGCATATGTCAGAAACCCAGTATGGATAGAAACTGCTGTTTGATTGTTTTTTGTTGTTGTATTGTATATATGTCATACAGTGATACATAGAAAGTTGAAAAATGTTGTGTACATGAAAAAAAATTGATGTTAAAAAAAAGGAGGGATGGGCAATCAGAAGCACCATAGGCATAGGGTCCTGTCCACAAGTACCTGTGGCTGTGATCTTGAAGAGTGTCTCAGACCCTATGCTATGTGCAACATTTACATACTCTATTATGTCTACTGGTGGTCACTAGCAAACCAAATTTCTATTTTCAGGCAAAGTTGGTAAATAATTATATGTACATAAGCATAAAGTTTTGCATATGTTTGCTCATCCAAGACTAAGGATATCTAATTAGTGATTAGATTCGCGAGCTTTCCAGGCAGTGCCTGTTTCATATTATTTACAATCAAGGTAAAGATGTTTGTAATTTTCTTTTTCTTTACATACCAGACAGTCACTATTATTTATTATTATACCTCAGTATATACTTTCTTAAAGCTTTTTTAAAGAAATAAAAATGCTATTGTTTCACATTTTTAACACTGAGACTATTGACCGGTCCATAGTTTTCAAGACTATTGACTGCCGCTGAACTATTTACTGGCAATTTAAACAACTTTCGCGGAATTTTTAATTGGACGTCGCTTATTGGACAAACTACGGTAATTGTTATGCGTGATCCTCTGGCGTTATCGTCGCTATCGAGAAACCCGGATTGTTTTGTCAAAATTTCAAAAATTTCATGATTTCAAAATTTTCAAAATTTTTTAAAAATTTCAGTTTTCATAAAATTTCATAAAATTTCAAAATTTTTAAAAAAAATTCAAAAATTTAAAATAAATAAAATAACAATTTTAAAGTTCAAAATTTCAAAATTTTCACAAAATTTTCACAAAATTTTAAAATTTCAAAAAATTTCTAAATTTCAAAAATTTCCAAAAATTCAAAATTTTCATAAAACTTGTAGTCACCATGTACATTTATGTAGAAGTCTACTTTCTCAAAAGAATCAAACTCTTATGAATAACTGGGGAAACAGCATAACAATGTCCATGAGACAATATTCAGATTTATAATGCAAAATACTGGCAAAAGATGCGTGATTTTATTATTCTTTATCATTTTGAGGTGATCATTCAACTATGAGTCTAATGTTTTTCGGTATAATAAAATACTTATAGACTGTGTATTCGGGAATAGCAAGTTTCTTGTCCCCTCGACCCTGACTATTAACCTCGGCTTCGCCTCGGTCAATAGTCAGTGTCTCAGGGACAATAAACTTGCTATTCCCTCATACCCAGTCAATAAGTATATACTATTCTCCGTTGTTTTAACAATTCTTTGCATGGTAATATGAAGTGAATAAGTTTCCATTTAAAGATTTTTAATTTATTTAACTCTAAATAATTAAAAGTGAAAAAAAAAGTTTGTGTTATACATGTTAAAGTATGCATTCTGTCCTTCTTTAAACATATTTCCCATTTAGTATAAGCTATGGGTTTTTCTTTTACTTGAGATTCTAATAATATTTTATACACCTCTTTGTTTTTTATTTGTAGATTTTGGATCTGATTTTTTTCAATTTTGACATACTTTTTTGGAATTACTTGAGTTTTTATTGAATCTTGTGTTATCAGAGTTTCTTTCCACAGTTTTGGGACTGCCTTTTTCAAAATATTCAGTTTAGATATCCAGTTTTGTTTGTTTCTTAATTTGGCCATAATTTTATATTCTGAAATATGACCATATTCATCTAAAATATCATTAATAAAAATGATTCCACTTTTTATCCAATTAACTTTTACTAAACATTTGCCTTTATATTTTATATACTTATTTCCCCATATTATTTGTTTTTTTATTTCTCTAAAATTGTGTGGACTTTTATTTTCCCTCCCTCTACAGGTAATCCATGTTTTCAATAATTCTTTATAAAATGCTGGAATATTTTTTGTTAATTCATTTTCCAAAGATTTAAAGCTATCTAAATTCATATTAAATATGAGAAAGTTTTCTCCTATATTCTCAAAATACTTTTGTGGTATAATTTTCCAGTTTTTGTTACTATTTTCCAATAATCTTAATATCCATTTTATTTGTAAGGCTTTTATATATAAGTATCTATGTTGGTCATTTTTAACCCTCCTTCTAAATAGTCATTAGATAAAACCGATCGCTTAACTGGATCTTTCTTTCCTTTCCATAAGAATTCATATACAATATTTTTAAAGGTTTGGATATATTCTTTTGGTATTATTGTGCAGGAACCTATAACTGTTATGTTGGGCAGTATTAGTGATTTGAACACTGTTATTCTCCCTATTAATGAGATGTTTCTCTGGTTCCAGTTTTTTATTATGGCTTTACATTTACTAATTTTTCATAATTTAATTGATCACATTGAGTCTTATTGTATCCAAAATATACTCCTAAGCTTTTAATGGGTTCATTTGTCCAAGTAATGTTTTCGTATTTGTCTTTAGTATGTTTTAATCTTCCTAGCCAAATTCCTTCGGTTTTATTTTTGTTTAATTTAAGGCCTGATAGGTTGCCAAATTCTTCAATTATATTCATAGCTATAGTTATTTCGTGTTTTGTCTTTAGAAATAATGTAGTGTCGTCAGCCAGTTGACAAATTTTTAAGTTGCCTGTTATACTATTATTCTATTCCCCTTATATGTTTAGTTTCTCTTAGTTTAATGGCCATGATTTCTACTGCTAGAACGAAGATTAAAGCTGAAGCCGGACACCCCTGTCTTATCCCTCGAAAAACCTTAAAAGGGGCAGAAACCCACCCATTATTTAGAATACATCCCTTTATATCTGTATACATTGTTCGAATCCATCTTATGAATGGACTTTTAAAGCCAAATTTTTCAAGACATTTAGTCATAAAAGACCATTCTAAAGAGTCGAATGCTTTTGTAAAATCTAGAAATAATATGGCTCCTTCTATGTTAAACTTTTCTGAATGATCTATTACGTCTTGAATTTGTCGTATATTGAAACCTATGTATCTATTTTTAAAATATCCTTTTTGATCCGAGTGAATTATGGATGGTAACACTTCTTTAAGTCTTTGGGCTATTGTATATGCTAGTATTTTTGTATCTGTATTCAGAAGAGTGATTGGACGATAATTATCCAGAGATAATGAATCATTTTTTTTTAAATTTAAAGATATGGCTCCAATTTTTTGTGAGTTTGATAAATGTCCCCTCTCATAGTTAAAATTAAATACTTTTGTAACAAGTTTTTTTAAGCTATTCCAAAATTTTCTATAGAATTTGACGCTTAAACCATCAAGTCCTGGAGCTTTATTTAGTTTCATTTTAATAATAGCATTTGTACATTCTTCTATAGTTATTTCTCCCTCACATTTCTCGCTTTCATTGTTATTTAGTTTATTATGAACTTTTGTATTTTCAATATATTTTTTCAGTTTGTCATTATCTGGATTTGTTGATTTATATAATTTTTTATAATAGTCAACTTCTATTTCCATTATCTCATTTTGATCAGTAGTACCATTTTTGTCATATAATTCATTTATAGCCTTTTTTGTTTGTCTTGTTTTTTCGAGCCCCAAGTAAAAAGCTGTATTTTTTTCTCCTTCGACGATCCATTTTACTCTAGATCTGATTTGTCTCCCCTTTGTTTTTTCAGTGTACAGTTTATCTAGTCTTTTAATTGTTATTTCTAGTTTTTGTTTTAATGATGTATCTTCTTTATTTATTTATATGTACTAGTATTACTTAGTTCTTCAAGGTATTTTAATTCATTTTCCAGTTTTTTAATTTCATTTTTTTTTACTATTTGCCAATTTTTTACAATGATCAATTGTTTTATCCCTCACTTCTAATTTGAAGTTATTCCAAAGAATATCTAATTTGGTTTGTTCTTTAAATTTGTGTTGATATTTAGTGATTAATTTTTCAATGGATTTACAGTATTCTTGGTTTTCTAAAATATTTGTGTTTAGTTTCCAATATCCATTTCCCTTATTACCTTTGAAAAGCTTTAGTTTTAAAGGTGGTCGGTAAATTTCAACACAATAGGTCTTATGTCACTTGAATAAGAATTCATTAAGATTTCTGTCGAGACAAGAAAGTAATCAATTCTTGTTGCTTCAGATTTATCTTTCCTGTTCCAGGTAAATTGTGTTTTAGTTTTGTTTTTTTGTCTCCAGATATCAATAAGTTTGTGTGATTTTATCATTGATTTCAAGTTATGGACTGGTTTATCAAATTTCTTTGATTGATATATTTTTTTTGTTTCTATTTTTGATAAAATATCATTATAATCTCCTGCTAGTATTATCTGACCTATACTATACTTATTGATAAATCTATCTACTTGTTTGAAAAAAGTGTTTCTTTTTTTCATATTATTGGGAGCATAAATGTTTATTATAGTGTAAATAGCATTGTTTATTTCGACATTTATAAGTAACAGTCTTCCCTCATTGTCTTTATATTCATCAATTAATTTGAACTCTACATTCTTTTTTAACCAAATTGCCACCCCTCTTGAATTACTTGTACTATTACTTTGATACAGACTTCCTTTAAAATCTTGTATTAATTTATTTTCAATATTTTGTGAAAAGTGAGTTTCTTGCATTAAAAGGATATTACATTGTTGTTGTTTTGACCATTCTATTAATCTTTGTCTTTTTTCAGATTGTTGAAGTCCATTTGTATTAATGGAGCAGATATGTAGAATATTATGATTCATTTTGAATTATTGGTTTAAAGAAAAGGTGAGTTATATTTATACTTTTAATTATCATTGTGGTCAAACTATTTTCTTTGTTACTAGTGTAGTGAATCGTGGGGGATGGGGGCCGAGGGGTTCCGAAGAGCACCCATGATGCAACAGAAACTGACCACGCTGACCAGAGCTAGCTATACCACAGAACTAAGTAGACGTAATTTATACCACGAGAAGAATCCAAGAATACTGACAACGGGGAAGAGTGTAGTGAATCGTGGGGGATGGGGGCCGAGGGGTTCCGAAGAGCACCCATGATGCAACAGAAACTGACCACGCTGACCAGAACTAGATATACCACAGAACTAAGTAGACGTAATTTATACCACGAGAAGAATCCAAGAATACTGACTGTTAGCAGTACAAGGTAGTTATTAGTTAAGTACTAATTACTATATTGGCGCTGCGACTACAAGTCGAATTATACGCGAGAAAGGTTATTAAATTAACCAAAAGCGATTTTTTTTTAGTAAAATCGCCACTCCGCCATTTAATTTTTTTTCTTTTCTGAAGGGGACAATTAATTTTTTTTAATTGGTTTCGGTTTTGCCTGGCTGATAGGACCTGGTATTTTCAGGGGAAATTGTCCGTTTGGAAATTTCAAGGGAAGATACGCAGGTGGGATTGGCAGACAAGATTGGAAATCTTTAATTTTTTGCCCGTTCAGAGAAGTACCCCTTTCCCACCCACGTGTAAACCCCACCACGGGTGAATTTTTTTATTTTTTTTTGTTTTGTTCTAAAGTTGCCTGGCTGATAGGACCTGGTATTTTCAGGGGAAATTGTCCGTTGGGAAATTTCAAGGGAAGATACATAGGTAGAATTGGCAGACAAAATTGGAAATCTTTAATTTTTTCCCGTGATTGAGAAAGTGCCCCTTTCACACTCACGTGTAAACCCCACCACGTGTTTCAGCAATCACGTGTATTCCCCAAATGTGAACCCCAAACCGGAAGCAGCTTGTTTATAGAAGCCATCTTTAAACAAGAGCTGGTTAAAAATAAGTTGTAAGTCCGGTGCCCCCAACAAATTTAAATTTTGTTTGTGTTTTGTTTGACATTATCGATTTTAAACAAAAGTAGACAAAAGCGGCCCAGTGTAAAAATCTGGTACGTTAAAAATTGTACACATACGCATACACCACAAAATAAAAAGCCACGTGTTTTTGTTGTTTATTATTATTAACAATGCCGCGTATTTTCATTAACAATTGTTCCATCGAGGAGCTGATGTCAGTACCAGGTATAGGGGCAAAGGTAGCCGATAAAATTTTGGAATTAAGGGAGGCAAAGGGTGATCTGGAATTGGATGACCTAAATCAGGTTCCATATCTTAGGATAACACAACCGTTACTGGACTGTCTGGATTTTACCTCTTTTGAAAATAAAGAAGGAAGGGGATCCCTGTATGATCGACATAGGGAAAGTGTTAGGAGTGTTGACAAGTTAATAGGGAAGTGGGATGGGACAGGACAGGGTCAAGTTAAAGAAAGGGGGAAGGATATGGGTACATTTGATAAAGTCCCATCAGCGGGAGGAAAATCATATTATAATAAGCAGGAGGGGGATTGGTGGCAACAGGCCAATTTACCCGAGAAATTAGATTATGATTATAGTGAGATGGAAAGTACTTTCATGGAAAGAAAAACCCCAGGGGGAGTTAAAAATACATCAGCTCCGGGACAATATCCGCTGCCATCAGTTCGTCGAACGCGACGAGACGATTTGGATTGGGATTCGAGCAGCGATGAGAGGGATCGTTCGTATATGCAAAACGTGCATATACGAGACTCTGATATTCGTGCGGGGTATGCGTTCCCGAGAGAACCAGGCCTTTATCATAGTGGGGGGGGGGGCTGAGGTAAGAGTGCCGAACATACGAACTGTAGCCCCGGCTAATAGGGAAAGTGTTTGGAAAGACAGGGGGGGCCGCTATTCTCCTCCGAGGAACACTGGAGGGGGGTGGAGTAGGGAAAATACTAATCCCTTGTTGAGGGAAAGTAGAGGTAGAACAAGACATACCCTAGCAAGGGAAAATCATGTCCCTAGAATAGTTCAACGTAGAGATGAGTATGATAGGGAAAGGGAAAGGGAACATTACCGCCCAAGTGGGGAAGACATGGAAGGCCCAGGAGGAACAAACCCAACTATTCCGAGGGTACCGAGTAGCGAGAACAGGCCTGGGTGTCCCCCCAGAAGAGACCCCGAAAATCCAAGCGGGTATGCAAGAAGGGAGGAGTATGAAGGGGAGAGAGGTCAAAGGGGAAGAGGGAAGAGTGTTAGTTTGCCTATGTCCCTAAAGTTTGATGGGAAATCAAATTGGAAAGCATTCTACGCAAAATTTTCCCGATACGCGGAAGTTAGTGAGTGGACGGAGGGGGAATGCAGGGACCAGTTATGCTGGTGCCTGGATGGGAAGGCAAGTGAATATTATGCCCTCCTGGTTGAGCGGAATCAGGAAATGGTATATATGGACCTAATACAGAAATTAGAGAAACGGTTTGGTTTCCGTGAGCTCCCCGAAACAGCCCAGGTCCAATTTAATAATGCCCGTCAGACTCCGGATGAACTCCTGGAGGACTGGGCGGATCGGGTTTTGTCCCTAGCCACAAGGGCATTTAGAGATTTGCCCGAAACTCACATGTATAAACAAGCAGTAGTGAGGCTATGCCAAGGGGCAACAGACAAAGAGGCCGGGAGTTATGCCTCCAATATCCGGCCTAAAAACATAGAGGAGGCTATTGATCAAATGAGGTGGTTCCAACATAATAATCAGGCCATATTTGGAACCACCCTTGGGCGAAATCCTCGAAGGGAGGTGAAACAAGTATCTCCAGGGCCTCACTGCGAGGGAGGGGCCAGGGTGTGCGCAATAGGGACTGATCAGGTTACAGATAAGAATTTGGGGGAAGTACTGTCGGCACAAGGGAAAGAAATGAGAGAGATAAGGTCCAACATAGCAGCACTCTCCACTCAAATGGCAGCCATTATGGAGGAGGTGAAAAGAAATCGAATAGATAGGTATCGAGCACAATCACTAAGTCCATCCCCCAGAAAGGGGGATAAACAAGGATGCTTCCACTGTGGGGCCATGGGACATTTCAAGAGGGAGTGCCCAAAGTTGGGGTCACCAACAGGGGAGAAACGAGTAACATTTTTGGGAAATAAGGAGGCTTTAAACTCCAAAGGGGCAACTCGCGAGACTTGAGCCAACCCCTTATCGCCAATATACATAGTCTCAAAGAAGTAAGAATGGAGGAGAAGAATCAGCAGGATAGGTTTCTAGGGGTAGATAGGGAATGGGGAGACGATCCGGAGGGACGAGTAAAAGTTGAAGGGGCGAGTCAGGAATACGAGTTCTCAAGTGAGGAGTCGGAGGGGGAGGAAAACAATAGGGAAGCAGAGCACGACCCTCCGGATTCTAGAAGTCCGGAGGGACGGGTCAAAGGTGAAGGTGAGAGTAGGGGGTATGAGTTCCCCAGCGAAGAGTCGGAAGGGGAAGAAGACAATAGGAAAGTCAAGGACGACCCTCTGAATTCTAGTAGTCCGGAGGGACGAGTTAAAGGTAAAAATGAGAATCGAGAGTATGAGTCCTCATGTGAAGAGTCGGTAGGGGAGAAAAACAAAATGGATAAGAGGGACACGGGCGAGTCCATAGAAGAGGAGGAAAAGGGGGTAGAGGTTAATATAGGGAATTGTGTTACAGAGGAGGAAGAGGACGGAACAGTAACGGTGCTCAAACTGTCCAATGGGGTAATGTTTAGGGTCCCGGTAGAGGTACAAGGCATGCAGTTACAAGCTGTAGTAGATACAGCAGCACAGGTAACACTAGTGTCTGAGGAATTCTATAAATCATTGGACCCTACCCCACCAATCCGTAAGGAAGTGGTTATGAACACCGCAGGGAAGGGAATGCAGATGAATGGGTATATTGCTGGCCCTTTTCAGGTAGTCCTAGGGACACATCTATTCACAGTAGAAATTTACGTGGCCCCAATAGAGGAGGATATGTTACTGGGTTTAGACTTTTTAGAGGCTAATGGGGTATCCCTACATCTCAAAGAAAAGGAACTACAGATCGCAGGGGATGTTATACCCATGAGTTTGGGAACAGGAAGCCCTTTAGTCAATGAGAAAGAGGCGGGGGTGTTCCTAGCCAAGGGGTGTAAGGTGCCCCCTAATTCAGTCATGAGAGTGGGGGCACAGCTGAGTGAGTCTATGGCAGGGGAGTATATAGTAAAGGCAACCACCAAGGGTGAGCTATTAATACCTCGAACATTGCACAATGGGGGTGATAACCCAGTGCTTTGTCTGATTAACATATCTGAGCACTATATAGAAGTAGAGAAGGGGGAGTTTTGGCCTATGCAGAAGAGGTGTGTTCGAACGTAGAGACTATCGGAATACAAAAGGTAGAGGTTGCGGAAAAGGGGGGTCCAGAGAATGGAAAAAGGGAAATTCCCGAACATTTGACTAATCTCTTTGATAAATCCAAAGGGGAGCTGAATGAGCAGGAGCAGACACAGCTTAGTGAGTTATTATGCGAGTTTGAAGACGTGTTTGCTAAAAGTGAGTTTGACTTAGGGAAATTTAATACAATCCAGCATGGGATTGATACTGGGACCAATCGCCCGGTTAAGCAGAGAATCAGGCGTACCCCATTAGGGTTTGCAGGAGAAGAAGAGGCCCAATTAAAGAAAATGTTGAGTGCGGGGGTGATCCGGCCATCAGTGTCTGAGTGGGCATCGGCTCCGGTTCTTATCCGGAAACGATGTGGGTCAGTGCGGTGGTGTGTGGATTACAGGGCCTTAAATGCTCTCACCATTAAGGATGTGTTTCCATTGCCCCTAGTGGACGAGTGTCTTGACACTTTAGCCGGGAATGTATGGTATTCCAAATTGGATGCCAATTCAGCATATTGGCAGGTGAAAATCAAACCTGAAGACTGCTCCAAAACGGCCTTTATTACTAAATACGGGTTGTTTGAGTTCGCTAGAATGGCCTTTGGGTTATGTAATTCACCAGCCACTTATACGAGAGTTATCAACCTGGTGCTGAGGGGTTTAAATTGGAAAGTGGTTCTGGCTTTCCTGAACGATATCCTGGTCTTGGGGAAGGATTTCGAGGGGCACTTGGCCAACCTAAGGGCTGTATTGGTTAGGTTTAGGGAGTATGGGCTAAAATTGAAGCCCAAAAAATGTGAACTGTTTCAAAAGGAAGTAGAGTTCCTGGGTAGAGTAGTGGGACCTAGAGGAATATACATTGGGCCAGGATATATCAAAGATATAAAAAACTGGCCAAGGCCTAAGAATAAAAAAGAGGTGGAGAGGTTTTTGGGGTTCACCAATTACCATAGGGCCTTTATTGAAGAATATACTCAAATGGCGTTTCCCCTTCAGGCCCTAACAGGGAAACGGACATATCAATGGGGAGATGAACAAGAAAAGGCGTTTGATGAGTTGAGGAATGCAATGGTGAGAGCACCAGTTCTGGCTCTGCCTAATGCGACTGACCCCTTTATACTGGATACGGATGCATCCGATAAATCGGTGGGGGCTGAATTGATTCAAATACAAGAGGGGGAAGAGAGGGCAGTAGCGTACGGGAGTCTTACCTTGACTCCGGAGCAACACAAATACTGCACCACTCGAAAGGAATTATTAGCAATAATTAGGTTCTCTCGACAGTTTAGGCATTACTTGTTGGGTAGGCATTTCACGGTCAGGACAGACCATAATAGTCTGACCTGGCTGATGAATTTTAAGGAGCCACAGGGGCAACTGGCGAGATGGTTAGAAGAACTGAGTCAGTTCAATATGGAAATCCAGCATAGACCTGGGAAGAAGCATGCGAATGCAGATGCCTTGTCAAGGATCCCTGGGGGGGAACCATGTTCAGACTTCAATCTAAGAGTGAAATTACAGGAATTGCCATGTGGGGGGTGTCCCTACTGTACTAGGGCCCATATAAACTGGTCCGGTTTTGATCAGGATGTAGATGACGTGGTCCCCTTGGCAAATAGACCTTGGGGTAAACCCGTGAGAAAGGGTCAAAATCAGGAGGAAGAAGAAATGGGACCTAGGGTGGCGGAGATCTGGGTCTCTACGGGGGAAGCGGGACATAGACTTAGATGGGAAAGTATCAAGGGAGTCCAAATGGTTAGGCAGGCAGAGGGCATCAGTTTTCAAGGCCCAGGTGAGGACGAAATGAAAGAACAGCAACGAATAGACCCCGAATTAGCCTGGGTGGTCAGGTGGAGGGAGACAGGGGAGGAGCCCACTGAAGGAGAATTGTTTTTAGGGGACTCTAGAAGCAAATATTATTGGATAAACAGGGAAGTTTTTATCTTGGAGAAAGGGGTCCTGTGGAAAGAAGGGGATGAGGGGAAGACAGCAAGGAGGGTGGTCCCAAAGAGGTATAGGGAACAAATTGTGAAGCTTTGTCACGATCCCCCCCTAGCTGGACATCAGGGCATAGAAAGGACAATCGAGAAAGTGAAGTCTAGGTATTATTGGAGGGGGATAAGTAAAGATGTGTCGGCTTATGTGAAAGGGTGTATGGAGTGTAACCAAAATAAGAAGGCAACGGTCTCCGCTAGACACCCAATGTTATCCTATCATTCAGGATCGCCAATGGAACGGGTTCATTTAGACTTCATTGGGCCCCTACCTCGCACTGAGAGAGGAAATGAACACATCTTGATGATGGTTGACCAATTCACCAAGTGGGTAGAGTGCATCCCCTTGCCGTCCCAAAGTGCAGAGGAAACGGCAAGAGCCGCGGTGAATCAGTTCTTTTCTAGATTTGGGTGCCCATTCCAAGTATTCACTGATCAGGGGAGGAATTTTGAGTCCTCTTTGTTCAGGGAAATGTGTGAATTGCTTCATATACATAAATCAAGAACTACCCCTTATCGTCCCTCGGCGAACGGACAGGTAGAGCGATGCAATCGTACACTGATGGCAGCGGTGCGGTGTTTTATTGGAAAAAATCAGCGGAGCTGGGATAAATACTTACCGCAGTTGGCAGGGGCACTAAGGTCCTCTGTAAATAGAAGCACAGGGTACACACCCAATATGATGATGTTGGGTAGGGAGATTGGGCTGCCTGCGGAACTAATGTTCGGGAGTCCGGGGAACACCAGACAGCCCGAAGGGGACCAATACGTAGGGGAGTTGCAGACAGCTATTGAAGGGGCCCACAGGGTAGCTAGGGAAACTCTCAAACAATCCCAAAAACGAATGAAGAGAGATTATGATGTCAAGGCGAGGGTCAGGGAGTTAAAACTAGGGGATTTGGTGTATCAGTTGGACACTGCTACAGTTAAGGGAAAAACTCGAAAGTTGAGTCCCTCGTGGAAAGGCCCCGGAGTGGTAATTGAAAAGTTGACCCCCTATCTCTATAAAATAAAGTTAAAGCGGGTGATAATCACCGCTAACCATGATAGGTTGAAGTTATGTCATGACCGGGAGGTTCCAGAGTGGGCCCAAAAACTGAGTCAACAAATGATTAAGGGGACAGGATATACCAAGGAGAAGGGGGGCGTCAAAGATCAACGGGGGTATAGAGCTAAGCTTTATTGTGTTTGTCAAAAGCCATACACTGGGGAGTTCATGATTAGGTGCGATGAGTGCAAAGAATGGTATCATGGTGATTGTGTAAGGATAACACAGGAAGAGGCAAAGGCCATGGGAGATTTTGTCTGCTCGGGGTGTCACAGGCATCCCCGGGGGAAGGTATAGTGCAGAGGGGGAAATATTGGGGAAGCAGGGGGCATACTGACAGTGTTTGAGGGAAAAGGGGAAGGTAAGGTCCACCCATCGCGACATATTTATTATTTAATAATACTTGGGGGGGAGGATATTATGGATAATGACGATAAGGGGGTTTTTAATCAGAATGGATAGTTGGTGCATTGTGGGTGTAGGGGGTGACACAGACTCTGGTGACTCCTAGAAACGCTGTCCCATGGATATCGGAAGCTTAGGGCTTGTGGAGGCTTTATCCGCCTCTTGTGAGCCCTAGGGTAATTTTTGGATTTGTCATTGCATCCAGGATGGCCCCTTGTTTCTGGGGGTTTCTCAGTGGCTGCGGTCCGGGGTCCTTTAAATTAAAACGGGGAAGAGTGTAGTGAATCGTGGGGGATGGGGGCCGAGGGGTTCCGAAGAGCACCCATGATGCAACAGAAACTGACCACGCTGACCAGAGCTAGCTATACCACAGAACTAAGTAGACGTAATTTATACCACGAGAAGAATCCAAGAATACTGACTGTTAGCAGTACAAGGTAGTTATTAGTTAAGTACTAATTACTATACTATTGAGTATAATAACACACTTTATAATTATCCATTGTGGATCCTCCTGATAGATAATGTTTACAGGTTTGTTTTTGGTATATTTACCTATAATTACCCTCCCTTGAGCCTCCTGATAAGTAATGTTTACTGGTACATTTAGTCACCCTATTTTTATGAGCTTCAGATTTTCTTATTAGATTGTTTTTTATATACTCAAATTGAATACATTTCTTATTACATACCCATTTTATAAAGTTTTCATTTACATTTAAAATCGTTCCCTTTAAACAGCTGTTAACTGTTGATATGTTTATGCATATTTTATCGTTGTTTCTTGACCCAAATGTCAAGGTTGTTATATAAATAGGACACGTGACTTTGTTTATAAACAGGACCACGTGTAGTCCTTGGAAAACGAAAGTAGCATAACATAGAACATATACATAGACATACAAACACAATAAAACATGGACACAATTACAAATCAGCAAACAATTAATAATGCACATAATATTCCTTTCATGACACATGCACTTCTTATTATTTATGTCTTTTTGTGCATTATGGTTAAAAAAAGATATAATGTGTACACATTTGTAAAAATAAGATAATGTATAATTATTCTGTAGCATTAGCACATAGAGTTCAGCACAAAGTATTAAAAAATACAGTAAACATGAAGCTAATACGTTTTTAAAACCTGTATATACAAAGTATCTAAACACAATAGTACATGATATGTATATAAATGTCTTAGTATATTGTATTCACCAATATTATTATTAATACTCATGGATATGAATTGTACAAATACTTTACTATGGTCCAATTTTTTGAAGACTTTACTGAAGAGAAAGGCTTTATTAATTTTTTTGTAAGATTTTTTTTTTTTTGTAATATGTTATAACCTCTATTTAATTGATTTTTCAGATGTAGTTCCTGTACCTGTTTGTGGTCAGTACATACATGTATCATCAACCTAAGACATTGAAGATTCAGATGATCATTACATGTGCCAAATTGTTCTTGCAGCACTGTCGCAACTGTTATGCCATATTTACTTGTTACTAAGAGCACGTAGAAAATGTAACAAACCGATGAGAAGATGAAGTTTAAATGAGAACTATACATTTATATATATATATATATTTTTTTTTAATGTTTTTTATAAGAATTATTAAAAATTAATGAGTCTATATACAGTAGTTTTTTTTACAGGATCATATTTATCGACCTGGTTTTTTTGCCTTTTTCACTCAGGAGGAGTGACTGGAGATTTTTCTAACAATTCTGAATGCCCTTTCTTTTTTTCGGTGTCGGTTTGCTAGATTCTTCACTGTTAATATTTCCTGCTAGTTTTTCATTGAGATATTGTGTCATTTGTTGTTGTTTTTTCATAATTGTGGTCGGTTTATCTCCTTCTCTTTGTTCACCAAGGATAGATTGAGACTGTTCTAGTTTTCCTTCCATTGCCTCAGTATTTCTGCTATTATCATGGTTTTCGATTGGAGGATTTTGTACAGTTTTCTCTTCTTCTTCTTTTGAATTGTTTCTCATGTCGTTTTCTTGATCATCAACATGATTTTCATCTTTATTATCATTTTCCATATCAGATTCACTACTCGAATCGTCTCCATGATCAGAGAATGATTCTTTTTTACATTCCGATTGCTTGTGTCCCAGAACTCCACAAATACGGCATCACCAATCGGCTACACACTCATTTGCTTTATGGCCATTTCCAAGGCATTTGGAACATTTGAGCTTTTCGGCCCATGGCTTAGGTTGGCCGTAATGCAAAATGGTTGCTCTATATTTCCCGATTACAAGCGAGCGGGGTAGAGGTGTGTCAATGGGATTACATATAATTATTCGGTCTCCTGTTTGACAGTTCGTGAGGTAGTTGTCGATGCGTAGGCGTTCCCTAAAGAACTTGACTATATCACAATTATGATCTTCTAGGGCCTTGATGATTTGTCCGTCATCTGCTGATAAAGGTATATCTTTCACACGCACCTTTGTTGTATCAGTTTTTTCTTTGAATGCATACCTGGGATTTCTTGTGTAAAAGTTTACCGATTTGTTTCTAAGCACCAAGGTAGATGAAAGTAATTCCAGTGTATGGTTTGACCAATTGCTGCTAAGCTTCCGTAGAATCTATTTCATCGTTTCATGAAATAAAAACCTAGATAAGGGATTGAACTTGACCCCCAGGTCCCAGCTTGGGTCCTGGCCTGTAAACAGGCTGTAAGCCACCCCTTTACAACGGGGTCGCATAAGATGCGTCTAACATAATTTACAAACAGATTCATATAATGTGAAACACTAAAATATTACAAATTTCCAATAAAAAAATAAGACTTATGGGTTAGGATTATTCTGTTTAACGCCACTTTCAACACTATTTTAGTTATATCGTGGAACTGGAGTATCCAGAGAAAACCACCGACCTGTCGCAAGTCACTGACAAACTTTATCACATAATGTTGTATCGAGTACACCTTGCCATGAACGCAGTTCGAACTCACAACATTAGTGATGATAGGCACTGATTGCATATATGGGTAGCTCTAAATCCGACTACCATACGATCTTGACCACGAAGGCCCCTAAAATACTTAAGGGTTATTTCTCGAAAAACAATAGTTTTATCGAAAAAGATAATAATTTCATAGCCATGTATTAAATTACATCAGAAAACATTTCTTGTATCAACAAATTTTGAAATATACATTTTCCTATTGTGGCCATAAAAGGAACCGATATTATTAATAAGAGCGTGCGTAAAATAACACGAACGGACGTGGACCTCAATGAAGAAACCCTACCTATCACTTAAATTCTTTATTAAACACGATTGTACACATCGGGCATATAAAATTAAACTAATCCCATACTTAGGGACGCTTTGAGCAACTCTATGGGATTGAGCACTGGGAACATTTGACAGTATACCCAAGAAAAAAGGGCAAAAAGACAAACAATGGCCAACAAAGCTATGCACAGAAAACTAACAGATTGATCAGCACAAACATCAACTTACTATAAAACGGGGATGAACTTATGTGCAACGGAAGAGTAACCAGCTCATGCTCCATCAATGTCACCTTTTCCGTTACTCGTGTTAAAAATACGACGATAAGCCATGAACGAGGAAAGACGGGAGTTGGCCACGACAAACGGAACATCCGACATACATTCGCCAAACGGCCATCAAAACCATTACAGCGACTTTAAAAACACTCAAAGTGATGACATTAACCCCTACATATGTAGGTTATATGGTTTAATTATGACTCCAATTTTTCTGTATTTTTTTGGATTGGAACGAAAATCTATATAGTTGCATATCATCATGTTGATGTGTCATGTGTGCATCATCATTTCGCGAAAATCAGAGTCAAAGTAAGAGTTGTGGTCCTTTATGACATAGACATTAAAAAGAGTATATCGTGTGTGAACACCAGTTCTCCTATAGATTGTTTGGGATTGTAATAACATTGTACCTACTAGCTTATCATCATATGCTATGTAGCTGTTAATTACATCTTTTCGCGAAGATCATCAATCATAGTAAGAGTTCATGATTATTTACAACACAAAAAGGCTGGTTGGCTCAGAAGCAGGATAATGTGTACCAGTGGAGCGACATATCTACCCGCCACATCTCTGTGTATGTCCCAAGCAAGAACCAGGATATCCAACGCCATATGTCGTGATCGCTTATGTGGTTAATGGTTTGAAGTGAGAGGTGGTGGTTCATTTTGTTCATACTGGTGGACTTGTTCATCATTATACTATATACATTTTCTTTTCAATAAAAGAATAGACTTAAATACAATAAAAAGCATGTATGTACAATGGCAAACAATGGCGGTCGGACAGGGAGGTCTAATGTGGGCTCTGATATTTATTGCCATTGCACTCAGATTCAGCCCAAAACGACTTGAGAACTTTAATGGATTTAACCCAAAAGCATCAGACTTAGGATATTATGCAAGTTATGACCTAAATTATCTTCAGAAATGTGATTTTACTTTAAAAACATTGTTCCCTGTCCAGAACAAAAAAATGACGCCATGGCGGACCATAGACGAAGACATCAAATTACAACTCGTAACTCCAAAAACAACATACTACATGGAGTAACACTTTTAATTCTTATCAGCGGTGATATTGCTGAAAACCCAGGCCCAATTAAATTTCCTTGCGGGTCCTGTGCAAAGCCAGTAAAGAAAAACCAAAAAGGCATACAATGCGAAGATTGTTTATTTTGGTACCACATAAAATGCATCAATCTTCCAGTAACATACTACATAACATTGTCGGAATCTACCGATAGTTGGTACTGCAGTAGATGTACCCTTCCCGAATTTACAGACTCATTTCTCGAAAAGTCAAAAAACGAAAGTGACATCGATAAATCAGCCGAGTCTGATGGTTATCTCACCTGTGACAATTCATCAACAACTAAAATCGATGAGACATTCACTGACACTCAGTTCAAAGTAAATGATTTCCACTTTTGGCGTGCGGACAGAAACCAGTATGGTGGTGGTTTGGTAGCTTATGCAAGGTCTGACCTTGCTTGTGATAAAAAAATGAACTTAGAATACCAGACTATAGAATCAATATGTATAGAAATTAATATAAACAATAGAAAATGGTTAATATCAGGTTTATCTGATTCTGAATTTACAAAAGACTATACCAAAACGTTTGATAAAACAACCACTAAATATGAAAATTTCTTAATTCTTGGTGATTTAAATTATGATATGTTAGTAAATGAAAAATGTACAGCTTTAAAAGAAGTTTGTGATATATTTGATCTAACAAATATGGTAGTTGATCCAACATGTTTTACAAAAGGTGCATCACCTAGTTTAAATGATGTCATACTTACTAACAAACCAAATTATTGTATGAATACCAACAATTATAACTGTGGTATTAGTGATGTACATTATATGTTATTCAGCTATCAGACAGGGTATATAATGTGACATTCCCGGCTTATGATTTATATTCCCTGAGGCGCAGCCAAAGGGAATATAGAGCATAAGCCGGGAATGTCACATTATATACCCTGTCTGATAGCTGAATAACAAATATATTACGGATTTAACCTTTTTTTTGTTAAATACAGAATCAAACTGTCGTATAATTTTTTTTTCAATTTTTTTTTATTTATTTATTTTTTGTTTGTTTCCTTTTTGTTTGTTTATTTTTATTTTTATTTTTATTTTCCTTTTGTTTTTTTTTACCACGTACATAGTCCCAATTCATATTTAAAACCTTATTAAATATTTTGCATCTTTTATTTTCATTTTCCGTATTTCTAGATGTCCCTTTACGTACCTCTGACATTCTTTGTTCAATGACGTCAAATATTTTTCACGTGATATTTTATGTACTGAGGTGTCTCATAAAGGAAAATCCTGTTCAATATTTCTAAATCAACACAATTTCATATGCAGTAAATTTAATAAACTTTATAATTATAACATTAATATATTACATAACAAAACAACGGGTTTGTGAAACAATTTCAATAATTAAAATGTTAACAATAAGCAAAAACTTGTTGTGGCTCCGTGACCTCGAAAGTTTTAAAGGCGGAAACTTTAACACACTTTCATTTGTTGATTGTTATGTTCAAATTTGTAATGGTACAGCCGTGGAACATGGGAGTTTGCTGAATTGTTCTGGTGTTTGTGACGGAATTAACTGTTGTAAGAGTGTTATAATCACAAAATAAATCATCATAATTTACATCCAAAATGTCAACGACGTCCGTAACCGACGATGAAACATGTGTATTGGCTCTCATTTGAACAAGTGATGTTGAACTTGAACTGTTTTGTGTCGGCGGCATGAGTTGCAACCGGGAAGTACTGTGCGGTGGCATTATTGAGGATAGTTGAGATGGTTGCTCTCCACGAACAGAACGTGTGATAATGTCTCCCATAACTTGTTTTTCCTTTGATGAAACACGTTGATTGCACAGTTTCTTCCGAGGATAGTTGCACCCGTTGCACGAATTGAGTGGTTGGTGTAGATTTGTGAAAGGTATATTTTAATTTTTTATTGAAGAAAAGAATATCTTTTTTGTTCATACAACCGTTTTGAGTTTAAAAACAGCATTTAATTTGGTAAAAATACATTTATTATTCCGTATTATGATATTGATTAAGTGAAGCGTAAATATTTCTGTTTTTGTCAACCACGTTGTTATTGTTTTTTGAGGCCCAAATGAGGGAGACCGAAAACGTACATATATATATACCCCGTCTGTTTTCCGAATATATGCTGACATTCAGGGTTGAATAACCAATGAAAATATGTGTAACAAACTAAATTCGTAATATAACATTATATCAATACAAATGAAAGGTAATCTGCCATCAAATAAAAAAGAGTTAAAATGCTTTAGAAGTTTTAAAAATTTTGACCAGGAAAAATTTACAGAAGACCTAAATAAAATTGATTTTGATAAAATAACTGATCAAAATGATGTGAACAAAATGTATTCAGATTTTGAAGAAGCTTTCATACAGACTGTAGATAAACATGCCCCAGTAAAGCAAAGAAAACCATGTCAAAATCCAGCACCATTTATAAATAAGGAATTAAGAAAAGCTGTATACAAAAAAAGACAGTTGCATAATAAATATAATAAATGTAAAACTAAGAGTAACTGGGAAAATTATAGACAACAGAGAAATCTAGTTACAAAAATTAAGAAAAGGTCTATTAAAACTTATTTCTTTGAAAGATGTATAGGTGGTCCCAAATCAAAGGATTTTTGGCCTACTATCAAGCCATTTATTACCAACAAAGGTAGCCATTTTACTAAAAATATCATACTCTGTGAAAAAGATGAAATCATAAATGATCAAAACATGGTAGCAGAATGTTTTAATGATTTCTTTATAAATGTGGCAAAAGATATTGGAAATGTAACTGTTGTAGATAAAAATCATCCTAGTATCATTGAAATTAACAAAAATAAAAAAGATATACCTAATCTTGAATTTAAAGAAATATCTGATGAATTTGTACATAAACAAATAAATAAGACCAATGTTAAAAAAGCAACAGGTAGAGATGGTATATCAGCTAAATTATTAAAACTAGCTAAACCTGTAATTGCAAAACCAATAACAAAAATGATAAATAAAACAATAACAAATTCTGTGTTTCCAGACCAACTAAAACAAGCACAAGTTGTTGCACTACACAAGAAGAACAATGCATTAGACAAAAGTAACTATAGACCGGTAAGCATACTACCTGTTATTTCAAAATTCTTTGAACGGGCCATTCACGAACAGTTAACAGAATATTTTAACAATCACTTCCATCCATTTCTGTCAGCTTTCAGATCGGGCTACGGATGCAATACTACACTACTAAAAATTATAGAAGATTGGAAACAGGCACTAGACCAAAATAAATACATTGCAGCAGTACTAATGGACCTGTCCAAGGCCTTTGATTGCCTACCACACAAATTATTATTACTCAAACTTGAAGCATATGGCATGTCAAAATCTGCATTACAGTTAATTGAAAACTACCTTACTAACAGGAAACAATGCGTCAAAGTTGGTACCACACTAAGTAACTGGCAAGACATCTACAAAGGCGTACCACAAGGGTCAATTCTAGGTCCTGTACTATTTAGCATCTTTTTAAACGACATTTTTCACTTTACCACAAGCAGCACACTTTATAACTATGCAGACGACAACACTCTCGCACATGCAGATGATAATATTGATAAAGTAGTTGAACATTTAGAAAAAGACAGTTTGGCATTAATAGAATGGTTTTCATGTAACCAGATGAAGGCAAATCTTGATAAATTTCAGGCTATAGCTATTGGCAAAAAGTCAATGGATAAAAATATTGTTCTTGATTTAGCAGGAAATAAAATTAAATGTGAAAAAGAAGTAAAATTACTAGGGGTTACAATTGATTTTGAACTTAAATTTAATTCTCATATTTCAAACATTTGTAAAAAAGCATCTAGGCAGTTAAATGTGTTAAAAAGGCTAGGTAAATATTTAAATAAATTGGGTAAATTAACCATATATCATTCATTCATATTATCTAACTTTAACTTCTGTCCACTTTCATGGCACTTTTGTAGTGAAGCCAATACAAATAAAATAGAAAAAATTCAGGAGCGAGCACTAAGATTTATTTATAATGATTATAATAGTACATATGAAAACTTGTTAATAGTCTCTAAACTTCCAACATTAAAAGTGAGAAGACTGAGAACTATGGCCATTGAGGTTTATAAAATTCTACATCAAGAAAGTCCTTCATATTTACATGACTTAATCAAAATTAAAGATACTAAATATTGTTTTAGGTACGACAACATTACAGAAATCCCTTCAGTACGAACAACAAGGTATGGTCTAAAATCCTTTCGATATGCTGCTGCTAAACTGTGGAACGAGTTGCCAAACCACTTTAGAACACAAACATCTTTTAATCAATTCAAAAATTTAATAAACTCATGGAATGGAAACTCGTGCCGCTGCAATGCTTGCTGCTAGTATAATTTTTTCTAGTATAGACATTGCATGAAATTTACCTTACTGCTGCTTTCTTGCTTTTGTATGCTTTTCAGTTTAACTTTATTTTATTTTAGTTTTTTTTATTTAGTGCTTGGCTATTCTGCATGAATATTTTTAAAATATTTTTGAAGTATTCTTGAAATATTTTTGGAATATTTTTAAGATATGTTTTAGGAAGTACATAAATATTTTACTTTGTATGCTTTTCAATTTAACTTGTGCTTTATTTATTTTAGTGCTTGGCTATTTATGCATGAACATTTTTAAAAATATTTTTGGAATATTTTAAATGTTTTAAAAGTACATGAATATTTTATATGTGTTTTGAGTTTATTTGCTTAAAATTTGCATGAATGTACTTGTATGTGTAATGGGTGCTATAAATGTCTGCATCTATTTTGTGTTTTGACTTCTGGTCCTATGACAATAAGTACACAGAGAGGCACTGGCTGTGGAGGTCCAGAGGTCAAAACACAGAAATGTATGCATAAATATTATCCGGATATGTATTTAATTTTGTATTGCATGACATGTTTTATTGTGCTGTATTTAATTTATGTAATTTATTATACATGTCGGTTTGAAAAGCTCTTGAGAGCTTATGTTGTATTGTTATAAAATGTACCGACTTTAAATAAAACTTTTTGATTTTGATTTTGATGTAAATAAAAGGTGGCAGTGAGATGATGGATATGGTAAGAACACTGTCATTTAACGGGAAGCCAACGACTACTCTGAAATAAACCGTTGATGATAAGGAACTGTTGTTATTTATCTTTCACGTCTTGCCCTCGTGGAGTTTTGCCTTTGATTCGTTTCGAGCAATCACCGGACTCCTCATTTCTAAGCCCAGAATGGAAAAGAAGGCTCGGTTTCTATATACCTAAAATGTTATTTACACAATAAGCATAAAAATCACTAACGTCTAATATAATTATAAATATTACAATTCAGGAGAGAAGTTTTTTTCATCATCATCGTTTCAACTACTAAATAATACAGTGCATGCAAACAGGTAGATACGATAACGTAACCCTCAGTCCCCTTTTCACTGGAGCAAAAGCGGACTGAGGGTTACGTTATCGTCTCTAGCAAACAGGGCCTCCAAGAGAAATTTTGCAAGGCAGAACAAGACTGCTTTGGTGCCCCGGGGACAGGCTGGGGATTTGAGGTCAAATAAAACCACAATGTAAATGTGAGTGATGATCAATAACCAGAATTCAGAAATCTCAATTTTATATAACCAATAAACTAAAAATAGTTGAATATACATGTACCGTACTCCAATAAAAAGTAAAAATCAAAATAAAACGTCTATGGTTAAGGCTATGGAGCCCTTCAGAGATTCACAGACCCCCCTTCTTGGTTCTCCGGGTACCGCATCGATGTACCGGCTGAACCCCCCCCCCCCCTCTCATAGGCCCTGCATGAAAATACGTCAATCATGAAGAGGTCAAGCCGATCATTTTCAACTCTCAATTATAATTATGATTTCCATTTTTATTTAAATTCTATATAAGTTTGTGTTTTAAAACAGATCTATAAAATCAATGTATATTTTCATTTCCATTGTCCATACCGTTTCATAAATACATTGTATTCATACCAAGAATGTTTTTCGGTATGTCTTACTGAATTCCAAAGATTATACAAGTACATTTTTTGCCAGTTAGGCTATTTATGATATAGAGTGCATTATAATACGTCCTATATATACAACTGTATAATCCCCAGACGATTTCTCCTAATCGCCTGTGCATGCCTTTTGACAAATAACACCTTTTAAACGTTTCCGCAACTATGTACCACAAAGCATAATACCCAGATTCTTTTTCACATTAAACATTTTTATTCAATTCATTAATTGCATTGTATTTATACCTCACAACACGATATTGCTGAAATATTGTTGAAAGTGGCGTTAAACACCACTAGGAAATAGAAAATGCAAATATGCCCGGTAAAATGCAAATAATTAAAGATTACCAGTTATATTAGCGTTTGATTTTGTCTGTTTATATAATTATGAGTTTGGACTTTCCCTTTGTAAGATTGTTCGGAGTTCGGTAATTTTGTTATTACCTTTATTTACCAGTTAAATTAGCGAATTGTCTTGTTATATTTGCGTTTTACCTTTTAAATTTGCATTGTTGTGGCATTTTAGCGTTTTTCCTTTTAAATTTGCATTGTCGTGGCATTTTAGCGTTTTTCCTTTTAAATTTGCATTGTCGTGGCATTTTAGCGTTTTTCCTTTTATATTTGCGTTTTTCCTTTTAAATTTGCATTGTCGTGGGATTTTAGCGTTTTTCCTTTTAAATTTGCATTGTCGTGGCGTTTTAGCGTTTTTCCTTTTATATTTGCGTTTTTCCTTTTAAATTTGCGTTTTTCCTTTTAAATTTGCATTGTCGTGGGATTTTAGCGTTTTTCCTTTTATATTTGCGTTTTTCCTTTTAAATTTGCATTGTCGTGGGATTTTAGCGTTTTTCCTTTTAAATTTGCATTTTACCAGTTAAATCGCACGGTCTCTAAATCACTCGCTGAGTAGAGAGATTACGTAAAACTGTAGTCGTCACTAGCTCATTGAATATGACGATCTATAGTATTATATTATCGTGTATCTCTATACGTATTTATTTATTTATTTATTTATTATTATTATTTATGTCATACTAGTCTGGCCCTTAATAAATTTAGTGTATTCAATACACAATAATCCATCAATTGTTGCGCATTTGATTTTCATGTCGTATTTTAACTTAATGCGATGTTTATTAAGAAATGTGACTTTAAATGTATTAAAATATTAGCAAAGTGTGATACACGTACAGAATACGTATACTGTTGTCACTTCACTATTACTTGTTTTTGATTATCATGCGAGAAACACATTAACCTTGTATTACCTATGCTGAGACTATTTACTAAAAAATGAATTAAGTATATATTAAACTATCGGTCTCTATTAAGCTATTTATGTCTTGTTTTATAGCACAGGATTGCGTATGTACAGCCTCAAAGTTATTGTGCTTTAAAAGTTCTGATTATTGTAATCAGGGGCGGATTCAGGGGGGGGGGCGCACCCGGCGCGCGCCCCCCCCCCCCCCTAAAATTGGTAAAAATATGATTTTTTTGGCGTAAAATCGTGATTTTTCACACGAAATACCCCAAAAATTTTCACGCCTCCCTCTGCTCGGCGCAATTTTTTTAAGTGCGCCCCCCCCTAACTTGAAATCCTGGATCCGCCCCTGGTAATGAGGCACCTTAATGAACAATAAATATTTTTGTTTATGATATAAAACAAATAATCATATCCCTATGTAAACGCCGTAAAGCGAGAGACCATATTTTAATTTGAAATATTTTATTCTTCAATAAATGAAGGCAAATAATTCCTGAAATAAGAAGTGAAAGGCGGGTTTACTTATTTTTATTTTCATTCTGAAAACGACAGGTACATTCACACCGGTTCACTCAGCAGGGTACCTAATATTGCCAGGCAGAATATACAAGTGTCATCTTACATCCGGTCGACGGGACTCTGACCGAATACAGGGGCGGATTCAGGGGGGGGGGGGGGCGCCCCCCCCCCCTAAAATTGGTAAAAATATGAATTTTTTTGGCGTAAAATCGTGATTTTTCACATGAAATACTCCAAAAATTTCGCGCGCCCCCCCTAATATTGGAAAAATATGATTTTTTGGCGTAAAATCGTGATTTTTCACACGAAATACCCCAAAAATGTTCGCGCCTCCCTCTGCTCGGCGCAATTTTTTTAAGTGCGCCCCCCCCTAACTTGAAATCCTGGATCCGCCCCTGGAATACATGAATACATGTGTCACAATCTTTGGCAATAATCAGAAACGCAATACACATTTTGTGACCATTTAACGGTACCCGTGACTAGAATAGGAGATGCAATACACATTTTAAAGGTTCTAATAGGTGATCAAGTATACATGAGGAATGGGTGCATATTAATGCATATTAATGCACACTGGCGGATCATGGGGGTGTTCGACAATTTAGTAAAATTCGTGTATAAATTGGGTAAAAATTGGCAAACAAGAGCCTGGGTTCCCGTTTTCAAAACTGCTGGATCTGCGCCTGATGCAGCAATGATTCTGGGGCTATTTTCACAAAACAAATTTAAGATTAACATTGATCGTAAGTTATATTGGATTGTTCATTTTTATCTTGATTTTTTTGTGCATCATCAGAATGATATAGCAACAACCAAAATTATGAAGTAAAGCAGGGTGAACAGAGCAGGGTAGAAAATTCTTCTTGCAAACCCCAAAAAGCAAAATAGACAAAAAACATTCATATGCAATTTTTCCTTATAAAAACAACAATCATATTTTTTATGACTATTCTGAGATTAATCAGAAGGGTCCGCCAGTTCGAAAGACGTTATTAAAATAAACAAAAAATGTTTTCTTTACGCAGACATATTATATGTTACGCTTTGTTCAAATCAGAAATAACCGTTATGAAAACAGATTAATCTTTTTACTGTTGGCAAGTAAGAATATTGTATTTCCATAAACAAATTATTATATTACGTAAGAGATGTACCCTGAAGTTTTGTATAATATACTTTAAGAGTATTTATAATACGCATCGTCTGTAATTGTCAAATGAAAACTATTACAAATTATATGTTTACATAATCCTCTCAATTTTATGGCTCCCTACCCTGTAACTTTCTGTGCTTTTAGCTAAAAAGCAGAGCTTATGTGTAGCTTTATTGTAGTGCATGAACGATCGATTACAAAGTGCGATCTTATAAATAATAGCATTAAAACAATTTTGCTCCGTAGCATAGGCCTATTTTAATTTTTTTACGAATTCATGGCATTGTTCCGATGTCTGTTCTTTTTTTTTCAAATAATTTCGTAGTTCTTCAATTTTGGAAAATAATCTTTTGTAAATGTGTCTCGTTTTCTCCGATTCGTTTGTTTTGCCATAAGTATATAGAAACAAAACGTAAATCTGCAAAAAGTGATTGTGTAATAAATTCATAAAAGATGTTAAAGTTTGCTTTTAAAGACGCAAGTACCAAAAACAGTGAACCTACCTACTGAACCGTACTTTTTGTAATGCTAAAAATTTACTTCATTTATAAAGTAGCTGGAAAAAAATCCAGAAGGGCTATATAAAATTGAACTATGTCGTCTGCCTCTCAGGCACCGGCTCTTTCTGTCATGTAACTGTCATGGGGTCACTGATCGTACTTGTAAACAAAAGAGCTGACTGAAATGTGCCTGTTTCTTATATAAAATACATGTCACTTTGCAGTGCATTGTGGTTTCAGCACTAAGAAAAACATCAAAAGTAAACACAATTTTGAAAGTGGTCATTTTCAAACATCCTGTTATATTACTTAGATGTAATATGATTTGGTAGATGGCCAGAACCATGAAATTTTAAAACCAGCCATTTCCGGATTTTATATTCGTTTCCATCCCGTATATCGGCCCTGTTTTTACTTCATACGAAAACAGATGACGCCATTTTACTGACAGCAAAAGTTGCCAGATAATAGAGAGTATATTAAAATACAAGAATGGCTTTAAAAACAATCTTATGTACAAAGAAATATTTAACTAGGCATTCTTTGAAAATTCCAATCGTCATATGAATGAAGGGTTAACACTGTTAATCGCTATATCTGAAAATCGATAATAGCACGAAAACCGATAACACGATGCTAATAATCGAATATTCTTCTACATATTTTTGGACAGGAAGAGGTCAGATCACATACTCCATTCATTATTGTATTTTTATTCAATAAAATATTTTAAAAAGTTGTACTTCAATTTTCTATTTCATTAGTTAACGATATTTTTTTTTTTGATAGCGTCACGTGTTTTGTTGGTTATGCATGTTGTTTGTTGACATCCTAGTTTTAGTAATATTTTGATCTCGGGGTGAAATTAAATGTATAACAAGCTTGCTTGCTGTATTTATCCTTTCTTATGAAAAGAATGTCATTATTCCTACAATGTAGCGTCAATTTATGTGTTTTCATCCGTATTTTTACATCCGACATTTTGTTTTATTGACATGTACAAGGTTACATTATATAGTCTCTGATCCA
The DNA here is from genome assembly GCA_963680875.1 of Bathymodiolus brooksi. Classification (NCBI taxonomy): domain Eukaryota; kingdom Metazoa; phylum Mollusca; class Bivalvia; order Mytilida; family Modiolidae; genus Bathymodiolus; species Bathymodiolus brooksi. The sequence continues at coordinate 120,575,736 of OY804583.1, read as the reverse complement.
TTCATACACTTTGCTAATAAGTAATATTTTCTTTATAATAGTTTATTTTTGTTAATAAAATAGACGAATTATTGAATAACGATTTATATAAATGAAACGATTAAAATTGATTGCTAAAAAAAAGTGTCAACCTCTCGTGTGAACTCTTTGACACGTTGATCCGTCCCATTTTAAGTTATAATTGTGAAATATGGGATATGGACGAATACCTCCCCTTATATAGAGCCATGCTTCGAGCAACCAGAAATAATACTTTTTGTGATACTTTAGCCCTACAGGAAAAATCATCATATGAAAAAATACATACAAAATATTGTAAAACAGTTTTAGGCCTTAAAAAAACTGCATGTAACATTTCGACATTATCAGAGTTGGGGCGACTCCCTATTGCTTCCTTTATTAAAACTCAAGTTATGATGTATTTTGTAAGAATAAATACTAATAATATAAACCCATTAATTAAAGAATCCCTTAATGTTAATAAATCTTTACATGATGAAGGCTTCTACACATGGTATACTTTGGCATTAAATGTCTTTCAAGAATTTGATTTGGATGCTGAAGATTTTTCTAATATGGATAAGTGTTTCCATAAGATAAAAGTTCCATTTAAAAAAGAATTTAAAAAGGTTGTCCATAATAATTACATTCAGAAAACTAAAGACAAACTTTCAAAATTAACAGATAATTCACAACTTTATTTGTATAATAAAATAAAACATGATATTGTTTTGGAAGAGTATTTGATAAAGGAAAAAAACTTTAAAAATAGACAACTCATAGCTAAATTTCGGACAAGTGACCATTGTTTGCAAATTGAAACGGGTCGATATATTAATGTACCCCATCAACAAAGACTTTGCACTACTTGTAATATCTTAGAAGATGAATATCACTTTTTTTTTAAATTGTCATTTAAACCAGCAACCTAGAAATTTACTAATAAATACTATTGAAAATAAATGTCCTTCTTTTACTAATATGTCACCCATGAATAGACTTGATTACATACTCAATCCAACTTCACCATGAATAGACTTGATTACTCAATCCAACTTCAGATCTTTTATCGGTTGTTTGCACCTTCATAAAACAATCACTAGACTTGAGATGATAGGGTTCACGCTGGTCAAATATTTCTCCTACATTTACATATTTATTATGTTTGTGGTTTTTTTTTTTAATATGTTTGCATGCTTTTGTATTGTAATTGCTTGACCCATATGGGTGTAATATGCAATTTGAATAAAAAAAATAATAATATTTTCTTTTGAAAAGTTAATTTTTGTCAATGAAATGTTGAATTACAAGAATAAAACAAGTATATGTGGAATTATTTTTTTTAAAGATTGAACATGTGGTATTTGCATCATCAAGTAGTTCAATAAAAATATTGATTCAAATCTAGTAAATTTATATTGATTTAAGAAGAAAAATTGAAATAAAGAAAAGTTATAAAATTAATGAGAAATGAAATAATATATTTTATTTAAGAGTAAAGTTTGGTCATTTTTTTTGTTGGTTAAAATATTTTTAAGTTAATTTTTATAAGAAAATTATTTCTTTCATAACTTGACTTTTTAATTATAAAAAAAAGTGAAAAATCAAGCTTGGAGAGCATATTTCAGGTTTGCTTATATAGTATCAGAGTTCGGGAAATGTGTCAGTCCTGTCAGATATGACCAGCAAAATTTGGGCAGATTTTGCTAAGGACTGACACAAGATTGGTATTTTGCAATAGAAAATTAATGAGGACTGACATTTTTTTCACTAGGACCACCAAACCCATATGCAATTTCGCGAACTCTATAGTATTAATGGTTAATATAAATATTAATTACTCTACAGCTAGGATGGATTACGCCATATCCGCGCGTCCATCACGGACACCGATTGTAATTCGCGGAAAGTCACGATGGACACAAAAGTCTGATCGCGGCAATTGGTTTGTAGTGTCATCGTATAAGCCGCGATGTCCATGATGGACAGCGAAAAAAAAACAACATTACGTGTAGTTATATTCTTATATTCGTCTCGGTTTGTTACCTCAATGCATCTCTTTCCAGAACGTGCTGAGTGCTGAATGAGGTATATTTTATTGTGAATTTTATATTTGTATTTATTTGTAATACATAACTTACGTGATTTTTTTTTAAAGCAGCATCTGCTTCATGACATAGTAGTGGGTTTTATTGTTAAAGTGATGGCACAGGAACTTCTGGTATTTGAATGATTTTGTACCTGCTGGTGCCTTCGCAATGAACTGTCGGCACACAAAGATGGCACCTGTCAATCAATATCCATAGATCAAAGACCGAAAATAACATCGCTATGGTATTTAGAGAGGAGACAACACATTGAGATGAAATAATAAGAAATTTTATTGAAAATAAATTTGTATCCAGAAAGTTTATTAATTAATAAATTAAAATGATTTTTAATACAATTTATTAAGAAATACCAAACACAATATCGTTATTTAGGTAAATACTTATTGGAACAGATTTAAAAAAAAAAACAAAAACAAAAACAAAACATACAGATCCCTCCAAGTGTATCAACGGGGTCCGACCTATTATCCGACAGTCCGATAGTCCGACAGTCCAATAGTCCGACGGTCCGATAGTCCGATAGTCCGACAAATGCTTTATTTCTTTGAAAGTTAACACTATAACATGTGTAATAAGGGGCCAGAAACCGAACCGTTTACTCACCAAAGAAAGGTCCAGAACATCGGAAACACGATATCATAGACGGACAAACAATTGGCAGGGCCACACAAGAACTCAAAAAAACACATATATGAACAACACGGACTCCATAAAAACCTGGATCCAGTCGTGATGAACCGGTAGTGTAAGTATCCCGTATATATTTTTGTAGCGACTACTTCAGGCTTTATTCAAGTAGCGTGTAGCCGAGTCCAGCCAAGAAAAGTCACTATTGAAAAGAAAGATGAAATAAATGAATACAAAAAAAAAGAAATACAAATAAAAAGGAAAAGATAAAAAGAAGAGCGTACCAGTGTCCCCCGCCCTTTATCATTGAATATTTATGTTAAAAAGCAATGTCGACACATCAATAGAGCTGGATATAATAATGTGTGCGAATTGATTGATTGATTGATTGATTGATTGCTTAAGGTCCAGCAAGCAATATTTCAGTCATATTCAGGATGAGAAAAGTTTGTAAGCAAAAAATCAGAAAGAGGGGACTCTGAGATGGATCAACATGGGCAACCACTTAACACGGAAACTTGTTTTTCTGTCTCTTCCGACGACAAGTTAATCTTATTTTTATTCCCCGGGATTCCGACGGGTGACCCCGCTATAGTCGCCTTCTACGACAAGCGCATATATAAAAAGGTACGATTGAAGGAATTGTCCCTAAGTAACCCCTTATATCACGGAAAGAAACAGCATCGGAATATGACAAAATAAACAAAGCATGATACGCCCCCCCCCCCACACACTTTGTGACAATTGAAGGCCAGTTGCACAGCGTATTAATTGTATATACCATATGAAAACTGGCGTTTTCCAAACTGACTAAAATCACACCTCTCACTTGCTCCCCCTTTTATCAATACAATGTATGTCACGACGTGACCTATCAGTAAAAGGGGGAACAAGTGAGAGATGTTTTCGTACGAGGCGTGGACGGACGAACGAACAGCGGTATGCCATAATAAGCCCGTATTTTGACGGGCGTATACAAATGAACGGCCCATATCCTGAAATTACGAATATATCATTTTTGGCCAAATTATTTTTCAAAACTTTCATCAGTTTAAAGCATTTGTCGGACTATCGGACTGTCGGACCGTCGGACTATCGGACTGTCGGACTATCGGACTGTCGGATTATAGCTACGGCCCCGTATCAACGATCATACTCTCAGGTCGGACACAGAGTTTCGTCGGACTTGAAGAGAGTGTCACTCTTAAAATTGTCCGACAAAATCCTCCCATGTCGGAGTGAGAGTGAGAGTCTCCACTCTCAGATAGTCAGTAAACTGTAAACAGGAAACGTCCCCAAATTCTGCTAACCAATAAATTCGTGCATAAAGAAACATGCGTATCTTAGTAAAGCTGAAGTAAATGAGTGATATACAGTGGTACGGAAAGTATAGATATGTTAACGGCTGTCACGGGCGATATATACAATAATATCCATGAATAAAATGTATTAACATGCAGTACCCATGTTTTAAGTGAACTAGAAGTGAATATTAATATGTCCCTATGTACTCGCGACAATCGATGCCAAGAAGTCCCTTTCACTTGCTGCAGACAGTTTCCGGTTTACGATATCGGGTGTGTACGTTTGCTCTTTTACAGATCCCTCCAAGTGTATCAACGATCAAACACTCAGGTCGGACAGAGAGTTTTGTCGGACTTCACACCGACAAATGTCCGACCAAATTGTCCGACAAATGTCCGACCAAATCCTCCCAGGTCGGAGTGAGAGTCTCCGCTCTCAGATAGTTAAACTGTAAACAGGAAACGTCCCCAAATTCTGCTAACCAATAAATTTGTGCATAAAGAAACATGCGTATCATAGTAAAGCTGAAGTAAATGAGTGATATACAGTGGTACGGAAAGCATAGATATGTTAACGGCTGTCACGGGCGATATATACAATAATATCCATGAATAAAATGTATTAACATGCAGTACCCATGTTTTAAGTGCACTAGAAGTGAATATTAATATGTCCCTATGTACTCGCGACAATCGATGCCAAGGTCCTTTCACTTGCTGCAGACAGTTGCCGGTTTACGATATCGGGTGCGTTTGCTCTTTTACGTGTTTGCCAAATGTAGGGCGAACGAACCCGGGTAAATAATTATAATTTATACATTTATTTCTTTAAAAGCAAATTTAGATTAAAATTATTTAGTAAAATTTAAGTTTTATTTTGTTCATGGCGAATTGGTCATAAATCCGTAAATCTCGTTTTTTTTCTTCTTGAAAATTGGCAGTCTACGGAGTCCTGATATAGGTGAAATAATATTTTATTAGTGTATTCTACGGGGTTTTTTTTTTTACAGTTTACCTGTCAAAACATCACCCATCTCAGCATGTTGTCGCATCGTGCATTCATGATATACAAATACACCTATCACAGGTGTGGAAAAAAACGTTGCTCAAGACTCTTTTTACTAAGACTTATAAACATAGATAACTATTCTACGTTTTCGATTTTCAAGCCGTCTTCCAATTTATTTGTACTTATAAATAAATTTATATCTTTTTTCTTATATATGTATAAATATCTTAATAAAATAAATACATTTATTATACGTTATGATATCGTTATTTAGGTAAATACTTATTAGACAGATTTTTTTAAAACCATTTTTGTCTTTTTAATTGATAACTGACCCAAGCTAAATAAATGAAATGTGACTTAATGTGTTAATTATATAAATCCTTGCCTTCTATAAATTTTAATTTCTTATCTAATTCTTATTCTTATTTAACAATATGGTCAGGTTGTTATTTTCATTGAATGGCTTCCCAGTAGGAGCTCTTCCTGTATATTGGTTACATCCTGTATATTACAACTGACTGCTAATGCATGACAAAGGCAAATTTGGATTAAAATTATTTAGTAAAATTTTTATTTGTTCATGGCGAATGGGTCATTAATCCCGTTTTTTTCTTCTTGAAAATTGGCAGTCTGCGGAGTCCTGATATAGGTGAAATAATATTTTATTAGTGTATTCTACGGTTTTGGTTTTTTTTACAGTTTACCTGTCAAAACATCACCCATCTCAGCATGTTGTCGCATCGTGCATTCATGATATACAAATACACCTATCACAGGTGTGAAAAAAAAACGTTGCTCAAGATTCTTTTTACTAGGACTTATAAACATAGATAACTATTCTACGTTTTCGATTTTCAAGCTGTCTTCCAATTTATTTGTACTTAAAAAATAAATTTATATCTTTTTTCTTATATATGTGTATAAATATCTTAATAAAATAAATACATTTACGGTGAGAAATTATTATACGTCATGATATCGTTATTTAGGTAAATACTTATTAGACAGATTTTTTTTAAAACCATTTTTGTCTTTTTAATTGATAACTGACCCAAGCTAAATAAATGAAATGTGACTTAATGTGTTAATTATATAAATCCTTGCCTTCTATAAATTTTAATTTCTTATCTAATTCTTATTCTTATTTAACAATATGGTCAGGTTGTTATTTTCATTGAGTGGCTTCACAGTAGGGGCTCTTCCTGTATATTGGTTACAACTGACTGCTAATGCATGACAAACAATTTTAATCAGCAATCATTATCATGAAATACATTTTTTAATCTTTATTTTGATGATGGCACCTAATTCCAATCACCTAATCCAAATTAGTATAGTAAAGGAGTACCGTATTTTTCGGACGATAAATCTAGATAAAAATGACGATTTTGTTCACAGTACAAAAAATGTATACCTTTATTTTGCTGTAGGTTTATTTCTGAATAAGAAGACTCGTATCATCGATGTTCTTGGTGTTATTTTCTTTTAAAATAAAACAATAAAAGTATACTAACAGGGGGGTGCAATTCTGGGGATAAAATATTCAACATTCGACATAGCCAGAAATCATGGGTGATTTTGCTCATGAATATTCATAAACCAAATCGCGTCATTTATGACGTCAGCAAATTAACGTTGAACCATATTTGGAAGAGGCTGATGAAAACTCGTATCTATTTTTTTTAAATGATATTTCATCACAGTTTTGGTCACATAAATAACTTCATAATTATTTGTGATCGTATCAAAATTAATTGTCATCATATGTTTATTAGGAATCCGATGATGTGTGTAATAGATCGAAATTATATTTAATGCACTGCTCCCCCCCCCCCCCCCCTTTTTCCCACGAAATAAAAATATGTAAATAAAAAATATAATGTGCATTTTTTTTCCAATTTCTGCCCCAGAAATTGTCATTGAAATCGTTTAGTATATATATTGTTAAATTTTTTGAACTTTTTATATCGGCAGTATTGTTACCAATTGTATTATAGTTACTTCTTCTGTTGTTTTGTCGAAATAAAAAAATACCCTTGTGGAGCCTTTTTTTAATTGTTTATTTACATTTACAATGGAATGCGGTGCTTACTCAAATAATGCTATGTTTAGCAGAAGCAGTTTTACGAAATAGTAGATTTTTTTGCATGAACCCCTATTGAATCTCTACTAGAAAGGTAAAAAAATCTTGTGAAGCCCTCTTTTAAATTATCGTGGGAACCTTTAATTTTTCAGCAAAATATTTATCGAAGAAAGATTCCTCAACAATGTTACCGGAACTGACCGAATTTGTCCCGGCAACTAGAATGGGGATTGTAAGAAAAGTGCTTTAAGGTCTTGAAAACCGTGCAGGATGCATTTTTTCACTTCTTCTCAATGCTTTTGAATGGTGCTTACGCTTCAAAATTTGAAACTGGGTGGGAACCTTGAGTTTTCATGGTACAGCTGTAATATTTTGAGATATTGTTCAAACCGGTGCATAGTTTGATTTTCTATCCCGGCAAATTGTCCGGCCCAAGCTAACAGAAAGTTTCCCGTTCAGCTATATGTTAAAATCCAAATTCTCCTTGAGCCGCCATTTTGAATATGCAAATAAGCAAATCACCTATCATTTCTGGCTATGGGTGAAAAAATCAATATTCAATGATTGAAGTGTTATCGAAAATTAGTTCAATATTGTATTTTATAATAAAATATATACTATAAAAAATGTATCTTGTTGAAAAAAATCACAGGGTGGATCGATTTACAATATACAATTATTATCACAAAATATCTAAATATAGCTATAGCTTTCCATCAAACACGAGCATGCGCACGTGATTGTAGTTAAAAATGGCGGTTGCAATACATCTCACAGTGAAAGTGTAGAACAAGCTTTTTATACTAAATATACTGGAAAATAATTTATATCAATTTCGTTACTTAATCGATATTTTATTGCAGTAATTTATATGAGGCTATGGGTGTTTAAACGTCACTTTTCAACAATATTTCAGTTATATATTGACCTTTGAGCTACCTTTCCTGGCGCGAATATGGGGCAAGGTAAAAGTACACTAGGGTATTTACGTACAAAATAAAGACAAAAATATCTCATATTTATATAAGTAAGAAAATTTAACAGAACATTTGCATAAATGTTTGTCGGAAAAGGTTGATAGTTTCAGTAAATTTCAACACACAATTTATCAGTCATATTTACGTACATCATCAAAATCATTGTAAGTGTAAAATGTAAATGTCTGTAATTCTGTGCTCTCACGGGCTTCTTGATTGATTTAATAAACTATGTTATGTTATGTTATGTTATGTTATGCTATACATGAACATGCGAAGATATATTTTAACACCTAATCATTTTTTGAAATTTTTGTTTCAACTTTATTCGTAAAGTTTAATGTTAATTCCGTCTACTATGAGATATATACAAAAAAATATACATGTATATATTTACGTTGCCGTAAATTTGATGATTGGTGGTCCCGATATTTCAGGTACAGGTTGAATGCGTGTCAATGATTTGTAATCACATGAAATTAATTTCAGTAATTTCAAATGCAAAAGTTAAATGGGATTGACTGAACAAAGTAAACCAGGCGCGTAGCTCCCTATGCGCCAACACGCAGTTGCGTGCACATCGGCGTGCTGAAAAAAATAAGGAATAATAAAAAAAAAGAAAGAAAAAAAGTGGAAAACAAAGTCTATGGCGAACACGCTGGAGTATAACACCTCGCGATCAGATGCCAACTTCACTTTGTGAGACACTTGATGCGGTAAACCCGGTGCTATATCCTTCTATAGATACCATCTTGTGTATCATGTTGACAATGCCGGTAACAAGTGCTACCGCAGAGCGATCGTTCAGTGTACTACGTCGGTTGAAGGCATATGTACGATCAACAATGAATAACGATAGGTTGTCATTTTATTTCTAGTGCTTTTTCCAAGTTTTAATGCTGCTTAGTTATTTTATGTTTGCTTGATATTGCTTCAGCATGTTTTAGTATGTCTTTTATTTTTGTGCTTTTTATGTTGCATTTGCTAACTGTATGTGCTTTATATGTGTGTTTATGTGATTATGTTAATATTTGTATGTATCTTGTGCTACTATATATGTATATTCGGTAAAAAGCTCCTGAGAGCTTGTGTTTATTGTTATTCAAAAACCGAATTCAAATAAAGTTTTCTTATCTTATCTTATCGCTAGCATTAATGCATATCCATCGCAATTTCAGTGTGGATTTAGACAAAGTTATGGAGAAGTTCGTGTGTGCTAAGACACGAATAACAGATTTTGGGCAATTCTAAGTAAATTCTGTCTAACAAAATCATGAAATCAATGTGTTGCTTATGTATTCAATATACCCATGAAAACACCTCAGAACGCACCATTTTGCATCTAGTAAAAAAACAAATTCTGGGGGTGGGGGGCAAACCAGGTTTGGTTGCTTGCACTGCAAAAAAGGCTAGCTACGCCCCTGTAAACTGTACGACTTTTACGTTTGCACCGGTGGGCATCATTTGTAATTTATTTTAAAAGTCGGTACATGAGTACAACAATAACATAAGCTCTAATGTGCTTTTAAGTCCGACATTAAAAAATATATACATAATATCTCCCCCCCCCCCCCCCCCTTGTTAATTGTATATGCCCTCCTGGGGCCCTGATTTTGTTAATCAACTTATATTTATTCTATTTCTATATCTGTACAATAGGCACCGGCTATTTGTCAGTCAATTATACATCAAAGAGATCGATAAGGAGCAATGGGGTTCACCTACGATTTTTACGCTAATAGGTGGCGCATGTGTTCCATCAGTTATTACTTTCGGAACTCCTCGGCTAGCATCAATAACGTAACTAATGTGAACTACGATATTGATTTACAAAAAATGTATATGTATTCGTGTAAAATGCCACAAATGCTGTGTTTAACAAGATGAGGGTAGCTATCAAGAAGACTGAACATGCGATGAGAGGTCCGTGGACGCCAGGGAAATACGACCTGGTTTGCTCAGCACATAATGATATTTCAAGGACATCGGCTTCTCAGAGTCGGAGTCAAGAGTGTCAGGATTATTATGTTAGATGTCTTCCAGTGTTGATTGAATAAAAAGTTTATATTACTTTTGCTGAAGGAATGGCTCCTCTAAGCATAGTGTTCAATATATTTAATAAGACATAAAGCACTAACCATTTTACAACTGAGGGGGGAGGAATTTTTTTAGGATAAAAATCGTTTATTTTCCACTATGTCCAAATTTTAAAGTAGACCTGAATACACCTCAGCCCTAAAAAAATATTGCTTGTTTAGGTTAACTCGACCCTACCTAAAATTTAGTGCCTATAATCCTAGCTATTTTATTAGTTTTTCTCAACAAGCACAGTCTTGGAACATCTGCATGCCCAATATATCCAATGCAAAAAAAAATCAAAAAATTCCTGGTCACCTTTACCTAACCTTTTTCACAGGGTTACCGGTAACTCTAAGCACACAATTATTTTGTTAGGTTTCGTATGCATGTATCTTTTACCTCATGTATGTATAAAAAATATTTTTAATCTACCTGATGCTTGAAAAAAATTTGGATTCTCTACTGACAGACATAAAAAAATCCCATGCCCCCCCCCTCCCTCCTTCACTAATAAAATTGTTGGTGTCTAATAAAGAAAACAAGTGAGTGGGAAGACATGTCACTCCACTCGGGCACATTAATGAATATTCCGATTCCTAACCGGCCAGTCTTTATTCTTACTTGCATGCTTTAATAGCAGAGAAGCAACAAATACCAATTTTATAGTCTTTGGTTTGACCAGACTGGGGCTCTATCCCATGGATCTAACACACTCAAGGCGAGAATGCTAACCATTACACCACCGATGAGATAGGAAACCATTTTGTCTACAGACCAACAACATAATACCACCACAACAAAATGTCTGTGGTCGTATAAAAATCACACTGAAAAAGGAGCAGTCCTTCAAAACTTTCATTAAGCAAGGGACTTGTGCCCAAGTTGCTTAGTTGAAGTTAGTTAAGACAGTCAATATCATCAAACACACATTAAAAAGCTCATAGATTAGCTTCCAGTCAGATTTGAACTGACATCTTTTCAACTTTATTGAAATGTACTACCTTGTACTATAGAAGCCATAATGATTGTAATGTTACACAAAGTACACATACAGATAAATAAACCATTCAAACAAGTACTTCAAAAGATAAAGCATCTTGTACAAAGGACTGTATTTAAGACATATTATTAACTACAGATGTACATGTAATATAATCTTCACCATAGGATAGTTAAATGTTTAAATTGTGAATTCATTGACACTGATTGCATCAGGTAATAATATTCATTAAAAAGTTGTTAATATTTTCGTGATTCTGACATGAAACCTTTTTTGTCTCTAGCTACTGTTAGTAGCGACTAGCCCCTTCGCTTAAATAGTGTTAAACTTAAAGGGTTAATATATTACTTTAATAACAATATATGATATAAATATACAAGTATAACATGACAAAAAGACAAATATTTAATGGCTGACAAAAAATTAGGAATACCCAGAAAACTGAGATGCACAAACAACTAAAAATCCGGACTGACATGAACTCAGATGCTCCATATGAGTCTACAGTTCGAACTTCACTAATACCACTTCATGGGCGAAAGAGCTGGGGGCAATTGCCCTCCCTACTTTTAAAAATTGAGGGAGGGGGGGGGAAACAGTTTTGCCCCCCTTTTTGGCATTAAATTTAAGAAAAAAAACTTTTTTACTTTAGTATGGAAGTATATATTGTCCATTTAGCCAAGGGTATAAGGATATTTGGACAAGGGTATGCTTTGAAACCATAGTGACTTTTTTTTTTATTGCTGCAGTTTTGAAAATATACCAGACAAATAAGGAATACATTTTTTGTACAAATTTCATAAAGATGTATACCGAATGTAATGAGCATTATTTAAATTAGTATATTTATTGAGGTAATTACACATGTTTGTGTATTTATATTTCAAAGATAAAAACAATTGTGAAAATTGTGAAAAGATTAATGTTTTTCTTTTTTTTAAATGTAAAATGTTTCTTAAAAAAACGTATTGAAAGCCCCATAAATTTTTTCTATTGAAAATATGCCCCGTTTTTTCACATTCTGAATGATGACATGTATATGATGCTTTCAGTGTGTTGTTTTTGAATATTTGATAAAAAGAAAAGGTGTGTAAAAAGTTGGGTCAGTTTTTTAATAGAAATGATTTTTTCCCCCCTAACCTATGCCTGGATATGAATCCCATCTGGTTTTATAAAGGCAGTCAACTTCAAAATCTTCTTTTTCAATTATAATGGATAGGATAAATATGACAAAATCTCCTGGTCTTGTCTGTGAATCCTGTCACGAAAGAACATTCAAACTGATCCGTCATCATAATTTTAATGACTTTCAGTCGGGGCAACTTGGACATTCAACAAATACAATAATATTGAAAAGTAACGAACATAAATCGTATGCTTGGGTTTTCGGTGTAATATGTACCTTTCAATCAAGTCAGTTTTTAGACCGTTTGTCGATGCATTTCGGCGTAGTAGATCATATTCGAGCTTCGGCACTGACCACAGCTGATCGCCGTCCGCCATCTTGGAATCGAATAACTGATAGTACACATGCGCCACCTGTCGGGAATGGGATAGGTGAACCCCATTAACACGTGATTGACAAGGTGAGAGAGTTGTAAAATAAATCGATTATGGATGTACAAAACAGAGAATACTTTTCTTGTTTTGGTAACGAGAAAGATAATTTCATTGCATACATATAAACAAGTTAAATGAAGAAAACAAATAAAAGTAAATAATAATAATAAACAAAGATCGTTTCTGTATGACTGCAACAAAACTATTTTTATGTGGTTACTTTCCTCGCTTGCCGCGCTAATAACGTGTTGTCCGCGAATGTCCTGATGGACAATTTGACTGCCGCGTTCGACCGCGAGACGATCGCGGACTTCCCGATGCCAATTAGTCAATTTCCGCGCCGCGATCGTCCGCGAAACCGCGCGGATTTGGCGTAATCCATGCTAGCTGTAGTGAGGACTGACATTTTTTTCACTAGGACCACCAAACCCATATGCAATTTCCTGAACTCTATAGTATTAATGTTTAATATAAATATTAATTATTATGTTTTCATATTTGATGTGTGTTTATATTGGTGTAAAATTAATAATACATATTCAGTATTATATGTTCATATTTCATGTGTAATTTTATAGTTTTAGAGTTTAATAATACATATTCATTAATTTGTTTTCGTATTTTATGTAATTCCATTTATGTAGAAAAAGCAAAAAACAGAATCAAATTTACCTTTATTAACATGTGATTACCCTGATAATTCACCCTTAATGGGACCCCTTAATTCCTTTTAATTAGGAAGGACACCATTCTTTGATATTATGTTATAGTTAGAGTATATTAAGTGAAATTTTAATGGTTAAGAAGGCGGAGCGAGCGAAGCGATGCGACCCCCTTCTTAACCAATAAAATTTCACTTAATATACTCTAACTTTCACGTGCATTGCTTGATCACTTCAATACATACATACATATATAAATAAAACTGAAGTCGTATCAAAATCTTTAACTATTAAACATGTCCAAGAGAAAGCCAAACTGGACCGATTGAGAGAAGATGATACTAATGGAGGAATACGAGAAAAGAAAGGACGTTTTAAGAGCAAAATGTTCGTCAACAATTATATTTCTTTAGAATTTAGGTACATGTATGTTTAACAGGGACACAATCATAATGTTCCTCAACTTCCCACTTTTGAGTTTGGATGCACCTCCCTCATCTATTTGGAGGATTTCACGTTCAACAGTTATATACGAAACTAATTTTAATGACTGTATGGAAATATCATGTAAATAAATCATAAAAAAAAAATAGGCTCGATTCCTAAATGTACTGCTTTCTAAGTCATCCTGTAACATATCACATATCATCATAATAGACTGTCGGTCAAATCTGTATTTGTCTATTAACTCGAAGTCATCGTAGATATCAAGAGGTTTTGTACGATCTCTGAATACTCGCTCTCTACGTAAAGCTCTTCTCCCAGCATGAAACAACCGAAAACGTCCGACATGGAACATGTTTGTATTGGTAATAATGCAATACTAATATGCTTTAATTATACCTATTTCATATACCCGCAAAGCACGTGCCATCAAATGGTATGGTTGTAAAAATATTTAATCATCCGGAAAATGACCTTGATGGTGAATTTTATGTACATGTAAGCTATGATATGGATATGATGATAAACTCGAATGCCTATGAAATATTGCTAATAAACAAGACATAAATAGCTTAATAGAGACCGATAGTTTAATATATACTTAATTCATTTTTTAGTAAATAGTCTCATCATAGGTATTACAAGGTTAATGTATTTCTCGCATGATAAACAAGTATTAGTGAAGTGACAACAGTATAAGTATTCTGTACGTGTATCACACTTTGCTAATATTTTAATACATTTAAAGTCACATTTCTTAATAAACATCGCATTAAGATAAAATACGACATGAAAATCAAATACACAACAATTGATGGATTATTGTGTATTGAATACACTAAATTTATTAAGGGCCAGACTAGTATGACATAAATAATAATAATAAATAAATAAATAAATACGTATAGATACACGATAATATAATACTATAGATCGTCATATTCAATGAGCTAGTGACGACTACAGTATTATGTAATCTCTCTACTCAGCGGGTGATTTAGATGACGGTGCGATTTAACTGGTAAAATGCAAATTTAAAAGGAAAAACGCTAAAATCCCACGACAATGCAAATTTAAAAGTAAAAACGCAAATATAAAAGGAAAAACGCTAAAATGCCACGACAATGCAAATTTAAAAAGAAAAACGCTAAAATCCCACGACAATGCAAATTTAAAAGGAAAAACGCAAATATAAAAAGAAAAACGCTAAAATGCCACGACAATGCAAATTTAAAAGGAAAAACGCAAATATAAAAGGAAAAACGCTAAAATGCCACGACAATGCAAATTTAAAAGGAAAAACGCTAAAATCCCACGACAATGCAAATTTAAAAGGAAAAACGCAAATATAAAAGGAAAAACGTTAAAATGTCACGACAATGCAAATTTAAAAGGAAAAACGCAAATATAAAAGGAAAAACGCTAAAATGCCACGACAATGCAAATTTAAAAGGAAAAAACGCTAAAATGCCACGACAATGCAAATACAAAAGGAAAAACGCTAAAATGCCATGACAATGCAAATTTAAAAGGAAAAACGCTAAAATGCCACGACAATGCAAATTTGAAAGGAAAAACGCTAAAATGCCACGACAATGCAAATTTGAAAGCAAAAACGCTAAGATGCCCCGACAATGCAAATTTAAAAGGTAAAACGCAAATATAACAAGGCAATTCGCTAATTTAACTGATAAACGCTAATATAACTGGTAATCTTTAATTATTTGCATTTTACCGGGCATATTTGCATTTTACCGGGCATATTTGCATTTTCTATTTCCTAGTGGACCATAACCCTAACCCTCACAACATGTAGGGAAAAAGTATAATGTTTTGACTCCTCCGTAACGATTCTTTGCCGCCTAAATCCATCATTCATTTCTCATCTGAACTTCATATTTGTATCCATGGAAGCTTGCATTAGCAATAATCAGATCAAGTTCGAATAACAACCAACTTCAGGCGCGGGTCCACGCTTAAGCGTTAAGGTGGATGAAATCTGGCCAAGGTTCCGAGCACGTACTGGGTAGAGTCTGACAGGAGAGAGCAGAGAGTCGAAGCGCCCCGGGTACTACGGAGGTTTGAGGAATTGTAGCTATTAATAGTATTGTGATAGATTATATGTTATATAACATATGTTTTGCAAATTTTATGGGGCCAATCTAAATCGAGTATTTTTGAGGAATTTGTTTTATCTGAAAAATACGTATTTTGTTTTGGAGTTGTCTCTCTTTGATCGTGATTACGAATGCTTTACAAGCCAAAACCCAGAGCAAGTTCAAATAGAAGCCATTTTCTAAAAGTATTTTTGGGGAAAAACGTGGTTTTTCAATCAATCAAAAATCAATCAATCAATCAATCAATCAATCAATCAATCAATCAATCAATCAATCAATCAAGCAAGCAAGCAAGCAAGCAAGCAATCAATTGTGTTTCTGTGACTCAATATATATAATAATCAGCGCAAAACTCGGGAAAGGCTCGGTGAACCAGGCCTTTATACCAGTTTTTAAGCCTCATACATGTAAACTTTATGTTGTTTATTTACCTCTTGGAAAATATTAAGATGTACAAATAATTACGTAGCTTCTTTTAATTAAACCTCAAACTTGCGAAAAACATCATTATAAAAGCTTTTGCGTATTCTAGTAAAATATTGTTCTCATTCACCAGCTCTGGTTTTGATTGATTGATGTTTAACCCCAGCTTTAACAGTATTTCAGCTATATCGTGGCGTCACCAGTTCGGTATTGGTGGGTTTTTCTTTTTTAGAAAATTTTTATTATTGGAGATCCACTAAAAAAACATTTTAAAAAGTTATTTTAATTACACAAGTGTGGATACAGAAATGTTCTGTCCAAAAGGTAAGGGTGTATGTCAATATTTCATATCATTAACATTAAACAAAAAATTCATGGACACAGGGGTCCTGGATTTTTTTTAATAAAATGCTAATACTGGATTATTATTTTGTTTCTTAGCGTCCGGTCCTGTGTTATTTATTTCAAATTTTGATCATAGCCTCCGTCCCCCTCCCAAGGGATATGCAATTGTATCATTAATAATAAATTAATAAATAATAAATTCAGATTTTCTATTTAAAATAAATATCATTTAGAAAACCACTGATATTTGTTCAATTTTTAACGCTGATTTAAGCTTTAGTTGCAACAATTTTTATTTTTCTCTTTAAACTGTCGAAACATAATATTTATTTAACTGTAAAATTCACAAATAAATTTCACCCCCCCCCCCCTTTTTCCCTTTTTCTTGTTTAAATCAATGATCAGCAATATTCCAGAATCAAACAAATGAATAAATATAACATAGATTTCTTTTACATGCATCTTTTTACCATGCGGAGTCAATGTGTGTTAAATCGGTCATCCAATCAGGACGCTCATTATTCTTGTCCAAGATAACAAAAAATACATCTCTAAAATTACCTGAGGGTGTTTTCCCACTTCAACTCGTAAATTTACATAGAAATCAGAGATATTTCGTCATACAACTTCACACGTGGTTGTCTATCATATTTCTTGAAGACAAACATAAAATTTTATTGCATTTATCAATATTTTATATGAGTATCAACAGTTTTTGCAACACCGTATCTGCTTCTCGATACAGCCGCCCGATTACAATGACCCGAGACCCACTTTAGCACGTTCTACCAGTTTTTTCTTAAAAATGTTGTTTAATTATTATATTCGTCTTAATACATGTATCCGATTACTAAATATGTTTACAATCATCGTATTTAATTACTCTATGGAACTACTTAATGTATTTTGGCTATCCTGTGTAGGCCCTTTGGTTTTATTGCTCCCAAAACTTTAAATTATTTGGCTTTCCAATCTTTCGATTTTGAGCGTACCCGATGAAGGTTATTCCAGAAATGCGTCGTGCGCACTAAATTTAATATCTACATTTTTATTATTTAAGTGAAAAACTTTTTTTGATTGATTTTGATATCATTTTCATTGTTGGTGCTTAGCGCCACTTTCAGCAAAATTTCAGCTATATTATGGCGACCAGTTTTAGTGGTGGAAGAAGCTGGAGTACCCGGAGAAAACCACCGACCATGGGCAAGGTAAACTTTATCACTTGCGGCTGCGAGTTGAGTACACCTTGTTTTGCAATTTACAAAGCCGGTGGCTTTTTGTTTTATGTTCTAAATTCACACTGCTCAAACGAACATAAATCATTTATGTGTTAAACTGCTTTATTCTTTGCATAGTACACATAACTGAGCACATACAATTAGTGTACTTTTCTCTCATTTTTGGTCCATTTTAATTATACAAACGAAGTATATAAGGTACTGAAAGGCGCATTGACCATCTCGATACACAAAGAAAGCCGTTTGCATACATATTTATATACAATTTAACTACAATTTTAAATATTGCTTTAATAAACTTTATTATGATAGTAAATATTTAATCAGGTGATTGTTTCAATTATATTGTCGGTGTCAGCTTGGTACAATCATATTTCTTGATCTGGAATAATTGTAATTAACAGGTAAAAATCAGCATGCCACAGCTAAATAACCTTTAATTGTTGTGTAAGCATTAATATAGTACCAGGTTTTGTTTATCTGGATATAGTAATTACGACTAATTAAACATTTGACACTTACGGCGGAATCGGAGTTAGAGTTTGAAAACGTATTTTGTACGGGACATTAAACATTTATTTTACATAATATTCTGCGATTTTAATTTCTGCGGTCCGGAGTTGACCGCAGAATACCGCGGAAATTAGATTGCCGAAGAAATTACCGGTTATACGGTACCTAGATTCTGAGACACAGATAAACGTTTCTGTAAAGTTTCTAAAACGTAACCATCTTTGGCTTTATCTGATTTCCAACGACAAAGAATTTTGAATAACCTATCTGGTGTATCGTTCTGAGCAGCAGCTGTGGCTTCACCAGACCTGAAACTGTGCATACCGAAATTCGCAACGTTAAACCCGAAGTCTGAAAAAGCCGAATGTATCATTTCATTTCTCTTGTTCTCGTATATGACAGACATGCATTTTTCTTTCTAAGCATAAAAGCCTTAGAACTTTTGAAACTAGAGGCTCCCAGGAGCCTGCAGTCGTTCACCTGGTTTTCAATTTGACATCGAAAGTTGATAGAAAATGAGGGTGTTACACATAATTTTGAAAGTAGGCCACCAAAAGATCATTTTAGCTCAAATTTCTGAGCAAAAGATTTTGATGTGATTTTTATCTCATAATATTCCTAAACGGAATAAACTGGCTCAAAAAATCTCACAAAAATACCCAGAATATATGCTAAACTACTCATTGCAATGTAGCTGCAGATAAAATTTGAGTTCATTTTGATTTGTAATAAAGCAGAAATTGACAACTAAAGAAATTTCTATTTTTGGTAACAGTAGCCATTTTGAATGGAGGGCGACGCTGTCGGACACAATATTGAAAAGGGACCACCCAAGGACCATCCCAGTCAAATTTGCTTTAACTTGGTTCAGCGTTTTCAGAGGAGAAGATTTAAATGTGATCTTTTATCAAAATATGCCTAATTTGAATAACCGGTAAAAATCGGCTGAAAGAAAAATTTCACAGAAAAACCTGGAATATATGTTAAGCTACTCCTTGCCATGTAGCTGCAGCTAAAATTTGAGGTCATTTAGAATTATACTAAAGCAGCAATGGACAATTGAAAAAAAAATTTTAGTAACAGCAGCCATCTTGAACGGAAAGCGGTCGGAACAAAAAGTAATAACACTTGATAAGGACTTTGCAAGGAACATTTCTGCTAAGTATGGTTCCAATCCATCCAGTGGTTCTTGAGAAGAAGTCTGTTTTGCATATTTCCAATAGGGTCGCTATGTTAAATTATGTTCCCCGCTGGTGGCCATCTTGGATTTTCAATCGGTTCAAAAAAGTAACAAGACTTGGTTAGCAGCTTGCAATGATCATTCATGACAATTTTCAATTCCATCCTCCATGTAGTATTGGAGAAGAACATCTTTGAAATTTCAGCCAATCAGAGGCTATTATGGCCCCTGGCAGCCATATTTGATAACAAATCGGAACACAAAGTAACAACAATTGATCAAAACCGTGTCAGGAACATTTCTGCAATGTATGGTTCCAATCCATCCAGTGGTTCTTGAGAAGAAGCTTGTTTTACATATTTCCCATAGGGTCGCTATGTTAAATTATGTCCCCCGCTGGCGGCTATCTTGAATTTGCAATCGGTTCAAAAAGGAGCAACACTTGGTTAGCAGCTTGCAATGATCATTCATGACAATTTTCCATTCCATCCTCCATGTAGTATCGGAGAAGAAGATCTTTAAAATTTTAGCCAATCAGAGGCTTTTATGGCCCCTGGCAGCCATGTTGGATAACCAATCGCAACGAAAGTAACAACACTTGGTTAGACCATGCAAATGAACATTCCTGCCACGTTTGGTCTCATTTGCTTCAGTGATTCTCTAGAAGAAGATTGAAATGTTTACGGACGGACGCCAAATGATGGCAATAGCTCACCTCTAAAAAGAAATTGGTCTAAAAATATACATGTCAGAGGCTAAATCAATTTTTGCTTCTCTTAAGTAACTAGAAACTATTTTAACTGGACATTGAAGACTGTAAAGTCTTGACATTATTACATAATTCTCTTTCCGATAACAATCTGTTTTGCTTTTTTCCACAAATATATCTACATAATGATCATACATTTTTATATGTTTTGCTTTAATGTTACATAATTCATTGTAGCGTAAAAAAACCTGTATATGTTAAGGAACATAGTGTTAATAACCGTAAATCGTTGAGTGTTCGGTCAGCAGTATTGTATTTAGAAAATAACTTGATCATAATGTCAGGAGTAACAGGCTCATTTTTCTTGATAGGTCTATTTAGTTTTCTTCTTGCTGCGTCGACTAAGTATGTAATTACTTCAGAATCACAAGGATTATTCACTCCAGCAAGACTGTGTGCCCACTTTATGCTGTAACAAGCCGATTCTTTTACACTAAAATGCTATGCAGATTCCAGTAAATTTTGAAGATATAGACCTACATATATTTCTGGACAAGGTAGAATACAAGAAATTTCACGATATTGTTCAGTCCATTTAGCAAATCTCCTAAATCCGCCTGCATATTTTTCTACTGTAGATTTTGCTCGACCATCAATCACTGTCGAAGATAAATTGCAAAATAAAACTCGAAGCTCTGGATGTGAAAGTTTGTCAGTATGGTACCAAAATCCGGTAGAAAGTATTTTCTGTAATTAAACAGTTGTGTATAGATATTTTACTATATACATGTAATTAGATAAATTACGAGCTATAAATACATACCCTCCTTTCTGATAAAGCTAGTCCAGTGACCATGTACATGAACTATTTACAATCAGTCCAGCGACCCATAAATAAACGGTGCAGTGACCTAAAAGGCAGCCCAACAGATACAGTCTGTTAAATGTATTTAAATGACAAATAGCATAACAAGTGGTGCAACTAATAGCAATCCAAGCAGTCTGAAAAATAAAATATGATATTACATATCTGAAGCGGCCAAACGAACAGTTAACACCTTTCCATTAAAATTACCCTTTGCAAATATAGAATTCACATTATTTTCTGAAACAAATATTCTATCAACTTCATAAAATTCCAAAACATCTTTAACATATGCAACATATGCTAAGTCCTGTTTAAACACCAGAGATCAAAATGCCACCTTCGGGACATTTTGGAACAACCAAGGTTCCAACTGCTTTGCAACTGACTCAATGGTTAATACATTTGCTAACCAAGTTAATTGGAAGTACCATCCAATTATGTTCTCCTCTCCAGTTAGAAGTACATGCATCTATATCACTGGTTCTATGATCCCAATATACAGAATTATATCTAGGTAGCTTAGTATTGTTCATATTTGCAAATCTGTGTATTGTATGCACACCCCACATATTGTCTACAAAATTGAAAAATGCGAATGAAATACCCCAGTCATCGATATTAATGATCTTGCTCAAAGCAACTGCATTCTCTTCTCGTTTTCATTCCTTGGAATCCATTGCGCATATAAGGAAATATTGTGATAAATCCATAAAGCCAATGCTTGTAATTCAGGTATTTTGCTTCCTTTCTTAATAATACATGCTGCATTTTGATTATCTGTGAAGAAAGTTACTGAACTATTTCTAAGCAAGTGCTTGAAGCTGTCAATTGACAATTATATAGCCTTCACCTCTCTCCAAGTGGAGCGTTTCATTGCTTCGTTGCTTGCCCAGTGTTTATGCATAATTAGATCATATCCATCTACATAACCTGCTGCACCAATATTGCTGGCAACAGTAAACACTTTGAAATCAGTATTCAACCTTAATATAGGAACAGGTTTTAAACTATTTATGTTGTGTTTCCAAAACAAAATTTCTCTAATGCTACATGGATAGTGATTTAAATTGACACACTGATCTCATTCATCTCTTTCATTTAAAACAAAGAAATTGCACCTGGTCATAATCTGGGTGACATTGCCTATTGCTGGGGTAAAAGAAATAATTTTACCACATAATTTAGCTAACAATCGTATTTTAACTTTACTTGCTGTAGGTAAAATAATATCAATCAATTCAATAAAGTTTGTAATTTTGCCGTGGGTAATTTCAACAGCCAATACTTCAAATCCCACGTAAAACCCAACCATACTAAACTTTGAACAGGTTTCCAGATACATTTATATATATTAGGTACAAAACCCGACAAAATCAAAACGGTCTTGACTCTTTCAGCTTGCTCATAGCAAACCTTTTCATTATCTGCTAAGCCAAGGCCGTCGTCTAGATAAACTGTAACTTTAATTCCGTCTTTACGCAAGTGTGCAACCATAGGACGGACTACTTTTGTAAAAATATAACCTGTTGAAGACAAACCAAATGCTAAAACAGTAAACACGAAATATTGTATTGCTTCACCATAGGACTGGGAGCTATAAGGGCCAAAATCGGCCCCACCTCAGATGTCGATAAAATTTTCTCCATAATGTATTCACAATACGTGCTTTTCAAAAATAAATACAGTTAGTTAATATGTGCATCTAATTCCTCACAGAGGACCGACAAAGTCAGGTAATGAAAAGCATTGAACGTCATTTTTTTTCAGAATACAGAACGTATGTATCATTGTATTATAATGCATATCTTTAAAAAAGCAAAAACAAAAACAAAGCATAATAAAACTCAATAAACAAAGCATAATTTTGACGCAATGTGGAATGATTTCAGGAATAAAAACATGTTCCGAAGCTGTATTATGAAATTAAAGTGAACGAAGAGTAATGTCGCAACGTCACCCATTTTCGACGATCTCCTGTTTTCGACGGTTTGTCTCACGTGATAACATCTCTCATTATTTTGATCGCTTCATTTGTCAGAGGTTATATTATGATGCTGAAATTGCAAGAAATCTGATCTAAAAATGTCATCTTTAAATGTAAAAACTACGTACCACATCTATTATTTCACGTTCAAATTGTATTTTTTCGTAATTCATTTTTTCGTCACCATAGCAAAGCTTTAATCATTTAAAACATATATCTCATACAGAACAATTGTGGTTTCATCGTCTGCTATGACATTAATAATGTACATATTGAGGTCATATCAATTCAGAAACTTGCTAACGTTGATTGTCGAAAACTGGTCGAAATTTTGGTATTAACCTTAAAGAAGTAATAGATATATTTATTTGGACAATAGAACTTTGTCATATTTGAAATTTTTTTAAACACTTTTTTAGCCGTACTTTATTCTTAGCGAAAACCAATGCGATCATATATTCCAGTACATTTGTACGAACAACCATCACAAATCTATAAAACAAAAAATGCCAAGGTGCGGGTTGAGAGAAGTCCAATATTTAAAGATCGCTTTTTTTATAATATGGAAATATTTTGGGAAATGGTGTGAAGCAAAATGTGTAATGTGTAACGATTTTAGTTAGGAACCTGTGATAATTATTTTGTTTTTTAGATAAACTGATAACAAGCCTTGGAATCAGATATCCCATGGAAAGTGGTTTTCGATAGATAATTGTTTTACAATCAAGTATTTCATATATATTTATGATGATAACAAGCTTAAAACAATATGATTAATCGTCTAGATAAAATGTGTGTCGCTGCCATGAGTCTATGTATGATTGTTTTGATTGTCACTAGAAAAAGAGGAGATGGTAGATATTATTTTGCTTTGTGACAAACTAACAACAACACCCCTAATAAATTGTTGCTATCAGAATCTGCTGCAAATTGTCTTTTACGTGTAAGGAGTGTGTCCTTTACATCCCACGTTAAGGGATGTATCAAATTCGTTCCTCACAGCTGTTTGGTATCCCTTTCACATACAGTCGGCGTTTTCCTAGAGGAATCAGAATAATGTGTCCGAATGGACTGACTTTTCTTTTCGCGGACTGTTGTTTCAGTGACCTAGCACTAATAAAATCCAACTCAGCGTGTTCGTCTACAACAAAGCGGACCTCATCATCATCTCATTGATAATTAACTTGTTCTCGCCATAAAATAGCTGAAAAATTGCTGAGTTGGCATTAAACAACAATCACTCACTCACTCAATCAATCAAAAGTGAATACTGAAAGAAGAGGATAATTTTAAATCTCGAAAATTTCATCTAGCAAAATATTTGACTTTTTTACCTTTTACACTTTCATTTCGTCTTTAAAGTAAATTATTCACAACGCATTTTACTTTAAAAAATGGTGGCAACGTTACAAGTTTATAGTATTGGGTCACGAATTAACGTAATTTGTCAAGCACGAAACGAAAGATAAAAAGTTCTACACATAAAATGAAGCTATCAAAATACTGGAGTTCCTTATCGATAAGATATATTTGTCGAGTTCGAATGGCACATTTTTCAACAAATCATAGCTAGGCATCCCTATGGGAAAACATTATACCCCTCTCCTCTCCAACTTTGTCTATACTCCTATAAGTCTGAGGTTATACAAAAACTGATCAAAGACAAAAAAAATGTAGAGAGGCTTAAGCCTTTAATCTCACTCCCAGGTACATTGATGATGTTCTGCCAATTAATAATACGCACTTTGCAAACTGGATTCCATTAATAGAGATTTCTCGATAACTGACGAACGAACGTATCTTCCCGTAACATAACGGAGCAATGCTAATTTACGTAAAGATCTTTTGAGAGAGACCTTATTGCAACATTTGTCTTCAATTGTTCATTGAGTGTAAGTGATTAGATATATATTTTTTTCATTTCGGTGTTTAAAACAGTTAAAAATTAATATCACTTGGAAAATAATAGTTTCACAGTGACATTACAGTCTGCATACGCAATACATATTTTCCTCAAACGCTATTTATAGATATACTTCCAAGAGGGGTGTTTTTCAAATTTATTTATGTTTTTTTTTTAATATTTCTGATTTAAATTTCGCACAAATAAATAATTTTGCCAGATTTGGGAGGAAAATAATAATCTGTCTAAGGAAAATCAAGCAGTATAATAATTATGTAATACTGAATATTGAATGGAGCATTTCTGATTTCATATGTAAAGAAAAATGAATGATTCCATTCTCCCAAAACCTGTCTGTCCCATGGTAAACAGTATCCGCTTTTACGCTTATCTATACCTTATCGACGATGGTCGCCCGACCATTGACCGATTGTCGTGCAAAAATCGTTCGATTTTCGCTTTCTATTGTTTTTATTAAATAAGAGAAATGCTCTAGAAAAATCTACTGTATACTAGTTTAACCCCGTCACTTTTTATTGAAGTACCTGTACTAAGCCAGGAGGGGTCATTTATATGTGTGCTAGGGATATCAAATTTACATATTCCTACGATTTTTCTATTGAATGTTGGAACTGTTCCGACGGTGTGATATATATTTTTTTCATTTTATTATAGGTTATGAAAAAAACAGCTGAGTTAAATGGTTGTGATCGTCTTCCGTAATTAAAATCGTCAAAATGAAATAGAACCGAATTTATATCAAATGGTGACTGGTTTCAACCTCATTTAAAATATACATTGACATTCTTTCAAACTTTAACATCACGTTCACGATCTTTTATTACAACACTATTTCACTCAAGTGTACATTGTTTTCCTGTTCTAGTTAAAGGACTTTATAAAACAGAATCATACAGAATCATACAGTTTACATGTAATGCAGTTAATACGCATTTAAACCACAGAAGAATATTTCTATTTTCCATACCTTGTGGTGTGGGGTCGCTATTGTGCATGCGAAATATTAATTGCAAACCCCATTTACTGGCTATATGCTGCCTGTCTAGAATATTTTGTTTTTTTCTCGATCGACACTTCAGAAGCTAGAAAACAATATGATGAACATTGTCTGTCAATCATGCAAACAATAACTTATGCACATGACAGAACGCATTTTCAATGCACCGAATGGATAGTTCCCTTTGATTTAAGAGAATGGAACTGATAGAAGTTAAAAGTTGAGGAACTGATAGAAGTTAAAAGTTTAATTTGGGCGCAAAAGGGAAACCTTTATATAATCTATGAAAAGGTGATGTGAATTTTAGGGATCCTCAGATTCAAATCCATCCATCTACTTTTCTACACTTTTATGCATATTATACATATGTATATTTCAAATGATAGTAATGCTATTTTAAAATATTTCCACTTTGCTTCACTTGTCGTTTTCCTTTAAGAGCCCCAGTTTTATACTGCTCATGCTCAGTAACGGACCACCTTCGTCAATTATTTTAGCTCATCGATGATCATGAGATTCACTAAGATAAATAACGCGATCCGTGCAATATTTATTTATTTATTTATTTATTTATTTATGTATGCCTTGATGTCAGTGTTTCAACTGTTGACAGAGTTTTAAATTCAGCATGGGTAGACTTATGGAAAGTGTGCAATCGTAAAATTCAGTGGCCAACCATCCCAGTCTGGTGGCAAAAGAAAGGGTATTGTTCTGATATGCCTAGCGCTGTGTCTCCAATTGACGGAACTTTACGTGAGATACAAATTCCATCCAATGAACCCCAACAAAAAAACATACTTTCAGCAAACCAACTATTTTCATTGATTGATATGATTAAGGGTAATAACAAAATTACCGAACTCCGAACAATCTAACAAAGGGAAAGTCAAAAGTATATAAAGAGACAAAATCAGTCAACAACTGGAAAACTGTGAAAACCGTAATGACCCTGACATGGTACAGGCATTTCTAAAGAAATGGTGGGTTGAATCAGATTTTAAAGCGCCAAACCTCCCCCTTTCATTACGCTCAAAGAAAAGAAAGTTTATAAACAGTGATAATCATAAATTCCATAAATATCAATAAAACAATTACCTTTCATCTTAACTGAACTTGGGCCTTCGTGGTCGTATGGTAGTTGAATTTACAACTACCTGTGCAATCGTTACCTATCACCACTTAAGTTGTGAGTTTGAACCCCATTCATGGCGAGGTGTACTCAATAAAACATTATGTGATAAAGTTTGTCAGTGACTTGCGACAGGTCTGTGGATTTATGTGGGTACTCCAATTTCCGCCACAAAAGTAGCAACTGAAATATTTTTGAAAGTGGTGTTAAATGGAAAAATGATGGATCAAAAGTTTGTGTATGTAGTGCATAACATGAAACACCTTTGGGTCATAATGTGGCATATCTTTAAAAGTACCAATAATGCTACAACAATATTGTTTCCCACACAATTATGGGAACTGTTATACACATATAATGTCATTAAACAATGTACTGAAAAAGAAACAGCTTCACTTTCAAATTTTTTTTTAACGATTAAATTAAATTATCTCCATGATCTCAAAATTATAATTCAGTATTTATTGCATCTGAAATCCTGATTTCTTGTCTGACCTGAAAAATACAATTATTCATGTGTTTCTGAATCATTAAATGAATATTCAATCACTTAATTCATCACATATTTCTATCTTTGATCACTGAATATTGAATCCAAAATATCCATACCATTGTATTCTTTTGATTTATACAGGAAAAATCGCAAGTAGACTATGAGGAATCAAACACATTGTTCTGCATCATATGCACATTTTTGTATAGATAATCTTGTATAATGTGTCCTGTTCACTACCACATGTAATACACACAGACTCTACACAATACAAACAGCTCAAAAATTATATTTTATCGATTACTTCTGATCATGCAAATATATGAGTATATATCTGGGTTCTTTATAAAGAGGCATTAGCTACGATTCTGACCAAACAAATGTTATCTTTTGGAAGTTGATAAATAGCTTTAAGATCATGAAATAAAGGTAAATGTTTCACAATAAACAGCTTATCGTACCACTTTTCGCCTTTTGAAAGCGAAAATTATCATCGATTTATTATTTCCTTGCAAGCAAATAATTTGACCTCGCTTTCTCCGTATGCAACTGACCTTACTTGTGACAGGTAAAAACGAATAATTTGTATTTTGTCGCTTATTAACTGCAAATTTGCATGGTTCTTTGTCCGTAGTTAACGCCGACTAAAAGCAGATTCACAGAAAATAAGAAACAAGTGCATTGTTGTACTGATTTAATGACGATTCGGCAAACCCCGTAAGCAATGCTGATAATTAATAAGATGGCGTCCATTTCTTGATCGATCTCAAAACACGAGCAGTTACACCTTTTTCCCCCGATGCGCGTACATTTCATAACATTTATAAGTTACAGAAACACGTTTTATTAAGGCATCAATCATATCTGATAGTTTTCATGGGTAACACAAATTTACGAGTTTGGCAGATAATGCCCTTTTAAGTCAAATATTCCTGTTCCTCTAAAATTTATGTTGATTCTTCTGTGGTATTTAAATCTTCTTTGAGTTTAAATCATTGACACAATATCGTGCGCAACGTCACACGCATTGTCGTTTGAACTCAAAAGGAATGGAACGCATTCTGAGGTGGTCAATAAACCACAATATCCGATAATAGCCACAGATCCCTTGTAAATGAATTTATCAATATGAAAATCATAAAAACGAGAAAGGACTACAGAGAAAATTGGAAGTTCTCTATCCTAAAAGAACACTTCTTTCACTCGTCATTAGACATCTTATTACTTATTATTTAATCAAAAAAGTTTTGCATTTACGATCTATGCAGGTATATAGTACGCTTGACTTCTATAAATCTCCAGAATAAAAATTCTTAAAGGTTTAAGTAGAAGTAATTTTAGGTATTTTTACTAATATTTCGTCGTCTCCGGGAATTGAATATTTCTTTTTTTTTCTTTTGATCAGCTAATCCAGATTTTTGTATTCATCCTTATGTATTCTAATGTAACCAGGCTTGCTTGTGGTTGTACAGTTCTAGTTTTTATTTAATTGATGCATTTAGAAAAATAAAATAATTAACATAATTTTCCGTTTTTTTTTCCACATCGTTCCTTCTATGAGGGCGATGATCAACTAGCCCCATGTGCCTAATCGAAATAAAATTATTGGATAATGACCACGATATGCTTCACTTGTTGTATGCACTTCCCGGTCCTTTCCCTCATTCACGGCTTATTACCGGGTTTGTAACTAGATTAACACGACGAGTGCCACTACTGGAGCAGGACTTGCTCACCCTTCCGAAGCACATGAGTTTACCCCCGGTTTTTACTGGGGTTCGTGTTACTCGATCTTTAGTTTTATATGTATGTTTTTTAGATCGTTGTTTGTCCTTTTGTACTTTGTATTTGGCCATTGTGTTGTCTGTTCTTCTTAGATATACGGATTCTGATTGCCCCTTTGGTATCTTCAAATCTTCTCTAGGATATGTTGGATTGTGCCAAAAAAATATCTACTACTTTTGGATCAAACTATTTTACTTCATTTTAGAAGTAGCATCGATAGACCATTAAACCTACCTCAATATCCCGGTAGTAATAACTATATCAGTATCCCGGAAGAAAATATATAATCAATAATATTTTTCTGGTGCACGACTGCGGAGGTGCTTAAATTCTTCGAAAACCGTCGATATATCGCGGACAAAATTCAACGAAATACAGAAATCAAATAACGCTCATGACGTCACAATGACGTCAAATACGTATCGATTTTGTTGGAAGCAAGTTTTAACATCAAAAGTTTGGTGTCTATAAAATAAAACACATCAAATGTTAATCAAGTATTTTCTAAGATGACGATTCATTAAATATGGGGCAATATATGACACTAAATAATCCCCATGTCTTTTTATCGCAATGCCGCCGGACTGCATGCACTGAGTTTTTCTCCTGGTTTAAATGTACGCAAACTGTATCTAAAATAAATACAATTATTTACAGAATAATAAGTATATATACATAATGGTCTCATATATACAGTCAAAACAGTGAAAATATTGATTTTAAGGGTATGGCCGAAGTTATGAATAAATTAATATTTAACAACCTCTGCAATCTTCCACCAACAAAATATGTTGATACAATCATTTACCCTCTATACTCAAAACAACTGCTCAATTTAGTGTTGGTGGAAGACTAAGGAGGTATATGAAATAGCTAAATGTACATTGAATATGTCGTTTATAGTCCATTTGTAGCATTTTCCGTCTAATTATGATGCCATTATGATGTCATAGCGTACCCAATTTCACGGAGATATATTTTTGAAAATTTGTTTATATAACAATTAAATTAATAAATTGTTTTTATTCTATGTCAAGCATTATTTTTTAATAAAATGTGGGGACAATTTTGCACCTTAGCGCTTTTCCCTCTTTCCATGAGAAACCATTTATATGATGATATTCCGATTATAAATCGAATACGAACCCAAAGCAATCTGGGCCCGGTTGTTCAACTTGTAGTTAAATTTTAACCATTGGAAAAACTAAATAATAAAACTTCAAAAATAGCATGAGGTACCTTTATGACATCATAGACATTCCTCGTCAATTGGAGAAATTTGATAATTTACATACATGTATGAGGCACCAATCATTCATTTCATACTGAAAAGGGGTTTATATGTTTTCTTAATTATTATTCATGAAAAACGTTTTGCATGTTAATTGAAATAAAAAGAAATTCACACATTAAAATCAGAGAGAGAAACATACCTTTGACATACGTGTATGCATGGACCCAATTTTAATGAGATGTTGGAAACTAAAGAAAATATTCTAAGCCTAACTTACATAATCAAAATGAACAGTCCTTGAAATTATAAGACAATAAGAAGATTTAATTAAAAGTAGTTTAATGAGATATAAATAACACACCATTACTGTATTATAATGCACTAAACACGTCTTATTAACATTGCTTTTAATGTTATTAAGCAACTAAGACGAGTCTATAGACGCTTCCGTACTAACTTGTACAAAATACTTTTAATATAGGACAAATAATCTTAGACAATGACATGTAAGTTATATTCCTCAAGTAAAATTTCACTTTTTATTTTTCACTTTAACAAGCAGTCACCAGATGTGTCCGGTGTGCATTTACTGCACTGAAAGAACACACAAATACGTGTATTATAGTCTTGACTGTTGTTTCAATTTTTCTTTTTCGACGAAATCGTATACGATCGTTTTTGACCTACGTTTGCTATGGACACTGTTGCCTAGCAATTTTAAAGATTAAAATATTTTCTAACTTTTTGATTGGAGAATAATACAAAGTTGGTAGGAGTTCGGAGGACGGAGTTAAAATGCTTGCAGTGATTTTTCGACTGTGCATTTTTGTGCCGAATATCGGCCCCAGTCCCAATGTGAATATTCCCAATAACGTGGTGATAAAATTATTCGCAAAAACTGGTTAATAAAAGCTTTTTCAAATGAAATGTTCACGCTGATGACCTGGTTTTTATTTTAATTGTAAATGAAAGGTTGCTGACCTGACAACATGTATATAGTTTTCAATGCGACCATACTCTGGAAATAGGGATGCATTTATTGAAAGAAGAAGAAGGTTTCTATATGTTTTGATTAACCAAGCGAAATACTACGCACAAGATACCGAGAACCAGTACAGTATATTGGGTCGCTTGATTTGTTTACCGGACTGCGATAAAACTTCAGAAAACGAAAGCGAGAGACAGTTACCAGAGTGTTTTAATTTATACACGTGCAACCCTAAATTTCAAGTGTTATATAGTGTCGTAGGGCACTTACAAAGACAAAGACAAAGATGAAACCGAAAATCTGTAGTCTTTGGAATAAATGTTTATTTAAATAAATTTAATATGAAATTTTAATAAAAAATAGTAAATATTTCATGTGATTTGTTAAAAATAAAAATGTCACGATGTTGCATAGTTCATTAAGAAATTGACCAGTAATTATGGAAGCAAGTAGCCTACATGTAACTTGAATTAAAGAAAGTTTTTACTTCCCCAGGAGAAAAATGAGGTTGATGACGTTAATAAAGCTAGGGAAACTGTTTGTGCTTTGAAGTGAGTCCGACCCACTACTGTACCGGTGATGTCGTCTATCTAATCCCATTAATACAAACTATTCCAGGTATTCCAATATTCAATAGATGTTGTTGCAGTTAATTATACTGTTTTTGCAATTAGTATCTAATTAATTATTAACTGTGATGTACATGAATTTTATGTCAAATATTGCAGAAAAAAGGAAAATATTTGAGTGAAGTAAGTGTTATTGATTACAATTAGAAATTGGAATGAAACATTTTTTTCATATGGAGTGAAATCAAGTATGACATAAATAGTAAAATATCTTTTAAAAAATATTTGTACCTTTGACAAAAAACATGAATCATAAGAATTTCATTGCAAAAAATGAATAGTAACAAACATAAGCTAAGACATGCTTGTTTATTATTTCATTTAGTTTAAAAATAAATAATAAGCTCTATGGATATTGGAACATAAATGCATTGACAAAGATATCACTTATTCGTGTATGTATCTGTATGTTTTTTTTTATTGGAATACAAATGATTAATTAATATATATTAGTTCTCCATTCTCTAGATCTAATCAAGGTTTACCAGCAGTTTATGTTTATTTTATTGGAATAAAAATGATTAATTAATATATATTAGTTCTCCATTCTCTAGATCTAATCAAGGTTTACCAGCAGTTACTAGTAATGTTTGTTTTTTTATACACCCTAAGCACCAATGTTTGCACATTGTTTATAACATAATTACAGCTATTCCCACTTGAAATTTGAGATTTCTTTAATGAATTTAAAAAAAGGTGGGATTAGATGGAGTCAACCCTACCGGTGATCGACACTAAGTACTGATACACCATGCCCAGAAGCTGAACGCCATTTTACCACTGCGAATGTCACTCCAAAAACAACCAATTCAAATTCTTTATTACCTAACACAGCTTCAAATGACATCCAACAACATGCAAATAGTGCACATAGTGGTGATGTTGATATTCGCAATCTGACTATCACTCTGATTCGGACATTTGTGCTCCAGAGGTCATGGTACCAGATGCCCTGGTGTTCAGTGCAATGACAAATGAACAAAAATACCCATGGCTATTTGACAGTGTGGTACACCAAGGGTATTTAAGTAAGTTTTGTGAACTGTTTTGTGGTCATTCTTCCTCATCACAATAATG
This sequence comes from Bathymodiolus brooksi, assembly GCA_963680875.1. Taxonomy (NCBI): domain Eukaryota; kingdom Metazoa; phylum Mollusca; class Bivalvia; order Mytilida; family Modiolidae; genus Bathymodiolus; species Bathymodiolus brooksi. Next base: position 120,542,244 of record OY804583.1, on the reverse strand, counting down.
TGTTACTGTTGGCATAACCTTGGCACAGTATGATTGGTATTCTATTACTGGACCTCCAAACTAATAAATGTATTGCTCTCCCCATCTTTTCCCAATTCACATCATTTACGTGCTAATTTTCCCAATTACAAATGAGTACAAAAATCACTGACTTGTAATAAGCATGTCGGATTTAAAGCACTTTGTACTAAGCAAGTTGGATTTAAGGCACTTGTGATAAGCAAGTCATTTAGTAGTTTGCTGATTGGTTGCATCCGTCGTCCTACGCCCCGCAGAGTCAAAGGGAGTTCGAGTATAACTGATAATATGATTATTTTTAATGGCATATCTGTATACAATATATTAAACTTTAAATTTAAGCGATATTCTCAATAACCAAAGTACGATATGTCGTAAAGTTTTATTTTCAATGTATTATGTAATCTTCAGGTGAGCAACTGGGGGTATTAAATTCTGAGAAAGTACCATTTCATCTATTCCATATTAATCGCTGTTACTAAAAATAAAAAAGGTGGATGAAATTAAAAAGTCTTCATCTCTGAAACTACTGGGCCAATTGGAACTAAACTTTCCTTAGTCCTTTGATGACCCCCTTTCATAATTGTGTTCGGCAATCCAGACATCCAACCAACATGGCCACTGTTGCTAAAAAGAGAAAAGGTGGATGCAATTTTAAATGTTTTCCTCTTAAACTACTGGGCCAATCATGGATTCAAGCTTTGCCAAAATAATCCTTTGGTGATCCCCTTTCAAAATTTTGTCTGGCAGTCCCGGCATCGGGCCAAGATCAGTGAACGCTGTTATTATTTATTAACGGTTCCTTGCACATCAAGTAGGATTACAGATTTTACATGTCTTATCAAATCCTATAAAACCAATATGCTTAGATTATTTCAGTGAAATACTGTTCGTAGAAGAATATAATATTTGTGCTTCGTCGTACATCTTTTCTTAAATAGTTCTTGGTATAAATAACAGATAACGTGAGATAAAAGTGACATCTGTCTAAATATAGATATCAGTATCTATAAATAGATATCAAATTCTGCAATCTTAATACAGGTATCTTTTCATAATTTATATACACAAGTATGGACACAGAAATGTGCTGTCGAAAAGGCAAGTGTGGATGTCAATATTTCATATTATTAACTTAAAAAAAAAATCTTCATGGACACAGGGGTCCTGGATTTTTTTTAATAAAAAAATAATCCCGGATTTTTATTTTGGCTTACTGTCCGATCCTGAGTTTTTATTTCAAATTTTCATCATAGCCCCCCCCCCCCCCCTCCCCTCCCAAGGGATATACAATTGTATCATTAATAATAAATTAATAAATAATAAATTCAGATTTTCTATTTAAAATAAATCTCATTTACTAAATCACAGGTATTTGTTCAATTTTTAAAGCTGATTTAAACTTTAGTCGCAACAAATTTTATTTTTCTCTTTAAACTGTCGAAACATAACATTTATTTAACTGTAAAATTCACAAAAAAAATTCACCCCACCCCTTTATCCCTTTTTTCTTGTTTAAATCAATGATCAACAATATTCCAGAATCAAACAAATGAATAAATATAATATAGATTTCTTTTACATGCATCTTTTTGTTCTTGTCCAAGATAAAAATACATCGCTAAAATTACCTGTGGGTGTTTCCCCACTTCAACTCGTAAATTTACATGGAAATCGGAGATATTTCGCTATAAAACTTCACACATGGTTTTGTCTATCATATTTCTTGAAGACAAGCATAACATTGTATTGCATTTATCAATATTTTATGAGTATCAACAGTTTTTTCAACACCCTATCTGTTTCTCGATACAGCCGCCCGATTACAATGACCCGTAACCCACTTTAGCACGTTCTACCAGTTTTTTTTCTTAATAATGTTGTTTAATAACTTTATTATTTTATCAAGAAAATAATAACAAAGCAAAACAAAAAAGAAAAGAAATTAAAACAAACATTCTCTGTTATGTCTTTTCTTTTCATTTTCATTCAAAAATAAAATCATTTACACAAATTGTCTTTGTTCCATTTTTCTTTGATTTCACTTGAGGTCCCAATGGCATCTCCCAGTTAGCTGCTCTTCTCAGCTATCTCAGTCCATACTCTTTTCTTTCCATTTGTGATTATGTTTGAGTGCTTTGAATTTATGATGATATAATTGTTTTTCACTTCCCTCAGTATTAAGACAATCTCCTCTCTACTAAAGTTGCATTTCCTCAGTCTCCTTTTGTCCTGAGAAGGGGGGATTGAGTCAGCAATATTTTTCTTTTATTTATCTGCTGCCAGGATAAAGCAAGGAATTGTGGGATACATTGGACTTGGCTAAATATTAAACCTGCAGTTATTGGTTGGTTAAATTTTAAGCAAATGGTTATTTAACCAAGTGGTTAAATGAAGTTGAAAAACTCATTTTTAACCTTTGGTTTACTACCCCATGGTTAAATCTTTAACCAATGGTTAAATATAGCCATATGGTTAATAAACAACAAGTTGAACAACCGGGACCTGATGCTAAATATTGGCTGGCAGTTTTCTAGTCTTCAAATTTACATTTAGTTAAATGCCCCTGTTTGTTTACATGTTGCAAGTCTAATATTAAACGACCTTTACCTGAACTAATCGATACTGTCAATGGATTTACAACATGGGGTCAACTTTTCAGTGCATGGGATACGTATTGTTCATTCGTTAGTTTTCTGTGAAGTGTTTTGTAGATCATTGTCGTTTTGTCCTATTTCTTTGTGCCATTGTATCGTCTACCCTTCTTCAACTTCCAATTATAATAACCTATTTGGTACCGTCAAACTGTTCGTTGATTACCTAAGTAAGATAGACCTCTGAGACGAAATGTGAATTACATCAACTAGGAATGTCATACGCGGCAAAATATTAAATAAATTCGATAGAATGGACCTATATTGTATAGGATGAAATCTTGGTAACAATTTACATGTAAAAGAGGACATATTTGATAGAGTGGTACTATTCTGCATTGCAGCATGCATGCCACTAAATATCAGTCTACTGATATGTTATTTCTCTGGATTACTACAAGGGGTGTGATACTTTCCTAACTCTGGGCAAAAATAACTCCTTCAGAGAAGGGACTGATCAGCCGGGTCAACGACTTTTGACTACCATTGAAAAAGTATAGCGATTTGGTTTGGAATGAAATAAATAGACTTTTTGTAGCGGCTACAATGTGCCTACTCTTTGTGGAAATCTATAATAGAGATCTTCAGAGTGCAGGGATAGTGGTACTCTCCAAACACGTTACCCACTGATCCATGGTCAGGCTTTCCGTATTATAAGTTGACAATCTAAAGGACTCATGATATATACCACCCAGGAACGTACAGTAGCTCAATGGGTTTGAACGTATTGGCATGTCTGATATATGTAGAATTGGGCATCATATTTGATCTAGATAATACAATTTCGAAAAGTAAACCATAAATTCAACATTATACTTTTGATTTGTGTCATTTCATTTCTGAATTTGGAGGAGTGTACCTTGTTATTGCTAGGATTACGTGGGTTATATTGAAGAAAATGACGTCAGTGTAACGTTTTTATAATTAATCTTGTTTTGAATAAGGCAAGCGCGCTTCACATGGAGTACAACAGATAGTTTGTGAAAAATAAAATTCCGTTTTAGTAATTTTATTTGTCTGAATCCACAAATAAGACACAATTACATAAACTAGAGAAACACGAGGGGGGTCCCTAGTGGAGCAGGCACTGCTTACTTTTCCAGAGCATCATAGATGACCCCTCTTTTCGAATAAGAATAGAGCTGCCCAATCTTTTGTTTTCAATGTAATACTTAGGGATCATTGTTTGTCCTTTTGTCCCATTTCTTTGTCCTTAGAATTATCTGTCTTTCATAGATTTACGGCCTTTGATTAACCTTTAGGGTATCTTCAAACATTTTCTCTTAAACAGGACGTGTTTGGAATATTAGCTAAATTCTTGTAGAAAACATGTTAACGAACAATAAATGAAGCAAAAATGTGTCACATAGCTCGGCCTATTACTTTGTTTCGATTGCCATAATTAAAAAGGGAGCTAATTCACGGAAAAGGCCGGAGGATATTGCCGTGACCTATTACTGGTTCCCAACGTAGACTACTAGTAAACTGTTATTTATTATGAGCTGTTGCAATATGTCTTTTACATCCAAGAAAACTGTCTTTATCTCCAAACACCTATCACATATTTATGTGAGGTTCTCTGTACTTAATGAGCTTGTATGTTGGTTTATGGTGTTTAACGACACTTTCAACAATATTTCAGTTATATCAGGGCGGTCAGATTTATTGGTGGATGAAACCGGAGTACCCGGAGAAAACCACCGATCAGTCACTGACAAACTTTAGAACATAATGTTGTATCGAGCACACCTCACCATGAACGAGATCCTAGCTCACAACGTTAGTGGTGATAAGCACTGATTACATAAGTAGTTGTAAATCCAACTACCATACGATCACGACAACGACAGCCCCTTAATGAGCTTGTAATTCGTCCTGAATAACAGGTGAATACTAGAGGTGTTTTATTTTAACTCCACTTTTTATCCACAAATAAACAAGACAGCTAATGACATAACTGGAAAAGTGTGGAAATTTCTGTACAGCACGCGAAACGTTTAGGGACGAACCTGTTAACTGTTTTCCCTCGAGCCAGATTTTTTTTGGACATGAAATAGCTGTAATTTTATTTGCAAATTTTATCAAAATTTCTCATTGAATAGTGCAGGGTCATATTAAAATGTTTTTTGTGCATCTTTTAATATTCAGCAACATAAATAGAAAAAAAGAACGTAGCCTACCAACCCTACTAAATAGGGGTTAGAGAATACCGAAAGAGGCAATACAAATGGACAATCCAGAGAAATTGACAACATAGGGTACACAAGACGAAGAAAAACAAAACAAAGCACAGCGCAATAAGCGTTCGAAACTAAGCACAAATAGCGTAAACAAGACATAAAATGGTCGTTCCCTATAGCTAATCCACAACATATACTGTCCGGAAGTAAAGATATAACAACTGTAACTGTAACTGTACATAAACCCCTGAGCATGCGCAAAATACAGCTGGTTGAGTAAACGAGTCTCCCCAAAAAATGGGAATTATAGATGGATAACTTAAATATTTAATCCCGAGTCTATATGATATTATATAAACTACCTATATTAATGTGAAATATCAATACAAAGACTGATTTATACAGTAACTACCGAACTAATTAACATTTCACTAAACCTGTTACGATCTTGTTTACATAATCCAAGATGTCTGCGCCCAGTAGAGTCAACAGTGATGACAATATTTCTTGTTCTCAGCCAAATATATCCACTTCAACCCCTATTACTAATAAAAGAGCTTCACCTGACAGTCCCGATGACCTCCCAGCAACAGAAAAACAAGAAAAACGACAAATCAGGCGACGAAACTCAATTTCTGATCTAACCGACATCATTCCCAAAAAGGCCCCCAGTACCAGGAAAACTATTACGGACGAAGTATTAGAGGCTCTCACTAGCCCTGACGTTCTCAACAAAATCATTCCAATCCTTTCTGAGAAAATATGTGAAACAATAGAAGCAACCATAAAAGATATTGTTGATGATAAAATCAAAACACATGTTGATGCTCATGTAAATCCATTAATAGAAACTGTCAACAAGCAACAAAAAACAATAACTGAGCAGGCACAAACACTTTCAAAGCAAGCAGCTATTATTACTACTCTCCAAACAACAGCTAAAGACCATACATTGGCTTTGAAAGAACATTCAACTGAAGTTGATGCATTGTACAACAAAATTATAGAGCTTGAATCCAGGATAGAAGGTCAGGAACAATATTCAAGGCGTACCAGCCTTCGTTTCCACAACATTAAGGTGCCTGTTGATGAAAGGGGAAATGTCAAGCACCCTGTTAATACAGATGAGCTTATTCTCAATGTGTGTAATTACAAACTTGGGCTTGATATAAACTTACATGACATTGGAAGGTCACATATTATTGGGAAGGTAAAAGATGGAAAATCCCAAGTAATTGTGAGATTCATTTCATACAGAACACGTAACAAAGTGTTTAGTAATAAAAAGGGCTTGAAAAACCACCCAGACAAAATCTTCATCACTGAAAACCTTACCAAATACCGAACCGAACTTGTAAAGCAGCTTGCAGAACTAAAATATAATGGCCTACTATACACATACTGGACGTCTGATGGTCGTATATTTCTTAAGCAGAACACAACAAGCCGTAAAATACTGATAAACAACCGTGATGATATTCTGGATTTCATCCACAGCACTGAACATGACACATCCACTTAGACATATACAACATCACAACACCTGTTATTTTGAATAAAATTTTGATTTTAATTTATTTTGTTCATTGCACACACATTTTGTTATTTTTTTCTAGGTTTGCTCGAATAATCTCCATTGTTAATAATACTATTTGCCATGTCATTTATCTCAAATTCAGTAAATATTTGGTTTTCTTTTTAAGTATATCATTACACAATGTACGTTAAATGACAAAATAAGCCAAACATAAATATATTACTGTGAGTCCAGTACCATGATATCATTTTAAAAAAAAATTAATGTTATTGTTTTTTTCCCCTACCTCTTATGACCTTTGTGTATTGTAACATGTGATTTATAAATAGTATGGAGGGTTTGTCTCAAAGTACAAATTATGCCAAAAAATGTATACATTCAAAAGTTATTTGTTTATAAACTGAAAGAAATTTCCACACACCAAACATGACAATGACACGGATTATCAAATTCAATCTAGGAATAAAATTGAATTACGACAACAATCGTCCAAATATTCAGTATTTTATCATTCACTATTACTATTTGTGATATGATTTGGTGGTTCTTTAGTATATGCCGTATATTTCTAACAGCTAGGTATACTGGTTCTATATTCATATCTTTGGGGACCTGATATTTCTAATAAGATTATAAATAGCTAATTTGAATTCAAAGTATGTTTTATTGTTATACGATGTGCATTTTTTTTTCATGTTTTCCAATACTGTACAGACGTACCAAGATAACATTCTCTATCACCCACATGTTTTTAATGTTATTGTTTTTTTGCTACCTTTGGGGACCTTTGTGTAACGTCATATAGATTTAATTATGACTATTATGTAACATTCCCATTTTATTTTCTCGAAACTTTTCATTCAATGACATTTCAATTACATGTACATTTTCCAAACTGTTTATATGTAGTATCTATGTTTGTGATCTTACTTTTTTCTAGATCACAAGTGTTTAATTTTCTGATATTTTTAATACACAAGGAGATGTGTTTGGTTCTGGGTCGGCGAAACATCTGCATAGCCAGGAAGCAAATGATAAAACCATTTTTTTTAAAACCAAATGGGTAACAACTTAGATGCTTATAGAGCGGCTATCGGACTGTTTCGTGCCTGTAAAATGAGTCTTAATATCGGCTATGATTCTCACTCTGACACCTTTCATGATATCTTAATTACTAACTTACGATGTTCCTTCCTATTTGCTTCACTTTTAATCCTTCAAAGTCTAAATCCAAAAGTTAATGTTGCCTTCATCCTTTTTGTTTTACATTTTTTATTACTGGTTGGCAATATTGAATCCAATCCTGGACCTGAGTCTGCTTACATATCGAGTACACCGTTGAGTGCGGTAGATATTTTGTCTGATAAATCCATATCCATATGCAATATCAATATTAGAAGTATAAGAAATAAAATAAATTTTCTCCAAAATTTTGTTGATGAATTCGATATTATTGTTTTAACTGAAACACATCTTGACAACAGCATTGAAAACAGAGATATCGAACTTGATTCATTTGATAAAAATCCTCAACGAAAAGATCGTACTAATTCTGGTGGCGGGTTACTTATTTACTCAAAGGAAGACATCGGCATTTGCAGGAAACACGAACTTGAAAATGACATAGATGAAACGATTTGGGTTGAAGTTCATGCCAAAGGTCACTCTTTTCTTTTGTGTAATACATACCGACCTGAATGGACAGACTCTGAATATTGGGCACGCTTAAATCATGCTATAGGTTTAGCATATCAAGTCAACGAAAATATTGTGATCTCTGGAGATCTGAACTCTGACCTTATGTCTTTAAACAATAACAAATTGATTGATATGATGAGGCTTTTTAACTTTAAAAATGTAATAGAGAAACCAACAAGGGTAACAAATCATAGTAGAACATTATTAGATCCCATTATAGTAAGTGACACAATTAATTATGTATTTTCTGATGTTTTTAAATTACCTGATAATATTAGTGATCATAATGCCTCAGTCGTAATTCTTCAATGTTCCAAAAATATCTCACAATCATTTAAAAGAGAAATTTGGCAGTATCAAAAAATTAATTACGAAAAGTTTGAAGAAAAATTAAATGAAATTAACTGGAATGAAAAACTTGACCACTTGAATGACGTTGATGAAATGTGCGAAAAATTTACAAAGTGTTTCCTAAAAATAGCACAGGAATGTATCCCGACAAAAATAATAACTATTCGGAATAATGATAGGCCGTGGTTTAACAACGAAATACGAAAAGAAATTCGCATAAGGGACCGATTTAGAAAAACTGTTTTGAAATTTCACAGGGAAAAGGATATTAAACTATATAAAAAAAAAAAGAAATAAAGTAAATAACATGAACAAAATTGCAAAAGAAAATTTTGAAAATAATTTAGATCACATTCTTTTAGAAAACTCGTCCAATCCAAAAACATACTGGAAAATTATGAAAATGCTTATCAAATCAAATAAGGGAAACAACTGTATTCCTCCTCTTAGAAACTCTATAAATGATGAAAACTTCGACGATATTGTGTATGGAGATGAAGACAAGTGTGATCTATTAAATAAATACTTTAGTCTTATATCGAAGTTGGAGGAGGAGAACGTGCCTCTTCCAGACTTTGATATAAAAACTAATAATGTAATAAATGAGATTTTGTAACCATAAGTGAAATTGTAGATATTTTAAAAATTATTGATCCATACAAAGCTTCTGGACCCGACAAAATTAGTCACAAATGTTAAAAATTTCCCCTGAAAAGATAGCCATCCCACTACAAATTATTTTTAACAAATCTCTCCGTCAATGTAAATATCCCTCTAGTTGGAAAAATGCGCATGTCATAGCGATTTTTAGGTGATACATCTTTACCTTCTAATTACCGCCCAATATCACTGATTAGCTGTGTCGGAAAAGTAATGGAAAGGATTATATACAAACACGTATATAACCATTTAATACAAAACAAGCTTATCTACCAGTACCAATCTGGTTTTTTGCCTAAGCATTCCTCAGTCCACCAATTAATAGAACTATATAATACTATCTTAAACTCTCTTGAAAAAAAAGAACTATGTTGCTTCGTTTTCTGTGATTTCTCAAAGGCTTTCGATAAAGTTTGGCACAAAGGTTTGATACATAAAATGAATTGTTATGGAATAAAAGGGAATTTATTAAAATGGTTTGAAAATTATTTATATTGTAGACACCAAAAAGTAGTAAACAGAGATTCGTCGTCCTCATATGTGTCTGTGTCTGCTGGGGTCCCCCAAGGGTCTGTCCTTGGTCCTCTGTTATTTCTGGTTTACATTAATGATATTGGTGATAAGCTTCTTTCCTTAAGCCGTTTGTTTGCTGATGATACTTCCCTTGGCTATGCAAGCCAAGATGAAGATCAAATAAAATATGTCATAAATCATGATCTACATGAACTTGGTGACTGGTCAAAGAGATGGTTGATGTCTTTCAACCCAGACAAAACTGAAATCATGCTTTTTAAAAATGTAGAAAACTCAACAAATTTTAATTTTTATTTTGATGGAAAATTAATTCCACTTACATCAAACCATAAACATTTGGGGATAACATTTAGCGAGGAAGCAAAATGGAATAAACATGTAGCAAATTTAATAAAAAGTGTCTCTAAACACATATGTGTTTTGCGTAAATTGAAATATAAATTAAATAGAAAAAATTTAGAGAAATTATACTTAATTTACATTCGACCAATATTTGAGTATGCATGTGAGGTCTGGGACAACTGTGGTGTCTCTAATTCGTGCAAATTGGAGAGGCTACAGTTGGAGGCAGCTAGAATTATCACCGGACTTCCAATCTTTACCAACACAGAATATCTATATAGAGAAACTGGCTGGGAGAGATTGGAAGAAAGAAGAACTAGGAGAAAGCTCCAATTATTATATAATATCCAAAACGGTAGCACACCCTCTTATTTACTCGATCTTATTCCCCCAACAATCCAAAGTACGACTATTTATCCCCTTCGAAATGGCAACGATATTATTGTTCCATTCTGTAGACTATCTTTAACTAGAGATTCTTTCGTCTCAGCTACAGTAAGGGAATGGAATAACCTTAATCTTTCAGTGCGTAATCTTGACACACTATCTAAATTTAAAAAGGCAATCCGCAGTTCAATCTCAATGCCAATTCCGAGACACTATTATTATGGTCCTAGAAAACTAAATATAATTCTAACACAGCTTCGCTGCAATGCATCCTTCTTGAATTACGATTTATGTAAAGTAAAAAGTTTATCAAATGCTTGCTGTAACTGTGGCGCACCATGTGAAAATTCTCACCATTTCTTTTTTGATTGTGATAAATATACAGATAATAGGGAAATAATATTTAATAGTCTTAACTGGCTACCTTCTAACATTAATATTGATGTAAATCTACTGACAAAAGGAAGTGATCTCCTAACATATGAAGAAAATATAACCATTTTTAAACATGCTTTTAAATATATTAAAGACTCCAAAAGATTTACAATTGTCTAAATGATCTAAAGAACCAACACACATCTCCAAAAGTATTTATTCTCTTTTCTTTTTTCTTTATTCGTTTTTTGTTCCCGTATATTCTCTATGCTTATGTTTTTGTATATAGTCATTCTTTGTATATTTAACTCTATGCTATTATATACATATTATATCATTTCATTGCGCATGCTAATCCATATTGTAAATTATTGTATTCGGGAGAAGACTTCATAAGTTGGAAAAACTTGTGTCCGATCCCTATTTGTTATATTTAGCAAATAAAAATATGTTTAAACAAAAAAAAAAACTGTAACTGTTGGCTTATGTACAAATGTTTGAATTTAATCGTTAATTAATGGACTTCTCATAATACAAGAATAACATTCTATATAGCATATGTTATTATTTACAAACGGATATAAAAAAAAGTAAATACACGAAAGAGATACTCATTTATCTCCATGGCGTTTGATATTCACAGCCTTCAGATGTCTTTGTTTGATTTTCAACATGTCTTACCATCAATATAGCTAAATCCACATCCACATATCCACTGTTATCATGTGGTATCGCATATAATTCATCCTCTCTGGAATATTGATTAGGAGTGGAGCCACCACTGCTGCCATATATATTAGATAATTGAAGTGTTTTCTCGCGTTCCTTGTTTTCATCGTTATTTTTGTGTTGCCTTTTTGTAGGACAGACAACCATAATTACCACGATTAGAAACAATCCACCGATGGAAGCGCCGATTATTATTGGCGTCGTATCTTACAGCCTATCGGGTTTGTCCGTGACAGCGGGATCCTTCTTTATTGTAAAAAGAAGTGTCAGGTTGAAGAATGTGGTGTCTGTTCCATCGGTACAAGATATTTTAATTACATATTCAGAAGTTGTGTTGACATCACTACTTGAATTCTCAGTCAAAATCAGAGAGGCATCTGCAAATGAATGTACAAGTTACAAAATGAAAAACACACAAAAAAGACAAGTGTCGGAACAATTCCAAAATACAATTGAAAACTAATTGAAACAGAGGCAAAATCGATACCCGGAATACACACAAACACATACTGACCCACTTTGTTGAGAGAGAGAGGATCTGGTAGTCCATTAATCACGATATATTTTTGTTCCTGTGAACGTTTTAATACTATGTTTTGAGTGAGTTGAGGTAAGAGATGGTTGCTGATATTGGTTTAATTGCCATGAGTAGAGAAGGAACTGGTTACCTTTCCGGAGCACATAATATCATCCCCGGATTTGGTGGTGTTCGTGATGCTCTTTAGTTTTCTGTGTAGAGTGTTGTAATTCATTGTTTGTCCTTTTGTTCTTTTTCTTTTGACCATTATATTGTTTGTCCTTTTGTTCTTTTTCTTTTGACCATTATATTGTTTGTCCTCTGATTTACGTCTTCTCTTTCACCTTTAGTATCTTGACCAATATAAATAATAAATACAATTATGAATACCCTAATCCTATTTATAATTACACATGACACATATATGGCCGATGTCGTTCAAATAACATCATTGTCAGTATCACACACTTACCGTTGCCGTTCCAATTCAGATATGTGACAATTACACCACTGAGAACATGACACACTTACCGTTACCGTGTAGAGATAATATGAACATGTCAGTATGTGGTGATGTCTTGTTGATCATACATGTCACGTTGTCTGACGGATCGTCTACACTGAACGTGGTAAGATTAGGGTTGATATTGTTTGGGTTGATTCTCAACATGTCTGGGAGGTCATGTATCATAAGAGGCTACAACGACAATAATCACATGACAAACACTTTGCTAGTAGGTTACCTCTGACATAATCTTGTTGAAGGGGGTCAGTATTTGGTTTAGTTTTATGGGTTTATGGTGCTTAACGTCACTTTCAACAATATTTCAGTTGTATCGTGGCGGTCAGTCTTATTGGTGGAGGAAACCGGAGTACCCAGAGAAAACCACCATCCTGTCGCAAGTCACTGAAAAACTTTATCATATAATTTTGCATAGAGTACACCTCACCATGAACGGGGTTCGAACTCACAATTTTAGTGGTGATAGGTGCCGATTGCCCAGGTATTTGTAAATGCAACTACTATATGATCACGACCACGATGGTCAACGGCAATAAGACGGGGTACATCGGTGCGGGTTCCGGAGAGCCAGGAAGGTGACCGCGAATATCAGACGGACCCATTAAACTTAGCCATAGTCTTTTTATAATTTTTTTTTTCATTTTTGAGGGTATTTTCAACTCAAATCCTAAATTTTGAGAGAAGTCTCAGTCTGTCCCTGGAGCCCCAAAGCAGTTTTGCTCCGCATTGCAAAATTTCTCTTCGAGGCCGTGACGACGGCCCCTATATACTGAATTGAACATATATCAAATTATTATAGCCCATGGATCACAATCGGTTTCACCGGATGTTACTGGTGTTCATGAATATTATCATTAATAATTGTCTGATGTTTATTAAAACGTAAGTAGTATAGAAGCACCATCCACTTATTATTTGAGGTGGTGCAGTGAGGTGGTGCCGGAAGTTGCATCATCGGATCATGACGTCACCGGATATGACGTCACCGGAAGTTGCATCACCGGAAGTTGCGTCACCGGAAGTCGTGAACCGGAAATGAAAGGGAGATAATTTCCCGCGTTTTACCCGGTATTTCCCGCGTTTTCCCCGGAACTCCTCTAGATTCTAGGTACGAACAAGGGAATTGTGAATCCAACCTGTATCGAGTCACTATAACGCTATTACCCCCTATGTTAAACCATTTTTCCCTCCTGAATTGTGCAGTCAGCCGTGATTAATTGACTCTGGTATGTGTATGCAATATATGACTGCATTTTCTATGGTCTTTTGTTTGTTTGGTTTTTTCGTAAATAAAATGTTATTCATCATACGGGGCTTTACTTTATAACAAAACGCCAAGTACATTTTCTAAGCTTTATTGATAAGACGATGCACAAAAGTCTTGACCAATTACGGCTCTTCACAGGAAAACCTGTCTCAATCGATAATGAAGTATTCCAAACCGGGTAAATTTACATAATTTTGTGTTGCTTAATTAAAGACCTCATTATTATTCTATTATTCTATGTATTGTACCATTCATAGGGGTTTTAACACCGTGTTTTATTTACCAATAATAATGCATACTTTAATACAAATAATTACACACTGAAAATATTACCAGACCACTGCAAAATTGTATGATTTTATAATATGGATTTTTTATTACGGTCTATTAGGCAACCCTTACATTTTATATTGGTTTTTCTAAAGAGGCCCCGCGTTTAATTATTCATACGGGTGCCAGTGAAGTGGGTATTCGATACGTGAAGTAATCAAAAAGAGATTAACCCCAATGATCAGACAAGTTGAAACATGAATGAAATATATTTACGACACATGCCCTCCGGTGACCTCTAAGTGATTTAAATATAGACGTAATACACAAACAAATCGATACCAAGTATTGCTAAATTGATTTCAACCGTACCAGACTCCAATGTTAAAATATGCAGATTATGTGGGGGAAAAAAACCCAGACTGTTTGTACACTTGTGCTGTAACTGTCAATATTCTTTCGAAATCCAATAAGAATTTTTCTTTTGAAGAACTTAATTAGCGTTATATTTTTGACAAACTTTTCGTCTGCTAAATCTATTGATTTTATGTTATCGGATGACCCAGATATTTAAAATGTCCTTTCGTAAAAGTCGCGTGGCGTCTGCTGCATTCCTTACACGGTTTAGCTATATTTACTCGGATGAAACCAAATGACGTTTATTTTACAGGATTTGTCATTGTAAGATTGATAGCTCAGGGCCCCTTTCACTGCTTATCTGCCTCCTTTCCCGCTATTTTTTATTGTCATGGGGAGCCCATCAATAATTACACAACCATGGATTACTGTCTTCAAGGGGGGCCTAACATGAACTTTTGCTTATTTTTTTGGGGGTGTTCTACCATCTAGAGCACACTGAACGACAACTTAGTTATTAGTAGTAGTTTTGATATTATAGTATTATTTTTCAAATCAGACATGTATATATTTGAAATGTTAAGAATTTGGACTATATTTACAACAAGGAAGCTACTATACCAAGAGTTTCCTATTGGTTGAGTTGAAGTTTTTCACTCGCCACCATGACTCGGTTAACCGTTACGGAATACCTGTGTCACAAATGACCACAGATATGTTCCACTTGTCGTAAGCACTTCCCGGTCCTTTCCTCATTAATGTGTATAACATTATTGTATAGAGCGGATATACTAAGTTGATATAACTTGTTTCTAATTGTACATTTATGACAATAAAATATGTTTAAACTAAATTAATGGCTTATCGCCGAGTTCGTAACTATGGTTACACGATGGGTGCCACTAGTGGTACAGAAACCCCTAACTCTTCCAGAGCACCCGAGTACACCCCCAGGTTTTATTTAGATTCGTGTTACTCGATCTTTAGTTTTCTGTTTATTCTTTTGTCAATCGCTGTTTGTCCATTTTTCTTTGCCCATTGTGTTGTCTGTCCTTCGATTTTGATTACCCCTTTGGTATCTTCAAACTCTTCCTGTAATAATCGGCCTTGATTGCAATGTTATATAGCTTTATCTTGTCGCATCAAATGGTTATATCAAGATATAAATATATATAATATTATTAACGTGTTTCGCTATTTAATGAATGTGTTCAAACAGGTGGTTGTATTATATACACATGGTTATTTCCTTTCAATAATTTAAATATCGTCTGTTAGCGAATGACTTATTTACCTATCAACAGACATCATAATGACCTTTTAATCGGATCATGTTTAAACTTGTCGAAACGCGTTGAGGCATGAACAATTACAGTTCTGATATGGATGTGATGTGTAAACTGGATCAATCCAATTGAAAAATCAATAACCCACCCCATTTCAATGGATTACATTTAAAATGTTGTATTTAAATTGAATGAAATTCACGTTTTCTTTACGTCATTGAATATTCACTTTTGTAAGATAAATAAAAACTGTATACATATTTAACGTACCCTACCCACATTCGCGTTTTTTTTTTTTTTTTTTTTTTTTTTTTTTATTCCGGTTACATCAATCCATTCTCGACACATCATCCAATCCTATTATCTCCCTAATGTATTTACACTGTTATTTTCTGGTGAAACTTGATTCCAGTGGTGTTTTGTTAACAATTTTGACGATGTGATTCGAGTTCTTTATACATTGTTCATGTTCATTTAAATTTGTAATCGCTATTTTGTCTTTTTATTTTGTTTTTGTGCATCCGTGTTCAATATTTTCGTCATACATTTGTTTTGTTTTTGCTTTTGACGTTTACTTTTTGAGGTTTCACTCGGATTTTCGTGTTTATTCAACATCTTAATTACTATTTTGTTACCTTGTTGGAATTTTGTCATAGATGTTTACGTTAGTATTCGATATTTTCATAATGCGCTTCATTCTGTCTGAGATTTTGTAGTTTACTTTTTTGATTCCTTCCTCCAATTTTCGTGTTTATTCAACATCTTAATCACTATTTTTGTTGACTTGTTACAGTTTTGGCATAGACGTTTACGTTAATGTGTGATATTTGCATAATGTGTTTCGTTTTGTCTGAGATTTTGTCATTGGAACCTGAAAAAATAACAAACAATCATAAATGCAGTTCTACTTTTGGCACTATATTGCCATGTACTTTGTTACTGTATGCCCTTTATCTAGTTCAAACAAGAAATGACAAATATTTAAAAGGTCCACTATCCCTTCTTCAAGTCAGAAGCTTAAAAAAATGTTGCTTTAATTCGGATATTTATTATACAGTCGAACCTGTCTTTAATGGCATCATCTCTGTATGACAAATAACTGTCTATAAAGAGCAACCTCGTTTTCCCCATTAATAAAAAGTGTATATAATATTAACCTGTATATCAAGGAAAGTTGTTCATAAGGGACACCTTTTCAGGTTCCATTGAGAGACGTAAAATACAGATTTGCTGTATATCTTCCAGGCTAGTTTCCTTTCAGGTAATACTGTAGAAGAAAAAAATGTTATTTTGGGGAATATTCCTGTAGTTTTACTGTGAAAAACCCTCCCTCCTCCTCCTCCAATGACAACATCTCAGACAAAACGAAACACATTATGAAAATATCACACATTACCGTAAACATCCATGCCAAAACTGTAACAAGTCAGCAAAAATAGTGATTAAGATGTTGAATAAACACGAAAATTGGAGGAAGGAATCAAAAAAGTAAACTACAATATCTCAGACAGAATGA
Source organism: Bathymodiolus brooksi (assembly GCA_963680875.1). Classification (NCBI taxonomy): domain Eukaryota; kingdom Metazoa; phylum Mollusca; class Bivalvia; order Mytilida; family Modiolidae; genus Bathymodiolus; species Bathymodiolus brooksi. The sequence continues at coordinate 120,525,043 of OY804583.1, read as the reverse complement.
AGCGCATTATGAAAATATCGAATACTAACGTAAACATCTATGACAAAATTCCAACAAGGCAACACAATAGTAATTAAGATGTTGAATAAACACGAAAATCCGAGTGAAACCTCAAAAAGTAAACGTCAAAAGCAAAAACAAAACGAATGTATGACGAAAATATTGAACACGGATGCACAAAAACACAATAAAAGGACAAATAGGGATTACAAATTTAAATGAACATGAACAATGTATAAAGAACTCGAATCACATCGTCAAAATTGTTAACAAAACACCACTGGAATCAAGTTTCACCAGAAAATAACAGTGTAAAAACATTAGGAAGATAATACAATAGGATGATATGTCGAGAATGGATTGATGTAACCGGAATAAAAAAAAAAAAAAAAAAACAAAAAAAAAGGAAATGTGGGTAGGGTACGTTAAATATGTATACAGTTTTTATTTATCTTACAAAGTGAATATTAAATGACCTAAAGAAAACGTGAATTTCATTCAATTTAAATACAACATTTTAAATATAATCCATTGAAATGGGGTGGGTTATTGATTTTTCAATTGGATTGATCCAGTTTACACATCACATCCATATCAGAACTGTAATTGTTCATGCCTCAACGCGTTTCGACAAGTTTAAACATGATCCGATTAAAAGGTCATTATGATATCTGTTGATAGGTAAATAAGTCATTCGCTAACAGACGATATTTAAATTATTGAAAGGAAATAACCATGTGTATATAATACAACCACCTGTTTGAACACATTCATTAAATAGCGAAACACGTTAATAATATTATATATATTTATATCTTGATATAACCATTTGATGCGACAAGATAAAGCTATATAACATTGCAATCAAGGCCGATTATTACAGGAAGAGTTTGAAGATACCAAAGGGGTAATCAAAATCGAAGGACAGACAACACAATGGGCAAGAAAAATGGACAAAGAGCGATTGACAAAAGAATAAACAGAAAACTAAAGATCGAGTAACACGAATCTAAATAAAACCTGGGGGTGTACTCGGGTGCTCTGGAAGAGTTAGGGGTTTCTGTACCACTAGTGGCACCCATCGTGTAACCATAGTTACGAACTCGGCGATAAGCCATTAATTTAGTTTAAACATATTTTATTGTCATAAATGTACAATTAGAAACAAGTTATATCAACTTAGTATATCCGCTCTATACAATAATGTTATACACATTAATGAGGAAAGGACCGGGAAGTGCTTACGACAAGTGGAACATATCTGTGGTCATTTGTGACACAGGTATTCCGTAACGGTTAACCGAGTCATGGTGGCGAGTGAAAAACTTCAACTCAACCAATAGGAAACTCTTGGTATAGTAGCTTCCTTGTTGTAAATATAGTCCAAATTCTTAACATTTCAAATATATACATGTCTGATTTGAAAAATAATACTATAATATCAAAACTACTACTAATAACTAAGTTGTCGTTCAGTGTGCTCTAGATGGTAGAACACCCCAAAAAAAATAAGCAAAAGTTCATGTTAGGCCCCCCTTGAAGACAGTAATCCATGGTTGTGTAATTATTGATGGGCTCCCCATGACAATAAAAAATAGCGGGAAAGGAGGCAGATAAGCAGTGAAAGGGGCCCTGAGCTATCAATCTTACAATGACAAATCCTGTAAAATAAACGTCATTTGGTTTCATCCGAGTAAATATAGCTAAACCGTGTAAGGAATGCAGCAAACGCCACGCGACTTTTACGAAAGGACATTTTAAATATCTGGGTCATCCGATAACATAAAATCAATAGATTTAGCAGACGAAAAGTTTGTCAAAAATATAACGCTAATTAAGTTCTTCAAAAGAAAAATTCTTATTGGATTTCGGAAGAATATTGACAGTTACAGCACACGTGTACAAACAGTCTGGGTTTTTTCCCCCCACATAATCTGCATATTTTAACATTGGAGTCTGGTACGGTTGAAATCAATTTAGCAATACTTAATATCGATTTGTTTGTGTATTACGTCTATATTTAAATCACCTAGAGGTTACCGGAGGGCATGTGTCGTAAATATATTCATGTTTCAACTTGTCTGATCATTGGAGTTAATCTCTTTTTGATTACTTCACGTATCGAATACACACTTCACTGGCACGCGTATGGATAATTAAACGCGGGGCCTCTTTAGAAAAACCAATATACAATTTAAGGGTTGCCTAATAGACCGTAATAAAAAATCCATCTTATAAAATCATACAATTTTGCAGTGGTCTGGTAATATATTCAGTGTGTAATTATTTGTATTAAAGTATGCATTATTATTGGTAAATAAAACACGGTGTTAAAACCCCTATGAATGGTACAATACTTAGAATAATAGAATAATAATGAGGTCTTTAATTAAGGAACACAAAATTATGTAAATTTACCCGGTTTGGATTACTTCATTATCGATTGAGACAGGTGTTCCAGTGAAGAGCCGTAATTGGTCAAGACTTTTGTGCATCGTCTTATCAATAAAGCTTAGAAAATGTACTTGGCGTTTTGTTATAATGTAAAGCCCCGTATGATGAATAACATTTTATTTACGAAAAAAACAAACAAACAAAAGAACATAGAAAATGCAGTCATATATTACATACACATACCACTGAGTCAATTAATCACGGCTGACTGCACAATTCAGGTGGGATAAATGGTTTAGCATAGGGGGTAATAGCGTTATAGTGACTCGATACAGGTTGGACTCACAATTCCATTGTTCGTACCTATAATCTAGAGGAGTTCCGTGTAAAACGCGGGAAATACCGGGTAAAACGCGGGAAATTATCTCCCTTTCATTTCCGGTTCACGACTTCCGGTGACGCAACTTCCGGTGATGCAACTTCCGGTGACGTCATATCCGGTGATGCAACTTCCGATGACGTCATTTCCGGTGATGTAACTTCCGGTGACGTCATATCCGGTGACGTCACGATCCGGTGATGCAACTTCCGGCACCACCTCACTGCACCACCTCAAATAATAAGTGGATGGTGCTTCTATACTACTAACGTAGATATCAAATTTAGTACGCACGATGCGCTTCCGGAATAACCTTCTTCAGGTACCATAACAATCGGACAATCGGAAAGCCAAATAACTTAATGTTTTGGGAGCAATAAAACCAAAGGGCATAAACAGGATAATAGCCAAAATCGAATATAAGGTCACATATGTCTGACGGAGGATAACCTTAGTTTTACTAATAATTACATTGTTTAGGAACTGTACATTTCAGTAATTAATATATCTAATAATTACTGACTATTGTGCTGGTGATACACTCGAGGACTAATAATCCACAAGCAGAGGTATCGATACAGTGAAAATAATAAAAAAAAACGTAGATATCAAATTTAGTGTTAGAGAGAACAATAAAACTAAAGGACCAAAACGGGATAGCCCAAAACGACCTAAAGTTACATAATGCTTTGGAGAAATTGAACTTAGTTTTAATCATTTACATTATTTAGAAAGGACCTAAACAGGATAGCCCAAAACGACCTAAAGTTACATAATGCTTGAGAGAGAACAATAAAACTAAAGGACCTAAAAAGGATAGCCCAAAACGACCTAAAGTTACATAATGCTTGAGAGAGAACAATAAAACTAAAGAACCTAAACAGGATACCCCAAAGCGACCTAAAGTTAGATAATGCTTTGGAGAGATTGAACTTAGTTTTAATCATTTACATTATTTAGAAAGGACCTAAACAGGATAGCTCAAAACGACCTAAAGTTACATAATGCTTTGGAGAGATTGAACTTAGTTTTAACCATTTACATTATTTAGAAAGAACCTAAACAGGATAGCCCAAAACGACCTAAAGTTACATAATGCTTGAGAGAGAACAATACAACTAAAGGACCTAAACAGGATAGCCCAAAACGACATAAGGTTACATAATGCTTGAGAGAGAACAATAAAACTAAAGGACCTAAACAGGATAGCCCAAACCGACCTAAAGTTACATAATGCTTTGGAGAGATTGAACTTAGTTTTAATCATTTACATTATTTAGAAAGGACCTAAACAGGATGGTCCAAAACGACCTAAAGTTACATAATGCTTGTGAGAGAACAATTAAACTAAAGGACCTAAACAGGATAGCCCAAAACGACCTAAAGTTACATAATGCTTGAGAGAGAACAATAAAACTAAAGAACCTAAACAGGATACCCCAAAGCGACCTAAATTTACATAATGCTTTGGAGAGATTGAACTTAGTTTTAATTATTTACATTATTTAGAAAGGACCTAAACAGGATAGCTCAAAACGACCTAACGTTACATAATGCTTTGGAGAGATTGAACTTAGTTTTAATCATTTACATTATTTAGAAAGAACCTAAACAGGATAGCCCAAAACGACCTAAAGTTACATAATGCTTGAGAGAGAACAATACAACTAAAGGACCTAAACAGGATAGACCAAAACGACATAAGGTGACATAATGCTTGAGAGAGAACAATAAAACTAAAGGACCTAAACAGGATAGCCCAAACCGACCTAAAGTTACATAATGCTTTGGAGAGATTGAACTTAGTTTTAATCATTTACATTATTTAGAAAGGACCCAAACAGGATAGCCCAAAACGACCTAAAGTTACATAATGCTTGAGAGAGAACAATAAAACTAAAGGACCTAAACAGGATAGCCCAAAACGACCTAAAGTTACATAATGCTTTGGAGAGATTGAACTTAGTTTTAATCATTTACATTATTTAGAAAGGACCTAAACAGGATAGCCCAAAGCGAACTAAAGTTACATAATGCTTTGGAGAGATTGAACTTAGTTTTAGTCATTTACATTATTTAGAAAGGACCTTAACAGGATAGCCCAAAGCGACCTAAAGTTACATAGTGCTTTGGAGAGATTGAACTTAGTTTTAGTCATTTACATTATTTAGAAAGGACCTAAACAGGATAGCCCAAAACGATCTAAAGTTACATAATGCTTTGGAGAGATTGAACTTAGTTTTAGTCATTTACATTATTTAGAAAGGACCTAAACAGGATAGCCCAAAACGACCTAAAGTTACATAATGCTTTGGAGAGATTGAACTTAGTTTTAATCATTTACATTATTTAGAAAGAACCTAAACAGGATAGCCCAAAACGACCTAAAGTTACATAATGCTTGAGAGAGAACAATAAAACTAAAGAACCTAAACAGGATAGCCCAAAGCGACCTAAAGTTACATAATGCTTTGGAGAGATTGAACTTAGTTTTAATCATTTACATTATTTAGAAAGGACCTAAACAGGATAGCCCAAAACGACCTAAAGTTACATAATGCTTTGGAGAGATTGAACTTAGTTTTAATCATTTACATTATTTAGAAAGAACCTAAACAGGATAGCCCAAAACGACCTAAAGTTACATAATGCTTGAGAGAGAACAATACAACTAAAGGACCTAAACAGGATAGCCCAAAACGACCTAAGGTTACATAATGCTTGAGAGAGAACAATAAAACTAAAGGACCTAAACAGGATAGCCCAAACCGACCTAAAGTTACATAATGCTTTGGAGAGATTGAACTTAATTTTAATCATTTACATTATTTAGAAAGGACCTAAACAGGATAGCCCAAAACGAACTAAAGTTACATAATGCTTGAGAGAGAACAATAAAACTGAAGGACCTAAACAGGATAGCCCAAAACGACCTAAAGTTACATAATGCTTTGGAGAGATTGAACTTAGTTTTAATCATTTACATTATTTAGAAAGAAGCTAAACAGGATAGCCCAAAACGACCTAAAGTTACATAATGCTTTGGAGAGATTGAACTTAGTTTTAATCATTTACATTATTTAGAAAGGACCTAAACAGGATAGCCCAAAGCGAACTATAGTTACATAATGCTTTGGAGAGATTGAACTTAGTTTTAGTCATTTACATTATTTAGAAAGGACCTAAACAGGATAGCCCAAAGCGACCTAAAGTTACATAGTGCTTTGGAGAGATTGAACTTAGTTTTAGTCATTTACATTATTTAGAAAGGACCTAAACAGGATAGCCCAAAACGATCTAAAGTTACATAATGCTTTGGAGAGATTGAACTTAGTTTTAGTCATTTACATTATTTAGAAAGGACCTAAACAGGATAGCCCAAAACGACCTAAAGTTACATAATGCTTGAGAGAGAACAATAAAACTAAAGAACCTAAACAGGATAGCCCAAAGCGACCTAAAGTTACATAATGGTTTGGAGAGATTGAACTTAGTTTTAATCATTTACATTATTTAGAAAGGACCTAAACAGGATAGCCCAAAGCGACCTAAAGTTACATAATGCTTTGGAGAGATTGAACTTAGTTTTAATCATTTACATTATTTAGAAAGGACCTAAACAGGATAGCCCAACACGACCTAAAGTTACATAATGCTTGAGAGAGAACAATAAAACTAAAGGACCTAAACAGGATAGCCCAAAACGACCTAAAGTTACATAATGCTTTGGAGAGATTGAACTTAGTTTTAATCATTTACATTATTTAGAAAGGACCTAAACAGGATAGCCCAAAACGACCTAAAGTTACATAATGCTTTGGAGAGATTGAACTTAGTTTTAATCATTTACATTATTTAGAAAGGACCTAAACAGGATAGCCCAACACGACCTAAAGTTACATAATGCTTGAGAGAGAACAATAAAACTAAAGGACCTAAACAGGATAGCCCAAAACGACCTAACGTTACATAATGCTTGAGAGAGAACAATACAACTAAAGGACCTAAACAGGATAGACCAAAACGACATAAGGTGACATAATGCTTGAGAGAGAACAATAAAACTAAAGGACCTAAACAGGATAGCCCAAACCGACCTAAAGTTACATAATGCTTTGGAGAGATTGAACTTAGTTTTAATCATTTACATTATTTAGAAAGGACCCAAACAGGATAGCCCAAAACGACCTAAAGTTACATAATGCTTGAGAGAGAACAATAAAACTAAAGGACCTAAACAGGATAGCCCAAAACGACCTAAAGTTACATAATGCTTTGGAGAGATTGAACTTAGTTTTAATCATTTACATTATTTAGAAAGGACCTAAACAGGATAGCCCAAAGCGAACTAAAGTTACATAATGCTTTGGAGAGATTGAACTTAGTTTTAGTCATTTACATTATTTAGAAAGGACCTAAACAGGATAGCCCAAAGCGACCTAAAGTTACATAGTGCTTTGGAGAGATTGAACTTAGTTTTAGTCATTTACATTATTTAAAAAGGACCTAAACAGGATAGCCCAAAACGATCTAAAGTTACATAATGCTTTGGAGAGATTGAACTTAGTTTTAGTCATTTACATTATTTAGAAAGGACCTAAACAGGATAGCCCAAAACGACCTAAAGTTACATAATGCTTTGGAGAGATTGAACTTAGTTTTAATCATTTACATTATTTAGAAAGAACCTAAACAGGATAGCCCAAAACGACCTAAAGTTACATAATGCTTGAGAGAGAACAATAAAACTAAAGAACCTAAACAGGATAGCCCAAAGCGACCTAAAGTTACATAATGCTTTGGAGAGATTGAACTTAGTTTTAATCATTTACATTATTTAGAAAGGACCTAAACAGGATAGCCCAAAACGACCTAAAGTTACATAATGCTTTGGAGAGATTGAACTTAGTTTTAATCATTTACATTATTTAGAAAGAACCTAAACAGGATAGCCCAAAACGACCTAAAGTTACATAATGCTTGAGAGAGAACAATAAAACTAAAGGACCTAAACAGGATAGCCCAAAACGACCTAAAGTTACATAATGCTTTGGAGAGATTGAACTTAGTTTTAATCATTTACATTATTTAGAAAGGACCTAAACAGGATAGCCCAAAACGACCTAAAGTTACATAATGCTTTGGAGAGATTGAACTTAGTTTTAATCATTTACATTATTTAGAAAGAACCTAAACAGGATAGCCCAAAACGACCTAAAGTTACATAATGCTTGAGAGAGAACAATACAACTAAAGGACCTAAACAGGATAGCCCAAAACGACCTAAGGTTACATAATGCTTGAGAGAGAACAATAAAACTAAAGGACCAAAACAGGATAGCCCAAACCGACCTAAAGTTACATAATGCTTTGGAGAGATTGAACTTAATTTTAATCATTTACATTATTTAGAAAGGACCTAAACAGGATAGCCCAAAACGACCTAAAGTTACATAATGCTTGAGAGAGAACAATAAAACTAAAGGACCTAAACAGGATAGCCCAAAACGACCTAAAGTTACATAATGCTTTGGAGAGATTGAACTTAGTTTTAATCATTTACATTATTTAGAAAGAAGCTAAACAGGATAGCCCAAAACGACCTAAAGTTACATAATGCTTTGGAGAGATTGAACTTAGTTTTAATCATTTACATTATTTAGAAAGGACCTAAATAGGATAGCCCAAAGCGAACTAAAGTTACATAATGCTTTGGAGAGATTGAACTTAGTTTTAGTCATTTACATTATTTAGAAAGGACCTAAACAGGATAGCCCAAAGCGACCTAAAGTTACATAGTGCTTTGGAGAGATTGAACTTAGTTTTAGTCATTTACATTATTTAGAAAGGACCTAAACAGGATAGCCCAAAACGATCTAAAGTTACATAATGCTTTGGAGAGATTGAACTTAGTTTTAGTCATTTACATTATTTAGAAAGGACCTAAACAGGATAGCCCAAAACGACCTAAAGTTACATAATGCTTGAGAGAGAACAATAAAACTAAAGAACCTAAACAGGATAGCCCAAAGCGACCTAAAGTTACATAATGGTTTGGAGAGATTGAACTTAGTTTTAATCATTTACATTATTTAGAAAGGACCTAAACAGGATAGCCCAAAACGACCTAAAGTTACATAATGCTTTGGAGAGATTGAACTTAGTTTTAATCATTTACATTATTTAGAAAGGACCTAAACAGGATAGCCCAACACGACCTAAAGTTACATAATGCTTGAGAGAGAACAATAAAACTAAAGGACCTAAATAGGATAGCCCAAAACGACCTAAAGTTACATAATGCTTTGGAGAGATTGAACTTAGGTTTAATCATTTACATTATTTAGAAAGGACCTAAACAGGATAGCCCAAAACGACCTAAAGTTACATAATGCTTTGGAGAGATTGAACTTAGTTTTAATCATTTACATTATTTAGAAAGGACCTAAACAGGATAGCCCAACACGACCTAAAGTTACATAATGCTTGAGAGAGAACAATAAAACTAAAGGACCTAAACAGGATAGCCCAAAACGACCTAAAGTTACATAATGCTTTGGAGAGATTGAACTTAGTTTTAATCATTTACATTATTTAGAAAAGACCTAAACAGGATAGCCCAAAGCGACCTAAAGTTACATAATGCTTTGGAGAGATTGAACTTAGTTTTAGTCATTTACATTATTTAGAAAGGACCTAAACAGGATAGCCCAAAACGACCTAAAGTTACATAATGCTTTGGAGAGATTGAACTTAGTTTTAGTCATTTACATTATTTAGAAAGGACCTAAACAGGATAGCCCAAAACCATCTAAAGTTACGTAATGCTTTGGAGAGATTGAACTTAGTTTTAATCATTTACATTATTTAGAAAGGACCTAAACAGGATAGCCCCAAGCGACTTAAAGTTACATAGTGCTTTGGAGAGATTGAACTTAGTTTTAATCATTTACATTATTTAGAAAGGACCTAAACAGGATAGCCCAAAACGACCTAAAGTTACATAATGCTTGAGAGAGAACAATAAAACTAAAGGACCTAAACAGGATAGCCCAAAACGACCTAAAGTTACATAATGCTTTGGAGAGATTGAACTTAGTTTTAATCATTTACATTATTTAGAAAGGACCTAAACAGGATAGCCCAAAGCGACCTAAAGTTACACAATGCTTTGGAGAGATTGAACTTAGTTTTAATCATTTACATTATTTAGAAAGGATCTAAACAGGATAGCCCAAAGCGACCTAAAGTTACATAGTGCTTTGGAGAGATTGAACTTAGTTTTAGTCATTTACATTATTTAGAAAGGACCTAAACAGGATAGCCCAAAACGACCTAAAGTTACATAATGCTTTGGAGAGATTGAACTTAGTTTTAGTCATTTACATTATTTAGAAAGGATCTAAACAGGATAGCCCAAAACGACCCAAAGTTACATAATGCTTTGGAGAGATTGAACTTAGTTTTAATCATTTACATTATTTAGAAAGGACCTAAACAGGATAGCCCAAAACGACCTAAAGTTACATAATGCTTTGGAGAGATTGAACTTAGTTTTAGTCATTTACATTATTTAGAAAGGACCTAAACAGGATAGCCCAAAACGATCTAAAGTTACGTAATGCTTTGGAGAGATTGAACTTAGTTTTAATCATTTACATTATTTAGAAAGAACCTAATCAGGATAGCCCAAAGCGACCTAAAGTTACATAGTGCTTTGGAGAGATTGAACTTAGTTTTAGTCATTTACATTATTTAGAAAGGACCTAAACAGGATAGCCCAAAGCGACCTAAAGTTACATAATGCTTTGGAGAGATTGAACTTAGTCTTAGTCATTTACATTATTTAGAAAGAACCTAAACAGGATAGCCCAAAACGACCTAAAGTTACATAATGCTTTGGAGAGATTGAACTTAGTTTTAGTCATTTACATTATTTAGAAAGGACCTAAACAGGATAGCCCAAAACGACCTAAAGTTACATAATGCTTTGGAGAGATTGAACTTAGTTTTAATCATTTACATTATTTAGAAAGGACCTAAACAGGATAGCCCAAAACGATCTAATGTTACATAATGCTTGAGAGAGAACAATACAACTAAAGGACCTAAACAGGATAGCCCAAAACGACCTAAAGTTACATAATGCTTGAGAGAGAACAATAAAACTAAAGGACCTAAACAGGATAGCCCAAAACGACCTAAAGTTACATAATGCTTGAGAGAGAACAATAAAACTAAAGGACCTAAACAGGATAGCCCAAAACGACCTAAAGTTACATAATGCTTGAGAGAGAACAATAAAACTAAAGGACCTAAGCAGGATAGCCCAAAACGACCTAAAGTTACATAATGCTTGAGAGAGAACAATAAAACAAAAGGACCTAAACATGATAGCCCAAAGCGACCTAAAGTTACATAGTGCTTTGGAGAGATTGAACTTAGTTTTAATCATTTACATTATCTAGAAAGGACCTAAACAGGATAGCCCAAAACGACCTAAAGTTACATAATGCTTTGGAGAGATTGAACTTAGTTTTAGTCATTTACATTATTTAGAAAGGACCTAAACAGGATAGCCCAAAACGACCTAGAGTTACATAATGCTCTGGAGAGATTGAACTTAGTTTTAGTCATTTACATTATTTAGAAAGGATCTAAACAGGATAGCCCAAAACGACCCAAAGTTACATAATGCTTTGGAGAGATTGAACTTAGTTTTAGTCATTTACATTATTTAGAAAGGACCTAAACAGGATAGCCCAAAACGACCTAAAGTTACATAATGCCTTGGAGAGATTGGACTTAGTTTTAGTCATTTACATTATTTAGAAAGGACCTAAACAGGATAGCCCAAAACGATCTAAAGTTACGTAATGCTTTGGAGAGATTGAACTTAGGTTTAATCATTTACATTATTTAGAAAGGACCTAATCAGGATAGCCCTAAGCGACCTAAAGTTACATAGTGCTTTGGAGAGATTGAACTTAGTTTTAGTCATTTACATTATTTAGAAAGGACCTAAACAGGATAGCCCAAAGCGACCTAAAGTTACATAATGCCATGGAGAGATTGAACTTAGTTTTAGTCATTTACATTATTTAGAAAGACCTAAACAGGATAGCCCAAAACGACCTAAAGTTACATAATGCTTTGGAGAGATTGAACATAGTCTTAGTCATTTACATTATTTAGAAAGGACCTAAACAGGAGAGCCCAAAGCGACCTAAAGTTACATAATGCTTTGAAGAGATTGAACTTAGTTTTAATCATTTACATTATTTAGAAAGGACCTAAACAGGATAGCCCAAAACGACCTAAAGTTACATAATGCTTGAGAGAGAACAATAAAACTAAAGGACCTAAACAGGATAGCCCAAAACGACCTAAAGTTACATAATGCCTGAGAGAGAACAATAAAACTAAAGGACCTAAGCAGGATAGCCCAAAACGACCTAAAGTTACATAATGCTTTGGAGAGATTGAACTTAGTTTTAATCATTTACATTATTTAGAAAGGACCTAAACAGGATGGCCCAAAACGACCTAAAGTTACATAATGCTTTGGAGAGATTGAACTTAGTTTTAATCATTTACATTATTTAGAAAGGACCTAAACAGGATAGCCCAAAACGACCTAAAGTTACATAATGCTTTGGAGAGATTGAACTTAGTTTTAGTCATTTACATTATTTAGAAAGGAACTAAACAGGATAGCCCAAAACGACCTATAGTTACATAATGCTTTGGAGAGATTGAACTTAGTTTTAGTCATTTACATTATTTAGAAAGGACCTAAACAGGATAGCCCAAAACGACCTAAAGTTACATAATGCTTTGGAGAGATTGAACTTAGTTTTAATCATTTACATTATTTAGAAAGGACCTAAACAGGATAGCCCAAAACGACCTAAAGTTACATAATGCTTTGGAGAGATTGAACTTAGTTTTAATCATTTACATTATTTAGAAAGGACCTAAACAGGATAGCCCAAAACGACCTAAAGTTACATAGTGCTTTGGAGAGATTCAACTTAGTTTTAATCATTTACATTATTTAGAAAGGACCTAAACAGGATAGCCCAAAACGACCTAAAGTTACATAATGCTTGAGAGAGAACAATAAAACTAAAGGACCTAAACAGGATAGCCCAAAACGACCTAAAGTTACATAATACTTTGGAGAGATTGAACTTAGTTTTAATCATTTACATTATTTAGAAAGGACCTAAACAGGATAGCCCAAAACGACCTAAAGTTACATAATGCTTTGGAGAGATTGAACTTAGTTTTAGTCATTTACATTATTTAGAAAGGACCTAAACAGGATAGCCCAAAACGACCTAGAGTTACATAATGCTTTGGAGAGATTGAACTTAGTTTTAGTCATTTACATTATTTAGAAAGGATCTAAACAGGATAGCCCAAAACGACCCAAAGTTACATAATGCTTTGGAGAGATTGAACTTAGTTTTAATCATTTACATTATTTAGAAAGGACCTAAACAGGATAGCCCAAAACGACCTAAAGTTACATAATGCTTTGGAGAGATTGAACTTAGTTTTAGTCATTTACATTATTTAGAAAGGACCTAAACAGGATAGCCCAAAACGATCTAAAGTTACGTAATGCTTTGGAGAGATTGAACTTAGTTTTAATCATTTACATTATTTAGAAAGGACCTAATCAGGATAGCCCAAAGCGACCTAAAGTTACATAGTGCTTTGGAGAGATTGAACTTAGTTTTAGTCATTTACATTATTTAGAAAGGACCTAAACAGGATAGCCCAAAGCGACCTAAAGTTACATAATGCTATGGAGAGATTGAACTTAGTTTTAGTCATTTACATTATTTAGAAAGGACCTAAACAGGATAGCCCAAAACGACCTAAAGTTACATAATGCTTTGGAGAGATTGAACTTAGTCTTAGTCATTTACATTATTTAGAAAGGACCTAAACAGGATAGCCCAAAGCGACCTAAAGTTACATAATGCTTTGAAGAGATTGAACTTGGTTTTAGTCATTTACATTATTTAGAAAGGACCTAAACAGGATAGCCCAAAACGATCTAAAGTTACATAATGCTGTGGAGAGATTGAACTTAGTTTTAATCATTTACATTATTTAGAAAGGACCTAAACAGGATAGCCCAAAACGACCTAAAGTTACATAATGCTTGAGAGAGAACAATAAAACTAAAGGACCTAAACAGGATAGCCCAAAACGACCTAAAGTTACATAATGCTTGAGAGAGAACAATAAAACAAAAGGACCTAAACATGATAGCCCAAAGCGACCTAAAGTTACATAGTGCTTTGGAGAGATTGAACTTAGTTTTAATCATTTACATTATTTAGAAAGGACCTAAACAGGATAGCCCAAAGCGACCTAAAGTTACATAATGCTTGGGAGAGATTTAACTTAGTTTTAGTCATTTACATTATTTAGAAAGGACCTAAACAGGATAGCCCAAAGCGACCTAAAGTTACATAGTGCCTTGGAGAGATTGAACTTAGTTTTAGTCATTTACATTATTTAGAAAGGACCTAAACAGGATAGCCCAAAACGACCTAATGTTACATAATCCTTTGGGGAGATTGAACTTAGTTTTAGTCATTTACATTATTTAGAAAGGACCTAAACAGGATAGCCCAAAACGACCCAAAGTTACATAATGCTTTGGAGAGATTGAACTTAGTTTTAATCATTTACATTATTTAGAAAGGACCTAAACAGGTTAGCCCAAAGCGACCTAAAGTTACATAATGCTTGAGAGAGAACAATACAACTAAAGGACCTAAACAGGATAGCCCAAAACGACCTAAAGTTACATAATGCTTTGGAGAGATTGAACTTAGTTTTAATCATTTACATTATTTAGAAAGGACCTAAACAGGATAGCCCAAAACGATCTAAAGTTACATAATGCTTTGGAGAGATTGAACTTAGTTTTAATCATTTACATTATTTAGAAAGGACCTAAACAGGATAGCCCAAAGCGACCTAAAGTTACATAATGCTATGGAGAGATTGAACTTAGTTTTAGTCATTTACATTATTTAGAAAGGACCTAAACAGGATAGCCCAAAACGATCTAAAGTTACGTAATGCTTTGGAGAGATTGAACTTAGTTTTAGTCATTTACATTATTTAGAAAGGACCTAAACAGGATAGCCCAAAACGACCTAAAGTTACATAATGCTTTGGAGAGATTGAACTTAGTTTTAGTCATTTACATTATTTAGAAAGGACCTAAACAGGATAGCCCAAAACGATCTAAAGTTACATAATGCTGTGGAGAGATTGAACTTAGTTTTAATCATTTACATTATTTAGAAAGGACCTAAACAGGATAGCCCAAAACGACCTAAAGTTACATAATGCTTGAGAGAGAACAATAAAACTAAAGGACCTAAACAGGATAGCCCAAAACGACCTAAAGTTACATAATGCTTGAGAGAGAACAATAAAACAAAAGGACCTAAACATGATAGCCCAAAGCGACCTAAAGTTACATAGTGCTTTGGAGAGATTGAACTTAGTTTTAATCATTTACATTATTTAGAAAGGACCTAAACAGGATAGCCCAAAGCGACCTAAAGTTACATAATGCTTGGGAGAGATTTAACTTAGTTTTAGTCATTTACATTATTTAGAAAGGACCTAAACAGGATAGCCCAAAGCGACCTAAAGTTACATAGTGCCTTGGAGAGATTGAACTTAGTTTTAGTCATTTACATTATTTAGAAAGGACCTAAACAGGATAGCCCAAAACGACCTAAAGTTACATAATGCTTTGGGGAGATTGAACTTAGTTTTAGTCATTTACATTATTTAGAAAGGACCTAAACAGGATAGCCCAAAACGACCCAAAGTTACATAATGCTTTGGAGAGATTGAACTTAGTTTTAATCATTTACATTATTTAGAAAGGACCTAAACAGGTTAGCCCAAAGCGACCTAAAGTTACATAATGCTTGAGAGAGAACAATACAACTAAAGGACCTAAACAGGATAGCCCAAAACGACCTAAAGTTACATAATGCTTTGGAGAGATTGAACTTAGTTTTAATCATTTACATTATTTAGAAAGGACCTAAACAGGATAGCCCAAAACGACCTAAAGTTACATAATGCTTGAGAGAGAACAATAAAATTAAAGGACCTAAACAGGATAGCCCAAAACGACCTAATGTTACATAATGCTTGAGAGAGAACAATAAAACTAAAGGACCTAAACAGGATAGCCCAAAACGACCTAAAGATACATAATGCTTGAGAGAGAACAATAAAACTAAAGGACCTAAACAGGATAGCCCAAAACGACCTAAAGTTACATAATGCTTTGGAGAGATTGAACTTAGTTTTAATCATTTACATTATTTAGAAAAGACCTAAATAGGATAGCCCAAAGCGACCTAAAGTTACATAATGCTTTGGAGAGATTGAACTTAGTTTTAGTCATTTACATTATTTAGAAAGGACCTAAACAGGATAGCCCAAAACGACCTAAAGTTACATAATGCTTTGGAGAGATTGAACTTAGTTTTAATCATTTACATTATTTAGAAAAGACCTAAATAGGATAGCCCAAAGCCACCTAAAGTTACATAATGCTTTGAAGAGATTGAACTTAGTTTTAGTCATTTACATTATTTAGAAAGGACCTAAACAGGATAGCCCAAAACGATCTAAAGTTACATAATGCTGTGGAGAGATTGAACTTAGTTTTAATCATTTACATTATTTAGAAAGGACCTAAACAGGATAGCCCAAAACGACCTAAAGTTACATAATGCTTGAGAGAGAACAATAAAACTAAAGGACCTAAACAGGATAGCCCAAAACGACCTAAAGTTACATAATGCTTGAGAGAGAACAATAAAACAAAAGGACCTAAACATGATAGCCCAAAGCGACCTAAAGTTACATAGTGCTTTGGAGAGATTGAACTTAGTTTTAATCATTTACATTATTTAGAAAGGACCTAAACAGGATAGCCCAAAGCGACCTAAAGTTACATAATGCTTGGGAGAGATTTAACTTAGTTTTAGTCATTTACATTATTTAGAAAGGACCTAAACAGGATAGCCCAAAGCGACCTAAAGTTACATAGTGCCTTGGAGAGATTGAACTTAGTTTTAGTCATTTACATTATTTAGAAAGGACCTAAACAGGATAGCCCAAAACGACCTAAAGTTACATAATGCTTTGGGGAGATTGAACTTAGTTTTAGTCATTTACATTATTTAGAAAGGACCTAAACAGGATAGCCCAAAACGACCCAAAGTTACATAATGCTTTGGAGAGATTGAACTTAGTTTTAATCATTTACATTATTTAGAAAGGACCTAAACAGGTTAGCCCAAAGCGACCTAAAGTTACATAATGCTTGAGAGAGAACAATACAACTAAAGGACCTAAACAGGATAGCCCAAAACGAACTAAAGTTACATAATGCTTTGGAGAGATTGAACTTAGTTTTAATCATTTACATTATTTAGAAAGGACCTAAACAGTATAGCCCAAAACGACCTAAAGTTACATAATGCTTGAGAGAGAACAATAAAATTAAAGGACCTAAACAGGATAGCCCAAAACGACCTAATGTTACATAATGCTTGAGAGAGAACAATAAAACTAAAGGACCTAAACAGGATAGCCCAAAACGACCTAAAGATACATAATGCTTGAGAGAGAACAATAAAACTAAAGGACCTAAACAGGATAGCCCAAAACGACCTAAAGTTACATAATGCTTTGGAGAGATTGAACTTAGTTTTAATCATTTACATTATTTAGAAAAGACCTAAATAGGATAGCCCAAAGCGACCTAAAGTTACATAATGCTTTGGAGAGATTGAACTTAGTTTTAGTCATTTACATTATTTAGAAAGGACCTAAACAGGATAGACCAAAACGACCTAAAGTTACATAATGCTTTGGAGAGATTGAACTTAGTTTTAATCATTTACATTATTTAGAAAAGACCTAAATAGGATAGCCCAAAGCCACCTAAAGTTACATAATGCTTTGGAGAGATTGAACTTAGTTTTAGTCATTTACATTATTTAGAAAGGACCTACACAGGATAGCCCAAAGCGACCTAAAGTTACATAGTGCTTTGGAGAGATTGAACTTAGTTTTAGTCATTTACATTATTTAGAAAGGACCTAAACAGGATAGCCCAAAACGACCTAAAGTTACATAATGCTTTGGGGAGATTGAACTTAGTTTTAGTCATTTACATTATTTGGAAAGGACCTAAACAGGATAGCCCAAAACGCCCCAAAGTTACATAGTGCTTTGGAGAGATTGAACTTAGTTTTAATCATTTACATTATTTAGAAAGGACCTAAACAGGATAGCCCAAAACGATCTAAAGTTACGTAATGCTTTGGAGAGATTGAACTTAGTTTTAGTCATTTACATTATTTAGAAAGGACCTAAACAGGATAGCCCAAAACGACCTAAAGTTACATAATGCTTTGGAGAGATTGAACTTAGTTTTAGTCATTTACATTATTTAGAAAGGACCTAAACAAGATAGCCCAAAACGATCTAAAGTTACGTAATGCTTTGGAGAGATTGAACTTAGTTTTAATCATTTACATTATTTAGAAAGGACCTAAACAGGATAGCCCAAAGCGACCTAAAGTTACATAGTGCTTTGGAGAGATTGAACTTAGTTTTAGTCATTTACATTATTTAGAAAGGACCTAAACAGGATAGAGCAAAGCGACCTAAAGTTACATAATGCTTTGGAGAGATTGAACTTGGTTTTAGTCATTTACATTATTTAGAAAGGACCTAAACAGGATAGCCCAAAACGACCTAAAGTTACATAATGCTTTGGAGAGATTGAACTTAGTTTTAGTCATTTACATTATTTAGAAAGGACCTAAACAGGATAGCCCAAAGCGACCTAAAGTTACATAATGCTTTGGAGAGATTGAACTTAGTCTTAGTCATTTACATTATTTAGAAAGGACCTAAACAGGATAGCCCAAAACGACCTAAAGTTACATTATGCTTTGGAGAGATTGAACTTAGTTTTAGTCATTTACATTATTTAGAAAGGACCTAAACAGGATAGCCCAAAACGACCTAAAGTTACATATTGCTTTGGAGAGATTCAACTTAGTTTTAGTCATTTACATTATTTAGAAAGGACCTAAACAGGATAGCCCAAAACGATCTAAAATTACATAATGCTTTGGAGAGATTGAACTTAGTTTTAATCATTTACATTATTTAGAAAGGACCTAAACAGGATAGCCCAAAACGACCTAAAGTTACATAATGCTTGAGAGAGAACAATAAAATTAAAGGACCTAAACAGGATAGCCCAAAACGACCTAAAGTTACATAATGCTTGAGAGAGAACAATAAATCTAAAGGACCTAAACAGGATAGCCCAAAGCGACCTAAAGTTACATAATGCTTGAGAGAGAACAATAAAACTAAAGGACCTAAACAGGATAGCCCAACATGACCTAAAGTTACATAATGCTTGAGAGAGAACAATTAAACTAAAGGACCTAAACAGGATAGCCCAAAACTACCTAAGGTTACATAATGCTTGAGAGACAACAATAAAACTAAAGGACCTAAACAGGATAGCCCAAAACGACCTAAAGTTACATAATGCTTGAGAGAGAACAATAAAACTAAAGGACCTAAACATGATAGCCCAAAACGACCTACAGTTACATAATGCTTTGGAGAGATTCTACTTAGTTTTAATCATTTACATTATTTAGAAAGACCTAAACAGGATAGCCCAAAGCGACCTAAAGTTACATAATGCTTTGGCGAGATTGAACTTAGTTTTAATCATTTACATTATTTAGAAAGGACCTAAACAGGATAGCCCAAAGCGACCTAAAGTTACATAATGCCTTGGAGAGATTGAACTTAGTTTTAGTCATTTACATTATTTAGAAAGGACATAAACAGGATAGCCCAAAGCAACCTAAAGTTACATAATGCTTTGGAGAGATTGAACTTAGTTTTAGTCATTTCCATTATTTAGAAAGGACCTAAACAGGATAGCCCAAAACGACCCAAAGTTACATAATGCTTTGGAGAGATTGAACTTAGTTTTAATCATTTACATTATTTAGAAAGGACCTAAACAGGTTAGCCCAAAGCGACATAAAGTTACATAATGCTTGAGAGAGAACAATACAACTAAAGGACCTAAACAGGATAGCCCAAAACGACCTAAAGTTACATAATGCTTTGGAGAGATTGAACTTAGTTTTAATCATTTACATTATTTAGAAAGGACCTAAACAGGATAGCCCAAAACGATCTAAAGTTACATAATGCTTTGGAGAGATTGAACTTAGTTTTAATCATTTACATTATTTAGAAAGGACCTAAACAGGATAGCCCAAAACGACCTAAAGTTACATAATGCTTGAGAGAGAACAATAAAATTAAAGGACCTAAACAGGATAGCCCAAAACGACCTAATGTTACATAATGCTTGAGAGAGAACAATAAAACTAAAGGACCTAAACAGGATAGCCCAAAACGACCTAAAGATACATAATGCTTGAGAGAGAACAATAAAACTAAAGGACCTAAACAGGATAGCCCAAAACGACCTAAAGTTACATAATGCTTGAGAGAGAACAATAAAACAAAAGGACCTAAACAGGATAGCCCAAAACGACCTAAAGTTACATAATGCTTTGGAGAGATTGAACTTAGTTTTAATCATTTACATTATTTAGAAAAGAACTAAATAGGATAGCCCAAAGCGACCTAAAGTTACATAATGCTTTGGAGAGATTGAACTTAGTTTTAGTCATTTACATTATTTAGAAAGGACCTACACAGGATAGCCCAAAGCGACCTAAAGTTACATAGTGCTTTGGAGAGATTGAACTTAGTTTTAGTCATTTACATTATTTAGAAAGGACCTAAACAGGATAGCCCAAAACGACCTAAAGTTACATAATGCTTTGGGGAGATTGAACTTAGTTTTAGTCATTTACATTATTTGGAAAGGACCTAAACAGGATAGCCCAAAACGCCCCAAAGTTACATAGTGCTTTGGAGAGATTGAACTTAGTTTTAATCATTTACATTATTTAGAAAGGACCTAAACAGGATAGCCCAAAACGACCTAAAGTTACATAATGCTTTGGAGAGATTGAACTTAGTTTTAGTCATTTACATTATTTAGAAAGGACCTAAACAGGATAGCCCAAAACGATCTAAAGTTACGTAATGCTTTGGAGAGATTGAACTTAGTTTTAATCATTTACATTATTTAGAAAGGACCTAAACAGGATAGCCCAAAACGACCTAAAGTTACATAATGCTTTGGAGAGATTGAACTTAGTTTTAGTCATTTACATTATTTAGAAAGGACCTAAACAGGATAGCCCAAAGCGACCTAAAGTTATATAATGCTTTGGAGAGATTGAACTTAGTCTTAGTCATTTACATTATTTAGAAAGGACCTAAACAGGATAGCCCAAAACGACCTAAAGTTACATTATGCTTTGGAGAGATCGAACTTAGTTTTAGTCATTTACATTATTTAGAAAGGACCTAAACAGGATAGCCCAAAACGACCTAAAGTTACATAATGCTTTGGAGAGATTGAACTTAGTTTTAGTCATTTACATTATTTAGAAAGGACCTAAACAGGATAGCCCAAAACGACCTAACGTTACATATTGCTTTGGAGAGATTCAACTTAGTTTTAGTCATTTACATTATTTAGAAAGGACCTAAACAGGATAGCCCAAAACGATCTAAAATTACATAATGCTTTGGAGAGATTGAACTTAGTTTTAATCATTTACATTATTTAGAAAGGACCTAAACAGGATAGCCCAAAACGACCTAAAGTTACATAATGCTTGAGAGAGAACAATAAAATTAAAGGACCTAAACAGGATAGCCCAAAACGACCTAAAGTTACATAATGCTTGAGAGAGAACAATAAAACTAAAGGACCTAAGCATGATAGCCCAAAACGACCTAAAGTTACATAATGCTTGAGAGAGAACAATAAAACTAAAGGACCTAAACATGATAGCCCAAAGCGACCTAAAGTTACGTAATGCTTTGGAGAGATTGAACTTAGTTTTAATCATTTACATTATTTAGAAAGGACCTAAACAGGATAGCCAAAAACGACCTAAAGTTACATAATGCTTGAGAGAGAACAATAAAACAAAAGGACCTAAACAGGATAGCCCAAAACTACCTAAAGTTACATAATGCTTTGGAGAGAGAACAATAAAACAAAAGGACCTAAACAGGATAGCCCAAAACTACCTAAAGTTACATAATGCTTTGGAGAGAGAACAATAAAACAAAAGGACCTAAACAGGATAGCCCAAAACGACCTAAAGTTACATAATGCTTGAGAGAGAACAATAAAACAAAAGGACCTAAACATGATAGCCCAAAGCGACCTAAAGTTACATAATGCTTTGGAGAGATTGAACTTAGTTTTAGTCATTTACATTATTTAGAAAGGACCTAAACAGGATAGCCCAAAACGACCTAAAGTTACATAATGCTTTGGAGAGATTGAACTTAGTTTTAGTCATTTACATTATTTAGAAAGGACCTAAACAGGATATCCCAAAACGACCTAACGTTACATATTGCTTTGGAGAGATTCAACTTAGTTTTAGTCATTTACATTATTTAGAAAGGACCTAAACAGGATAGCCCAAAACGATCTAAAATTACATAATGCTTTGGAGAGATTGAACTTAGTTTTAATCATTTACATTATTTAGAAAGGACCTAAACAGGATAGCCCAAAACGACCTAAAGTTACATAATGCTTGAGAGAGAACAATAAAATTAAAGGACCTAAACAGGATAGCCCAAAACGACCTAAAGTTACATAATGCTTGAGAGAGAACAATAAAACTAAAGGACCTAAACAGGATAGCCCAACATGACCTAAAGTTACATAATGCTTGAGAGAGAACAATTAAACTAAAGGACCTAAACAGGATAGCCCAAAACTACCTAAGGTTACATAATGCTTGAGAGACAACAATAAAACTAAAGGACCTAAACAGGATAGCCCAAAACGACCTAAAGTTACATAATGCTTGAGAGAGAACAATAAAACTAAAGGACCTAAACATGATAGCCCAAAACGACCTACAGTTACATAATGCTTTGGAGAGATTCTACTTAGTTTTAATCATTTACATTATTTAGAAAGACCTAAACAGGATAGCCCAAAGCGACCTAAAGTTACATAATGCTTTGGCGAGATTGAACTTAGTTTTAATCATTTACATTATTTAGAAAGGACCTAAACAGGATAGCCCAAAGCGACCTAAAGTTACATAATGCCTTGGAGAGATTGAACTTAGTTTTAGTCATTTACATTATTTAGAAAGGACATAAACAGGATAGCCCAAAGCAACCTAAAGTTACATAATGCTTTGGAGAGATTGAACTTAGTTTTAGTCATTTCCATTATTTAGAAAGGACCTAAACAGGATAGCCCAAAACGACCCAAAGTTACATAATGCTTTGGAGAGATTGAACTTAGTTTTAATCATTTACATTATTTAGAAAGGACCTAAACAGGTTAGCCCAAAGCGACATAAAGTTACATAATGCTTGAGAGAGAACAATACAACTAAAGGACCTAAACAGGATAGCCCAAAACGACCTAAAGTTACATAATGCTTTGGAGAGATTGAACTTAGTTTTAATCATTTACATTATTTAGAAAGGACCTAAACAGGATAGCCCAAAACGATCTAAAGTTACATAATGCTTTGGAGAGATTGAACTTAGTTTTAATCATTTACATTATTTAGAAAGGACCTAAACAGGATAGCCCAAAACGACCTAAAGTTACATAATGCTTGAGAGAGAACAATAAAATTAAAGGACCTAAACAGGATAGCCCAAAACGACCTAATGTTACATAATGCTTGAGAGAGAACAATAAAACTAAAGGACCTAAACAGGATAGCCCAAAACGACCTAAAGATACATAATGCTTGAGAGAGAACAATAAAACTAAAGGACCTAAACAGGATAGCCCAAAACGACCTAAAGTTACATAATGCTTGAGAGAGAACAATAAAACAAAAGGACCTAAACAGGATAGCCCAAAACGACCTAAAGTTACATAATGCTTTGGAGAGATTGAACTTAGTTTTAATCATTTACATTATTTAGAAAAGAACTAAATAGGATAGCCCAAAGCGACCTAAAGTTACATAATGCTTTGGAGAGATTGAACTTAGTTTTAGTCATTTACATTATTTAGAAAGGACCTACACAGGATAGCCCAAAGCGACCTAAAGTTACATAGTGCTTTGGAGAGATTGAACTTAGTTTTAGTCATTTACATTATTTAGAAAGGACCTAAACAGGATAGCCCAAAACGACCTAAAGTTACATAATGCTTTGGGGAGATTGAACTTAGTTTTAGTCATTTACATTATTTGGAAAGGACCTAAACAGGATAGCCCAAAACGCCCCAAAGTTACATAGTGCTTTGGAGAGATTGAACTTAGTTTTAATCATTTACATTATTTAGAAAGGACCTAAACAGGATAGCCCAAAACGACCTAAAGTTACATAATGCTTTGGAGAGATTGAACTTAGTTTTAGTCATTTACATTATTTAGAAAGGACCTAAACAGGATAGCCCAAAACGATCTAAAGTTACGTAATGCTTTGGAGAGATTGAACTTAGTTTTAATCATTTACATTATTTAGAAAGGACCTAAACAGGATAGCCCAAAACGACCTAAAGTTACATAATGCTTTGGAGAGATTGAACTTAGTTTTAGTCATTTACATTATTTAGAAAGGACCTAAACAGGATAGCCCAAAGCGACCTAAAGTTATATAATGCTTTGGAGAGATTGAACTTAGTCTTAGTCATTTACATTATTTAGAAAGGACCTAAACAGGATAGCCCAAAACGACCTAAAGTTACATTATGCTTTGGAGAGATCGAACTTAGTTTTAGTCATTTACATTATTTAGAAAGGACCTAAACAGGATAGCCCAAAACGACCTAAAGTTACATAATGCTTTGGAGAGATTGAACTTAGTTTTAGTCATTTACATTATTTAGAAAGGACCTAAACAGGATAGCCCAAAACGACCTAACGTTACATATTGCTTTGGAGAGATTCAACTTAGTTTTAGTCATTTACATTATTTAGAAAGGACCTAAACAGGATAGCCCAAAACGATCTAAAATTACATAATGCTTTGGAGAGATTGAACTTAGTTTTAATCATTTACATTATTTAGAAAGGACCTAAACAGGATAGCCCAAAACGACCTAAAGTTACATAATGCTTGAGAGAGAACAATAAAATTAAAGGACCTAAACAGGATAGCCCAAAACGACCTAAAGTTACATAATGCTTGAGAGAGAACAATAAAACTAAAGGACCTAAGCATGATAGCCCAAAACGACCTAAAGTTACATAATGCTTGAGAGAGAACAATAAAACTAAAGGACCTAAACATGATAGCCCAAAGCGACCTAAAGTTACGTAATGCTTTGGAGAGATTGAACTTAGTTTTAATCATTTACATTATTTAGAAAGGACCTAAACAGGATAGCCAAAAACGACCTAAAGTTACATAATGCTTGAGAGAGAACAATAAAACAAAAGGACCTAAACAGGATAGCCCAAAACTACCTAAAGTTACATAATGCTTTGGAGAGAGAACAATAAAACAAAAGGACCTAAACAGGATAGCCCAAAACTACCTAAAGTTACATAATGCTTTGGAGAGAGAACAATAAAACAAAAGGACCTAAACAGGATAGCCCAAAACGACCTAAAGTTACATAATGCTTGAGAGAGAACAATAAAACAAAAGGACCTAAACATGATAGCCCAAAGCGACCTAAAGTTACATAATGCTTTGGAGAGATTGAACTTAGTTTTAGTCATTTACATTATTTAGAAAGGACCTAAACAGGATAGCCCAAAACGACCTAAAGTTACATAATGCTTTGGAGAGATTGAACTTAGTTTTAGTCATTTACATTATTTAGAAAGGACCTAAACAGGATAGCCCAAAACGACCTAACGTTACATATTGCTTTGGAGAGATTCAACTTAGTTTTAGTCATTTACATTATTTAGAAAGGACCTAAACAGGATAGCCCAAAACGATCTAAAATTACATAATGCTTTGGAGAGATTGAACTTAGTTTTAATCATTTACATTATTTAGAAAGGACCTAAACAGGATAGCCCAAAACGACCTAAAGTTACATAATGCTTGAGAGAGAACAATAAAATTAAAGGACCTAAACAGGATAGCCCAAAACGACCTAAAGTTACATAATGCTTGAGAGAGAACAATAAAACTAAAGGACCTTAACAGGATAGCCCAACATGACCTAAAGTTACATAATGCTTGAGAGAGAACAATAAAACTAAAGGACCTAAACAGGATAGCCCAAAACTACCTAAAGTTACATAATGCTTGAGAGACAACAATAAAACTAAAGGACCTAAACAGGATAGCCCAAAACGACCTAAAGTTACATAATGCTTGAGAGAGAACAATAAAACTAAAGGACCTAAACATGATAGCCCAAAACGACCTAAAGTTACATAATGCTTTGGAGAGATTCTACTTAGTTTTAATCATTTACATTATTTAGAAAGACCTAAACAGGATAGCCCAAAGCGACCTAAAGTTACATAATGCTTTGGAGAGATTGAACTTAGTTTTAATCATTTACATTATTTAGAAAGGACCTAAACAGGATAGCCCAAAGCGACCTAAAGTTACATAATGCCTTGGAGAGATTCAACTTAGTTTTAGTCATTTACATTATTTAGAAAGGACCTAAACAGGATAGCCCAAAGCAACCTAAAGTTACATAATGCTTTGGAGAGATTGAACTTAGTTTTAGTCATTTCCATTATTTAGAAAGGACCTAAACAGGATAGCCCAAAACGACCTAACGTTACATAATGCTTTGGAGAGATTGAACTTAGTTTTAGTCATTTACATTATTTAGAAAGGACCTAAACGGGATAGCCCAAAACGACCTAAAGTTACATAATGCTTTGGAGAGATTGAACTTAGTTTTAGTCATTTACATTATTTAGAAAGGACCTAAACAGGATAGCCCAAAGCGACCTAAAGTTACATAGTGCTTTGGAGAGATTGAACTTAGTTTTAGTCATTTACATTATTTAGAAAGGACCTAAACAGGATAGCCCAAAACGACCTAAAGTTACATAATGCTTTGGAGAGATTGAACTTAGTTTTAGTCATTTACATTATTTAGAAAGGACCTAAACAGGATAGCCCAAAGCGACCTAAAGTTACATAATGCTTTGGAGAGATTGAACTTAGTTTTAGTCATTTACATTATTTAGAAAGGACCTAAACAGGATAGCCCAAAACGACCTAAAGTTACATAATGCTTTGGAGAGATTGAACTTAGTTTTAGTCATTTACATTATTTAGAAAGGACCTAAACAGGATAGCCCAAAGCGACCTAAAGTTACATAATGCTTTGGAGAGATTGAACTTAGTTTTAGTCATTTACATTATTTAGAAAGGACCTAAACAGGATAGCCCAAAACGACCTAAAGTTACATAATGCTTTGGAGAGATTAAACTTAGTTTTAGTCATTTACATTATTTAGAAAGGACCTAAACAGGATAACCCAAAGCGACCTAAAGTTACATAGTGCTTTGGAGAGATTGAAATTAGTTTTAGTCATTTACATTATTTAGAAAGGACCTAAACAGGATAGCCCAAAACGATCTAAAGTTACATAATGCTTTGGAGAGATTGAACTTAGTTTTAGTCATTTACATTATTTAGAAAGGACCTAAACAGGATAGCCCAAAGCGACCTAAAGTTACATAATGCTTTGGAGAGATTGAACTTAGTTTTAGTCATTTACATTATTTAGAAAGGACCTAAACAGGATAGCCCAAAACGACCTAAAGTTACATAATGCTTTGGAGAGATTGAACTTAGTTTTAGTCATTTACATTATTTAGAACGGACCTAAACAGGATAGCCCAAAGCGACCTAAAGTTACATAATGCTTTGGAGAGATTGAACTTAGTTTTAGTCATTTACATTATTTAGAAAGGACCTAAACAGGATAGCCCAAAACGACCTAAAGTTACGTAATGCTTTGGAGAGATTGAACTTAGTTTTAGTCATTTACATTATTTAGAAAGGACCTAAACAGGATAGCCCAAAACGACCTAAAGTTACATAATGCTTTGGAGAGATTGAACTTAGTTTTAATCATTTACATTATTTAGAAAGGACCTAAACAGGATAGCCCAAAACGACCTAAAGTTACATAATGCTTTGGAGAGATTCAACTTAGTTTTAGTCATTTACATTATTTAGAAAGGACCTAAATAGGATAGCCCAAAACGATCTAAAGTTACATAATGCTTTGGAGAGATTGAACTTAGTTTTAATCATTTACATTATTTAGAAAGGACCTAAACAGGATAGCCCAAAACGACCTAAAGTTACATAATGCTTGAGAGAGAACAATAAAACTAAAGGACCTAAACATGATAGCCCAAAACGACCTAAAGTTACATAATGCTTGAGAGAGAACAATAAAACTAAAGGACCTAAACATGATAGCCCAAAGCGACCTAAAGTTACGTAATGCTTTGGAGAGATTGAACTTAGTTTTAATCATTTACATTATTTAGAAAGGACCTAAACAGGATAGCCAAAAACGACCTAAAGTTACATAATGCTTGAGAGAGAACAATAAAACAAAAGGACCTAAACAGGATAGCCCAAAACTACCTAAAGTTACATAATGCTTTGGAGAGAGAACAATAAAACAAAAGGACCTAAACAGGATAGCCCAAAACTACCTAAAGTTACATAATGCTTTGGAGAGAGAACAATAAAACAAAAGGACCTAAACAGGATAGCCCAAAACGACCTAAAGTTACATAATGCTTGAGAGAGAACAATAAAACAAAAGGACCTAAACATGATAGCCCAAAGCGACCTAAAGTTACATAGTGCTTTGGAGAGATTGAACTTAGTTTTAATCATTTACATTATTTAGAAAGGACCTAAACAGGATAGCCCAAAACGACCTAAAGTTACATAATGCTTGAGAGAGAACAATAAAACTAAAGGACCTAAACAGGATGGCCCAAAACGACCTAAAGTTACATAATGCTTTGGAGAGATGAACTTAGTTTTAATCATTTACATTATATAGAAAGGACCTAAACAGGATAGCCCAAAACGACCTAAAGTTACATAATGCTTTGGAGAGATTGAACTTAGTTTTAATCATTTACATTATTTAGAAAGGACCTAGACAGGATAGCCCAAAGCGACCTAAAGTTACATAATGCTTTGGAGAGATTGAACTTAGTTTTAGTCATTTACATTATTTAGAAAGGACCTAAACAGGATAGCCCAAAGCGACCTAAAGTTACATAGTGCTTTGGAGAGATTGAACTTAGTTTTAGTCATTTACATTATTTAGAAAGGACCTAAACAGGATAGCCCAAAACGACCTAAAGTTACATAATGCTTTGGGGAGATTGAACTTAGTTTTAGTCATTTACATTATTTGGAAAGGACCTAAACAGGATAGCCCAAAACGCCCCAAAGTTACATAGTGCTTTGGAGAGATTTAACTTAGTTTTAATCATTTACATTATTTAGAAAGGACCTAAACAGGATAGCCCAAAACGAACTAAAGTTACATAATGCTTTGGAGAGATTGAACTTAGTTTTAGTCATTTACATTATTTAGAAAGGACCTAAACAGGATAGTCCAAAGCGACCTAAAGTTACATAATGCTTTGGAGAGATTGAACTTAGTTTTAATCATTTACATTATTTAGAAAGGACCTAAACAGGATAGCCCAAAGCGACCTAAAGTTACATAATGCCTTGGAGAGATTGAACTTAGTTTTAGTCATTTCCATTATTTAGAAAGGACCTAAACAGGATAGCCCAAAACGACCTAACGTTACATAATGCTTTGGAGAGATTGAACTTAGTTTTAGTCATTTACATTATTTAGAAAGGACCTAAACAGGATAGCCCAAAACGACCTAACGTTACATAATGCTTTGGAGAGATTGAACTTAGTTTTAGTCATTTACATTATTTAGAAAGGACCTAAACGGGATAGCCCAAAACGACCTAAAGTTACATAATGCTTTGGAGAGATTGAACTTAGTTTTAGTCATTTACATTATTTAGAAAGGACCTAAACAGGATAGCCCAAAGCGACCTAAAGTTACATAGTGCTTTGGAGAGATTGAACTTAGTTTTAGTCATTTACATTATTTAGAAAGGACCTAAACAGGATAGCCCAAAACGACCTAAAGTTACATAATGCTTTGGAGAGATTGAACTTAGTTTTAGTCATTTACATTATTTAGAAAGGACCTAAACAGGATAGCCCAAAGCGACCTAAAGTTACATAATGCTTTGGAGAGATTGAACTTAGTTTTAGTCATTTACATTATTTAGAAAGGACCTAAACAGGATAGCCCAAAACGACCTAAAGTTACATAATGCTTTGGAGAGATTGAACTTAGTTTTAGTCATTTACATTATTTAGAAAGGACCTAAACAGGATAGCCCAAAGCGACCTAAAGTTACATAATGCTTTGGAGAGATTGAACTTAGTTTTAGTCATTTACATTATTTAGAAAGGACCTAAACAGGATAGCCCAAAGCGACCTAAAGTTACATAATGCTTTGGAGAGATTAAACTTAGTTTTAGTCATTTACATTATTTAGAAAGGACCTAAACAGGATAACCCAAAGCGACCTAAAGTTACATAGTGCTTTGGAGAGATTGAACTTAGTTTTAGTCATTTACATTATTTAGAAAGGACCTAAACAGGATAGCCCAAAACGATCTAAAGTTACATAATGCTTTGGAGAGATTGAACTTAGTTTTAGTCATTTACATTATTTAGAAAGGACCTAAACAGGATAGCCCAAAGCGACCTAAAGTTACATAATGCTTTGGAGAGATTGAACTTAGTTTTAGTCATTTACATTATTTAGAAAGGACCTAAACAGGATAGCCCAAAACGACCTAAAGTTACGTAATGCTTTGGAGAGATTGAACTTAGTTTTAGTCATTTACATTATTTAGAAAGGACCTAAACAGGATAGCCCAAAACGACCTAAAGTTACATAATGCTTTGGAGAGATTGAACTTAGTTTTAATCATTTACATTATTTAGAAAGGACCTAAACAGGATAGCCCAAAACGACCTAAAGTTACATAATGCTTTGGAGAGATTCAACTTAGTTTTAGTCATTTACATTATTTAGAAAGGACCTAAACAGGATAGCCCAAAACGATCTAAAGCTACATAATGCTTTGGAGAGATTGAACTTAGTTTTAATCATTTACATTATTTAGAAAGGACCTAAACAGGATAGCCCAAAACGACCTAAAGTTACATAATGCTTGAGAGAGAACAATAAAACTAAAGGACCTAAGCATGATAGCCCAAAACGACCTAAAGTTTCATAATGCTTGAGAGAGAACAATAAAACTAAAGGACCTAAACATGATAGCCCAAAGCGACCTAAAGTTACGTAATGCTTTGGAGAGATTGAACTTAGTTTTAATCATTTACATTATTTAGAAAGGACCTAAACAGGATAGCCAAAAACGACCTAAAGTTACATAATGCTTGAGAGAGAACAATAAAACAAAAGGACCTAAACAGGATAGCCCAAAACTACCTAAAGTTACATAATGCTTTGGAGAGAGAACAATAAAACAAAAGGACCTAAACAGGATAGCCCAAAACTACCTAAAGTTACATAATGCTTTGGAGAGAGAACAATAAAACAAAAGGACCTAAACAGGATAGCCCAAAACGACCTAAAGTTACATAATGCTTGAGAGAGAACAATAAAACAAAAGGACCTAAACATGATAGCCCAAAGCGACCTAAAGTTACATAGTGCTTTGGAGAGATTGAACTTAGTTTTAATCATTTACATTATTTAAAAAGGACCTAAACAGGATAGCCCAAAACGACCTAAAGTTACATAATGCTTGAGAGAGAACAATAAAACTAAAGGACCTAAACAGGATGGCCCAAAACGACCTAAAGTTACATAATGCTTTGGAGAGATGAACTTAGATTTAATCATTTACATTATTTAGAAAGGACCTAAACAGGATAGCCCAAAACGACCTAAAGTTACATAATGCTTTGGAGAGATTGAACTTAGTTTTAATCATTTACATTATTTAGAAAGGACCTAAACAGGATAGCCCAAAACGAACTAAAGTTACATAATGCTTTGGAGAGATTGAACTTAGTTTTAGTCATTTACATTATTTAGAAAGGACCTAAACAGGATAGCCCAAAGCGACCTAAAGTTACATAATGCTTTGGAGAGATTGAACTTAGTTTTAATCATTTACATTATTTAGAAAGGACCTAAAAAGGATAGCCCAAAGCGACCTAAAGTTACATAATGCCTTGGAGAGATTGAACTTAGTTTTAGTCATTTACATTATTTAGAAAGGACCTAAACAGGATAGCCCAAAGCAACCTAAAGTTACATAATGCTTTGGAGAGATTGAACTTAGTTTTAGTCATTTCCATTATTTAGAAAGGACCTAAACAGGATAGCCCAAAACGACCTAACGTTACATAATGCTTTGGAGAGATTGAACTTAGTTTTAGTCATTTACATTATTTAGAAAGGACCTAAACGGGATAGCCCAAAACGACCTAAAGTTACATAATGCTTTGGAGAGATTGAACTTAGTTTTAGTCATTTACATTATTTAGAAAGGACCTAAACAGGATAGCCCAAAGCGACCTAAAGTTACATAGTGCTTTGGAGAGATTGAACTTAGTTTTAGTCATTTACATTATTTAGAAAGGACCTAAACAGGATAGCCCAAAACGACCTAAAGTTACATAATGCTTTGGAGAGATTGAACTTAGTTTTAGTCATTTACATTATTTAGAAAGGACCTAAACAGGATAGCCCAAAGCGACCTAAAGTTACATAGTGCTTTGGAGAGATTGAACTTAGTTTTAGTCATTTACATTATTTAGAAAGGACCTAAACAGGATAGCCCAAAACGACCTAAAGTTACATAATGCTTTGGAGAGATTGAACTTAGTTTTAGTCATTTACATTATTTAGAAAGGACCTAAACAGGATAGCCCAAAGCGACCTAAAGTTACATAATGCTTTGGAGAGATTGAACTTAGTTTTAGTCATTTACATTATTTAGAAAGGACCTAAACAGGATAGCCCAAAACGACCTAAAGTTACATAATGCTTTGGAGAGATTAAACTTAGTTTTAGTCATTTACATTATTTAGAAAGGACCTAAACAGGATAGCCCAAAGCGACCTAAAGTTACATAGTGCTTTGGAGAGATTGAACTTAGTTTTAGTCATTTACATTATTTAGAAAGGACCTAAACAGGATAGCCCAAAACGACCTAAAGTTACATAATGCTTTGGAGAGATTAAACTTAGTTTTAGTCATTTACATTATTTAGAAAGGACCTAAACAGGATAGCCCAAAGCGACCTAAAGTTACATAGTGCTTTGGAGAGATTGAACTTAGTTTTAGTCATTTACATTATTTAGAAAGGACCTAAACAGGATAGCCCAAAACGATCTAAAGTTACATAATGCTTTGGAGAGATTGAACTTAGTTTTAGTCATTTACATTATTTAGAAAGGACCTAAACAGGATAGCCCAAAGCGACCTAAAGTTACATAATGCTTTGGAGAGATTGAACTTAGTTTTAGTCATTTACATTATTTAGAAAGGACCTAAACAGGATATCCCAAAACGACCTAAAGTTACATAATGCTTTGGAGAGATTGAACTTAGTTTTAGTCATTTACATTATTTAGAACGGACCTAAACAGGATAGCCCAAAGCGACCTAAAGTTACATAATGCTTTGGAGAGATTGAACTTAGTTTTAGTCATTTACATTATTTAGAAAGGACCTAAACAGGATAGCCCAAAACGACCTAAAGTTACGTAATGCTTTGGAGAGATTGAACTTAGTTTTAGTCATTTACATTATTTAGAAAGGACCTAAACAGGATAGCCCAAAACGACCTAAAGTTACATAATGCTTTGGAGAGATTGAACTTAGTTTTAATCATTTACATTATTTAGAAAGGACCTAAGCAGGATAGCCCAAAACGACCTAAAGTTACATAATGCTTTGGAGAGATTGAACTTAGTTTTAGTCATTTACATTATTTAGAAAGGACCTAAACAGGATAGCCCAAAACGACCTAAAGTTACATAATGCTTTGGAGAGATTAAACTTAGTTTTAGTCATTTACATTATTTAGAAAGGACCTAAACAGGATAGCCCAAAGCGACCTAAAGTTACATAGTGCTTTGGAGAGATTGAACTTAGTTTTAGTCATTTACATTATTTAGAAAGGACCTAAACAGGATAGCCCAAAACGACCTAAAGTTACATAATGCTTTGGAGAGATTAAACTTAGTTTTAGTCATTTACATTATTTAGAAAGGACCTAAACAGGATAGCCCAAAGCGACCTAAAGTTACATAGTGCTTTGGAGAGATTGAACTTAGTTTTAGTCATTTACATTATTTAGAAAGGACCTAAACAGGATAGCCCAAAACGATCTAAAGTTACATAATGCTTTGGAGAGATTGAACTTAGTTTTAGTCATTTACATTATTTAGAAAGGACCTAAGCAGGATAGCCCAAAGCGACCTAAAGTTACATAATGCTTTGGAGAGATTGAACTTAGTTTTAGTCATTTACATTATTTAGAAAGGACCTAAACAGGATAGCCCAAAACGACCTAAAGTTACATAATGCTTTGGAGAGATTGAACTTAGTTTTAGTCATTTACATTATCTAGAACGGACCTAAACAGGATAGCCCAAAGCGACCTAAAGTTACATAATGCTTTGGAGAGATTGAACTTAGTTTTAGTCATTTACATTATTTAGAAAGGACCTAAACAGGATAGCCCAAAACGACCTAAAGTTACATAATGCTTTGGAGAGATTGAACTTAGTTTTAGTCATTTACATTATTTAGAAAGGACCTAAACAGGATAGCCCAAAACGACCTAAAGTTACATAATGCTTTGGAGAGATTGAACTTAGTTTTAATCATTTACATTATTTAGAAAGGACCTAAACAGGATAGCCCAAAACGACCTAAAGTTACATAATGCTTTGGAGAGATTGAACTTAGTTTTAGTCATTTACATTATTTAGAACGGACCTAAACAGGATAGCCCAAAGCGACCTAAAGTTACATAATGCTTTGGAGAGATTGAACTTAGTTTTAGTCATTTACATTATTTAGAAAGGACCTAAACAGGATAGCCCAAAACGACCTAAAGTTACATAATGCTTTGGAGAGATTGAACTTAGTTTTAATCATTTACATTATTTAGAACGGACCTAAACAGGATAGCCCAAAGCGACCTAAAGTTACATAATGCTTTGGAGAGATTGAACTTAGTTTTAGTCATTTACATTATTTAGAAAGGACCTAAACAGGATAGCCCAAAACGACCTAAAGTTACGTAATGCTTTGGAGAGATTGAACTTAGTTTTAGTCATTTACATTATTAAGAAAGGACCTAAACAGGATAGCCCAAAACGACCTAAAGTTACATAATGCTTTGGAGAGATTGAACTTAGTTTTAATCATTTACATTATTTAGAAAGGACCTAAACAGGATAGCCCAAAACGACCTAAAGTTACATAATGCTTTGGAGAGATTCAACTTAGTTTTAGTCATTTACATTATTTAGAAAGGACCTAAATAGGATAGCCCAAAACGATCTAAAGTTACATAATGCTTTGGAGAGATTGAACTTAGTTTTAATCATTTACATTATTTAGAAAGGACCTAAACAGGATAGCCCAAAACGACCTAAAGTTACATAATGCTTGAGAGAGAACAATAAAACTAAAGGACCTAAGCATGATAGCCCAAAACGACCTAAAGTTACATAATGCTTGAGAGAGAACAATAAAACTAAAGGACCTAAACATGATAGCCCAAAGCGACCTAAAGTTACGTAATGCTTTGGAGAGATTGAACTTAGTTTTAATCATTTACATTATTTAGAAAGGACCTAAACAGGATAGCCAAAAACGACCTAAAGTTACATAATGCTTGAGAGAGAACAATAAAACAAAAGGACCTAAACAGGATAGCCCAAAACTACCTAAAGTTACATAATGCTTTGGAGAGAGAACAATAAAACAAAAGGACCTAAACAGGATAGCCCAAAACTACCTAAAGTTACATAATGCTTTGGAGAGAGAACAATAAAACAAAAGGACCTAAACAGGATAGCCCAAAACGACCTAAAGTTACATAGTGCTTTGGAGAGATTGAACTTAGTTTTAATCATTTACATTATTTAGAAAGGACCTAAACAGGATAGCCAAAAACGACCTAAAGTTACATAATGCTTGAGAGAGAACAATAAAACAAAAGGACCTAAACAGGATAGCCCAAAACTACCTAAAGTTACATAATGCTTTGGAGAGAGAACAATAAAACAAAAGGACCTAAACAGGATAGCCCAAAACTACCTAAAGTTACATAATGCTTTGGAGAGAGAACAATAAAACAAAAGGACCTAAACAGGATAGCCCAAAACGACCTAAAGTTACATAATGCTTGAGAGAGAACAATAAAACAAAAGGACCTAAACAGGATAGCCCAAAACTACCTAAAGTTACATAATGCTTTGGAGAGAGAACAATAAAACAAAAGGACCTAAACAGGATAGCCCAAAACTACCTAAAGTTACATAATGCTTTGGAGAGAGAACAATAAAACAAAAGGACCTAAACAGGATAGCCCAAAACGACCTAAAGTTACATAATGCTTGAGAGAGAACAATAAAACAAAAGGACCTAAACAGGATGGCCCAAAACGACCTAAAGTTACATAATTCTTTGGAGAGATGAACTTAGTTTTAATCATTTACATTATTTAGAAAGGACCTAAACAGGATAGCCCAAAGCGACCTAAAGTTACATAATGCTTTGGAGAGATTGAACTTAGTTTTAATCATTTACATTATTTAGAAAGGACCTAGACAGGATAGCCCAAAGCGACCTAAAGTTACATAATGCTTTGGAGAGATTGAACTTAGTTTTAGTCATTTACATTATTTAGAAAGGACCTAAACAGGATAGCCCAAAGCGACCTAAAGTTACATAGTGCTTTGGAGAGATTGAACTTAGTTTTAGTCATTTACATTATTTAGAAAGGACCTAAACAGGATAGCCCAAAACGACCTAAAGTTACATAATGGTTTGGGGAGATTGAACTTAGTTTTAGTCATTTACATTATTTGGAAAGTACCTAAACAGGATAGCCCAAAACGCCCCAAAGTTACATAGTGCTTTGGAGAGATTGAACTTAGTTTTAATCATTTACATTATTTAGAAAGGACCTAAACAGGATAGCCCAAAACGAACTAAAGTTACATAATGCTTTGGAGAGATTGAACTTAGTTTTAGTCATTTACATTATTTAGAAAGGACCTAAACAGGATAGCCCAAAGCGACCTAAAGTTACATAATGCTTTGGAGAGATTGAACTTAGTTTTAATCATTTACATTATTTAGAAAGGACCTAAACAGGATCGCCCAAAGCGACCTAAAGTTACATAATGCCTTGGAGAGATTGAACTTAGTTTTAGTCATTTACATTATTTAGAAAGGACCTAAACAGGATAGCCCAAAGCAACCTAAAGTTACATAATGCTTTGGAGAGATTGAACTTAGTTTTAGTCATTTCCATTATTTAGAAAGGACCTAAACAGGATAGCCCAAAACGACCTAACGTTACATAATGCTTTGGAGAGATTGAACTTAGTTTTAGTCATTTACATTATTTAGAAAGGACCTAAACGGGATAGCCCAAAACGACCTAAAGTTACATAATGCTTTGGAGAGATTGAACTTAGTTTTAGTCATTTACATTATTTAGAAAGGACCTAAACAGGATAGCCCAAAGCGACCTAAAGTTACATAGTGCTTTGGAGAGATTGAACTTAGTTTTAGTCATTTACATTATTTAGAAAGGACCTAAACAGGATAGCCCAAAACGACCTAAAGTTACATAATGCTTTGGAGAGATTGAACTTAGTTTTAGTCATTTACATTATTTAGAAAGGACCTAAACAGGATAGCCCAAAGTGACCTAAAGTTACATAATGCTTTGGAGAGATTGAACTTAGTTTTAGTCATTTACATTATTTAGAAAGGACCTAAACAGGATAGCCCAAAACGACCTAAAGTTACATAATGCTTTGGAGAGATTGAACTTAGTTTTAGTCATTTACATTATTTAGAAAGGACCTAAACAGGATAGCCCAAAGCGACCTAAAGTTACATAATGCTTTGGAGAGATTGAACTTAGTTTTAGTCATTTACATTATTTAGAAAGGACCTAAACAGGATAGCCCAAAACGACCTAAAGTTACATAATGCTTTGGAGAGATTAAACTTAGTTTTAGTCATTTACATTATTTAGAAAGGACCTAAACAGGATAACCCAAAGCGACCTAAAGTTACATAGTGCTTTGGAGAGATTGAACTTAGTTTTAGTCATTTACATTATTTAGAAAGGACCTAAACAGGATAGCCCAAAACGATCTAAAGTTACATAATGCTTTGGAGAGATTGAACTTAGTTTTAGTCATTTACATTATTTAGAAAGGACCTAAACAGGATAGCCCAAAGCGACCTAAAGTTACATAATGCTTTGGAGAGATTGAACTTAGTTTTAGTCATTTACATTATTTAGAAAGGACCTAAACAGGATAGCCCAAAACGACCTA
The DNA here is from genome assembly GCA_963680875.1 of Bathymodiolus brooksi. Classification (NCBI taxonomy): domain Eukaryota; kingdom Metazoa; phylum Mollusca; class Bivalvia; order Mytilida; family Modiolidae; genus Bathymodiolus; species Bathymodiolus brooksi. The sequence goes on along the minus strand of OY804583.1, from coordinate 120,486,384 downwards.
AAGTTACATAATGCTTTGGAGAGATTGAACTTAGTTTTAGTCATTTATATTATTTAGAACGGACCTAAACAGGATAGCCCAAAGCGACCTAAAGTTACATAATGCTTTGGAGAGATTGAACTTAGTTTTAGTCATTTACATTATTTAGAAAGGACCTAAACAGGATAGCCCAAAACGACCTAAAGTTACGTAATGCTTTGGAGAGATTGAACTTAGTTTTAGTCATTTACATTATTTAGAAAGGACCTAAACAGGATAGCCCAAAACGACCTAAAGTTACATAATGCTTTGGAGAGATTGAACTTAGTTTTAATCATTTACATTATTTAGAAAGGACCTAAACAGGATAGCCCAAAACGACCTAAAGTTACATAATGCTTTGGAGAGATTCAACTTAGTTTTAGTCATTTACATTATTTAGAAAGGACCTAAACAGGATAGCCCAAAACGATCTAAAGCTACATAATGCTTTGGAGAGATTGAACTTAGTTTTAATCATTTACATTATTTAGAAAGGACCTAAACAGGATAGCCCAAAACGACCTAAAGTTACATAATGCTTGAGAGAGAACAATAAAACTAAAGGACCTAAGCATGATAGCCCAAAACGACCTAAAGTTTCATAATGCTTGAGAGAGAACAATAAAACTAAAGGACCTAAACATGATAGCCCAAAGCGACCTAAAGTTACGTAATGCTTTGGAGAGATTGAACTTAGTTTTAATCATTTACATTATTTAGAAAGGACCTAAACAGGATAGCCAAAAACGACCTAAAGTTACATAATGCTTGAGAGAGAACAATAAAACAAAAGGACCTAAACAGGATAGCCCAAAACTACCTAAAGTTACATAATGCTTTGGAGAGAGAACAATAAAACAAAAGGACCTAAACAGGATAGCCCAAAACTACCTAAAGTTACATAATGCTTTGGAGAGAGAACAATAAAACAAAAGGACCTAAACAGGATAGCCCAAAACGACCTAAAGTTACATAATGCTTGAGAGAGAACAATAAAACAAAAGGACCTAAACATGATAGCCCAAAGCGACCTAAAGTTACATAGTGCTTTGGAGAGATTGAACTTAGTTTTAATCATTTACATTATTTAGAAAGGACCTAAACAGGATAGCCCAAAACGACCTAAAGTTACATAATGCTTGAGAGAGAACAATAAAACTAAAGGACCTAAACAGGATGGCCCAAAACGACCTAAAGTTACATAATGCTTTGGAGAGATGAACTTAGTTTTAATCATTTACATTATTTAGAAAGGACCTAAACAGGATAACCCAAAACGACCTAAAGTTACATAATGCTTTGGAGAGATTGAACTTAGTTTTAATCATTTACATTATTTAGAAAGGACCTAAACAGGATAGCCCAAAACGAACTAAAGTTACATAATGCTTTGGAGAGATTGAACGTAGTTTTAGTCATTTACATTATTTAGAAAGGACCTAAACAGGATAGCCCAAAGCGACCTAAAGTTACATAATGCTTTGGAGAGATTGAACTTAGTTTTAATCATTTACATTATTTAGAAAGGACCTAAACAGGATAGCCCAAAGCGACCTAAAGTTACATAATGCCTTGGAGAGATTGAACTTAGTTTTAGTCATTTACATTATTTAGAAAGGACCTAAACAGGATAGCCCAAAGCAACCTAAAGTTACATAATGCTTTGGAGAGATTGAACTTAGTTTTAGTCATTTCCATTATTTAGAAAGGACCTAAACAGGATAGCCCAAAACGACCTAACGTTACATAATGCTTTGGAGAGATTGAACTTAGTTTTAGTCATTTACATTATTTAGAAAGGACCTAAACGGGATAGCCCAAAACGACCTAAAGTTACATAATGCTTTGGAGAGATTGAACGTAGTTTTAGTCATTTACATTATTTAGAAAGGACCTAAACAGGATAGCCCAAAACGATCTAAAGCTACATAATGCTTTGGAGAGATTGAACTTAGTTTTAATCATTTACATTATTTAGAAAGGACCTAAACAGGATAGCCCAAAACGACCTAAAGTTACATAATGCTTGAGAGAGAACAATAAAACTAAAGGACCTAAGCATGATAGCCCAAAACGACCTAAAGTTTCATAATGCTTGAGAGAGAACAATAAAACTAAAGGACCTAAACATGATAGCCCAAAGCGACCTAAAGTTACGTAATGCTTTGGAGAGATTGAACTTAGTTTTAATCATTTACATTATTTAGAAAGGACCTAAACAGGATAGCCAAAAACGACCTAAAGTTACATAATGCTTGAGAGAGAACAATAAAACAAAAGGACCTAAACAGGATAGCCCAAAACTACCTAAAGTTACATAATGCTTTGGAGAGAGAACAATAAAACAAAAGGACCTAAACAGGATAGCCCAAAACTACCTAAAGTTACATAATGCTTTGGAGAGAGAACAATAAAACAAAAGGACCTAAACAGGATAGCCCAAAACGACCTAAAGTTACATAATGCTTGAGAGAGAACAATAAAACAAAAGGACCTAAACATGATAGCCCAAAGCGACCTAAAGTTACATAGTGCTTTGGAGAGATTGAACTTAGTTTTAATCATTTACATTATTTAGAAAGGACCTAAACAGGATAGCCCAAAACGACCTAAAGTTACATAATGCTTGAGAGAGAACAATAAAACTAAAGGACCTAAACAGGATGGCCCAAAACGACCTAAAGTTACATAATGCTTTGGAGAGATGAACTTAGTTTTAATCATTTACATTATTTAGAAAGGACCTAAACAGGATAACCCAAAACGACCTAAAGTTACATAATGCTTTGGAGAGATTGAACTTAGTTTTAATCATTTACATTATTTAGAAAGGACCTAAACAGGATAGCCCAAAACGAACTAAAGTTACATAAAGCTTTGGAGAGATTGAACTTAGTTTTAGTCATTTACATTATTTAGAAAGGACCTAAACAGGATAGCCCAAAGCGACCTAAAGTTACATAATGCTTTGGAGAGATTGAACTTAGTTTTAATCATTTACATTATTTAGAAAGGACCTAAACAGGATAGCCCAAAGCGACCTAAAGTTACATAATGCCTTGGAGAGATTGAACTTAGTTTTAGTCATTTACATTATTTAGAAAGGACCTAAACAGGATAGCCCAAAGCAACCTAAAGTTACATAATGCTTTGGAGAGATTGAACTTAGTTTTAGTCATTTCCATTATTTAGAAAGGACCTAAACAGGATAGCCCAAAACGACCTAACGTTACATAATGCTTTGGAGAGATTGAACTTAGTTTTAGTCATTTACATTATTTAGAAAGGACCTAAACGGGATAGCCCAAAACGACCTAAAGTTACATAATGCTTTGGAGAGATTGAACTTAGTTTTAGTCATTTACATTATTTAGAAAGGACCTAAACAGGATAGCCCAAAGCGACCTAATGTTACATAGTGCTTTGGAGAGATTGAACTTAGTTTTAGTCATTTACATTATTTAGAAAGGACCTAAACAGGATAGCCCAAAACGACCTAAAGTTACATAATGCTTTGGAGAGATTGAACTTAGTTTTAGTCATTTACATTATTTAGAAAGGACCTAAACAGGATAGCCCAAAGCGACCTAAAGTTACATAATGCTTTGGAGAGATTGAACTTAGTTTTAGTCATTTACATTATTTAGAAAGGACCTAAACAGGATAGCCCAAAACGACCTAAAGTTACATAATGCTTTGGAGAGATTGAACTTAGTTTTAGTCATTTACATTATTTAGAAAGGACCTAAACAGGATAGCCCAAAGCGACCTAAAGTTACATAATGCTTTGGAGAGATTGAACTTAGTTTTAGTCATTTACATTATTTAGAAAGGACCTAAACAGGATAGCCCAAAACGACCTAAAGTTACATAATGCTTTGGAGAGATTAAACTTAGTTTTAGTCATTTACATTATTTAGAAAGGACCTAAACAGGATAGCCCAAAGCGACCTAAAGTTACATAGTGCTTTGGAGAGATTGAACTTAGTTTTAGTCATTTACATTATTTAGAAAGGACCTAAACAGGATAGCCCAAAACGACCTAAAGTTACATAATGCTTTGGAGAGATTAAACTTAGTTTTAGTCATTTACATTATTTAGAAAGGACCTAAACAGGATAGCCCAAAGCGACCTAAAGTTACATAGTGCTTTGGAGAGATTGAACTTAGTTTTAGTCATTTACATTATTTAGAAAGGACCTAAACAGGATAGCCCAAAACGATCTAAAGTTACATAATGCTTTGGAGAGATTGAACTTAGTTTTAGTCATTTACATTATTTAGAAAGGACCTAAACAGGATAGCCCAAAGCGACCTAAAGTTACATAATGCTTTGGAGAGATTGAACTTAGTTTTAGTCATTTACATTATTTAGAAAGGACCTAAACAGGATAGCCCAAAACGACCTAAAGTTACATAATGCTTTGGAGAGATTGAACTTAGTTTTAGTCATTTACATTATTTAGAACGGACCTAAACAGGATAGCCCAAAGCGACCTAAAGTTACATAATGCTTTGGAGAGATTGAACTTAGTTTTAGTCATTTACATTATTTAGAAAGGACCTAAACAGGATAGCCCAAAACGACCTAAAGTTACGTAATGCTTTGGAGAGATTGAACTTAGTTTTAGTCATTTACATTATTTAGAAAGGACCTAAACAGGATAGCCCAAAACGACCTAAAGTTACATAATGCTTTGGAGAGATTGAACTTAGTTTTAATCATTTACATTATTTAGAAAGGACATAAACAGGATAGCCCAAAACGACCTAAAGTTACATAATGCTTTGGAGAGATTCAACTTAGTTTTAGTCATTTACATTATTTAGAAAGGACCTAAACAGGATAGCCCAAAACGATCTAAAGTTACATAATGCTTTGGAGAGATTGAACTTAGTTTTAATCATTTACATTATTTAGAAAGGACCTAAACAGGATAGCCCAAAACGACCTAAAGTTACATAATGCTTGAGAGAGAACAATAAAACTAAAGGACCTAAGCATGATAGCCCAAAACGACCTAAAGTTACATAATGCTTGAGAGAGAACAATAAAACTGAAGGACCTAAACATGATAGCCCAAAGCGACCTAAAGTTACGTAATGCTTTGGAGAGATTGAACTTAGTTTTAATCATTTACATTATTTAGAAAGGACCTAAACAGGATAGCCAAAAACGACCTAAAGTTACATAATGCTTGAGAGAGAACAATAAAACAAAAGGACCTAAACAGGATAGCCCAAAACTACCTAAAGTTACATAATGCTTTGGAGAGAGAACAATAAAACAAAAGGACCTAAACAGGATAGCCCAAAACTACCTTAAGTTACATAATGCTTTGGAGAGAGAACAATAAAACAAAAGGACCTAAACAGGATAGCCCAAAACGACCTAAAGTTACATAATGCTTGAGAGAGAACAATAAAACAAAAGGACCTAAACATGATAGCCCAAAGCGACCTAAAGTTACATAGTGCTTTGGAGAGATTGAACTTAGTTTTAATCATTTACATTATTTAGAAAGGACCTAAACAGGATAGCCCAAAACGACCTAAAGTTACATAATGCTTGAGAGAGAACAATAAAACTAAAGGACCTAAACAGGATGGCCCAAAACGACCTAAAGTTACATAATGCTTTGGAGAGATGAACTTAGTTTTAATCATTTACATTATTTAGAAAGGACCTAAACAGGATAGCCCAAAACGACCTAAAGTTACATAATGCTTTGGAGAGATTGAACTTAGTTTTAATCATTTACATTATTTAGAAAGGACCTAAACAGGATAGCCCAAAGCGACCTAAAGTTACATAATGCTTTGGAGAGATTGAACTTAGTTTTAGTCATTTACATTATTTAGAAAGGACCTAAACAGGATAGCCCAAAGCGACCTAAAGTTACATAGTGCTTTGGAGAGATTGAACTTAGTTTTAGTCATTTACATTATTTAGAAAGGACCTAAACAGGATAGCCCAAAACGACCTAAAGTTACATAATGCTTTGGGGAGATTGAACTTAGTTTTAGTCATTTACATTATTTGGAAAGGACCTAAACAGGATAGCCCAAAACGCCCCAAAGTTACATAGTGCTTTGGAGAGATTGAACTTAGTTTTAATCATTTACATTATTTAGAAAGGACCTAAACAGGATAGCCCAAAACGAACTAAAGTTACATAATGCTTTGGAGAGATTGAACTTAGTTTTAATCATTTACATTATTTAGAAAGGACCTTAACAGGATAGCCCAGAGCGACCTACAGTTACATAGTGCTTTGGAGAGATTGAACTTAGTTTTAGTCATTTACATTATTTAGAAAGGACCTAAACAGGATAGCGCAAAGCGACCTAAAGTTACATAATGCTTGAGAGAGAACAATAAAACTAAAGGACCTAAACAGGATAGCCCAAAACGACCTAAAGTTACATAATGCTTTGGAGAGATTGAACTTAGTTTTAATCATTTACATTATTTAGAAAGGACCTAAACAGGATAGCCCAAAAGGACCTAAAGTTACATAATGCTTTGGAGAGATTGAACTTTATTTTAGTCATTTACATTATTTAGAAAGGACCTAAACAGGATAGCCCAAAGCGACCTAAAGTTACAGAGTGCTTTGGAGAGATTGAACTTAGTTTTAGTCATTTACATTATTTAGAAAGGACCTAAACAGGATAGCCCAAAACGACCTAATGTTACATAATGCTTTGGGGAGATTGAACTTAGTTTTAGTCATTTACATTATTTGGAAAGGACCTAAACAGGATAGCCCAAAACGCCCCAAAGTTACATAGTGCTTTGGAGAGATTGAACTTAGTTTTAATCATTTACATTATTTAGAAAGGACCTAAACAGGATAGCCCAAAACGACCTAAAGTTACATAATGCTTTGGAGAGATTGAACTTAGTTTTAGTCATTTACATTATTTAGAAAGGACCTAAACAGGATAGCCCAAAACGATCTAAAGTTACATAATGATTTGGAGAGATTGAACTTAATTTTAATCATTTACATTATTTAGAAAGGACCTAAACAGGATAGCCCAGAGCGACCTAAAGTTACATAGTGCTTTGGAGAGATTGAACTTAGTTTTAGTCATTTACATTATTTAGAAAGGACCTAAACAGGATAGCCCAAAACGACCTAATGTTACATAATGCTTTGGGGAGATTGAACTTAGTTTTAGTCATTTACATTATTTGGAAAGGACCTAAACAGGATAGCCCAAAACGCCCCAAAGTTACATAGTGCTTTGGAGAGATTGAACTTAGTTTTAATCATTTACATTATTTAGAAAGGACCTAAACAGGATAGCCCAAAACGACCTAAAGTTACATAATGCTTTGGAGAGATTGAACTTAGTTTTAGTCATTTACATTATTTAGAAAGGACCTAAACAGGATAGCCCAAAACGATCTAAAGTTACTTAATGATTTGGAGAGATTGAACTTAATTTTAATCATTTACATTATTTAGAAAGGACCTAAACAGGATAGCCCAGAGCGACCTAAAGTTACATAGTGCTTTGGAGAGATTGAACTTAGTTTTAGTCATTTACATTATTTAGAAAGGACCTAAACAGGATAGCCCAAAGCGACCTAAAGTTACATAATGCTTTGGAGAGATTGAACTTAGTTTTAGTCGTTTACATTATTTAGAAAGGACCTAAACAGGATAGCCCAAAGCGACCTAAAGTTACATAATGCTTTGGAGAGATTGAACTTAGTTTTAGTCATTTACATTATTTAGAAAGGACCTAAACAGGATAGCCCAAAACGACCTAAAGTTACATAATGCTTGAGAGAGAACAATAAAACTAAAGGACCTAAACAGGATAGCCCAAAACGACCTAAAGTTACATAATGTTTGGAGAGATTGAACTTAGTTTTAATCATTTACATTATTTAGAAAGGACCTAAACAGGATAGCCCAAAACGACCTAAAGTTACATAATGCTTTGGAGAGATTGAACTTTATTTTAGTCATTTACATTATTTAGAAAGGACCTAAACAGGATAGCCCAAAGCGACCTAAAGTTACATAGTGCTTTGGAGAGATTGAACTTAGTTTTAGTCATTTACATTATTTAGAAAGGACCTAAACAGGATAGCCCAAAACGACCTAAAGTTACATAATGCTTTGGGGAGATTGAACTTAGTTTTAGTCATTTACATTATTTGGAAAGGACCTAAACAGGATAGCCCAAAACGCCCCAAAGTTACATAGTGCTTTGGAGAGATTGAACTTAGTTTTAATCATTTACATTATTTAGAAAGGACCTAAACAGGATAGCCCAAAACGACCTAAATTTACATAATGCTTTGGAGAGATTGAACTTAGTTTTAGTCATTTACATTATTTAGAAAGGACCTAAACAGGATAGCCCAAAACGATCTAAAGTTACGTAATGCTTTGGAGAGATTGAACTTAGTTTTAATCATTTACATTATTTAGAAAGGACCTAAACAGGATAGCCCAGAGCGACCTAAAGTTACATAGTGCTTTGGAGAGATTGAACTTAGTTTTAGTCATTTACATTATTTAGAAAGGACCTAAACAGGATAGCCCAAAACGACCTAAAGTTACATAATGCTTTGGAGAGATTGAACTTAGTTTTAATCATTTACATTATTTAGAAAGGACCTAAACAGGATAGCCCAAAGCGACCTAAAGTTACATAATGCCTTGGAGAGATTGAACTTAGTTTTAGTCATTTACATTATTTAGAAAGGACCTAAACAGGATAGCCCAAAGCAACCTAAAGTTACATAAAGCTTTGGAGAGATTGAACTTAGTTTTAGTCATTTCCATTATTTAGAAAGGACCTAAACAGGATAGCCCAAAACGACTCAACGTTACATAATGCTTTGGAGAGATTGAACTTAGTTTTAGTCATTTACATTATTTAGAAAGGATCTAAACGGGATAGCCCAAAACGACCTAAAGTTACATAATGCTTTGGAGAGATTGAACTTAGTTTTAGTCATTTACATTATTTAGAAAGGACCTAAACAGGATAGCCCAAAGCGACCTAAAGTTACATAGTGCTTTGGAGAGATTGAACTTAGTTTTAGTCATTTACATTATTTAGAAAGGACCTAAACAGGATAGCCCAAAACGACCTAAAGTTACATAATGCTTTGGAGAGATTGAACTTAGTTTTAGTCATTTACATTATTTAGAAAGGACCTAAACAGGATAGCCCAAAGCGACCTAAAGTTACATAATGCTTTGGAGAGATTGAACTTAGTTTTAGTCATTTACATTATTTAGAAAGGACCTAAACAGGATAGCCCAAAACGACCTAAAGTTACATAATGCTTTGGAGAGATTGAACTTAGTTTTAGTCATTTACATTATTTAGAAAGGACCTAAACAGGATAGCCCAAAGCGATCTAAAGTTACATAATGCTTTGGAGAGATTGAACTTAGTTTTAGTCATTTACATTATTTAGAAAGGACCTAAACAGGATAGCCCAAAACGACCTAAAGTTACATAATGCTTTGGAGAGATTAAACTTAGTTTTAGTCATTTACATTATTTAGAAAGGACCTAAACAGGATAGCCCAAAGCGACCTAAAGTTACATAGTGCTTTGGAGAGATTGAACTTAGTTTTAGTCATTTACATTATTTAGAAAGGACCTAAACAGGATAGCCCAAAACGATCTAAAGTTACATAATGCTTTGGAGAGATTGAACTTAGTTTTAGTCATTTACATTATTTAGAAAGGACCTAAACATGATAGCCCAAAGCGACCTAAAGTTACATAATGCTTTGGAGAGATTGAACTTAGTTTTAGTCATTTACATTATTTAGAAAGGACCTAAACAGGATAGCCCAAAACGACCTAAAGTTACATAATGCTTTGGAGAGATTGAACTTAGTTTTAGTCATTTACATTATTTAGAACGGACCTAAACAGGATAGCCCAGAGCGACCTAAAGTTACATAATGCTTTGGAGAGATTGAACTTAGTTTTAGTCATTTACATTATTTAGAAAGGACCTAAACAGGATAGCCCAAAACGACCTAAAGTTACGTAATGCTTTGGAGAGATTGAACTTAGTTTTAGTCATTTACATTATTTAGAAAGGACCTAAACAGGATAGCCCAAAACGACCTAAAGTTACATAATGCTTTGGAGAGATTGAACTTAGTTTTAATCATTTACATTATTTAGAAAGGACCTAAACAGGATAGCCCAAAACGATCTAAAGTTACATAATGCTTTGGAGAGATTGAACTTAGTTTTAATCATTTACATTATTTAGAAAGGACCTAAACAGGATAGCCCAAAACGACCTAAATTTACATAATGCTTGAGAGAGAACAATAAAACTAAAGGACCTAAGCAGGATAGCCCAAAACGACCTAAAGTTACATAATGCTTGAGAGAGAACAATAAAACTAAAGGACCTAAACATGATAGCCCAAAGCGACCTAAAGTTACGTAATGCTTTGGAGAGATTGAACTTAGTTTTAATCATTTACATTATTTAGAAAGGACCTAAACAGGATAGCCCAAAACGACCTAAAGTTACATAATGCTTGAGAGAGAACAATAAAACAAAAGGACCTAAACAGGATAGCCCAAAACTACCTAAAGTTACATAATGCTTTGGAGAGAGAACAATAAAACAAAAGGACCTAAACAGGATAGCCCAAAACTACCTAAAGTTACATAATGCTTTGGAGAGAGAACAATAAAACAAAAGGACCTAAACAGGATAGCCCAAAGCGACCTAAAGTTAAATAGTGCTTTGGAGAAATTGAACTTAGTTTTAATCATTTACATTATTTAGAAAGGACCTAAACAGGATAGCCCAAAACGACCTAAAGTTACATAATGCTTGAGAGAGAACAATAAAACTAAAGGACCTAAACAGGATGGCCCAAAACGACCTAAAGTTACATAATGCTTTGGAGAGATGAACTTAGTTTTAATCATTTACATTATTTAGAAAGGACCTAAACAGGATAGCCCAAAACGACCTAAAGTTACATAATGCTTTGGAGAGATTGAACTTAGTTTTAATCATTTACATTATTTAGAAAGGACCTAAACAGGATAGCCCAAAGCGACCTAAAGTTACATAATGCTTTGGAGAGATTGAACTTAGTTTTAGTCATTTACATTATTTAGAAAAGACCTAAACAGGATAGCCCAAAGCGACCTAAAGTTACATAGTGCTTTGGAGAGATTGAACTTAGTTTTAGTCATTTACATTATTTAGAAAGGACCTAAACAGGATAGCCCAAAACGACCTAAAGTTACATAATGCTTTGGGGAGATTGAACTTAGTTTTAGTCATTTACATTATTTGGAAAGGACCTAAACAGGATAGCCCAAAACGCCCCAAAGTTACATAGTGCTTTGGAGAGATTGAACTTAGTTTTAATCATTTACATTATTTAGAAAGGACCTAAACAGGATAGCCCAAAACGATCTAAAGTTACGTAATGCTTTGGAGAGATTGAACTTAGTTTTAATCATTTACATTATTTAGAAAGGACCTTAACAGGATAGCCCAGAGCGACCTAAAGTTACATAATGCTTTGGAGAGATTGAACTTAGTTTTAATCATTTACATTATTTAGAAAGGACCTAAACAGGATAGCCCAAAGCGACCTAAAGTTACATAATGCTTTGGAGAGATTGAACTTAGTTTTAGTCATTTACATTATTTAGAAAAGACCTAAACAGGATAGCCCAAAGCGACCTAAAGTTACATAGTGCTTTGGAGAGATTGAACTTAGTTTTAGTCATTTACATTATTTAGAAAGGACCTAAACAGGATAGCCCAAAACGACCTAAAGTTACATAATGCTTTGGGGAGATTGAACTTAGTTTTAGTCATTTACATTATTTGGAAAGGACCTAAACAGGATAGCCCAAAACGCCCCAAAGTTACATAGTGCTTTGGAGAGATTGAACTTAGTTTTAATCATTTACATTATTTAGAAAGGACCTAAACAGGATAGCCCAAAACGATCTAAAGTTACGTAATGCTTTGGAGAGATTGAACTTAGTTTTAATCATTTACATTATTTAGAAAGGACCTCAACAGGATAGCCCAAAACGAACTAAAGTTACATAATGCTTTGGAGAGATTGAACTTAGTTTTAGTCATTTACATTATTTAGAAAGGACCTAAACAGGATAGCCCAAAACGATCTAAAGTTACGTAATGCTTTGGAGAGATTGAACTTAGTTTTAATCATTTACATTATTTAGAAAGGACCTTAACAGGATAGCCCAGAGCGACCTACAGTTACATAGTGCTTTGGAGAGATTGAACTTAGTTTTAGTCATTTACATTATTTAGAAAGGACCTAAAGAGGATAGCGCAAAGCGACCTAAAGTTACATAATGCTTTGGAGAGATTGAACTTAGTTTTAGTCATTTACATTATTTAGAAAGGACCTAAACAGGATAGCCCAAAACGACCTAAAGTTACATAATGCTTGAGAGAGAACAATAAAACTAAAGGACCCAAACAGGATAGCCCAAAACGACCTAAAGTTACATAATGCTTTGGAGAGATTGAACTTAGTTTTAATCATTTACATTATTTAGAAAGGACCTAAACAGGATAGCCCAAAACGACCTAAAGTTACATAATGCTTTGGAGAGATTGAACTTTATTTTAGTCATTTACATTATTTAGAAAGGACCTAAACAGGATAGCCCAAAGCGACCTAAAGTTACATAGTGCTTTGGAGAGATTGGACTTAGTTTTAGTCATTTACATTATTTAGAAAGGACCTAAACAGGATAGCCCAAAACGACCTAATGTTACATAATGCTTTGGGGAGATTGAACTTAGTTTTAGTCATTTACATTATTTGGAAAGGACCTAAACAGGATAGCCCAAAACGCCCCAAAGTTACATAGTGCTTTGGAGAGATTGAACTTAGTTTTAATCATTTACATTATTTAGAAAGGACCTAAACAGGATAGCCCAAAACGACCTAAAGTTACATAATGCTTTGGAGAGATTGAACTTAGTTTTAGTCATTTACATTATTTAGAAAGGACCTAAACAGGATAGCCCAAAACGATCTAAAGTTACATAATGATTTGGAGAGATTGAACTTAATTTTTATCATTTACATTATTTAGAAAGGACCTAAACAGGATAGCCCAGAGCGACCTAAAGTTACATAGTGCTTTGGAGAGATTGAACTTAGTTTTAGTCATTTACATTATTTAGAAAGGACCTAAACAGGATAGCGCAAAGCGACCTAAAGTTACATAATGCTTTGGAGAGATTGAACTTAGTTTTAGTCATTTACATTATTTAGAAAGGACCTAAACAGGATAGCCCAAAGCGACCTAAAGTTACATAGTGCTTTGGAGAGATTGAACTTAGTTTTAGTCATTTACATTATTTAGAAAGGACCTAAACAGGATAGCCCAAAGCGACCTAAAGTTACATAATGCTTTGGAGAGATTGAACTTAGTTTTAGTCATTTACATTATTTAGAAAGGACCTAAACAGGATAGCCCAAAGCGACCTAAAGTTACATAGTGCTTTGGAGAGATTGAACTTAGTTTTAGTCATTTACATTATTTAGAAAGGACCTAAACAGGATAGCCCAAAACGACCTAAAGTTACATAATGCTTGAGAGAGAACAATAAAACTAAAGGACCTAAACAGGATAGCCCAAAACGACCTAAAGTTACATAATGCTTTGGAGAGATTGAACTTAGTTTTAATCATTAACATTATTTAGAAAGGACCTAAACAGGATAGCCCAAAACGACCTAAAGTTACATAATGCTTTGGAGAGATTGAACTTTATTTTAGTCATTTACATTATTTAGAAAGGACCTAAACAGGATAGCCCAAAGCGACCTAAAGTTACATAGTGCTTTGGAGAGATTGAACTTAGTTTTAGTCATTTACATTATTTAGAAAGGACCTAAACAGGATAGCCCAAAACGACCTAATGTTACATAATGCTTTGGGGAGATTGAACTTAGTTTTAGTCATTTACATTATTTGGAAAGGACCTAAACAGGATAGCCCAAAACGCCCCAAAGTTACATAGTGCTTTGGAGAGATTGAACTTAGTTTTAATCATTTACATTATTTAGAAAGGACCCAAACAGGATAGCCCAAAACGACCTAAAGTTCCATAATGCTTTGGAGAGATTGAACTTAGTTTTAGTCATTTACATTATTTAGAAAGGACCTAAACAGGATAGCCCAAAACGATCTAAAGTTACATAATGATTTGGAGAGATTGAACTTAATTTTTATCATTTACATTATTTAGAAAGGACCTAAACAGGATAGCCCAGAGCGACCTAAAGTTACATAGTGCTTTGGAGAGATTGAACTTAGTTTTAGTCATTTACATTATTTAGAAAGGACCTAAACAGGATAGCGCAAAGCGACCTAAAGTTACATAATGCTTTGGAGAGATTGAACTTAGTTTTAGTCATTTACATTATTTAGAAAGGACCTAAACAGGATAGCCCAAAGCGACCTAAAGTTACACAATGCTTTGGAGAGATTGAACTTAGTTTTAGTCATTTACATTATTTAGAAAGGACCTAAACAGGATAGCCCAAAGCGACCTAAAGTTACATAATGCTTTGGAGAGATTGAACTTAGTTTTAGTCATTTACATTATTTAGAAAGGACCTAAACAGGATAGCCCAAAACGACCTAAAGTTACAAAATGCTTGAGAGAGAACAATAAAACTAAAGGACCTAAACAGGATAGCCCAAAACGACCTAAAGTTACATAATGCTTTGGAGAGATTGAACTTAGTTTTAATCATTTACATTATTTAGAAAGGACCTAAACAGGATAGCCCAAAACGACCTAAAGTTACATAATGCTTTGGAGAGATTGAACTTTATTTTAGTCATTTACATTATTTAGAAAGGACCTAAACAGGATAGCCCAAAGCGACCTAAAGTTACATAGTGCTTTGGAGAGATTGAACTTAGTTTTAGTCATTTACATTATTTAGAAAGGACCTAAACAGGATAGCCCAAAACGACCTAAAGTTACATAATGCTTTGGGGAGATTGAACTTAGTTTTAGTCATTTACATTATTTGGAAAGGACCTAAACAGGATAGCCCAAATCGCCCCAAAGTTACATAGTGCTTTGGAGACATTGAACTTAGTTTTAATCATTTACATTATTTAGAAAGGACCTAAACAGGATAGCCCAAAACGACCTAAATTTACATAATGCTTTGGAGAGATTGAACTTAGTTTTAGTCATTTACATTATTTAGAAAGGACCTAAACCGGATAGCCCAAAACGATCTAAAGTTACGTAATGCTTTGGAGAGATTGAACTTAGTTTTAATCATTTACATTATTTAGAAAGGACCTAAACAGGATAGCCCAGAGCGACCTAAAGTTACATAGTGCTTTGGAGAGATTGAACTTAGTTTTAGTCATTTACATTATTTAGAAAGGACCTAAACAGGATAGCGCAAAGCGACCTAAAGTTACATAATGCTTTGGAGAGATTGCACTTAGTTTTAGTCATTTACATTATTTAGAAAGGACCTAAACAGGATAGCCCAAAACGACCTAAAGTTACATAATGCTTTGGAGAGATTGAACTTAGTTTTAATCATTTACATTATTTAGAAAGGACCTAAGCAGGATAGCCCAAAGCGACCTAAAGTTACATAATGCTTTGGAGAGATTGAACTTAGTTTTAGTCATTTACATTATTTAGAAAGGACCTAAACAGGATAGCCCAAAACGATCTAAAGTTACATAATGATTTGGAGAGATTGAACTTAATTTTTATCATTTACATTATTTAGAAAGGACCTAAACAGGATAGCCCAGAGCGACCTAAAGTTACATAGTGCTTTGGAGAGATTGAACTTAGTTTTAGTCATTTACATTATTTAGAAAGGACCTAAACAGGATAGCGCAAAGCGACCTAAAGTTACATAATGCTTTGGAGAGATTGAACTTAGTTTTAGTCATTTACATTATTTAGAAAGGACCTAAACAGGATAGCCCAAAGCGACCTAAAGTTACATAGTGCTTTGGAGAGATTGAACTTAGTTTTAGTCATTTACATTATTTAGAAAGGACCTAAACAGGATAGCCCAAAGCGACCTAAAGTTACATAATGCTTTGGAGAGATTGAACTTAGTTTTAGTCATTTACATTATTTAGAAAGGACCTAAACAGGATAGCCCAAAGCGACCTAAAGTTACATAGTGCTTTGGAGAGATTGAACTTAGTTTTAGTCATTTACATTATTTAGAAAGGACCTAAACAGGATAGCGCAAAACGACCTAAAGTTACATAATGCTTTGGAGAGATTGAACTTAGTTTTAGTCATTTACATTATTTAGAAAGGACCTAAACAGGATAGCCCAAAACGACCTAAAGTTACATAATGCTTGAGAGAGAACAATAAAACTAAAGGACCTAAACAGGATAGCCCAAAACGACCTAAAGTTACATAATGCTTTGGAGAGATTGAACTTAGTTTTAATCATTAACATTATTTAGAAAGGACCTAAACAGGATAGCCCAAAACGACCTAAAGTTACATAATGCTTTGGAGAGATTGAACTTTATTTTAGTCATTTACATTATTTAGAAAGGACCTAAACAGGATAGCCCAAAGCGACCTAAAGTTACATAGTGCTTTGGAGAGATTGAACTTAGTTTTAGTCATTTACATTATTTAGAAAGGACCTAAACAGGATAGCCCAAAACGACCTAATGTTACATAATGCTTTGGGGAGATTGAACTTAGTTTTAGTCATTTACATTATTTGGAAAGGACCTAAACAGGATAGCCCAAAACGCCCCAAAGTTACATAGTGCTTTGGAGAGATTGAACTTAGTTTTAATCATTTACATTATTTAGAAAGGACCCAAACAGGATAGCCCAAAACGACCTAAAGTTCCATAATGCTTTGGAGAGATTGAACTTAGTTTTAGTCATTTACATTATTTAGAAAGGACCTAAACAGGATAGCCCAAAACGATCTAAAGTTACATAATGATTTGGAGAGATTGAACTTAATTTTTATCATTTACATTATTTAGAAAGGACCTAAACAGGATAGCCCAGAGCGACCTAAAGTTACATAGTGCTTTGGAGAGATTGAACTTAGTTTTAGTCATTTACATTATTTAGAAAGGACCTAAACAGGATAGCCCAAAGCGACCTAAAGTTACACAATGCTTTGGAGAGATTGAACTTAGTTTTAGTCATTTACATTATTTAGAAAGGACCTAAACAGGATAGCCCAAAGCGACCTAAAGTTACATAATGCTTTGGAGAGATTGAACTTAGTTTTAGTCATTTACATTATTTAGAAAGGACCTAAACAGGATAGCCCAAAACGACCTAAAGTTACAAAATGCTTGAGAGAGAACAATAAAACTAAAGGACCTAAACAGGATAGCCCAAAACGACCTAAAGTTACATAATGCTTTGGAGAGATTGAACTTAGTTTTAATCATTTACATTATTTAGAAAGGACCTAAACAGGATAGCCCAAAACGACCTAAAGTTACATAATGCTTTGGAGAGATTGAACTTTATTTTAGTCATTTACATTATTTAGAAAGGACCTAAACAGGATAGCCCAAAGTGACCTAAAGTTACATAGTGCTTTGGAGAGATTGAACTTAGTTTTAGTCATTTACATTATTTAGAAAGGACCTAAACAGGATAGCCCAAAACGACCTAAAGTTACATAATGCTTTGGGGAGATTGAACTTAGTTTTAGTCATTTACATTATTTGGAAAGGACCTAAACAGGATAGCCCAAAACGCCCCAAAGTTACATAGTGCTTTGGAGACATTGAACTTAGTTTTAATCATTTACATTATTTAGAAAGGACCTAAACAGGATAGCCCAAAACGACCTAAATTTACATAATGCTTTGGAGAGATTGAACTTAGTTTTAGTCATTTACATTATTTAGAAAGGACCTAAACCGGATAGCCCAAAACGATCTAAAGTTACGTAATGCTTTGGAGAGATTGAACTTAGTTTTAATCATTTACATTATTTAGAAAGGACCTAAACAGGATAGCCCAGAGCGACCTAAAGTTACATAGTGCTTTGGAGAGATTGAACTTAGTTTTAGTCATTTACATTATTTAGAAAGGACCTAAACAGGATAGCGCAAAGCGACCTAAAGTTACATAATGCTTTGGAGAGATTGCACTTAGTTTTAGTCATTTACATTATTTAGAAAGGACCTAAACAGGATAGCCCAAAACGACCTAAAGTTACATAATGCTTTGGAGAGATTGAACTTAGTTTTAATCATTTACATTATTTAGAAAGGACCTAAGCAGGATAGCCCAAAGCGACCTAAAGTTACATAATGCTTTGGAGAGATTGAACTTAGTTTTAGTCATTTACATTATTTAGAAAGGACCTAAACAGGATAGCCCAAAACGACCTAAAGTTACATAATGCTTGAGAGAGAACAATAAAACTAAAGGACCTAAACAGGATAGCCCAAAACGACCTAAAGTTACATAATGCTTTGGAGAGATTCAACTTAGTTTTAATCATTTACATTATTTAGAAAGGACCTAAACAGGATAGCCCAAAGCGACCTAAAGTTACATAAGGCTTTGGAGAGATTGAACTTAGTTTTAGTCATTTACATTATTTAGAAAGGACCTAAACAGGATAGCGCAAAGTGACCTAAAGTTACATAGTGCTTTGGAGAGATTGAACTTAGTTTTAGTCATTTACATTATTTAGAAAGGACCTAAACAGGATAGCCCAAAACGACCTAAAGTTACATAATGCTTTGGAGAGATTGAACTTAGTTTTAGGCATTTACATTATTTAGAAAGGACCTAAACAGGATAGCCCAGAGCGACCTAAAGTTACATAGTGCTTTGGAGAGATTGAACTTAGTTTTAGTCATTTACATTATTTAGAAAGGACCTAAACAGGATAGCGCAAAGCGACCTAAAGTTACATAATGCTTTGGAGAGATTGAACTTAGTTTTAGTCATTTACATTATTTAGAAAGGACCTAAACAGGATAGCCCAAAACGACCTAAAGTTACATAATGCTTTGGAGAGATTGAACTTAGTTTTAGTCATTTACATTATTTAGAAAGGACCTAAACAGGATAGCCCAAAACGACCTAAAGTTACATAATGCTTTGGAGAGATCGAAGTTAGTTTTAGTCATTTACATTATTTAGAAAGGACCTAAACAGGATAGCCCAAAACGACCTAAAGTTACATAATGCTTTGGAGAGATTGAACTTAGTTTTAGTCATTTACATTATTTAGAAAGGACCTAAACAGGATAGCCCAAAACGACCTAAAGTTACATATTGCTTTGGAGAGATTCAACTTAGTTTTAGTCATTTACATTATTTAGAAAGGACCTAAACATGATAGCCCAAAACGATCTAAAATTACATAATGTTTTGGAGAGATTGAACTTAGATTTAATCATTTACATTATTTAGAAAGGACCTAAACAGGATAGCCCAAAACGACCTAAAGTTACATAATGCTTGAGAGAGAACAATAAAACTAAAGGACCTAAACAGGATAGCCCAAAACGAGCTAATGTTACATAATGCTTGAGAGAGAACAATAAAACTAAAGGACCTAAGCAGGATAGCCCAAAACGACCTAAAGTTACATAATGCTTGAGAGAGAACAATAAAACTAAAGGACCTAAGCAGGATAGCCCAAAACGACCTAAAGTTACATAATGCTTGAGAGAGAACAATAAAACAAAAGGACCTAAACATGATAGCCCAAAGCGACCTAAAGTTACATAGTGCTTTGGAGAGATTGAAGTTAGTTTTAATCATTTACATTATTTAGAAAGGACCTAAACAGGATAGCTCAAAACGACCTAAAGTTACATAATGCTTGAGAGAGAACAATAAAACTAAAGGACCTAAACAGGATAGCCCAAAACGACCTAAAGTTACATAATGCTTTGGAGAGATTGAACTTAGTTTTAATCATTTACATTATTTAGAAAGGACCTAAACAGGATAGCCCAAAACGACCTAAAGTTACATAATGCTTTGGAGAGATTGAACTTAGTTTTAATCATTTACATTATTTAGAAAGGACCTAAACAGGATAGCCCAAAGCGACCTAAAGTTACATAATGCTTTGGAGAGATTGAACTTAGTTTTAATCATTTACATTATTTAGAAATGACCTAAACAGGATAGCCCAAAGCGACCTAAAGTTACATAATGCTTTGGAGAGATTGAACTTAGCTTTAGTCATTTACATTATTTAGAAAGGACCTAAACAGGATAGCCCAAAACGACCTAACGTTACATAATGCTTTGGAGAGATTGAACTTAGTCTTAGTCATTTACATTATTTAGAAAGGACCTAAACAGGATAGCCCAAAACGATCTAAAGTTACATAATGCTTTGGAGAGATTGAACTTAGTTTTATTCATTTACATTATTTAGAAAGGAAATAAACAGGATAGCCCAAAACGACCTAAAGTTACATAATTCTTTGGGAGAGATTCAACTTAGTTTTAGTCATTTACATTATTTAGAAAGGACCTAAACAGGATAGCCCAAAACGACCTAAAGTTACATAATGCTTTGGAGAGATTGAACTTAGTTTTAATCATTTACACTATTTAGAAAGGACCTAAACAGGATAGCCCAAAGCGACCTAAAGTTACATAATGCTTTGGAGAGATTGAACTTAGTTTTTGTCATTTACATTATTTAGAAAGGACCTAAACAGGATAGCCCAAAACGACCTAAAGTTACATAATGCTTTGGAGAGATTGAACTTAGTTTTAGTCATTTACATTATTTAGAAAGGACCTAAACAGGATAGCCCAAAACGACCTAAATTTACATAATGCTTTGGAGAGATTGAACTTAGTTTTAGTCATTTACATTATTTAGAAAGCACCTAAACAGGATAGCCCAAAACGACCTAAAGTTACATAATGCTTTGGAGAGACTGAACTTAGTTTTAGTCATTTACATTATTTAGAAAGGATCTAAACAGGATAGCCCAAACGACCTAAAGTTACATAATGCTTTGGAGAGATTCAACTTAGTTTTAGTCATTTACATTATTTAGAAAGGACCTAAACAGGATAGCCCAAAACGATCTAAAGTTACATAATGCTTTGGAGAGATTGAACTTAGTTTTAATCATTTACATTATTTAGAAAGGACCTAAACAGGATAGCTCAAAACGATCTAAAGTTACATAATGCTTTGGAGAGATTGAACTTAGTTTTAATCATTTACATTATTTAGAAAGGACCTTAAACATGATAGCCCAAAACGACCTAATGCTACATAATGCTTTGGAGAGATTGAACTTAGTTTTAATCATTTACATTATTTAGAAAGGACCTAAACAGGATAGCCCAAAACGACCTAAAGTTACATAATGCTTTGGAGAGATTGAACTTAGTTTTAGTCATTTACATTATTTAGAAAGGACCTAAACAGGATAGCCCAAAACGATCTAAAGTTACATAATGATTTGGAGAGATTGAACTTAATTTTTATCATTTACATTATTTAGAAAGGACCTAAACAGGATAGCCCAGAGCGACCTAAAGTTACATAGTGCTTTGGAGAGATTGAACTTAGTTTTAGTCATTTACATTATTTAGAAAGGACCTAAACAGGATAGCGCAAAGCGACCTAAAGTTACATAATGCTTTGGAGAGATTGAACTTAGTTTTAGTCATTTACATTATTTAGAAAGGACCTAAACAGGATAGCCCAAAGCGACCTAAAGTTACACAATGCTTTGGAGAGATTGAACTTAGTTTTAGTCATTTACATTATTTAGAAAGGACCTTAACAGGATAGCCCAAAGCGACCTAAAGTTACATAATGCTTTGGAGAGATTGAACTTAGTTTTAGTCATTTACATTATTTAGAAAGGACCTAAACAGGATAGCCCAAAACGACCTAAAGTTACATAATGCTTGAGAGAGAACAATAAAACTAAAGGACCTAAACAGGATAGCCCAAAACGACCTAAAGTTACATAATGCTTTGGAGAGATTGAACTTAGTTTTAATCATTTACATTATTTAGAAAGGACCTAAATAGGATAGCCCAAAACGACCTAAAGTTACATAATGCTTTGGAGAGATTGAACTTTATTTTAGTCATTTACATTATTTAGAAAGGACCTAAACAGGATAGCCCAAAGCGACCTAAAGTTACATAGTGCTTTGGAGAGATTGAACTTAGTTTTAGTCATTTACATTATTTAGAAAAGACCTAAACAGGATAGCCCAAAACGACCTAAAGTTACATAATGCTTTGGGGAGATTGAACTTAGTTTTAGTCATTTACATTATTTGGAAAGGACCTAAACAGGATAGCCCAAAACGCCCCAAAGTTACATAGTGCTTTGGAGACATTGAACTTAGTTTTAATCATTTACATTATTTAGAAAGGACCTAAACAGGATAGCCCAAAACGACCTAAAGTTACATAATGCTTTGGAGAGATTGAACTTAGTTTTAGTCATTTACATTATTTAGAAAGGACCTAAACAGGATAGCCCAAAACGACCTAAAGTTACATAATGCTTTGGAGAGATCGAAGTTAGTTTTAGTCATTTACATTATTTAGAAAGGACCTAAACAGGATAGCCCAAAACGACCTAAAGTTACATAATGCTTTGGAGAGATTGAACTTAGTTTTAGTCATTTACATTATTTAGAAAGGACCTAAACAGGATAGCCCAAAACGACCTAAAGTTACATATTGCTTTGGAGAGATTCAACTTAGTTTTAGTCATTTACATTATTTAGAAAGGACCTAAACATGATAGCCCAAAACGATCTAAAATTACATAATGTTTTGGAGAGATTGAACTTAGATTTAATCATTTACATTATTTAGAAAGGACCTAAACAGGATAGCCCAAAACGACCTAAAGTTACATAATGCTTGAGAGAGAACAATAAAACTAAAGGACCTAAACAGGATAGCCCAAAACGAGCTAATGTTACATAATGCTTGAGAGAGAACAATAAAACTAAAGGACCTAAGCAGGATAGCCCAAAACGACCTAAAGTTACATAATGCTTGAGAGAGAACAATAAAACTAAAGGACCTAAGCAGGATAGCCCAAAACGACCTAAAGTTACATAATGCTTGAGAGAGAACAATAAAACAAAAGGACCTAAACATGATAGCCCAAAGCGACCTAAAGTTACATAGTGCTTTGGAGAGATTGAAGTTAGTTTTAATCATTTACATTATTTAGAAAGGACCTAAACAGGATAGCTCAAAACGACCTAAAGTTACATAATGCTTGAGAGAGAACAATAAAACTAAAGGACCTAAACAGGATAGCCCAAAACGACCTAAAGTTACATAATGCTTTGGAGAGATTGAACTTAGTTTTAATCATTTACATTATTTAGAAAGGACCTAAACAGGATAGCCCAAAACGACCTAAAGTTACATAATGCTTTGGAGAGATTGAACTTAGTTTTAATCATTTACATTATTTAGAAAGGACCTAAACAGGATAGCCCAAAGCGACCTAAAGTTACATAATGCTTTGGAGAGATTGAACTTAGTTTTAATCATTTACATTATTTAGAAATGACCTAAACAGGATAGCCCAAAGCGACCTAAAGTTACATAATGCTTTGGAGAGATTGAACTTAGCTTTAGTCATTTACATTATTTAGAAAGGACCTAAACAGGATAGCCCAAAACGACCTAACGTTACATAATGCTTTGGAGAGATTGAACTTAGTCTTAGTCATTTACATTATTTAGAAAGGACCTAAACAGGATAGCCCAAAACGATCTAAAGTTACATAATGCTTTGGAGAGATTGAACTTAGTTTTATTCATTTACATTATTTAGAAAGGAAATAAACAGGATAGCCCAAAACGACCTAAAGTTACATAATTCTTTGGGAGAGATTCAACTTAGTTTTAGTCATTTACATTATTTAGAAAGGACCTAAACAGGATAGCCCAAAACGACCTAAAGTTACATAATGCTTTGGAGAGATTGAACTTAGTTTTAATCATTTACATTATTTAGAAAGGACCTAAACAGGATAGCCCAAAGCGACCTAAAGTTACATAATGCTTTGGAGAGATTGAACTTAGTTTTTGTCATTTACATTATTTAGAAAGGACCTAAACAGGATAGCCCAAAACGACCTAAAGTTACATAATGCTTTGGAGAGATTGAACTTAGTTTTAGTCATTTACATTATTTAGAAAGGACCTAAACAGGATAGCCCAAAACGACCTAAATTTACATAATGCTTTGGAGAGATTGAACTTAGTTTTAGTCATTTACATTATTTAGAAAGCACCTAAACAGGATAGCCCAAAACGACCTAAAGTTACATATTGCTTTGGAGAGACTGAACTTAGTTTTAGTCATTTACATTATTTAGAAAGGATCTAAACAGGATAGCCCAAACGACCTAAAGTTACATAATGCTTTGGAGAGATTCAACTTAGTTTTAGTCATTTACATTATTTAGAAAGGACCTAAACAGGATAGCCCAAAACGATCTAAAGTTACATAATGCTTTGGAGAGATTGAACTTAGTTTTAATCATTTACATTATTTAGAAAGGACCTAAACAGGATAGCCCAAAACGATCTAAAGTTACATAATGCTTTGGAGAGATTGAACTTAGTTTTAATCATTTACATTATTTAGAAAGGACCTTAAACATGATAGCCCAAAACGACCTAATGCTACATAATGCTTTGGAGAGATTGAACTTAGTTTTAATCATTTACATTATTTAGAAAGGACCTAAACAGGATAGCCCAAAACGACCTAAAGTTACATAATGCTTTGGAGAGATTCAACTTAGTTTTAATCATTTACATTATTTAGAAAGGACCTAAACAGGTTAGACCAAAACGACCTAAAGTTACATAATGCTTTGGAGAGATTGAACTTAGTTTTAGTCATTTACATTATTTAGAAAGGACCTAAACAGGATAGCCCAAAACGACCTAAAGTTACATAATGCTTTGGAGAGATTGAACTTAGTTTTAGTCATTTACATTATTTAGAAAGGACCTAAACAGGATAGCCCAAAACGATCTAAAGTTACATAATGATTTGGAGAGATTGAACTTAATTTTTATCATTTACATTATTTAGAAAGGACCTAAACAGGATAGCCCAGAGCGACCTAAAGTTACATAGTGCTTTGGAGAGATTTAACTTAGTTTTAGTCATTTACATTATTTAGAAAGGACCTAAACAGGATAGCCCAAAGCGACCTAAAGTTACATAATGCTTTGGAGAGATTGAACTTAGTTTTAGTCATTTACATTATTTAGAAAGGACCTAAACAGGATAGCCCAAAGCGACCTAAAGTTACATAGTGCTTTGGAGAGATTGAACTTAGTTTTAGTCATTTACATTATTTAGAAAGGACCTAAACAGGATAGCCCAAAACGACCTAAAGTTACATAATGCTTTGGAGAGATTCAACTTAGTTTTAATCATTTACATTATTTAGAAAGGACCTAAACAGGTTAGACCAAAACGACCTAAAGTTACATAATGCTTTGGAGAGATTGAACTTAGTTTTAGTCATTTACATTATTTAGAAAGGACCTAAACAGGATAGCCCAAAACGACCTAAAGTTACATAATGCTTTGGAGAGATTGAACTTAGTTTTAGTCATTTACATTATTTAGAAAGGACCTAAACAGGATAGCCCAAAGCGACCTAAAGTTACACAATGCTTTGGAGAGATTGAACTTAGTTTTAGTCATTTACATTATTTAGAAAGGACCTTAACAGGATAGCCCAAAGCGACCTAAAGTTACATAATGCTTTGGAGAGATTGAACTTAGTTTTAGTCATTTACATTATTTAGAAAGGACCTAAACAGGATAGCCCAAAACGACCTAAAGTTACATAATGCTTGAGAGAGAACAATAAAACTAAAGGACCTAAACAGGATAGCCCAAAACGACCTAAAGTTACATAATGCTTTGGAGAGATTGAACTTAGTTTTAATCATTTACATTATTTAGAAAGGACCTAAACAGGATAGCCCAAAACGACCTAAAGTTACATAATGCTTTGGAGAGATCGAAGTTAGTTTTAGTCATTTACATTATTTAGAAAGGACCTAAACAGGATAGCCCAAAACGACCTAAAGTTACATAATGCTTTGGAGAGATTGAACTTAGTTTTAGTCATTTACATTATTTAGAAAGGACCTAAACAGGATAGCCCAAAACGACCTAAAGTTACATATTGCTTTGGAGAGATTCAACTTAGTTTTAGTCATTTACATTATTTAGAAAGGACCTAAACATGATAGCCCAAAACGATCTAAAATTACATAATGTTTTGGAGAGATTGAACTTAGATTTAATCATTTACATTATTTAGAAAGGACCTAAACAGGATAGCCCAAAACGACCTAAAGTTACATAATGCTTGAGAGAGAACAATAAAACTAAAGGACCTAAACAGGATAGCCCAAAACGAGCTAATGTTACATAATGCATGAGAGAGAACAATAAAACTAAAGGACCTAAGCAGGATAGCCCAAAACGACCTAAAGTTACATAATGCTTGAGAGAGAACAATAAAACTAAAGGACCTAAGCAGGATAGCCCAAAACGACCTAAAGTTACATAATGCTTGAGAGAGAACAATAAAACAAAAGGACCTAAACATGATAGCCCAAAGCGACCTAAAGTTACATAGTGCTTTGGAGAGATTGAAGTTAGTTTTAATCATTTACATTATTTAGAAAGGACCTAAACAGGATAGCTCAAAACGACCTAAAGTTACATAATGCTTGAGAGAGAACAATAAAACAAAAGGACCTAAACATGATAGCCCAAAGCGACCTAAAGTTACATAGTGCTTTGGAGAGATTGAAGTTAGTTTTAATCATTTACATTATTTAGAAAGGACCTAAACAGGACAGCCCAAAACGACCTAAAGTTACATAATGCTTTGGAGAGATTGAACTTAGTTTTAGTCATTTACATTATTTAGAAAGGACCTAAACAGGATAGCCCAAAACGATCTAAAGTTACATAATGATTTGGAGAGATTGAACTTAATTTTTATCATTTACATTATTTAGAAAGGACCTAAACAGGATAGCCCAGAGCGACCTAAAGTTACATAGTGCTTTGGAGAGATTGAACTTAGTTTTAGTCATTTACATTATTTAGAAAGGACCTAAACGGGATAGCGCAAAGCGACCTAAAGTTACATAATGCTTTGGAGAGATTGAACTTAGTTTTAGTCATTTACATTATTTAGAAAGGACCTAAACAGGATAGCCCAAAGCGACCTAAAGTTACACAATGCTTTGGAGAGATTGAACTTAGTTTTAGTCATTTACATTATTTAGAAAGGACCTTAACAGGATAGCCCAAAGCGACCTAAAGTTACATAATGCTTTGGAGAGATTGAACTTAGTTTTAGTCATTTACATTATTTAGAAAGGACCTAAACAGGATAGCCCAAAACGACCTAAAGTTACATAATGCTTGAGAGAGAACAATAAAACTAAAGGACCTAAACAGGATAGCCCAAAACGACCTAAAGTTACATAATGCTTTGGAGAGATTGAACTTAGTTTTAATCATTTACATTATTTAGAAAGGACCTAAACAGGATAGCCCAAAACGACCTAAAGTTACATAATGCTTTGGAGAGATCGAAGTTAGTTTTAGTCATTTACATTATTTAGAAAGGACCTAAACAGGATAGCCCAAAACGACCTAAAGTTACATAATGCTTTGGAGAGATTGAACTTAGTTTTAGTCATTTACATTATTTAGAAAGGACCTAAACAGGATAGCCCAAAACGACCTAAAGTTACATATTGCTTTGGAGAGATTCAACTTAGTTTTAGTCATTTACATTATTTAGAAAGGACCTAAACATGATAGCCCAAAACGATCTAAAATTACATAATGTTTTGGAGAGATTGAACTTAGATTTAATCATTTACATTATTTAGAAAGGACCTAAACAGGATAGCCCAAAACGACCTAAAGTTACATAATGCTTGAGAGAGAACAATAAAACTAAAGGACCTAAACAGGATAGCCCAAAACGAGCTAATGTTACATAATGCTTGAGAGAGAACAATAAAACTAAAGGACCTAAGCAGGATAGCCCAAAACGACCTAAAGTTACATAATGCTTGAGAGAGAACAATAAAACTAAAGGACCTAAGCAGGATAGCCCAAAACGACCTAAAGTTACATAATGCTTGAGAGAGAACAATAAAACAAAAGGACCTAAACATGATAGCCCAAAGCGACCTAAAGTTACATAGTGCTTTGGAGAGATTGAAGTTAGTTTTAATCATTTACATTATTTAGAAAGGACCTAAACAGGATAGCTCAAAACGACCTAAAGTTACATAATGCTTGAGAGAGAACAATAAAACTAAAGGACCTAAACAGGATAGCCCAAAACGACCTAAAGTTACATAATGCTTTGGAGAGATTGAACTTAGTTTTAATCATTTACATTATTTAGAAAGGACCTAAACAGGATAGCCCAAAACGACCTAAAGTTACATAATGCTTTGGAGAGATTGAACTTAGTTTTAATCATTTACATTATTTAGAAAGGACCTAAACAGGATAGCCCAAAGCGACCTAAAGTTACATAATGCTTTGGAGAGATTGAACTTAGTTTTAATCATTTACATTATTTAGAAATGACCTAAACATGATAGCCCAAAGCGACCTAAAGTTACATAATGCTTTGGAGAGATTGAACTTAGCTTTAGTCATTTACATTATTTTGAAAGGACCTAAACAGGATAGCCCAAAACGACCTAACGTTACATAATGCTTTGGAGAGATTGAACTTAGTCTTAGTCATTTACATTATTTAGAAAGGACCTAAACAGGATAGCCCAAAACGATCTAAAGTTACATAATGCTTTGGAGAGATTGAACTTAGTTTTATTCATTTACATTATTTAGAAAGGAAATAAACAGGATAGCCCAAAACGACCTAAAGTTACATAATTCTTTGGGAGAGATTCAACTTAGTTTTAGTCATTTACATTATTTAGAAAGGACCTAAACAGGATAGCCCAAAACGACCTAAAGTTACATAATGCTTTGGAGAGATTGAACTTAGTTTTAATCATTTACATTATTTAGAAAGGACCTAAACAGGATAGCCCAAAGCGACCTAAAGTTACATAATGCTTTGGAGAGATTGAACTTAGTTTTTGTCATTTACATTATTTAGAAAGGACCTAAACAGGATAGCCCAAAACGACCTAAAGTTACATAATGCTTTGGAGAGATTGAACTTAGTTTTAGTCATTTACATTATTTAGAAAGGACCTAAACAGGATAGCCCAAAACGACCTAAATTTACATAATGCTTTGGAGAGATTGAACTTAGTTTTAGTCATTTACATTATTTAGAAAGCACCTAAACAGGATAGCCCAAAACGACCTAAAGTTACATAATGCTTTGGAGAGACTGAACTTAGTTTTAGTCATTTACATTATTTAGAAAGGATCTAAACAGGATAGCCCAAACGACCTAAAGTTACATAATGCTTTGGAGAGATTCAACTTAGTTTTAGTCATTTACATTATTTAGAAAGGACCTAAACAGGATAGCCCAAAACGATCTAAAGTTACATAATGCTTTGGAGAGATTGAACTTAGTTTTAATCATTTACATTATTTAGAAAGGACCTAAACAGGATAGCCCAAAACGATCTAAAGTTACATAATGCTTTGGAGAGATTGAACTTAGTTTTAATCATTTACATTATTTAGAAAGGACCTTAAACATGATAGCCCAAAACGACCTAATGCTACATAATGCTTTGGAGAGATTGAACTTAGTTTTAATCATTTACATTATTTAGAAAGGACCTAAACAGGATAGCCCAAAACGACCTAAAGTTACATAATGCTTTGGAGAGATTCAACTTAGTTTTAATCATTTACATTATTTAGAAAGGACCTAAACAGGTTAGACCAAAACGACCTAAAGTTACATAATGCTTTGGAGAGATTGAACTTAGTTTTAGTCATTTACATTATTTAGAAAGGACCTAAACAGGATAGCCCAAAACGACCTAAAGTTACATAATGCTTTGGAGAGATTGAACTTAGTTTTAGTCATTTACATTATTTAGAAAGGACCTAAACAGGATAGCCCAAAACGATCTAAAGTTACATAATGATTTGGAGAGATTGAACTTAATTTTTATCATTTACATTATTTAGAAAGGACCTAAACAGGATAGCCCAGAGCGACCTAAAGTTACATAGTGCTTTGGAGAGATTTAACTTAGTTTTAGTCATTTACATTATTTAGAAAGGACCTAAACAGGATAGCGCAAAGCGACCTAAAGTTACATAATGCTTTGGAGAGATTGAACTTAGTTTTAGTCATTTACATTATTTAGAAAGGACCTAAACAGGATAGCCCAAAGCGACCTAAAGTTACACAATGCTTTGGAGAGATTGAACTTAGTTTTAGTCATTTACATTATTTAGAAAGGACCTTAACAGGATAGCCCAAAGCGACCTAAAGTTACATAATGCTTTGGAGAGATTGAACTTAGTTTTAGTCATTTACATTATTTAGAAAGGACCTAAACAGGATAGCCCAAAACGACCTAAAGTTACATAATGCTTGAGAGAGAACAATAAAACTAAAGGACCTAAACAGGATAGCCCAAAACGACCTAAAGTTACATAATGCTTTGGAGAGATTGAACTTAGTTTTAATCATTTACATTATTTAGAAAGGACCTAAATAGGATAGCCCAAAACGACCTAAAGTTACATAATGCTTTGGAGAGATTGAACTTTATTTTAGTCATTTACATTATTTAGAAAGGACCTAAACAGGATAGCCCAAAGCGACCTAAAGTTACATAGTGCTTTGGAGAGATTGAACTTAGTTTTAGTCATTTACATTATTTAGAAAAGACCTAAACAGGATAGCCCAAAACGACCTAAAGTTACATAATGCTTTGGGGAGATTGAACTTAGTTTTAGTCATTTACATTATTTGGAAAGGACCTAAACAGGATAGCCCAAAACGCCCCAAAGTTACATAGTGCTTTGGAGACATTGAACTTAGTTTTAATCATTTACATTATTTAGAAAGGACCTAAACAGGATAGCCCAAAACGACCTAAATTTACATAATGCTTTGGAGAGATTGAACTTAGTTTTAGTCATTTACATTATTTAGAAAGGACCTAAACAGGATAGCCCAAAACGATCTAAAGTTACGTAATGCTTTGGAGAGATTGAACTTAGTTTTAATCATTTACATTATTTAGAAAGGACCTAAACAGGATAGCCCAAAACGACCTAAAGTTACATAATGCTTTGGAGAGATTGAACTTAGTTTTAATCATTTACATTATTTAGAAAGGACCTAAACAGGATAGCCCAAAGCGACCTAAAGTTACATAATGCTTTGGAGAGATTGAACTTAGTTTTAATCATTTACATTATTTAGAAATGACCTAAACAGATAGCCCAAAGCGACCTAAAGTTACATAATGCTTTGGAGAGATTGAACTTAGCTTTAGTCATTTACATTATTTAGAAAGGACCTAAACAGGATAGCCCAAAACGACCTAACGTTACATAATGCTTTGGAGAGATTGAACTTAGTCTTAGTCATTTACATTATTTAGAAAGGACCTAAACAGGATAGCCCAAAACGATCTAAAGTTACATAATGCTTTGGAGAGATTGAACTTAGTTTTATTCATTTACATTATTTAGAAAGGAAATAAACAGGATAGCCCAAAACGACCTAAAGTTACATAATTCTTTGGGAGAGATTCAACTTAGTTTTAGTCATTTACATTATTTAGAAAGGACCTAAACAGGATAGCCCAAAACGACCTAAAGTTACATAATGCTTTGGAGAGATTGAACTTAGTTTTAATCATTTACATTATTTAGAAAGGACCTAAACAGGATAGCCCAAAGCGACCTAAAGTTACATAATGCTTTGGAGAGATTGAATTTAGTTTTTGTCATTTACATTATTTAGAAAGGACCTAAACAGGATAGCCCAAAACGACCTAAAGTTACATAATGCTTTGGAGAGATTGAACTTAGTTTTAGTCATTTACATTATTTAGAAAGGACCTAAACAGGATAGCCCAAAACGACCTAAATTTACATAATGCTTTGGAGAGATTGAACTTAGTTTTAGTCATTTACATTATTTAGAAAGGACCTAAACAGGATAGCCCAAAACGACCTAAAGTTACATAATGCTTTGGAGAGACTGAACTTAGTTTTAGTCATTTACATTATTTAGAAAGGATCTAAACAGGATAGCCCAAAACGACCTAAAGTTACATAATGCTTTGGAGAGATTCAACTTAGTTTTAGTCATTTACATTATTTAGAAAGGACCTAAACAGGATAGCCCAAAACGACCTAAAGTTACATAATGCTTTGGAGAGACTGAACTTAGTTTTAGTCATTTACATTATTTAGAAAGAATCTAAACAGGATAGCCCAAAACGACCTAAAGTTACATAATGCTTTGGAGAGATTCAACTTAGTTTTAGTCATTTACATTATTTAGAAAGGACCTAAACAGGATAGCCCAAAACGATCTAAAGTTACATAATGCTTTGGAGAGATTGAACTTAGTTTTAATCATTTACATTATTTAGAAAGGACCTAAACAGGATAGCCCAAAACGACCTAAAGTTACATAATGCTTGAGAGAGAACAATAAAACTAAAGGACCTAAACAGGATAGCCCAAAACGACCTAAAGTTACATAATGCTTTGGAGAGATTGAACTTAGTTTTAATCATTTACATTATTTAGAAAGGACCTAAACAGGATAGCCCAAAACGACCTAAAGTTACATAATGCTTTGGAGAGATTGAACTTAGTTTTAATCATTTACATTATTTAGAAAGAACCTAAACAGGATAGCCCAAAGCGACCTAAAGTTACATAATGCTTTGGAGAGATTGAACTTAGTTTTAATCATTTACATTATTTAGAAATGACCTAAACAGGATAGCCCAAAGCGACCTAAAGTTACATAATGCTTTGGAGAGATTGAACTTAGCTTTAGTCATTTACATTATTTAGAAAGGACCTAAACAGGATAGCCCAAAACGACCTAACGTTACATAATGCTTTGGAGAGATTGAACTTAGTCTTAGTCATTTACATTATTTAGAAAGGACCTAAACAGGATAGCCCAAAACGATCTAAAGTTACATAATGCTTTGGAGAGATTGAACTTAGTTTTATTCATTTACATTATTTAGAAAGGAAATAAACAGGATAGCCCAAAACGACCTAAAGTTACATAATTCTTTGGGAGAGATTCAACTTAGTTTTAGTCATTTACATTATTTAGAAAGGACCTAAACAGGATAGCCCAAAACGACCTAAAGTTACATAATGCTTTGGAGAGATTGAACTTAGTTTTAATCATTTACATTATTTAGAAAGGACCTAAACAGGATAGCCCAAAGCGACCTAAAGTTACATAATGCTTTGGAGAGATTGAACTTAGTTTTTGTCATTTACATTATTTAGAAAGGACCTAAACAGGATAGCCCAAAACGACCTAAAGTTACATAATGCTTTGGAGAGATTGAACTTAGTTTTAGTCATTTACATTATTTAGAAAGGACCTAAACAGGATAGCCCAAAACGACCTAAAGTTACATAATGCTTTGGAGAGATCGAAGTTAGTTTTAGTCATTTACATTATTTAGAAAGGACCTAAACAGGATAGCCCAAAACGACCTAAAGTTACATAATGCTTTGGAGAGATTGAACTTAGTTTTAGTCATTTACATTATTTAGAAAGGACCTAAACAGGATAGCCCAAAACGACCTAAAGTTACATATTGCTTTGGAGAGATTCAACTTAGTTTTAGTCATTTACATTATTTAGAAAGGACCTAAACATGATAGCCCAAAACGATCTAAAATTACATAATGTTTTGGAGAGATTGAACTTAGATTTAATCATTTACATTATTTAGAAAGGACCTAAACAGGATAGCCCAAAACGACCTAAAGTTACATAATGCTTGAGAGAGAACAATAAAACTAAAGGACCTAAACAGGATAGCCCAAAACGAGCTAATGTTACATAATGCTTGAGAGAGAACAATAAAACTAAAGGACCTAAGCAGGATAGCCCAAAACGACCTAAAGTTACATAATGCTTGAGAGAGAACAATAAAACAAAAGGACCTAAACATGATAGCCCAAAGCGACCTAAAGTTACATAGTGCTTTGGAGAGATTGAAGTTAGTTTTAATCATTTACATTATTTAGAAAGGACCTAAACAGGATAGCTCAAAACGACCTAAAGTTACATAATGCTTGAGAGAGAACAATAAAACTAAAGGACCTAAACAGGATAGCCCAAAACGACCTAAAGTTACATAATGCTTTGGAGAGATTGAACTTAGTTTTAATCATTTACATTATTTAGAAAGGACCTAAACAGGATAGCCCAAAACGACCTAAAGTTACATAATGCTTTGGAGAGATTGAACTTAGTTTTAATCATTTACATTATTTAGAAAGGACCTAAACAGGATAGCCCAAAGCGACCTAAAGTTACATAATGCTTTGGAGAGATTGAACTTAGTTTTAATCATTTACATTATTTAGAAATGACCTAAACAGGATAGCCCAAAGCGACCTAAAGTTACATAATGCTTTGGAGAGATTGAACTTAGCTTTAGTCATTTACATTATTTAGAAAGGACCTAAACAGGATAGCCCAAAACGACCTAACGTTACATAATGCTTTGGAGAGACTGAACTTAGTTTTAGTCATTTACATTATTTAGAAAGGATCTAAACAGGATAGCCCAAAACGACCTAAAGTTACATAATGCTTTGGAGAGATTCAACTTAGTTTTAGTCATTTACATTATTTAGAAAGGACCTAAACAGGATAGCCCAAAACGACCTAAAGTTACATAATGCTTTGGAGAGACTGAACTTAGTTTTAGTCATTTACATTATTTAGAAAGGATCTAAACAGGATAGCCCAAAACGACCTAAAGTTACATAATGCTTTGGAGAGATTCAACTTAGTTTTAGTCATTTACATTATTTAGAAAGGATCTAAACAGGATAGCCCAAAACGACCTAAAGTTACATAATGCTTTGGAGAGATTCAACTTAGTTTTAGTCATTTACATTATTTAGAAAGGACCTAAACAGGATAGCCCAAAACGATCTAAAGTTACATAATGCTTTGGAGAGATTGAACTTAGTTTTAGTCATTTACATTATTTAGAAAGGATCTAAACAGGATAGCCCAAAACGACCTAAAGTTACATAATGCTTTGGAGAGATTCAACTTAGTTTTAGTCATTTACATTATTTAGAAAGGATCTAAACAGGATAGCCCAAAACGACCTAAAGTTACATAATGCTTTGGAGAGATTGAACTTAGTTTTAGTCATTTACATTATTTAGAAAGGACCTAAACAGGATAGCCCAAAACGACCTAAAGTTACATAATGCTTTGGAGAGACTGAACTTAGTTTTAGTCATTTACATTATTTAGAAAGGATCTAAACAGGATAGCCCAAAACGACCTAAAGTTACATAATGCTTTGGAGAGATTCAACTTAGTTTTAGTCATTTACATTATTTAGAAAGGACCTAAACAGGATAGCCCAAAACGATCTAAAGTTACATAATGCTTTGGAGAGATTGAACTTAGTTTTAATCATTTACATTATTTAGAAAGGACCTAAACAGGATAGCCCAAAACGACCTAAAGTTACATAATGCTTGAGAGAGAACAATAAAACTAAAGGACCTAAACAGGATAGCCCAAAACGACCTAAAGTTACATAATGCTTTGGAGAGATTGAACTTAGTTTTAATCATTTACATTATTTAGAAAGGACCTAAACAGGATAGCCCAAAACGACCTAAAGTTACATAGTGCTTTGGAGAGATTGAAGTTAGTTTTAATCATTTACATTATTTAGAAAGGACCTAAACAGGATAGCTCAAAACGACCTAAAGTTACATAATGCTTGAGAGAGAACAATAAAACTAAAGGACCTAAACAGGATAGCCCAAAACGACCTAAAGTTACATAATGCTTTGGAGAGATTGAACTTAGTTTTAATCATTTACATTATTTAGAAAGGACCTAAACAGGATAGCCCAAAACGACCTAAAGTTACATAATGCTTTGGAGAGATTGAACTTAGTTTTAATCATTTACATTATTTAGAAAGGACCTAAACAGGATAGCCCAAAGCGACCTAAAGTTACATAATGCTTTGGAGAGATTGAACTTAGTTTTAATCATTTACATTATTTAGAAATGACCTAAACATGATAGCCCAAAGCGACCTAAAGTTACATAATGCTTTGGAGAGATTGAACTTAGCTTTAGTCATTTACATTATTTTGAAAGGACCTAAACAGGATAGCCCAAAACGACCTAACGTTACATAATGCTTTGGAGAGATTGAACTTAGTCTTAGTCATTTACATTATTTAGAAAGGACCTAAACAGGATAGCCCAAAACGATCTAAAGTTACATAATGCTTTGGAGAGATTGAACTTAGTTTTATTCATTTACATTATTTAGAAAGGAAATAAACAGGATAGCCCAAAACGACCTAAAGTTACATAATTCTTTGGGAGAGATTCAACTTAGTTTTAGTCATTTACATTATTTAGAAAGGACCTAAACAGGATAGCCCAAAACGACCTAAAGTTACATAATGCTTTGGAGAGATTGAACTTAGTTTTAATCATTTACATTATTTAGAAAGGACCTAAACAGGATAGCCCAAAGCGACCTAAAGTTACATAATGCTTTGGAGAGATTGAACTTAGTTTTTGTCATTTACATTATTTAGAAAGGACCTAAACAGGATAGCCCAAAACGACCTAAAGTTACATAATGCTTTGGAGAGATTGAACTTAGTTTTAGTCATTTACATTATTTAGAAAGGACCTAAACAGGATAGCCCAAAACGACCTAAATTTACATAATGCTTTGGAGAGATTGAACTTAGTTTTAGTCATTTACATTATTTAGAAAGCACCTAAACAGGATAGCCCAAAACGACCTAAAGTTACATAATGCTTTGGAGAGACTGAACTTAGTTTTAGTCATTTACATTATTTAGAAAGGATCTAAACAGGATAGCCCAAAACGACCTAAAGTTACATAATGCTTTGGAGAGATTCAACTTAGTTTTAGTCATTTACATTATTTAGAAAGGACCTAAACAGGATAGCCCAAAACGATCTAAAGTTACATAATGCTTTGGAGAGATTGAACTTAGTTTTAATCATTTACATTATTTAGAAAGGACCTAAACAGGATAGCCCAAAACGATCTAAAGTTACATAATGCTTTGGAGAGATTGAACTTAGTTTTAATCATTTACATTATTTAGAAAGGACCTTAAACATGATAGCCCAAAACGACCTAATGCTACATAATGCTTTGGAGAGATTGAACTTAATTTTAATCATTTACATTATTTAGAAAGGACCTAAACAGGATAGCCCAAAACAACCTAAAGTTACATAATGCTTTGGAGAGATTCAACTTAGTTTTAATCATTTACATTATTTAGAAAGGACCTAAACAGGTTAGACCAAAACGACCTAAAGTTACATAATGCTTTGGAGAGATTGAACTTAGTTTTAGTCATTTACATTATTTAGAAAGGACCTAAACAGGATAGCCCAAAACGACCTAAAGTTACATAATGCTTTGGAGAGATTGAACTTAGTTTTAGTCATTTACATTATTTAGAAAGGACCTAAACAGGATAGCCCAAAACGATCTAAAGTTACATAATGATTTGGAGAGATTGAACTTAATTTTTATCATTTACATTATTTAGAAAGGACCTAAACAGGATAGCCCAGAGCGACCTAAAGTTACATAGTGCTTTGGAGAGATTTAACTTAGTTTTAGTCATTTACATTATTTAGAAAGGACCTAAACAGGATAGCGCAAAGCGACCTAAAGTTACATAATGCTTTGGAGAGATTGAACTTAGTTTTAGTCATTTACATTATTTAGAAAGGACCTAAACAGGATAGCCCAAAGCGACCTAAAGTTACACAATGCTTTGGAGAGATTGAACTTAGTTTTAGTCATTTACATTATTTAGAAAGGACCTTAACAGGATAGCCCAAAGCGACCTAAAGTTACATAATGCTTTGGAGAGATTGAACTTAGTTTTAGTCATTTACATTATTTAGAAAGGACCTAAACAGGATAGCCCAAAACGACCTAAAGTTACATAATGCTTGAGAGAGAACAATAAAACTAAAGGACCTAAACAGGATAGCCCAAAACGACCTAAAGTTACATAATGCTTTGGAGAGATTGAACTTAGTTTTAATCATTTACATTATTTAGAAAGGACCTAAATAGGATAGCCCAAAACGACCTAAAGTTACATAATGCTTTGGAGAGATTGAACTTTATTTTAGTCATTTACATTATTTAGAAAGGACCTAAACAGGATAGCCCAAAGCGACCTAAAGTTACATAGTGCTTTGGAGAGATTGAACTTAGTTTTAGTCATTTACATTATTTAGAAAAGACCTAAACAGGATAGCCCAAAACGACCTAAAGTTACATAATGCTTTGGGGAGATTGAACTTAGTTTTAGTCATTTACATTATTTGGAAAGGACCTAAACAGGATAGCCCAAAACGCCCCAAAGTTACATAGTGCTTTGGAGACATTGAACTTAGTTTTAATCATTTACATTATTTAGAAAGGACCTAAACAGGATAGCCCAAAACGACCTAAATTTACATAATGCTTTGGAGAGATTGAACTTAGTTTTAGTCATTTACATTATTTAGAAAGGACCTAAACAGGATAGCCCAAAACGATCTTAAGTTACGTAATGCTTTGGAGAGATTGAACTTAGTTTTAATCATTTACATTATTTAGAAAGGACCTAAACAGGATAGCCCAAAACGACCTAAAGTTACATAATGCTTTGGAGAGATTGAACTTAGTTTTAATCATTTACATTATTTAGAAAGGACCTAAACAGGATAGCCCAAAGCGACCTAAAGTTACATAATGCTTTGGAGAGATTGAACTTAGTTTTAATCATTTACATTATTTAGAAATGACCTAAACAGATAGCCCAAAGCGACCTAAAGTTACATAATGCTTTGGAGAGATTGAACTTAGCTTTAGTCATTTACATTATTTAGAAAGGACCTAAACAGGATAGCCCAAAACGACCTAACGTTACATAATGCTTTGGAGAGATTGAACTTAGTCTTAGTCATTTACATTATTTAGAAAGGACCTAAACAGGATAGCCCAAAACGATCTAAAGTTACATAATGCTTTGGAGAGATTGAACTTAGTTTTATTCATTTACATTATTTAGAAAGGAAATAAACAGGATAGCCCAAAACGACCTAAAGTTACATAATTCTTTGGGAGAGATTCAACTTAGTTTTAGTCATTTACATTATTTAGAAAGGACCTAAACAGGATAGCCCAAAACGACCTAAAGTTACATAATGCTTTGGAGAGATTGAACTTAGTTTTAATCATTTACATTATTTAGAAAGGACCTAAACAGGATAGCCCAAAGCGACCTAAAGTTACATAATGCTTTGGAGAGATTGAACTTAGTTTTTGTCATTTACATTATTTAGAAAGGACCTAAACAGGATAGCCCAAAACGACCTAAAGTTACATAATGCTTTGGAGAGATTGAACTTAGTTTTAGTCATTTACATTATTTAGAAAGGACCTAAACAGGATAGCCCAAAACGACCTAAATTTACATAATGCTTTGGAGAGATTGAACTTAGTTTTAGTCATTTACATTATTTAGAAAGGACCTAAACAGGATAGCCCAAAACGACCTAAAGTTACATAATGCTTTGGAGAGACTGAACTTAGTTTTAGTCATTTACATTATTTAGAAAGGATCTAAACAGGATAGCCCAAAACGACCTAAAGTTACATAATGCTTTGGAGAGATTCAACTTAGTTTTAGTCATTTACATTATTTAGAAAGGACCTAAACAGGATAGCCCAAAACGACCTAAAGTTACATAATGCTTTGGAGAGACTGAACTTAGTTTTAGTCATTTACATTATTTAGAAAGAATCTAAACAGGATAGCCCAAAACGACCTAAAGTTACATAATGCTTTGGAGAGATTCAACTTAGTTTTAGTCATTTACATTATTTAGAAAGGACCTAAACAGGATAGCCCAAAACGATCTAAAGTTACATAATGCTTTGGAGAGATTGAACTTAGTTTTAATCATTTACATTATTTAGAAAGGACCTAAACAGGATAGCCCAAAACGACCTAAAGTTACATAATGCTTGAGAGAGAACAATAAAACTAAAGGACCTAAACAGGATAGCCCAAAACGACCTAAAGTTACATAATGCTTTGGAGAGATTGAACTTAGTTTTAATCATTTACATTATTTAGAAAGGACCTAAACAGGATAGCCCAAAACGACCTAAAGTTACATAATGCTTTGGAGAGATTGAACTTAGTTTTAATCATTTACATTATTTAGAAAGGACCTAAACAGGATAGCCCAAAGCGACCTAAAGTTACATAATGCTTTGGAGAGATTGAACTTAGTTTTAATCATTTACATTATTTAGAAATGACCTAAACAGGATAGCCCAAAGCGACCTAAAGTTACATAATGCTTTGGAGAGATTGAACTTAGCTTTAGTCATTTACATTATTTAGAAAGGACCTAAACAGGATAGCCCAAAACGACCTAACGTTACATAATGCTTTGGAGAGATTGAACTTAGTCTTAGTCATTTACATTATTTAGAAAGGACCTAAACAGGATAGCCCAAAACGATCTAAAGTTACATAATGCTTTGGAGAGATTGAACTTAGTTTTATTCATTTACATTATTTAGAAAGGAAATAAACAGGATAGCCCAAAACGACCTAAAGTTACATAATTCTTTGGGAGAGATTCAACTTAGTTTTAGTCATTTACATTATTTAGAAAGGACCTAAACAGGATAGCCCAAAACGACCTAAAGTTACATAATGCTTTGGAGAGATTGAACTTAGTTTTAATCATTTACATTATTTAGAAAGGACCTAAACAGGATAGCCCAAAGCGACCTAAAGTTACATAATGCTTTGGAGAGATTGAACTTAGTTTTTGTCATTTACATTATTTAGAAAGGACCTAAACAGGATAGCCCAAAACGACCTAAAGTTACATAATGCTTTGGAGAGATTGAACTTAGTTTTAGTCATTTACATTATTTAGAAAGGACCTAAACAGGATAGCCCAAAACGACCTAAAGTTACATAATGCTTTGGAGAGATCGAAGTTAGTTTTAGTCATTTACATTATTTAGAAAGGACCTAAACAGGATAGCCCAAAACGACCTAAAGTTACATAATGCTTTGGAGAGATTGAACTTAGTTTTAGTCATTTACATTATTTAGAAAGGACCTAAACAGGATAGCCCAAAACGACCTAAAGTTACATATTGCTTTGGAGAGATTCAACTTAGTTTTAGTCATTTACATTATTTAGAAAGGACCTAAACATGATAGCCCAAAACGATCTAAAATTACATAATGTTTTGGAGAGATTGAACTTAGATTTAATCATTTACATTATTTAGAAAGGACCTAAACAGGATAGCCCAAAACGACCTAAAGTTACATAATGCTTGAGAGAGAACAATAAAACTAAAGGACCTAAACAGGATAGCCCAAAACGAGCTAATGTTACATAATGCTTGAGAGAGAACAATAAAACTAAAGGACCTAAGCAGGATAGCCCAAAACGACCTAAAGTTACATAATGCTTGAGAGAGAACAATAAAACAAAAGGACCTAAACATGATAGCCCAAAGCGACCTAAAGTTACATAGTGCTTTGGAGAGATTGAAGTTAGTTTTAATCATTTACATTATTTAGAAAGGACCTAAACAGGATAGCTCAAAACGACCTAAAGTTACATAATGCTTGAGAGAGAACAATAAAACTAAAGGACCTAAACAGGATAGCCCAAAACGACCTAAAGTTACATAATGCTTTGGAGAGATTGAACTTAGTTTTAATCATTTACATTATTTAGAAAGGACCTAAACAGGATAGCCCAAAACGACCTAAAGTTACATAATGCTTTGGAGAGATTGAACTTAGTTTTAATCATTTACATTATTTAGAAAGGACCTAAACAGGATAGCCCAAAGCGACCTAAAGTTACATAATGCTTTGGAGAGATTGAACTTAGTTTTAATCATTTACATTATTTAGAAATGACCTAAACAGGATAGCCCAAAGCGACCTAAAGTTACATAATGCTTTGGAGAGATTGAACTTAGCTTTAGTCATTTACATTATTTAGAAAGGACCTAAACAGGATAGCCCAAAACGACCTAACGTTACATAATGCTTTATAGAGACTGAACTTAGTTTTAGTCATTTACATTATTTAGAAAGGATCTAAACAGGATAGCCCAAAACGACCTAAAGTTACATAATGCTTTGGAGAGATTCAACTTAGTTTTAGTCATTTACATTATTTAGAAAGGACCTAAACAGGATAGCCCAAAACGACCTAAAGTTACATAATGCTTTGGAGAGACTGAACTTAGTTTTAGTCATTTACATTATTTAGAAAGGATCTAAACAGGATAGCCCAAAACGACCTAAAGTTACATAATGCTTTGGAGAGATTCAACTTAGTTTTAGTCATTTACATTATTTAGAAAGGATCTAAACAGGATAGCCCAAAACGACCTAAAGTTACATAATGCTTTGGAGAGATTCAACTTAGTTTTAGTCATTTACATTATTTAGAAAGGACCTAAACAGGATAGCCCAAAACGATCTAAAGTTACATAATGCTTTGGAGAGATTGAACTTAGTTTTAGTCATTTACATTATTTAGAAAGGATCTAAACAGGATAGCCCAAAACGACCTAAAGTTACATAATGCTTTGGAGAGATTCAACTTAGTTTTAGTCATTTACATTATTTAGAAAGGATCTAAACAGGATAGCCCAAAACGACCTAAAGTTACATAATGCTTTGGAGAGATTGAACTTAGTTTTAGTCATTTACATTATTTAGAAAGGACCTAAACAGGATAGCCCAAAACGACCTAAAGTTACATAATGCTTTGGAGAGACTGAACTTAGTTTTAGTCATTTACATTATTTAGAAAGGATCTAAACAGGATAGCCCAAAACGACCTAAAGTTACATAATGCTTTGGAGAGATTCAACTTAGTTTTAGTCATTTACATTATTTAGAAAGGACCTAAACAGGATAGCCCAAAACGATCTAAAGTTACATAATGCTTTGGAGAGATTGAACTTAGTTTTAATCATTTACATTATTTAGAAAGGACCTAAACAGGATAGCCCAAAACGACCTAAAGTTACATAATGCTTGAGAGAGAACAATAAAACTAAAGGACCTAAACAGGATAGCCAAAACGACCTAAAGTTACATAATGCTTTGGAGAGATTGAACTTAGTTTTAATCATTTACATTATTTAGAAAGGACCTAAACAGGATAGCCCAAAACGACCTAAAGTTACATAATGCTTTGGAGAGATTGAACTTAGTTTTAATCATTTACATTATTTAGAAAGGACCTAAACAGGATAGCCCAAAGCGACCTAAAGTTACATAATGCTTTGGAGAGATTGAACTTAGTTTTAATCATTTACATTATTTAGAAATGACCTAAACAGGATAGCCCAAAGCGACCTAAAGTTACATAATGCTTTGGAGAGATTGAACTTAGCTTTAGTCATTTACATTATTTAGAAAGGACCTAAACAGGATAGCCCAAAACGACCTAACGTTACATAATGCTTTGGAGAGATTGAACTTAGTCTTAGTCATTTACATTATTTAGAAAGGACCTAAACAGGATAGCCCAAAACGATCTAAAGTTACATAATGCTTTGGAGAGATTGAACTTAGTTTTATTCATTTACATTATTTAGAAAGGAAATAAACAGGATAGCCCAAAACGACCTAAAGTTACATAATTCTTTGGGAGAGATTCAACTTAGTTTTAGTCATTTACATTATTTAGAAAGGACCTAAACAGGATAGCCCAAAACGACCTAAAGTTACATAATGCTTTGGAGAGATTGAACTTAGTTTTAATCATTTACATTATTTAGAAAGGACCTAAACAGGATAGCCCAAAGCGACCTAAAGTTACATAATGCTTTGGAGAGATTGAACTTAGTTTTTGTCATTTACATTATTTAGAAAGGACCTAAACAGGATAGCCCAAAACGACCTAAAGTTACATAATGCTTTGGAGAGATTGAACTTAGTTTTAGTCATTTACATTATTTAGAAAGGACCTAAACAGGATAGCCCAAAACGACCTAAAGTTACATAATGCTTTGGAGAGATCGAAGTTAGTTTTAGTCATTTACATTATTTAGAAAGGACCTAAACAGGATAGCCCAAAACGACCTAAAGTTACATAATGCTTTGGAGAGATTGAACTTAGTTTTAGTCATTTACATTATTTAGAAAGGACCTAAACAGGATAGCCCAAAACGACCTAAAGTTACATATTGCTTTGGAGAGATTCAACTTAGTTTTAGTCATTTACATTATTTAGAAAGGACCTAAACATGATAGCCCAAAACGATCTAAAATTACATAATGTTTTGGAGAGATTGAACTTAGATTTAATCATTTACATTATTTAGAAAGGACCTAAACAGGATAGCCCAAAACGACCTAAAGTTACATAATGCTTGAGAGAGAACAATAAAACTAA
This sequence comes from Bathymodiolus brooksi, assembly GCA_963680875.1. Lineage (NCBI taxonomy): Eukaryota > Metazoa > Mollusca > Bivalvia > Mytilida > Modiolidae > Bathymodiolus > Bathymodiolus brooksi. The sequence continues at coordinate 120,441,525 of OY804583.1, read as the reverse complement.
AGGACCTAAACAGGATAGCCCAAAACGAGCTAATGTTACATAATGCTTGAGAGAGAACAATAAAACTAAAGGACCTAAGCAGGATAGCCCAAAACGACCTAAAGTTACATAATGCTTGAGAGAGAACAATAAAACTAAAGGACCTAAGCAGGATAGCCCAAAACGACCTAAAGTTACATAATGCTTGAGAGAGAACAATAAAACAAAAGGACCTAAACATGATAGCCCAAAGCGACCTAAAGTTACATAGTGCTTTGGAGAGATTGAAGTTAGTTTTAATCATTTACATTATTTAGAAAGGACCTAAACAGGATAGCTCAAAACGACCTAAAGTTACATAATGCTTGAGAGAGAACAATAAAACTAAAGGACCTAAACAGGATAGCCCAAAACGACCTAAAGTTACATAATGCTTTGGAGAGATTGAACTTAGTTTTAATCATTTACATTATTTAGAAAGGACCTAAACAGGATAGCCCAAAACGACCTAAAGTTACATAATGCTTTGGAGAGATTGAACTTAGTTTTAATCATTTACATTATTTAGAAAGGACCTAAACAGGATAGCCCAAAGCGACCTAAAGTTACATAATGCTTTGGAGAGATTGAACTTAGTTTTAATCATTTACATTATTTAGAAATGACCTAAACAGGATAGCCCAAAGCGACCTAAAGTTACATAATGCTTTGGAGAGATTGAACTTAGCTTTAGTCATTTACATTATTTAGAAAGGACCTAAACAGGATAGCCCAAAACGACCTAACGTTACATAATGCTTTGGAGAGACTGAACTTAGTTTTAGTCATTTACATTATTTAGAAAGGATCTAAACAGGATAGCCCAAAACGACCTAAAGTTACATAATGCTTTGGAGAGATTCAACTTAGTTTTAGTCATTTACATTATTTAGAAAGGACCTAAACAGGATAGCCCAAAACGACCTAAAGTTACATAATGCTTTGGAGAGACTGAACTTAGTTTTAGTCATTTACATTATTTAGAAAGGATCTAAACAGGATAGCCCAAAACGACCTAAAGTTACATAATGCTTTGGAGAGATTCAACTTAGTTTTAGTCATTTACATTATTTAGAAAGGATCTAAACAGGATAGCCCAAAACGACCTAAAGTTACATAATGCTTTGGAGAGATTCAACTTAGTTTTAGTCATTTACATTATTTAGAAAGGACCTAAACAGGATAGCCCAAAACGATCTAAAGTTACATAATGCTTTGGAGAGATTGAACTTAGTTTTAATCATTTACATTATTTAGAAAGGACCTAAACAGGATAGCCCAAAACGATCTAAAGTTACATAATGCTTTGGAGAGATTGAACTTAGTTTTAATCATTTACATTATTTAGAAAGGACCTTAAACATGATAGCCCAAAACGACCTAATGCTACATAATGCTTTGGAGAGATTGAACTTAGTTTTAATCATTTACATTATTTAGAAAGGACCTAAACAGGATAGCCCAAAACGACCTAAAGTTACATAATGCTTTGGAGAGATTCAACTTAGTTTTAATCATTTACATTATTTAGAAAGGACCTAAACAGGTTAGACCAAAACGACCTAAAGTTACATAATGCTTTGGAGAGATTGAACTTAGTTTTAGTCATTTACATTATTTAGAAAGGACCTAAACAGGATAGCCCAAAACGACCTAAAGTTACATAATGCTTTGGAGAGATTGAACTTAGTTTTAGTCATTTACATTATTTAGAAAGGACCTAAACAGGATAGCCCAAAACGATCTAAAGTTACATAATGATTTGGAGAGATTGAACTTAATTTTTATCATTTACATTATTTAGAAAGGACCTAAACAGGATAGCCCAGAGCGACCTAAAGTTACATAGTGCTTTGGAGAGATTGAACTTAGTTTTAGTCATTTACATTATTTAGAAAGGACCTAAACAGGATAGCGCAAAGCGACCTAAAGTTACATAATGCTTTGGAGAGATTGAACTTAGTTTTAGTCATTTACATTATTTAGAAAGGACCTAAACAGGATAGCCCAAAGCGACCTAAAGTTACACAATGCTTTGGAGAGATTGAACTTAGTTTTAGTCATTTACATTATTTAGAAAGGACCTAAACAGGATAGCCCAAAGCGACCTAAAGTTACATAATGCTTTGGAGAGATTGAACTTAGTTTTAGTCATTTACATTATTTAGAAAGGACCTAAACAGGATAGCCCAAAACGACCTAAAGTTACATAATGCTTGAGAGAGAACAATAAAACTAAAGGACCTAAACAGGATAGCCCAAAACGACCTAAAGTTACATAATGCTTTGGAGAGATTGAACTTAGTTTTAATCATTTACATTATTTAGAAAGGACCTAAACAGGATAGCCCAAAACGACCTAAAGTTACATAATGCTTTGGAGAGATTGAACTTTATTTTAGTCATTTACATTATTTAGAAAGGACCTAAACAGGATAGCCCAAAGCGACCTAAAGTTACATAGTGCTTTGGAGAGATTGAACTTAGTTTTAGTCATTTACATTATTTAGAAAGGACCTAAACAGGATAGCCCAAAACGACCTAAAGTTACATAATGCTTTGTGGAGATTGAACTTAGTTTTAGTCATTTACATTATTTGGAAAGGACCTAAACAGGATAGCCCAAAACGCCCCAAAGTTACATAGTGCTTTGGAGACATTGAACTTAGTTTTAATCATTTACATTATTTAGAAAGGACCTAAACAGGATAGCCCAAAACGACCTAAATTTACATAATGCTTTGGAGAGATTGAACTTAGTTTTAGTCATTTACATTATTTAGAAAGGACCTAAATAGGATAGCCCAAAACGATCTAAAGTTACGTAATGCTTTGGAGAGATTGAACTTAGTTTTAATCATTTACATTATTTAGAAAGGACCTAAACAGGATAGCCCAAAACGACCTAAAGTTACATAATGCTTTGGAGAGATTGAACTTAGTTTTAATCATTTACATTATTTAGAAAGGACCTAAACAGGATAGCCCAAAGCGACCTAAAGTTACATAATGCTTTGGAGAGATTGAACTTAGTTTTAATCATTTACATTATTTAGAAATGACCTAAACAGGATAGCCCAAAGCGACCTAAAGTTACATAATGCTTTGGAGAGATTGAACTTAGCTTTAGTCATTTACATTATTTAGAAAGGACCTAAACAGGATAGCCCAAAACGACCTAACGTTACATAATGCTTTGGAGAGATTGAACTTAGTCTTAGTCATTTACATTATTTAGAAAGGACCTAAACAGGATAGCCCAAAACGATCTAAAGTTACATAATGCTTTGGAGAGATTGAACTTAGTTTTATTCATTTACATTATTTAGAAAGGAAATAAACAGGATAGCCCAAAACGACCTAAAGTTACATAATTCTTTGGGAGAGATTCAACTTAGTTTTAGTCATTTACATTATTTAGAAAGGACCTAAACAGGATAGCCCAAAACGACCTAAAGTTACATAATGCTTTGGAGAGATTGAACTTAGTTTTAATCATTTACATTATTTAGAAAGGACCTAAACAGGATAGCCCAAAGCGACCTAAAGTTACATAATGCTTTGGAGAGATTGAACTTAGTTTTTGTCATTTACATTATTTAGAAAGGACCTAAACAGGATAGCCCAAAACGACCTAAAGTTACATAATGCTTTGGAGAGATTGAACTTAGTTTTAATCATTTACATTATTTAGAAAGGACCTAAACAGGATAGCCCAAAACGACCTAAAGTTACATAATGCTTTGGAGAGATTGAACTTAGTTTTAATCATTTACATTATTTAGAAAGGACCTAAACAGGATAGCCCAAAGCGACCTAAAGTTACATAATGCTTTGGAGAGATTGAACTTAGTTTTAATCATTTACATTATTTAGAAATGACCTAAACAGGATAGCCCAAAGCGACCTAAAGTTACATAATGCTTTGGAGAGATTGAACTTAGCTTTAGTCATTTACATTATTTAGAAAGGACCTAAACAGGATAGCCCAAAACGACCTAACGTTACATAATGCTTTGGAGAGACTGAACTTAGTTTTAGTCATTTACATTATTTAGAAAGGATCTAAACAGGATAGCCCAAAACGACCTAAAGTTACATAATGCTTTGGAGAGATTCAACTTAGTTTTAGTCATTTACATTATTTAGAAAGGACCTAAACAGGATAGCCCAAAACGACCTAAAGTTACATAATGCTTTGGAGAGACTGAACTTAGTTTTAGTCATTTACATTATTTAGAAAGGATCTAAACAGGATAGCCCAAAACGACCTAAAGTTACATAATGCTTTGGAGAGATTCAACTTAGTTTTAGTCATTTACATTATTTAGAAAGGATCTAAACAGGATAGCCCAAAACGACCTAAAGTTACATAATGCTTTGGAGAGATTCAACTTAGTTTTAGTCATTTACATTATTTAGAAAGGACCTAAACAGGATAGCCCAAAACGATCTAAAGTTACATAATGCTTTGGAGAGATTGAACTTAGTTTTAATCATTTACATTATTTAGAAAGGACCTAAACAGGATAGCCCAAAACAATCTAAAGTTACATAATGCTTTGGAGAGATTGAACTTAGTTTTAATCATTTACATTATTTAGAAAGGACCTTAAACATGATAGCCCAAAACGACCTAATGCTACATAATGCTTTGGAGAGATTGAACTTAGTTTTAATCATTTACATTATTTAGAAAGGACCTAAACAGGATAGCCCAAAACGACCTAAAGTTACATAATGCTTTGGAGAGATTCAACTTAGTTTTAATCATTTACATTATTTAGAAAGGACCTAAACAGGTTAGACCAAAACGACCTAAAGTTACATAATGCTTTGGAGAGATTGAACTTAGTTTTAGTCATTTACATTATTTAGAAAGGACCTAAACAGGATAGCCCAAAACGACCTAAAGTTACATAATGCTTTGGAGAGATTGAACTTAGTTTTAGTCATTTACATTATTTAGAAAGGACCTAAACAGGATAGCCCAAAACGATCTAAAGTTACATAATGATTTGGAGAGATTGAACTTAATTTTTATCATTTACATTATTTAGAAAGGACCTAAACAGGATAGCCCAGAGCGACCTAAAGTTACATAGTGCTTTGGAGAGATTGAACTTAGTTTTAGTCATTTACATTATTTAGAAAGGACCTAAACAGGATAGCGCAAAGCGACCTAAAGTTACATAATGCTTTGGAGAGATTGAACTTAGTTTTAGTCATTTACATTATTTAGAAAGGACCTAAACAGGATAGCCCAAAGCGACCTAAAGTTACACAATGCTTTGGAGAGATTGAACTTAGTTTTAGTCATTTACATTATTTAGAAAGGACCTAAACAGGATAGCCCAAAGCGACCTAAAGTTACATAATGCTTTGGAGAGATTGAACTTAGTTTTAGTCATTTACATTATTTAGAAAGGACCTAAACAGGATAGCCCAAAACGACCTAAAGTTACATAATGCTTGAGAGAGAACAATAAAACTAAAGGACCTAAACAGGATAGCCCAAAACGACCTAAAGTTACATAATGCTTTGGAGAGATTGAACTTAGTTTTAATCATTTACATTATTTAGAAAGGACCTAAACAGGATAGCCCAAAACGACCTAAAGTTACATAATGCTTTGGAGAGATTGAACTTTATTTTAGTCATTTACATTATTTAGAAAGGACCTAAACAGGATAGCCCAAAGCGACCTAAAGTTACATAGTGCTTTGGAGAGATTGAACTTAGTTTTAGTCATTTACATTATTTAGAAAGGACCTAAACAGGATAGCCCAAAACGACCTAAAGTTACATAATGCTTTGTGGAGATTGAACTTAGTTTTAGTCATTTACATTATTTGGAAAGGACCTAAACAGGATAGCCCAAAACGCCCCAAAGTTACATAGTGCTTTGGAGACATTGAACTTAGTTTTAATCATTTACATTATTTAGAAAGGACCTAAACAGGATAGCCCAAAACGACCTAAATTTACATAATGCTTTGGAGAGATTGAACTTAGTTTTAGTCATTTACATTATTTAGAAAGGACCTAAATAGGATAGCCCAAAACGATCTAAAGTTACGTAATGCTTTGGAGAGATTGAACTTAGTTTTAATCATTTACATTATTTAGAAAGGACCTAAACAGGATAGCCCAAAACGACCTAAAGTTACATAATGCTTTGGAGAGATTGAACTTAGTTTTAATCATTTACATTATTTAGAAAGGACCTAAACAGGATAGCCCAAAGCGACCTAAAGTTACATAATGCTTTGGAGAGATTGAACTTAGTTTTAATCATTTACATTATTTAGAAATGACCTAAACAGGATAGCCCAAAGCGACCTAAAGTTACATAATGCTTTGGAGAGATTGAACTTAGCTTTAGTCATTTACATTATTTAGAAAGGACCTAAACAGGATAGCCCAAAACGACCTAACGTTACATAATGCTTTGGAGAGATTGAACTTAGTCTTAGTCATTTACATTATTTAGAAAGGACCTAAACAGGATAGCCCAAAACGATCTAAAGTTACATAATGCTTTGGAGAGATTGAACTTAGTTTTATTCATTTACATTATTTAGAAAGGAAATAAACAGGATAGCCCAAAACGACCTAAAGTTACATAATTCTTTGGGAGAGATTCAACTTAGTTTTAGTCATTTACATTATTTAGAAAGGACCTAAACAGGATAGCCCAAAACGACCTAAAGTTACATAATGCTTTGGAGAGATTGAACTTAGTTTTAATCATTTACATTATTTAGAAAGGACCTAAACAGGATAGCCCAAAGCGACCTAAAGTTACATAATGCTTTGGAGAGATTGAACTTAGTTTTTGTCATTTACATTATTTAGAAAGGACCTAAACAGGATAGCCCAAAACGACCTAAAGTTACATAATGCTTTGGAGAGATTGCACTTAGTTTTAGTCATTTACATTATTTAGAAAGGACCTAAACAGGATAGCCCAAAACGACCTAAATTTACATAATGCTTTGGAGAGATTGAACTTAGTTTTAGTCATTTACATTATTTAGAAAGGACCTAAACAGGATAGCCCAAAACGACCTAAAGTTACATAATGCTTTGGAGAGACTGAACTTAGTTTTAGTCGTTTACATTATTTAGAAAGGATCTAAACAGGATAGCCCAAAACGACATAAAGTTACATAATGCTTTGGAGAGATTCAACTTAGTTTTAGTCATTTACATTATTTAGAAAGGACCTAAACAGGATAGCCCAAAACGATCTAAAGTTACATAATGCTTTGGAGAGATTGAACTTAGTTTTAATCATTTACATTATTTAGAAAGGACCTAAACAGGATAGCCCAAAACGATCTAAAGTTACATAATGCTTTGGAGAGATTGAACTTAGTTTTAATCATTTACATTATTTAGAAAGGACCTAAACATGATAGCCCAAAACGACCTAATGCTACATAATGCTTTGGAGAGATTGAACTTAGTTTTAATCATTTACATTATTTAGAAAGGACCTAAACAGGATAGCCCAAAACGACCTAAAGTTACATAATGCTTTGGAGAGATTCAACTTAGTTTTAATCATTTACATTATTTAGAAAGGACCTAAACAGGTTAGACCAAAACGACCTAAAGTTACATAATGCTTTGGAGAGATTGAACTTAGTTTTAGTCATTTACATTATTTAGAAAGGACCTAAACAGGATAGCCCAAAACGACCTAAAGTTACATAATGCTTTGGAGAGATTGAACTTAGTTTTAGTCATTTACATTATTTAGAAAGGACCTAAACAGGATAGCCCAAAACGATCTAAAGTTACATAATGATTTGGAGAGATTGAACTTAATTTTTATCATTTACATTATTTAGAAAGGACCTAAACAGGATAGCCCAGAGCAAACTAAAGTTACATAGTGCTTTGGAGAGATTGAACTTAGTTTTAGTCATTTACATTATTTAGAAAGGACCTAAACAGGATAGCGCAAAGCGACCTAAAGTTACATAATGCTTTGGAGAGATTGAACTTAGTTTTAGTCATTTACATTATTTAGAAAGGACCTAAACAGGATAGCCCAAAGCGACCTAAAGTTACACAATGCTTTGGAGAGATTGAACTTAGTTTTAGTCATTTACATTATTTAGAAAGGACCTAAACAGGATAGCCCAAAGCGACCTAAAGTTACATAATGCTTTGGAGAGATTGAACTTAGTTTTAGTCATTTACATTATTTAGAAAGGACCTAAACAGGATAGCCCAAAACGACCTAAAGTTACATAATGCTTGAGAGAGAACAATAAAACTAAAGGACCTAAACAGGATAGCCCAAAACGACCTAAAGTTACATAATGCTTTGGAGAGATTGAACTTAGTTTTAATCATTTACATTATTTAGAAAGGACCTAAACAGGATAGCCCAAAACGACCTAAAGTTACATAATGCTTTGGAGAGATTGAACTTTATTTTAGTCATTTACATTATTTAGAAAGGACCTAAACAGGATAGCCCAAAGCGACCTAAAGTTACATAGTGCTTTGGAGAGATTGAACTTAGTTTTAGTCATTTACATTATTTAGAAAGGACCTAAACAGGATAGCCCAAAACGACCTAAAGTTACATAATGCTTTGGAGAGATTGAACTTAGTTTTAGTCATTTACATTATTTGGAAAGGACCTAAACAGGATAGCCCAAAACGCCCCAAAGTTACATAGTGCTTTGGAGACATTGAACTTAGTTTTAATCATTTACATTATTTAGAAAGGACCTAAACAGGATAGCCCAAAACGACCTAAATTTACATAATGCTTTGGAGAGATTGAACTTAGTTTTAGTCATTTACATTATTTAGAAAGGACCTAAACAGGATAGCCCAAAACGATCTAAAGTTACGTAATGCTTTGGAGAGATTGAACTTAGTTTTAATCATTTACATTATTTAGAAAGGACCTAAACAGGATAGCCCAAAACGACCTAAAGTTACATAATGCTTGAGAGAGAACAATAAAACTAAAGGACCTAAACAGGATAGCCCAAAACGAGCTAATGTTACATAATGCTTGAGAGAGAACAATAAAACTAAAGGACCTAAGCAGGATAGCCCAAAACGACCTAAAGTTACATAATGCTTGAGAGAGAACAATAAAACTAAAGGACCTAAGCAGGATAGCCCAAAACGACCTAAAGTTACATAATGCTTGAGAGAGAACAATAAAACAAAAGGACCTAAACATGATAGCCCAAAGCGACCTAAAGTTACATAGTGCTTTGGAGAGATTGAAGTTAGTTTTAATCATTTACATTATTTAGAAAGGACCTAAACAGGATAGCTCAAAACGACCTAAAGTTACATAATGCTTGAGAGAGAACAATAAAACTAAAGGACCTAAACAGGATAGCCCAAAACGACCTAAAGTTACATAATGCTTTGGAGAGATTGAACTTAGTTTTAATCATTTACATTATTTAGAAAGGACCTAAACAGGATAGCCCAAAACGACCTAAAGTTACATAATGCTTTGGAGAGATTGAACTTAGTTTTAATCATTTACATTATTTAGAAATGACCTAAACAGGATAGCCCAAAGCAACCTAAAGTTACATAATGCTTTGGAGAGATTGAACTTAGCTTTAGTCATTTACATTATTTAGAAAGGACCTAAACAGGATAGCCCAAAACGACCTAACGTTACATAATGCTTTGGAGAGATTGAACTTAGTCTTAGTCATTTACATTATTTAGAAAGGACCTAAACAGGATAGCCCAAAACGATCTAAAGTTACATAATGCTTTGGAGAGATTGAACTTAGTTTTATTCATTTACATTATTTAGAAAGGAAATAAACAGGATAGCCCAAAACGACCTAAAGTTACATAATTCTTTGGGAGAGATTCAACTTAGTTTTAGTCATTTACATTATTTAGAAAGGACCTAAACAGGATAGCCCAAAACGACCTAAAGTTACATAATGCTTTGGAGAGATTGAACTTAGTTTTAATCATTTACATTATTTAGAAAGGACCTAAACAGGATAGCCCAAAGCGACCTAAAGTTACATAATGCTTTGGAGAGATTGAACTTAGTTTTTGTCATTTACATTATTTAGAAAGGACCTAAACAGGATAGCCCAAAACGACCTAAAGTTACATAATGCTTTGGAGAGATTGAACTTAGTTTTAGTCATTTACATTATTTAGAAAGGACCTAAACAGGATAGCCCAAAACGACCTAAATTTACATAATGCTTTGGAGAGATTGAACTTAGTTTTAGTCATTTACATTATTTAGAAAGGACCTAAACAGGATAGCCCAAAACGACCTAAAGTTACATAATGCTTTGGAGAGACTGAACTTAGTTTTAGTCATTTACATTATTTAGAAAGGATCTAAACAGGATAGCCCAAAACGACCTAAAGTTACATAATGCTTTGGAGAGATTCAACTTAGTTTTAGTCATTTACATTATTTAGAAAGGACCTAAACAGGATAGCCCAAAACGATCTAAAGTTACATAATGCTTTGGAGAGATTGAACTTAGTTTTAATCATTTACATTATTTAGAAAGGACCTAAACATGATAGCCCAAAACGACCTAATGCTACATAATGCTTTGGAGAGATTGAACTTAGTTTTAATCATTTACATTATTTAGAAAGGACCTAAACAGGATAGCCCAAAACGACCTAAAGTTACATAATGCTTTGGAGAGATTCAACTTAGTTTTAATCATTTACATTATTTAGAAAGGACCTAAACAGGTTAGACCAAAACGACCTAAAGTTACATAATGTTTTGGAGAGATTGAACTTAGTTTTAGTCATTTACATTATTTAGAAAGGACCTAAACAGGATAGCCCAAAACGATCTAAAGTTACGTAATGCTTTGGAGAGATTGAACTTAGTTTTAATCATTTACATTATTTAGAAAGGACCTAAACAGGATAGCCCAGAGCGACCTAAAGTTACATAGTGCTTTGGAGAGATTGAACTTAGTTTTAGTCATTTACATTATTTAGAAAGGACCTAAACAGGATAGCTCAAAACGACCTAAAGTTACATAATGCTTGAGAGAGAACAATAAAACAAAAGGACCTAAACATGATAGCCCAAAACGACCTAAAGTTACATAATGCTTTGGAGAGATTGAACTTAGTTTTAATCATTTACATTATTTAGAAAGGACCTAAACAGGATAGCCCAAAACGACCTAAAGTTACATAATGCTTTGGAGAGATTGAACTTAGTTTTAATCATTTACATTATTTAGAAAGGACCTAAACAGGATAGCCCAAAGCGACCTAAAGTTACATAATGCTTTGGAGAGATTGAACTTAGTTTTAATCATTTACATTATTTAGAAATGACCTAAACAGGATAGCCCAAAGCGACCTAAAGTTACATAATGCTTTGGAGAGATTGAACTTAGCTTTAGTCATTTACATTATTTAGAAAGGACCTAAACAGGATAGCCCAAAACGACCTAACGTTACATAATGCTTTGGAGAGATTGAACTTAGTCTTAGTCATTTACATTATTTAGAAAGGACCTAAACAGGATAGCCCAAAACGACCTAAAGTTACATAATGCTTTGGAGAGATTGAACTTAGTTTTATTCATTTACATTATTTAGAAAGGAAATAAACAGGATAGCCCAAAACGACCTAAAGTTACATAATGCTTTGGGAGAGATTCAACTTAGTTTTAGTCATTTACATTATTTAGAAAGGACCTAAACAGGATAGCCCAAAACGACCTAAAGTTACATAATGCTTTGGAGAGATTGAACTTAGTTTTAATCATTTACATTATTTAGAAAGGACCTAAACAGGATAGCCCAAAACGACCTAAAGTTACATAATGCTTTGGAGAGATTGAACTTAGTTTTAATCATTTACATTATTTAGAAAGGACCTAAACAGGATAGCCCAAAGCGACCTAAAGTTACATAATGCTTTGGAGAGATTGAACTTAGTTTTAATCATTTACATTATTTAGAAATGACCTAAACAGGATAGCCCAAAGCGACCTAAAGTTACATAATGCTTTGGAGAGATTGAATTTAGCTTTAGTCATTTACATTATTTAGAAAGGACCTAAACAGGATAGCCCAAAACGACCTAAAGTTACATAATGCTTTGGAGAGATTGAACTTAGTTTTAATCATTTACATTATTTAGAAAGGACCTAAACAGGATAGCCCAAAGCGACCTAAAGTTACATAATGCTTTGGAGAGATTGAACTTAGTTTTTGTCATTTACATTATTTAGAAAGGACCTAAACAGGATAGCCCAAAACGACCTAAAGTTACATAAAGCTTTGGAGAGCTTGAACTTAGTTTTAGTCATTTACATTATTTAGAAAGGACCTAAACAGGATAGCCCAAAGCGACCTAAAGTTACATAATGCTTTGGAGAGATTGAACTTAGTTTTAGTCATTTACATTATTTAGAAAGGACCTAAACAGGATAGCCCAAAACGACCTAAAGTTACATAATGCTTTGGAGAGATTGAACTTAGTTTTAGTCATTTACATTATTTAGAAAGGACCTAAACAGGATAGCCCAAAACGACCTAAAGTTACATAATGCTTTGGAGAGATTGCACTTAGTTTTAGTCATTTACATTATTTAGAAAGGACCTAAACAGGATAGCCCAAAACGACCTAACGTTACATAATCCTTTCGAGAGATTCAACTTAGTTTTAGTCATTTACATTATTTAGAAAGGACCTAAACAGGATAGCCCAAAACGATCTAAAGTTACATAATGCTTTGGAGAGATTGAACTTAGTTTTAATCATTTACATTATTTAGAAAGGACCTAAACAGGATAGTCCAAAACGATCTAAAGTTACATAATGCTTTGGAGAGATTGAACTTAGTTTTAATCATTTACATTATTTAGAAAGGACCTAAACATGATAGCCCAAAACGACCTAATGCTACATAATGCTTTGGAGAGATTGAACTTAGTTTTAATCATTTACATTATTTAGAAAGGACCTAAACAGGATAGCCCAAAACGACCTAAAGTTACATAATGCTTTGGAGAGATTCAACTTAGTTTTAATCATTTACATTATTTAGAAAGGACCTAAACAGGTTAGACCAAAACGACCTAAAGTTACATAATGTTTTGGAGAGATTGAACTTAGTTTTAGTCATTTACATTATTTAGAAAGGACCTAAACAGGATAGCGCAAAGCGACCTAAAGTTACATAATGCTTTGGAGAGATTGAACTTAGTTTTAGTCATTTACATTATTTAGAAAGGACCTAAACAGGATAGCCCAAAACGATCTAAAGTTACATAATGCTTTGGAGAGATTGAACTTAGTTTTAATCATTTGCATTATTTAGAAAGGACCTAAACATGATAGCCCAAAACGACCTAATGCTACATAATGCTTTGGAGAGATTGAACTTAGTTTTAATCATTTACATTATTTAGAAAGGACCTAAACAGGATAGCCCAAAACGACCTAAAGTTACATAATGCTTTGGAGAGATTCAACTTAGTTTTAATCATTTACATTATTTAGAAAGGACCTAAACAGGTTAGACCAAAACGACCTAAAGTTACATAATGTTTTGGAGAGATTGAACTTAGTTTTAGTCATTTACATTATTTAGAAAGGACCTAAACAGGATAGCCCAAAGCGATCTAAAGTTACGTAATGCTTTGGAGAGATTGAACTTAGTTTTTAATCATTTACATCATTTAGAAAGGACCTAAACAGGATAGCCCAGAGCGACCTAAAGTTACATAGTGCTTTGGAGAGATTGAACTTAGTTTTAGTCATTTACATTATTTAGAAAGGACCTAAACAGGATAGCGCAAAGCGACCTAAAGTTACATAATGCTTTGGAGAGATTGAACTTAGTTTTAGTCATTTACATTATTTAGAAAGGACCTAAACAGGATAGCCCAAAACGACCTAAAGTTACATAATGCTTTGGAGAGATTGAACTTAGTTTTAGTCATTTACATTATTTAGAAAGGACCTAAACAAGATAGCCCAAAGCGACCTAAAGTTACATAATGCTTTGGAGAGATTGAACTTAGTTTTAGTCATTTACATTATTTAGAAAGGACCTAAACAGGATAGCCCAAAACGACCTAAAGTTACATAATGCTTGAGAGAGAACAATAAACTAAAGGACCTAAACAGGATAGCCCAAAACGATCTAAAGTTACATAATGCTTTGGAGAGATTGAACTTAGTTTTAATCATTTACATTATTTAGAAAGGACCTAAACAGGATAGCCCAAAGCGACCTAAAGTTACATAATGCTTTGGAGAGATTGAACTTAGTCTTAGTCATTTACATTATTTAGAAAGGACCTAAACAGGATAGCCCAAAGCGACCTAAAGTTACATAGTGCTTTGGAGAGATTGAACTTAGTTTTAGTCATTTACATTATTTAGAAAGGACCTAAACAGGATAGCCAAAAACGACCTAAAGTTACATAATGCTTTGGGGAGATTGAACTTAGTTTTAGTCATTTACATTATTTGGAAAGGACCTAAACAGGATAGCCCAAAACGCCCCAAAGTTACATAGTGCTTTGGAGAGATTGAACTTAGTTTTAATCATTTACATTATTTAGAAAGGACCTAAACAGGATAGCCCAAAGCGACCTAAAGTTACATAGTGCTTTGGAGAGATTGAACTTAGTTTTAGTCATTTACATTATTTAGAAAGGACCTAAACAGGATAGCCCAAAACGACCTAAAGTTACATAATGCTTTGGAGAGATTGAACTTAGTTTTAATCATTTACATTATTTAGAAAGGACCTAAACAGGATAGCCCAAAACGACCTAAAGTTACATAGTGCTTTGGAGAGATTGAACTTAGTTTTAGTCATTTACATTATTTAGAAAGGACCTAAACAGGATAGCGCAAAGCGACCTAAAGTTACATAATGCTTTGGAGAGATTGAACTTAGTTTTAGTCATTTACATTATTTAGAAAGGACCTAAACAGGATAGCCCAAAACGACCTAAAGTTACGTAATGCTTTGGAGAGATTCAACTTAGTTTTAGTCATTTACATTATTTAGAAAGGACCTAAACAGGATAGCCCAAAGCGACCTAAAGTTACATAATGCTTGAGAGAGAACAATACAACTAAAGGACCTAAACAGGATAGCCCAAAACGACCTAAAGTTACATAATGCTTTGGAGAGATTCAACTTAGTTTTAGTCATTTACATTATTTAGAAAGGACCTAAACAGGATAGCCCAAAACGATCTAAAGTTACATAATGCTTTGGAGAGATTCAACTTAGTTTTAATCATTTACATTATTTAGAAAGGACCTAAACATGATAGCCCAAAACGACCTAATGCTACATAATGCTTTGGAGAGATTGAACTTAGTTTTAATCATTTACATTATTTAGAAAGGACCTAAACAGGATAGCCCAAAACGACCTAAAGTTACATAATGCTTTGGAGAGATTCAACTTAGTTTTAATCATTTACATTATTTAGAAAGGACCTAAACAGGTTAGACCAAAACGACCTAAAGTTACATAATGTTTTGGAGAGATTGAACTTAGTTTTAGTCATTTACATTATTTAGAAAGGACCTAAACAGGATAGCCCAAAACGATCTAAAGTTACATAATGCTTTGGAGAGATTGAATTTAGTTTTAGTCATTTACATTATTTAGAAAGGACCTAAACAGGATAGCCCAAAAGGACCTAAAGTTACGTAATGCTTTGGAGAGATTGAACTTAGTTTTAATCATTTACATTATTTAGAAAGGACCTAAACAGGATAGCCCAAAGCGACCTAAAGTTACATAATGCTTTGGAGAGATTGAACTTAGTTTTAGTCATTTACATTATTTAGAAAGGACCTAAACAGGATAGCCCAAAACGACCTAAAGTTACATAATGCTTTGCAGAGATTGAACTTAGTTTTAGTCATTTACATTATTTAGAAAGGACCTAAACAGGATAGCCCAAAACAACCTAAAGTTACATAGTGCTTTGGAGAGATTCAACTTAGTTTTAGTCATTTACATTTTTTAGAAAGGACCTAAACAGGATAGCCCAAAACGACCTAAAGTTACATAAGGCTTTGGAGAGATTGAACTTAGTTTTAATCATTTACATTATTTAGAAAGGACCTAAACAGGATAGCCCAAAACGACCTAAATTTACATAATGCTTGAGAGAGAACAATAAAACTAAAGGACCTAAACAGGATAGCCCAAAACGACCTAAGGTTACATAATGATTGAGAGAGAACAATAAAACTAAAGGACCTAAACAGGATAGCCCAAAACGACCTAAAGTTACATAATGCTTGAGAGAGAACAATAAAACTAAAGGACCTAAACAGGATAGCCCAAAACGACCTAAAGTTACATAATGCTTTGGAGAGATTGAACTTAGTTTTAATCATTTACATTATTTAGAAAGGACCTAAACAGGATAGCCCAAAACGACCTAAAGTTACATAATGCTTGAGAGAGAACGATAAAACTAAAGGACCTAAACAGGATAGCCCAAAGCGACCTAAAGTTACATAATGCTTTGGAGAGATTGAACTTAGTTGTAATCATTTATATTATTTAGAAAGGATCTAAACAGGATAGCCCAAAACGACCTAAAGTTACATAATGCTTGAGAGAGAACGATAAAACTAAAGGACCTAAACAGGATAGCCCAAAACGACCAAAAGTTGCTTAATGCTTTGGAGAGATTGAACTTAGTTTTAATCATTTACATTATTTAGAAAGGACCTAAACAGGATAGCCCAAAACGACCTAAAGTTACATAATGCTTTGGAGAGATTGAACTTAGTTTTAATCATTTACATTATTTAGAAAGGACCTAAACAGGATAGCCCAAAGCGACCTAAAGTTACATAATGCATTGGAGAGATTGAACTTAGTTTTAGTCATTTACATTATTTAGAAAGGACCTAAACAGGATAGCCCAAAGCGACCTAAAGTTACATAATGCTTTGGAGAGATTGAACTTAGTTTTAGTCATTTACATTATTTAGAAAGGACCTAAACAGGATAGCCCAAAACGACCAAACGTTACATAATGCTTTGGAGAGATTGAACTTAGTCTTAGTCATTTACATTATTTAGAAAGGACCTAAACAGGATAGCCCAAAACGACCTAAAGTTACATAATGCTTTGGAGAGATCGAACTTAGTTTTAATCATTTACATTATTTAGAAAGGACCTAAACAGGATAGCCCAAAACGACCTAAAGTTACATAGTGCTTTGGAGAGATTGAACTTAGTTTTAGTCATTTACATTATTTAGAAAGGACCTAAACAGGATAGCGCAAAGCGACCTAAAGTTACATAATGCTTTGGAGAGATTGAACTTAGTTTTAGTCATTTACATTATTTAGAAAGGACCTAAACAGGATAGCCCAAAACGACCTAAAGTTACATAATGCTTTGGAGAGATTGAACTTAATTTTAGTCATTTACATTATTTAGAAAGGACCTAAACAGGATAGCCCAGAGCGACCTAAAGTTACATAGTGCTTTGGAGAGATTGAACTTAGTTTTAGTCATTTACATTATATAGAAAGGACCTAAACAGGATAGCGCAAAGCGACCTAAAGTTACATAATGCTTTGGAGAGATTGAACTTAGTCTTAGTCATTTACATTATTTAGAAAGGACCTAAACAGGATAGCCCAAAACGACCTAAAGTTACATAATGCTTTGGAGAGATCGAACTTAGTTTTAGTCATTTACATTATTTAGAAAGGACCTAAACAGGAT
Organism: Bathymodiolus brooksi; assembly: GCA_963680875.1. Classification (NCBI taxonomy): domain Eukaryota; kingdom Metazoa; phylum Mollusca; class Bivalvia; order Mytilida; family Modiolidae; genus Bathymodiolus; species Bathymodiolus brooksi. The sequence continues at coordinate 120,423,743 of OY804583.1, read as the reverse complement.
AGCCCAAAACGACCTAAAGTTACATAATGCTTTGGAGAGATCGAACTTAGTTTTAGTCATTTACATTATTTAGAAAGGACCTAAACAGGATAGCCCAAAACGACCTAAAGTTACATAATGCTTTGGAGAGATCGAACTTAGTTTTAGTCATTTACATTATCTAGAAAGGACCTAAACAGGATAGCCCAAAACGACCTAAAGTTACATAACGCTTTGGAGAGATCGAACTTAGTTTTAGTCATTTACATTATTTAGAAAGGACCTAAACAGGATAGCCCAAAACGACCTCAAGTTACATAATGCTTTGGAGAGATTGAACTTAGTTTTAGTCATTTACATTATTTAGAAAGGACCTAAACAGGATAGCCCAAAACAATCTAAAATTACATAATGCTTTGGAGAGATTGAACTTAGTTTTAATCATTTACATTATTTAGAAAGGACCTAAACAGGATAGCCCAAAACGACCTAAAGTTACATAATCCTTGAGAGAGAACAATAAAACTAAAGGACCTAAACAGGATAGCCCAAAACGACCTAATGTTACATAATGCTTGAGAGAGAACAATAAAACTAAAGGACCTAAACAGGATAGCCCAAAACGACCTAAAGTTACATAACGCTTTGGAGAGATCGAACTTAGTTTTATTCATTTACATTATTTAGAAAGGACCTAAACAGGATAGCCCAAAACGACCTAAAGTTACATAATGCTTTGGAGAGATTGAACTTAGTTTTAGTCATTTACATTATTTAGAAAGGACCTAAACAGGATAGCCCAAAACAATCTAAAATTACATAATGCTTTGGAGAGATTGAACTTAGTTTTAATCATTTACATTATTTAGAAAGGACCTAAACAGGATAGCCCAAAACGACCTAAAGTTACATAATCCTTGAGAGAGAACAATAAAACTAAAGGACCTAAACAGGATAGCCCAAAACGACCTAATGTTACATAATGCTTGAGAGAGAACAATAAAACTAAAGGACCTAAACAGGATAGCCCAAAACGACCTAAAGTTACATAATGCTTTGGAGAGATTGAACTTAGTTTTATTCATTTACATTATTTAGAAAGGAAATAAATAGGATAGCCCAAAACGACCTAAAGTTACATAATGCTTTGGAGAGATTCAACTTAGTCTTAGTCATTTACATTATTTAGAAAGGACCTAAACACGATAGCCCAAAGCGACCTAAAGTTACATAATGCTTGAGAGAGAACAATACAACTAAAGGACCTAAACAGGATAGCCCAAAACGACCTAAAGTTACATAATGCTTTGGAGAGATTCAACTTAGTTTTAGTCATTTACATTATTTAGAAAGGACCTAAACAGGATAGCCCAAAACGATCTAAAGTTACATAATGCTTTGGAGAGATTCAACTTAGTTTTAATCATTTACATTATTTAGAAAGGACCTAAACATGATAGCCCAAAACGACCTAATGCTGCATAATGCTTTGGAGAGATTGAACTTAGTTTTAATCATTTACATTATTTAGAAAGGACCTAAACAGGATAGCCCAAAACGATCTAAAGTTACATAATGCTTTGGAGAGATTGAATTTAGTTTTAGTCATTTACATTATTTAGAAAGGACCTAAACAGGATAGCCCAAAACGACCTAAAGTTACGTAATGCTTTGGAGAGATTGAACTTAGTTTTAATCATTTACATTATTTAGAAAGGACCTAAACAGGATAGCCCAAAGCGACCTAAAGTTACATAATGCTTTGGAGAGATTGAACTTAGTTTTAGTCATTTACATTATTTAGAAAGGACCTAAACAGGATAGCCCAAAACGACCTAAAGTTACATAATGCTTTGCAGAGATTGAACTTAGTTTTAGTCATTTACATTATTTAGAAAGGACCTAAACAGGATAGCCCAAAACAACCTAAAGTTACATAGTGCTTTGGAGAGATTCAACTTAGTTTTAGTCATTTACATTTTTTAGAAAGGACCTAAACAGGATAGCCCAAAACGACCTAAATTTACATAATGCTTGAGAGAGAACAATAAAACTAAAGGACCTAAACAGGATAGCCCAAAACGACCTAAGGTTACATAATGCTTGAGAGAGAACAATAAAACTAAAGGACCTAAACAGGATAGCCCAAAACGACCTAAAGTTACATAATGCTTGAGAGAGAACAATAAAACTAAAGGACCTAAACAGGATAGCCCAAAACGACCTAAAGTTACATAATGCTTTGGAGAGATTGAACTTAGTTTTAATCATTTACATTATTTAGAAAGGACCTAAACAGGATAGCCCAAAACGACCTAAATTTACATAATGCTTGAGAGAGAACAATAAAACTAAAGGACCTAAACAGGATAGCCCAAAACGACCTAAGGTTACATAATGCTTGAGAGAGAACAATAAAACTAAAGGACCTAAACAGGATAGCCCAAAACGACCTAAAGTTACATAATGCTTGAGAGAGAACAATAAAACTAAAGGACCTAAACATGATAGCCCAAAGCGACCTAAAGTTACATAATGCTTTGGAGAGATTGAACTTAGTTTTAATCATTTATATTATTTAGAAAGGACCTAAACAGGATAGCCCAAAACGACCTAAAGTTACATAATGCTTGAGAGAGAACGATAAAACTAAAGGACCTAAACAGGATAGCCCAAAGCGACCTAAAGTTACATAATGCTTTGGAGAGATTGAACTTAGTTTTAATCATTTATATTATTTAGAAAGGACCTAAACAGGATAGCCCAAAACGACCTAAAGTTACATAATGCTTGAGAGAGAACGATAAAACTAAAGGACCTAAACAGGATAGCCCAAAACGACCAAAAGTTGCTTAATGCTTTGGAGAGATTGAACTTAGTTTTAATCATTTACATTATTTAGAAAGGACCTAAACAGGATAGCCCAAAACGACCTAAAGTTACATAATGCTTTGGAGAGATTGAACTTAGTTTTAGTCATTTACATTATTTAGAAAGGACCTAAACAGGATAGCCCAAAGCGACCTAAAGTTACATAATGCTTTGGAGAGATTGAACTTAGTTTTAGTCATTTACATTATTTAGAAAGGACCTAAACAGGATAGCCCAAAACGACCAAACGTTACATAATGCTTTGGAGAGATTGAACTTAGTTTTAGTCATTTACATTATTTAGAAAGGACCTAAACAGGATAGCCCAAAACGACCTAAAGTTACATAATGCTTTGGAGAGATTGAACTTAGTTTTAGTCATTTACATTATTTAGAAAGGACCTAAACAGGATAGCCCAAAACGACCTAAAGCTACATAATGCTTTGGAGAGATTGAACTTAGTTTTAATCATTTACATTATTTAGAAAGGACCTAAACAGGATAGCCCAAAACGATCTAAAGTTACATAATGCTTAGGAGAGATTCTACTTAGTTTTAATCATTTACATTATTTAGAAAGGAACTAAACAGGATAGCCCAAAACGACCTAAAGTTACATAATGCTTTGGAGAGATTGAACTTAGTTTTAATCATTTACATTATTTAGAAAGGACCTAAACAGGATAGCCCAAAACGACCTAAAGTTACATAATGCTTTGGAGAGATTGAACTTAGTTTTAATCATTTACATTATTTAGAAAGGACCTAAGCAGGATAGCCCAAAACGACCTAAAGTTACATAATGCTTTGGAGAGATTGAACTTAGTTTTAATCATTTACATTATTTAGAAAGGACCTAAACAGGATAGCCCAAAACGACCTAAAGTTACATAATGCTTTGGAGAGATTGAACTTAGATTTAATCATTTACATTATTTAGAAAGGACCTAAACAGGATAGCCCAAAACGACTTAAAGTTACATAGTGCTTTGGAGAGATTCAACTTAGTTTTAATCAATCATTTACATTATTTAGAAAGTACCTAAACAGGATAGCCCAAAACGACCTAAAGTTACATAATGCTTTGGAGAGATTGAACTTAGTTTTAATCATTTACATTATTTAGAAAGGACCTAAACAGGATAGCCCAAAGCGACCTAAAGTTACATAATGCTTTGGAGAGATTGAACTTAGTTTTAATCATTTACATTATTTAGAAAGGACCTAAACAGGATAGCCCAAAACGACCTAAAGTTACATAATGCTTGAGAGAGAACAATAAAACTAAAGGACCTAAACAGGATAGCCCAAAACGACCTAAGGTTACATAATGCTTGAGAGAGAACAATAAAACTAAAGGACCTAAGCAGGATAGCCCAAAACGACCTAAAGATACATAATGCTTGAGAGAGAACAATAAAACTAAAGGACCAAAGCAGGATAGCCCAAAACGACCTAAAGATACATAATGCTTGAGAGAGAACAATAAAACTAAAGGACCTAAACAGGATAGCCCAAAACGACCTAAAGTTACATAATGCTTGAGAGAGAACAATAAGACTAAAGGACCTAAACAGGATAGCCCAAAACGACCTAAGGTTACATAATGCTTGAGAGAGAACAATAAAACTAAAGGACCTAAACAGGATAGCCCAAAACGACCTAAAGTTACATAATGCTTGAGAGAGAACAATAAAACTAAAGGACCTAAACATGATAGCCCAAAGCGACCTAAAGTTACATAATGCTTTGGAGAGATTGAACTTAGTTTTAATCATTTATATTATTTAGAAAGGACATAAACAGGATAGCCCAAAACGACCTAAATTTACATAATGCTTGAGAGAGAACAATAAAACTAAAGGACCTAAACAGGATAACCCAAAACGACCTAAGGTTACATAATGCTTGAGAGAGAACAATAAAACTAAAGGACCTAAACAGGATAGCCCAAAACGACCTAAAGTTACATAATGCTTGAGAGAGAACAATAAAACTAAAGGACCTAAACATGATAGCCCAAAGCGACCTAAAGTTACATAATGCTTTGGAGAGATTGAACTTAGTTTTAATCATTTATATTATTTAGAAAGGACCTAAACAGGATAGCCCAAAACGACCTAAAGTTACATAATGCTTGAGAGAGAACGATAAAACTAAAGGACCTAAACAGGATAGCCCAAAACGACCAAAAGTTGCTTAATGCTTTGGAGAGATTGAACTTAGTTTTAATCATTTACATTATTTAGAAAGGACCTAAACAGGATAGCCCAAAACGACCTAAAGTTACATAATGCTTTGGAGAGATTGAACTTAGTTTTAATCATTTACATTATTTAGAAAGGACCTAAACAGGATAGCCCAAAGGGACCTAAAGTTACATAATGCTTTGGAGAGATTGAACTTAGTTTTAATCATTTACATTATTTAGAAAGGACCTAAACAGGATAGCCCAAAGCGACCTAAAGTTACATAATGCTTTGGAGAGATTGAACTTAGTTTTAGTCATTTACATTATTTAGAAAGGACCTAAACAGGATAGCCCAAAACGACCAAAGTTACATAATGCTTTGGAGAGATTGAACTTAGTTTTAGTCATTTACATTATTTAGAAAGGACCTAAACAGGATAGCCCAAAACGACCTAAAGTTACATAATGCTTTGGAGAGATTGAACTTAGTTTTAGTCATTTACATTATTTAGAAAGGACCTAAACAGGATAGCCCAAAACGATCTAAAGTTACGTAATGCTTTGGAGAGATTGAACTTAGTTTTAGTCATTTACATTATTTAGAAAGGACCTAAACAGGATAGCCCAAAACGACCTAAAGCTACATAATGCTTTGGAGAGATTGAACTTAGTTTTAATCATTTACATTATTTAGAAAGGACCTAAACAGGATAGCCCAAAACGACCTAAAGTTACATAATGCTTGAGAGAGAACAATAAAACTAAAGGACCTAAACATGATAGCCCAAAGCGACCTAAAGTTACATAATGCTTTGGAGAGATTGAACTTAGTTTTAATCATTTATATTATTTAGAAAGGACCTAAACAGGATAGCCCAAAACGACCTAAAGTTACATAATGCTTGAGAGAGAACAATAAAACTAAAGGACCTAAGCAGGATAGCCCAAAACGATCTAACGTTACATAATGCTTTGGAGAGATTGAACTTAGTTTTAGTCATTTACATTATTTAGAAAGGACCTAAACAGGATAGCCCAAAACGACCTAAAGTTACATAATGCTTTGGAGAGATTGAACTTAGTTTTATTCATTTACATTATTTAGAAAGGACCTAAACAGGATAGCCCAAAACGACCTAAAGTTACATAATGCTTTGGAGAGATTAAACTTAGTTTTAATCATTTACATTATTTAGAAAGGACCTAAACAGGATAGCCCAAAACGACCTAAAGTTACATCATGCTTTGAAGAGATTGAACTTAGTTTTAATCATTTACATTATTTAGAAAGGACCTAAACAGGATAGCCCAAAGCGAACTAAAGTTACATAATGCTTGAGAGAGAACAATAAAACTAAAGGACCTTAACAGGATAGCCCAAAACGATCTAACGTTACATAATGCTTTGGAGAGATTGAACTTAGTTTTAGTCATTTACATTATTTAGAAAGGACCTAAACAGGATAGCCCAAAACGACCTAAAGTTACATAATGCTTTGGAGTGATTGAACTTAGTTTTATTCATTTACATTATTTAGAAAGGACCTAAACAGGATAGCCCAAAACGACCTAAAGTTACATAATGCTTTGGAGAGATTGAACTTAGTTTTAGTCATTTACATTATTTAGAAAGGACCTTTACAGGATAGCCCAAAACGATCTAAAGTTACATAATGCTTTGGAGAGATTGAACTTAGTTTTAATCATTTACATTATTTAGAAAGGACCTAAACAGGATAGCCCAAAACGACCTAAAGTTACATAATGTTTTGGAGAGATTGAACTTAGTTTTAATGATTTACATTATTTAGAAAGGACCTAAACAGGATAGCCCAAATCGACCTAAAGTTACATAATGCTTAGGAGAGATTCTACTTAGTTTTAATCATTTACATTATTTAGAAAGGACCTAAACAGGATAGCCCAAAACGATCTAAAGTTACATAATGCTTTGGAGAGATTGAACTTAGTTTTAATCATGTACATTATTTAGAAAGGACCTAAACAGGATAGCCCAAAACGACCTAAAGTTACATAATGCTTTGGAGAGATTGAACTTAGTTTTATTCATTTACATTATTTAGAAAGGACCTAAACAGGATAGCCCAAAACGACCTAAAGTTACATAATGCTTTGGAGAGATTAAACTTAGTTTTAATCATTTACATTATTTAGAAAGGACCTAAACAGGATAGCCCAAAACGATCTAAAGTTACATAATGCTTTGGAGAGATTGAACTTAGTTTTAATCATTTACATTATTTAGAAAGGACCTAAGCAGGATAGCCCAAAACGACCTAAAGTTACATAATGCTTTGGAGAGATTGAACTTATATTTAATCATTTACATTATTTAGAAAGGACCTAAACAGGATAGCCCAAAACGACCTAAAGTTACATAATGCTTGAGAGAGAACAATAAAACTAAAGGACCTAAGCAGGATAGCCCAAAACTACCTAAAGATACATAATGCTTGAGAGAGAACAATAAAACTAAAGGACCTAAACAGGATAGCCCAAAACGCCCTAAAGTTACATAATGCTTGAGAGAGAACAATAAAACTAAAGGACCTAAACATGATAGCCCAAAGCGACCTAAAGTTACATAATGCTTTGGAGAGATTGAACTTAGTTTTAATCATTTATATTATTTAGAAAGGACCTAAACAGGATAGCCCAAAACGACCTAAAGTTACATAATGCTTTGGAGAGATTGAACTTAGTTTTAATCATTTACATTATTTAGAAAGGACCTAAACAGGATAGCCCAAAGCGACCTAAAGTTACATAATGCTTTGGAGAGATTGAACTTAGTTTTAGTCATTTACATTATTTAGAAAAGACCTAAACAGGATAGGCCAAAGCGACCTAATGTTACATAATGCTTTTGAGAGATTGAACTTAGTTTTAGTCATTTACATTATTTAGAAAGGACCTAAACAGGATAGCCCAAAACGACCTAACGTTACATAATGCTTTGGAGAGATTGAACTTAGTTTTAGTCATTTACATTATTTAGAAAGGACCTAAACAGGATAGCCCAAAACGACCTAAAGTTACATAATGCTTTGGAAAGATTGAACTTAGTTTTATTCATTTACATTATTTAGAAAGGACCTAAACAGGATAGCCCAAAACGACCTAAAGTTACATAATGCTTTGGAGAGATTCAACTTAGTTTTAGTCATTTACATTATTTAGAAAGGACCTAAACAGGATAGCCCAAAACGATCTAAAGTTACATAATGCTTTGGAGAGATTGAACTTAGTTTTAATCATTTACATTATTTAGAAAGGACCTAAACAGGATAGCCCAAAACGACCTAAAGTTACATAATGTTTTGGAGAGATTGAACTTAGTTTTAATCATTTACATTATTTAGAAAGGACCTAAACAGGATAGCCCAAATCGACCTAAAGTTACATAATGCTTAGGAGAGATTCTACTTAGTTTTAATCATTTATATTATTTAGAAAGGACCTAAACAGGATAGCCCAAAACGACCTAAAGTTACATAATGCTTTGGAGAGATTGAACTTAGTTTTAGTCATTTACATTATTTAGAAAGGACCTAAACAGGATAGCCCAAAACGACCTAAGGTTACATAATGCTTTGGAGAGATTGAACTTAGTTTTAATCATTTACATTATTTAGAAAGGACCTAAACAGGATAGCCCAAAACGACCTGAAGTTACATAATGCTTTGGAGAGATTGAACTTAGTTTTAATCATTTACATTATTTAGAAAGGACCTAAACAGGATAGCCCAAAACGAGCTAAAGTTACATAATGCTTTGGAGAGATTGAACTTAGATTTAATCATTTACATTATTTAGAAAGGACCTAAACAGGATAGCCCAAAACGACCTAAAGTTACATAATGCTTGAGAGAGAACAATAAAACTAAAGGACCTAAACAGGATAGCCCAAAGCGACCTAAAGTTACATAATGCTTGAGAGAGAACAATAAAACTAAAGGACCTAAGCAGGATAGCCCAAAACTACCTAAAGATACATAATGCTTGAGAGAGAACAATAAAACTAAAGGACCTAAACAGGATAGCCCAAAACGACCTAAAGTTACATATTGCTTGAGAGAGAACAATAAAACTAAAGGACCTAAACATGATAGCCCAAAGCGACCTAAAGTTACATAATGCTTTGGAGAGATTGAACTTAGTTTTAATCATTTATATTATTTAGAAAGGACCTAAACAGGATAGCCCAAAACGACCTAAAGTTACATAATGCTTTGGAGAGATTGAACTTAGTTTTAGTCATTTACATTATTTAGAAAGGACCTAAACAGGATAGCCCAAAGCGACCTAAAGTTACATAATGCTTTGGAGAGATTGAACTTAGTTTTAGTCATTTACATTATTTAGAAAGGACCTACACAGGATAGCCCAAAACGACCTAACGTTACATAATGCTTTGGAGAGATTGAACTTAGTTTTAATCATTTACATTATTTAGAAAGGACCTAAACAGGATAGCCCAAAACGACCTAAAGTTACATAATGCTTTGGAGAGATTGAACTTAGTTTTATTCATTTACATTATTTAGAAAGGACCTAAACAGGATAGCCCAAAACGACCTAAAGTTACATAATGCTTTGGAGAGATTCAACTTAGTTTTGGTCATTTACATTATTTAGAAAGGACCTAAACAGGATAGCCCATAACGATCTAAAGTTACATAATGCTTTGGAGAGATTGAACTTAGTTTTAATCATTTACATTATTTAGAAAGGACCTAAGCAGGAAAGCCCAAAACGACCTAAAGTTACATAATGTTTTGGAGAGATTGAACTTAGTTTTAATCATTTACATTATTTAGAAAGGACCTAAACATGATAGCCCAAATCGACCTAAAGTTACATAATGCTTAGGAGAGATTCTACTTAGTTTTAATCATTTACATTATTTAGAAAGGACCTAAACAGGATAGCCCAAAACGACCTAAAGTTACATAATGCTTTGGAGAGATTGAACTTAGTTTTAGTCATTTACATTATTTAGAAAGGACCTAAACAGGATAGCGCAAAGCGACCTAAAGTTACATAATGCTTTGGAGAGATTGAACTTAGTTTTAATCATTTACATTATTTAGAAAGGACCTAAACAGGATAGCCCAAAACGACCTAAAGTTACATAATGCTTTGGAGAGATTGAACTTAGTTTTAATCATTTACATTATTTAGAAAGGACCTAAACAGGATAGCCCAAAAGGAGCTAAAGTTACATAATGCTTTGGAGAGATTGAACTTAGATTTAATCATTTACATTATTTAGAAAGGACCTAAACAGGATAGCCCAAAACGACCTAAAGTTACATAATGTTTTGGAGAGATTGAACTTAGTTTTAATCATTTACATTATTTAGAAAGGACCTAAACAGGATAGCCCAAATCGACCTAAAGTTACATAATGCTTAGGAGAGATTCTACTTAGTTTTAATCATTTATATTATTTAGAAAGGACCTAAACAGGATAGCCCAAAACGACCTAAAGTTACATAATGCTTTGGAGAGATTGAACTTAGTTTTAGTCATTTACATTATTTAGAAAGGACCTAAACAGGATAGCCCAAAACGACCTAAGGTTACATAATGCTTTGGAGAGATTGAACTTAGTTTTAATCATTTACATTATTTAGAAAGGACCTAAACAGGATAGCCCAAAACGACCTGAAGTTACATAATGCTTTGGAGAGATTGAACTTAGTTTTAATCATTTACATTATTTAGAAAGGACCTAAACAGGATAGCCCAAAACGAGCTAAAGTTACATAATGCTTTGGAGAGATTGAACTTAGATTTAATCATTTACATTATTTAGAAAGGACCTAAACAGGATAGCCCAAAACGACCTAAAGTTACATAATGCTTGAGAGAGAACAATAAAACTAAAGGACCTAAACAGGATAGCCCAAAGCGACCTAAAGTTACATAATGCTTGAGAGAGAACAATAAAACTAAAGGACCTAAGCAGGATAGCCCAAAACTACCTAAAGATACATAATGCTTGAGAGAGAACAATAAAACTAAAGGACCTAAACAGGATAGCCCAAAACGACCTAAAGTTACATATTGCTTGAGAGAGAACAATAAAACTAAAGGACCTAAACATGATAGCCCAAAGCGACCTAAAGTTACATAATGCTTTGGAGAGATTGAACTTAGTTTTAATCATTTATATTATTTAGAAAGGACCTAAACAGGATAGCCCAAAACGACCTAAAGTTACATAATGCTTTGGAGAGATTGAACTTAGTTTTAGTCATTTACATTATTTAGAAAGGACCTAAACAGGATAGCCCAAAGCGACCTAAAGTTACATAATGCTTTGGAGAGATTGAACTTAGTTTTAGTCATTTACATTATTTAGAAAGGACCTACACAGGATAGCCCAAAACGACCTAACGTTACATAATGCTTTGGAGAGATTGAACTTAGTTTTAATCATTTACATTATTTAGAAAGGACCTAAACAGGATAGCCCAAAACGACCTAAAGTTACATAATGCTTTGGAGAGATTGAACTTAGTTTTATTCATTTACATTATTTAGAAAGGACCTAAACAGGATAGCCCAAAACGACCTAAAGTTACATAATGCTTTGGAGAGATTCAACTTAGTTTTGGTCATTTACATTATTTAGAAAGGACCTAAACAGGATAGCCCATAACGATCTAAAGTTACATAATGCTTTGGAGAGATTGAACTTAGTTTTAATCATTTACATTATTTAGAAAGGACCTAAGCAGGATAGCCCAAAACGACCTAAAGTTACATAATGTTTTGGAGAGATTGAACTTAGTTTTAATCATTTACATTATTTAGAAAGGACCTAAACATGATAGCCCAAATCGACCTAAAGTTACATAATGCTTAGGAGAGATTCTACTTAGTTTTAATCATTTACATTATTTAGAAAGGACCTAAACAGGATAGCCCAAAACGACCTAAAGTTACATAATGCTTTGGAGAGATTGAACTTAGTTTTAGTCATTTACATTATTTAGAAAGGACCTAAACAGGATAGCGCAAAGCGACCTAAAGTTACATAATGCTTTGGAGAGATTGAACTTAGTTTTAATCATTTACATTATTTAGAAAGGACCTAAACAGGATAGCCCAAAACGACCTAAAGTTACATAATGCTTTGGAGAGATTGAACTTAGTTTTAATCATTTACATTATTTAGAAAGGACCTAAACAGGATAGCCCAAAAGGAGCTAAAGTTACATAATGCTTTGGAGAGATTGAACTTAGATTTAATCATTTACATTATTTAGAAAGGACCTAAACAGGATAGCCCAAAACGACCTAAAGTTACATAATGCTTGAGAGAGAACAATAAAACTAAAGGACCTAAACAGGATAGCCCAAAACGACCTAAAGTTACATAATGCTTGAGAGAGAACAATACAACTAAAGGACCTAAGCAGGATAGCCAAAAACTACCTAAAGATACATAATGCTTGAGAGAGAACAATAAAACTAAAGGACCTAAACAGGATAGCCCAAAACGACCTAAGGTTACATAATGCTTGAGAGAGAACAATAAAACTAAAGAACCTAAACAGGATAGCCCAAAACGACCTAATGTTACATAATGCTTGAGAGAGAACAATAAAACTAAAGGACCTAAACAGGATAGCCCAAAACGACCTAAGGTTACATAATGCTTGAGAGAGAACAATAAAACTAAAGGACCTAAACAGGATAGCCCAAAACGACCTAAAGTTACATAATGCTTGAGAGAGAACAATAAAACTAAAGGACCTAAACAGGATAGCCCAAAACGACCTAAGGTTACATAATGCTTGAGAGAGAACAATAAAACTAAAGGACCTAAGCAGGATAGCCCAAAACGACCTAAAGTTACATAATGCTTGAGAGACAACAATAAAACTAAAGGACCTAAACATGATAGCCCAAAGCGACCTAAAGTTACATAATGCTTTGGAGAGATTGAACTTAGTTTTAATCATTTATATTATTTAGAAAGGACCTAAACAGGATAGCCAAAAACGACTTAAAGTTACATAATGCTTGAGAGAGAACAATAAAACTAAAGGACCTAAACAGGATAGCCCAAAACGACCTAAAGTTACATAATGCTTTGGAGAGATTGAACTTAGTTTTAATCATTTACATTATTTAGAAAGGACCTAAACAGGATGGCCCAAAACGACCTAAAGTTACATATTGCTTTGGAGAGATTGAACTTAGTTTTAATCATTTACGTTATTTAGAAAGGACCTAAACAGGATAGCCCAAAGCGACCAAAAGTTACATAATGCTTTGGAGAGATTGAACTTAGTCTTAGACATTTACATTATTTAGAAAGGACCTAAACAGGATAGCACAAAGCGACCTAAAGTTACAGAATGCTTTGGAGAGATTGAACTTAGTTTTATTCATTTACATTATTTAGAAAGGACCTAAGCAGGATAGCCCAAAAAGACCTAAAGTTACATAATGTTTTGGAGAGATTGAACTTAGTTTTAATCATTTACATTATTTAGAAAGGACCTAAACATGATAGCCCAAATCGACCTAAAGTTACATAATGCTTAGGAGAGATTCTACTTAGTTTTAATCATTTACATTATTTAGAAAGGACCTAAACAGGATAGCCCAAAACGACCTAAAGTTACATAATGCTTTGGAGAGATTGAACTTAGTTTTAGTCATTTACATTATTTAGAAAGGACCTAAACAGGATAGCGCAAAGCGACCTAAAGTTACATAATGCTTTGGAGAGATTGAACTTAGTTTTAATCATTTACATTATTTAGAAAGGACCTAAACAGGATAGCCCAAAACGACCTAAAGTTACATAATGCTTTGGAGAGATTGAACTTAGTTTTAATCATTTACATTATTTAGAAAGGACCTAAACAGGATAGCCCAAAACAAGCTAAAGTTACATAATGCTTTGGAGAGATTGAACTTAGATTTAATCATTTACATTATTTAGAAAGGACCTAAACAGGATAGCCCAAAACGACCTAAAGTTACATAATGCTTGAGAGAGAACAATAAAACTAAAGGACCTAAACAGGATAGCCCAAAACGACCTAAAGTTACATAATGCTTGAGAGAGAACAATAAAACTAAAGGACCTAAGCAGGATAGCCAAAAACTACCTAAAGATACATAATGTTTGAGAGAGAATAATAAAACTAAAGGACCTAAACAGGATAGCCCAAAACGACCTAAGGTTACATAATGCTTGAGAGAGAACAATAAAACTAAAGAACCTAAACAGGATAGCCCAAAACGACCTAAAGTTACATAATGCTTGAGAGAGAACAATAAAACTAAAGGACCTAAACAGGATAGCCCAAAACGACCTAAGGTTACATAATGCTTGAGAGAGAACAATAAAACTAAAGGACCTAAACAGGATAGCCCAAAACGACCTAAAGTTACATAATGCTTGAGAGAGAACAATAAAACTAAAGGACCTAAACAGGATAGCCCAAAACGACCTAAGGTTACATAATGCTTGAGAGAGAACAATAAAACTAAAGGACCTAAGCAGGATAGCCCAAAACGACCTAAAGTTACATAATGCTTGAGAGACAACAATAAAACTAAAGGACCTAAACATGATAGCCCAAAGCGACCTAAAGTTACATAATGCTTTGGAGAGATTGAACTTAGTTTTAATCATTTATATTATTTAGAAAGGACCTAAACAGGATAGCCAAAAACGACTTAAAGTTACATAATGCTTGAGAGAGAACAATAAAACAAAAGGACCTAAACAGGATAGCCCAAAACGATCTAAAGTTACATAATGCTTTGGAGAGATTGAACTTAGTTTTAATCATTTACATTATTTAGAAAGGACCTAAACAGGATGGCCCAAAACGACCTAAAGTTACATAATGCTTTGGAGAGATTGAACTTAGTTTTAATCATTTACGTTATTTAGAAAGGACCTAAACAGGATAGCCCAAAGCGACCAAAAGTTACATAATGCTTTGGAGAGATTGAACTTAGTCTTAGACATTTACATTATTTAGAAAGGACCTAAACAGGATAGCACAAAGCGACCTAAAGTTACATAATGCTTTGGAGAGATTGAACTTAGTTTTATTCATTTACATTATTTAGAAAGGACCTAAACAGGATAGCCCAAAACGACCTAAAGTTACATAATGCTTTGGAGAGATTCAACTTAGTTTTAGTCATTTACATTATTTAGAAAGGACCTAAACAGGATAGCCCAAAACGATCTAAAGTTACATAATGCTTTGGAGAGATTGAACTTAGTTTTAATCATTTACATTATTTAAAAAGGACCTAAACAGGATAGCCCAAAACGACCTAAAGTTACATAATGCTTTGGAGAGATTGAACTTAGTTCTAATCATTTACATTATTTAGAAAGGACCTAAACAGGATAGCCCAAAACGACCTAAAGTTACATAATGCTTTGGAGAGATTGAACTTAGTTTTAGTCATTTACATTATTTAGAAAGGACCTAAAAAGGATAGCCCAAAACGAGCTAAAGTTACATAATGCTTTGGAGAGATTGAACTTAGATTTAATCATTTATATTATTTAGAAAGGACCTAAACAGGATAGCCCAAAACGACCTAAAGTTACATAATGCTTGAGAGAGAACAATAAAACTAAAGGACCTAAACAGGATAGCCCAAAACGACCTAAACTTACATAATGCTTGAGAGAGAACAATAAAACTAAAGGACCTAAGCAGGATAGCCCAAAACTACCTAAAGATACATAATGCTTGAGAGAGAACAATAAAACTAAAGGACCTAAACAGGATAGCCCAAAACGACCTAATGTTACATAATGCTTGAGAGAGAACAATAAAACTAAAGGACCTAAACAGGATAGCCCAAAACGACCTAAGGTTACATAATGCTTGAGAGAAAACAATAAAACTAAAGGACCTAAACAGGATAGCCCAAAACGACCTAAAGTTACATAATGCTTGAGAGAGAACAATAAAACTAAAGGACCTAAACATGATAGCCCAAAGCGACCTAAAGTTACATAATGCTTTGGAGAGATTGAACTTAGTTTTAATCATTTATATTATTTAGAAAGGACCTAAACAGGATAGCCCAAAACGACTTAAAGTTACATAATGCTTGAGAGAGAACAATAAAACTAAAGGACCTAAACAGGATAGCCCAAAACGACCTAAAGTTACATAATGCTTTGGAGAGATTGAACTTAGTTTTAATGATTTACATTATTTAGAAAGGACCTAAACAGGATAGCCCAAAGCGAACAAAAGTTACATAATGCTTTGGAGAGATTGAACTTAGTCTTAGTCATTTACATTATTTAGAAAGGACCTAAACAGGATAGCACAAAGCGACCTAAAGTTACATAATGCTTTGGAGAGATTGAACTTAGTTTTATTCATTTACATTATTTAGAAAGGACCTAAACAGGATAGCCCAAAACGACCTAAAGTTACATAATGCTTTGGAGAGATTCAACTTAGTTTTAGTCATTTACATTATTTAGAAAGGACCTAAACAGGATAGCCCAAAACGATCTAAAGTTACATAATGCTTTGGAGAGATTGAACTTAGTTTTAATCATTTACATTATTTAGAAAGGACCTAAACAGGATGGCCCAAAACGACCTAAAGTTACATAATGCTTTGGAGAGATTGAACTTAGTTTTAATCATTTACGTTATTTAGAAAGGACCTAAACAGGATAGCCCAAAGCGACCAAAAGTTACATAATGCTTTGGAGAGATTGAACTTAGTCTTAGACATTTACATTATTTAGAAAGGACCTAAACAGGATAGCACAAAGCGACCTAAAGTTACATAATGCTTTGGAGAGATTGAACTTAGTTTTATTCATTTACATTATTTAGAAAGGACCTAAACAGGATAGCCCAAAACGACCTAAAGTTACATAATGCTTTGGAGAGATTCAACTTAGTTTTAGTCATTTACATTATTTAGAAAGGACCTAAACAGGATAGCCCAAAACGATCTAAAGTTACATAATGCTTTGGAGAGATTGAACTTAGTTTTAATCATTTACATTATTTAAAAAGGACCTAAACAGGATAGCCCAAAACGACCTAAAGTTACATAATGCTTTGGAGAGATTGAACTTAGTTCTAATCATTTACATTATTTAGAAAGGACCTAAACAGGATAGCCCAAAACGACCTAAAGTTACATAATGCTTTGGAGAGATTGAACTTAGTTTTAGTCATTTACATTATTTAGAAAGGACCTAAAAAGGATAGCCCAAAACGAGCTAAAGTTACATAATGCTTTGGAGAGATTGAACTTAGATTTAATCATTTATATTATTTAGAAAGGACCTAAACAGGATAGCCCAAAACGACCTAAAGTTACATAATGCTTGAGAGAGAACAATAAAACTAAAGGACCTAAACAGGATAGCCCAAAACGACCTAAACTTACATAATGCTTGAGAGAGAACAATAAAACTAAAGGACCTAAGCAGGATAGCCCAAAACTACCTAAAGATACATAATGCTTGAGAGAGAACAATAAAACTAAAGGACCTAAACAGGATAGCCCAAAACGACCTAAAGTTACATAATGCTTGAGAGAGAACAATAAAACTAAAGGACCTAAACAGGATAGCCCAAAACGACCTAAGGTTACATAATGCTTGAGAGAAAACAATAAAACTAAAGGACCTAAACAGGATAGCCCAAAACGACCTAAAGTTACATAATGCTTAGGAGAGATTCTACTTAGTTTTAATCATTTACATTATTTAGAAAGGACCTAAACAGGATAGCGCAAAGCGACCTAAAGTTACATAATGCTTTGGAGAGATTGAACTTAGTTTTAATCATTTACATTATTTAGAAAGGACCTAAACAGGATAGCCCAAAACGACCTAAAGTTACATAATGCTTTGGAGAGATTGAACTTAGTTTTAATCATTTACATTATTTAGAAAGGACCTAAACAGGATAGCCCAAAACAAGCTAAAGTTACATAATGCTTTGGAGAGATTGAACTTAGATTTAATCATTTACATTATTTAGAAAGGACCTAAACAGGATAGCCCAAAACGACCTAAAGTTACATAATGCTTGAGAGAGAACAATAAAACTAAAGGACCTAAACAGGATAGCCCAAAACGACCTAAAGTTACATAATGCTTGAGAGAGAACAATAAAACTAAAGGACCTAAGCAGGATAGCCAAAAACTACCTAAAGATACATAATGTTTGAGAGAGAACAATAAAACTAAAGGACCTAAACAGGATAGCCAAAACGACCTAAGGTTACATAATGCTTGAGAGAGAACAATAAAACTAAAGAACCTAAACAGGATAGCCCAAAACGACCTAAAGTTACATAATGCTTGAGAGAGAACAATAAAACTAAAGGACCTAAACAGGATAGCCCAAAACGACCTAAGGTTACATAATGCTTGAGAGAGAACAATAAAACTAAAGGACCTAAACAGGATAGCCCAAAACGACCTAAAGTTACATAATGCTTGAGAGAGAACAATAAAACTAAAGGACCTAAACAGGATAGCCCAAAACGACCTAAGGTTACATAATGCTTGAGAGAGAACAATAAAACTAAAGGACCTAAGCAGGATAGCCCAAAACGACCTAAAGTTACATAATGCTTGAGAGACAACAATAAAACTAAAGGACCTAAACATGATAGCCCAAAGCGACCTAAAGTTACATAATGCTTTGGAGAGATTGAACTTAGTTTTAATCATTTATATTATTTAGAAAGGACCTAAACAGGATAGCCAAAAACGACTTAAAGTTACATAATGCTTGAGAGAGAACAATAAAACTAAAGGACCTAAACAGGATAGCCCAAAACGATCTAAAGTTACATAATGCTTTGGAGAGATTGAACTTAGTTTTAATCATTTACATTATTTAGAAAGGACCTAAACAGGATGGCCCAAAACGACCTAAAGTTACATAATGCTTTGGAGAGATTGAACTTAGTTTTAATCATTTACGTTATTTAGAAAGGACCTAAACAGGATAGCCCAAAGCGACCAAAAGTTACATAATGCTTTGGAGAGATTGAACTTAGTCTTAGACATTTACATTATTTAGAAAGGACCTAAACAGGATAGCACAAAGCGACCTAAAGTTACATAATGCTTTGGAGAGATTGAACTTAGTTTTATTCATTTACATTATTTAGAAAGGACCTAAACAGGATAGCCCAAAACGACCTAAAGTTACATAATGCTTTGGAGAGATTCAACTTAGTTTTAGTCATTTACATTATTTAGAAAGGACCTAAACAGGATAGCCCAAAACGATCTAAAGTTACATAATGCTTTGGAGAGATTGAACTTAGTTTTAATCATTTACATTATTTAAAAAGGACCTAAACAGGATAGCCCAAAACGACCTAAAGTTACATAATGCTTTGGAGAGATTGAACTTAGTTCTAATCATTTACATTATTTAGAAAGGACCTAAACAGGATAGCCCAAAACGACCTAAAGTTACATAATGCTTTGGAGAGATTGAACTTAGTTTTAGTCATTTACATTATTTAGAAAGGACCTAAAAAGGATAGCCCAAAACGAGCTAAAGTTACATAATGCTTTGGAGAGATTGAACTTAGATTTAATCATTTATATTATTTAGAAAGGACCTAAACAGGATAGCCCAAAACGACCTAAAGTTACATAATGCTTGAGAGAGAACAATAAAACTAAAGGACCTAAACAGGATAGCCCAAAACGACCTAAACTTACATAATGCTTGAGAGAGAACAATAAAACTAAAGGACCTAAGCAGGATAGCCCAAAACTACCTAAAGATACATAATGCTTGAGAGAGAACAATAAAACTAAAGGACCTAAACAGGATAGCCCAAAACGACCTAAAGTTACATAATGCTTGAGAGAGAACAATAAAACTAAAGGACCTAAACAGGATAGCCCAAAACGACCTAAGGTTACATAATGCTTGAGAGAAAACAATAAAACTAAAGGACCTAAACAGGATAGCCCAAAACGACCTAAAGTTACATAATGCTTGAGAGAGAACAATAAAACTAAAGGACCTAAACATGATAGCCCAAAGCGACCTAAAGTTACATAATGCTTTGGAGAGATTGAACTTAGTTTTAATCATTTATATTATTTAGAAAGGACCTAAACAGGATAGCCCAAAACGACTTAAAGTTACATAATGCTTGAGAGAGAACAATAAAACTAAAGGACCTAAACAGGATAGCCCAAAACGACCTAAAGTTACATAATGCTTGAGAGAGAACAATAAAACTAAAGGACCTAAACAGGATAGCCCAAAACGACCTAAGGTTACATAATGCTTGAGAGAGAACAATAAAACTAAAGGACCTAAGCAGGATAGCCCAAAACGACCTAAAGTTACATAATGCTTGAGAGACAACAATAAAACTAAAGGACCTAAACATGATAGCCCAAAGCGACCTAAAGTTACATAATGCTTTGGAGAGATTGAACTTAGTTTTAATCATTTATATTATTTAGAAAGGACCTAAACAGGATAGCCAAAAACGACTTAAAGTTACATAATGCTTGAGAGAGAACAATAAAACTAAAGGACCTAAACAGGATAGCCCAAAACGATCTAAAGTTACATAATGCTTTGGAGAGATTGAACTTAGTTTTAATCATTTACATTATTTAGAAAGGACCTAAACAGGATGGCCCAAAACGACCTAAAGTTACATAATGCTTTGGAGAGATTGAACTTAGTTTTAATCATTTACGTTATTTAGAAAGGACCTAAACAGGATAGCCCAAAGCGACCAAAAGTTACATAATGCTTTGGAGAGATTGAACTTAGTCTTAGACATTTACATTATTTAGAAAGGACCTAAACAGGATAGCACAAAGCGACCTAAAGTTACATAATGCTTTGGAGAGATTGAACTTAGTTTTATTCATTTACATTATTTAGAAAGGACCTAAACAGGATAGCCCAAAACGACCTAAAGTTACATAATGCTTTGGAGAGATTCAACTTAGTTTTAGTCATTTACATTATTTAGAAAGGACCTAAACAGGATAGCCCAAAACGATCTAAAGTTACATAATGCTTTGGAGAGATTGAACTTAGTTTTAATCATTTACATTATTTAAAAAGGACCTAAACAGGATAGCCCAAAACGACCTAAAGTTACATAATGCTTTGGAGAGATTGAACTTAGTTCTAATCATTTACATTATTTAGAAAGGACCTAAACAGGATAGCCCAAAACGACCTAAAGTTACATAATGCTTTGGAGAGATTGAACTTAGTTTTAGTCATTTACATTATTTAGAAAGGACCTAAAAAGGATAGCCCAAAACGAGCTAAAGTTACATAATGCTTTGGAGAGATTGAACTTAGATTTAATCATTTATATTATTTAGAAAGGACCTAAACAGGATAGCCCAAAACGACCTAAAGTTACATAATGCTTGAGAGAGAACAATAAAACTAAAGGACCTAAACAGGATAGCCCAAAACGACCTAAACTTACATAATGCTTGAGAGAGAACAATAAAACTAAAGGACCTAAGCAGGATAGCCCAAAACTACCTAAAGATACATAATGCTTGAGAGAGAACAATAAAACTAAAGGACCTAAACAGGATAGCCCAAAACGACCTAAAGTTACATAATGCTTGAGAGAGAACAATAAAACTAAAGGACCTAAACAGGATAGCCCAAAACGACCTAAGGTTACATAATGCTTGAGAGAAAACAATAAAACTAAAGGACCTAAACAGGATAGCCCAAAACGACCTAAAGTTACATAATGCTTGAGAGAGAACAATAAAACTAAAGGACCTAAACATGATAGCCCAAAGCGACCTAAAGTTACATAATGCTTTGGAGAGATTGAACTTAGTTTTAATCATTTATATTATTTAGAAAGGACCTAAACAGGATAGCCCAAAACGACTTAAAGTTACATAATGCTTGAGAGAGAACAATAAAACTAAAGGACCTAAACAGGATAGCCCAAAACGACCTAAAGTTACATAATGCTTTGGAGAGATTGAACTTAGTTTTAATGATTTACATTATTTAGAAAGGACCTAAACAGGATAGCCCAAAGCGAACAAAAGTTACATAATGCTTTGGAGAGATTGAACTTAGTCTTAGTCATTTACATTATTTAGAAAGGACCTAAACAGGATAGCACAAAGCGACCTAAAGTTACATAATGCTTTGGAGAGATTGAACTTAGTTTTATTCATTTACATTATTTAGAAAGGACCTAAACAGGATAGCCCAAAACGACCTAAAGTTACATAATGCTTTGGAGAGATTCAACTTAGTTTTAGTCATTTACATTATTTAGAAAGGACCTAAACAGGATAGCCCAAAACGATCTAAAGTTACATAATGCTTTGGAGAGATTGAACTTAGTTTTAATCATTTACATTATTTAGAAAGGACCTAAACAGGATGGCCCAAAACGACCTAAAGTTACATAATGCTTTGGAGAGATTGAACTTAGTTTTAATCATTTACGTTATTTAGAAAGGACCTAAACAGGATAGCCCAAAGCGACCAAAAGTTACATAATGCTTTGGAGAGATTGAACTTAGTCTTAGACATTTACATTATTTAGAAAGGACCTAAACAGGATAGCACAAAGCGACCTAAAGTTACATAATGCTTTGGAGAGATTGAACTTAGTTTTATTCATTTACATTATTTAGAAAGGACCTAAACAGGATAGCCCAAAACGACCTAAAGTTACATAATGCTTTGGAGAGATTCAACTTAGTTTTAGTAATTTACATTATTTAGAAAGGACCTAAACAGGATAGCCCAAAACGATCTAAAGTTACATAATGCTTTGGAGAGATTGAACTTAGTTTTAATCATTTACATTATTTAAAAAGGACCTAAACAGGATAGCCCAAAACGACCTAAAGTTACATAATGCTTTGGAGAGATTGAACTTAGTTCTAATCATTTACATTATTTAGAAAGGACCTAAACAGGATAGCCCAAAACGACCTAAAGTTACATAATGCTTTGGAGAGATTGAACTTAGTTTTAGTCATTTACATTATTTAGAAAGGACCTAAAAAGGATAGCCCAAAACGAGCTAAAGTTACATAATGCTTTGGAGAGATTGAACTTAGATTTAATCATTTATATTATTTAGAAAGGACCTAAACAGGATAGCCCAAAACGACCTAAAGTTACATAATGCTTGAGAGAGAACAATAAAACTAAAGGACCTAAACAGGATAGCCCAAAACGACCTAAACTTACATAATGCTTGAGAGAGAACAATAAAACTAAAGGACCTAAGCAGGATAGCCCAAAACTACCTAAAGATACATAATGCTTGAGAGAGAACAATAAAACTAAAGGACCTAAACAGGATAGCCCAAAACGACCTAAAGTTACATAATGCTTGAGAGAGAACAATAAAACTAAAGGACCTAAACAGGATAGCCCAAAACGACCTAAGGTTACATAATGCTTGAGAGAAAACAATAAAACTAAAGGACCTAAACAGGATAGCCCAAAACGACCTAAAGTTACATAATGCTTGAGAGAGAACAATAAAACTAAAGGACCTAAACATGATAGCCCAAAGCGACCTAAAGTTACATAATGCTTTGGAGAGATTGAACTTAGTTTTAATCATTTATATTATTTAGAAAGGACCTAAACAGGATAGCCCAAAACGACTTAAAGTTACATAATGCTTGAGAGAGAACAATAAAACTAAAGGACCTAAACAGGATAGCCCAAAACGACCTAAAGTTACATAATGCTTTGGAGAGATTGAACTTAGTTTTAATGATTTACATTATTTAGAAAGGACCTAAACAGGATAGCCCAAAGCGAACAAAAGTTACATAATGCTTTGGAGAGATTGAACTTAGTCTTAGTCATTTACATTATTTAGAAAGGACCTAAACAGGATAGCACAAAGCGACCTAAAGTTACATAATGCTTTGGAGAGATTGAACTTAGTTTTATTCATTTACATTATTTAGAAAGGACCTAAACAGGATAGCCCAAAACGACCTAAAGTTACATAATGCTTTGGAGAGATTCAACTTAGTTTTAGTCATTTACATTATTTAGAAAGGACCTAAACAGGATAGCCCAAAACGATCTAAAGTTACATAATGCTTTGGAGAGATTGAACTTAGTTTTAATCATTTACATTATTTAGAAAGGACCTAAACAGGATGGCCCAAAACGACCTAAAGTTACATAATGCTTTGGAGAGATTGAACTTAGTTTTAATCATTTACGTTATTTAGAAAGGACCTAAACAGGATAGCCCAAAGCGACCAAAAGTTACATAATGCTTTGGAGAGATTGAACTTAGTCTTAGACATTTACATTATTTAGAAAGGACCTAAACAGGATAGCACAAAGCGACCTAAAGTTACATAATGCTTTGGAGAGATTGAACTTAGTTTTATTCATTTACATTATTTAGAAAGGACCTAAACAGGATAGCCCAAAACGACCTAAAGTTACATAATGCTTTGGAGAGATTCAACTTAGTTTTAGTCATTTACATTATTTAGAAAGGACCTAAACAGGATAGCCCAAAACGATCTAAAGTTACATAATGCTTTGGAGAGATTGAACTTAGTTTTAATCATTTACATTATTTAAAAAGGACCTAAACAGGATAGCCCAAAACGACCTAAAGTTACATAATGCTTTGGAGAGATTGAACTTAGTTCTAATCATTTACATTATTTAGAAAGGACCTAAACAGGATAGCCCAAAACGACCTAAAGTTACATAATGCTTTGGAGAGATTGAACTTAGTTTTAGTCATTTACATTATTTAGAAAGGACCTAAAAAGGATAGCCCAAAACGAGCTAAAGTTACATAATGCTTTGGAGAGATTGAACTTAGATTTAATCATTTATATTATTTAGAAAGGACCTAAACAGGATAGCCCAAAACGACCTAAAGTTACATAATGCTTGAGAGAGAACAATAAAACTAAAGGACCTAAACAGGATAGCCCAAAACGACCTAAACTTACATAATGCTTGAGAGAGAACAATAAAACTAAAGGACCTAAGCAGGATAGCCCAAAACTACCTAAAGATACATAATGCTTGAGAGAGAACAATAAAACTAAAGGACCTAAACAGGATAGCCCAAAACGACCTAAAGTTACATAATGCTTGAGAGAGAACAATAAAACTAAAGGACCTAAACAGGATAGCCCAAAACGACCTAAGGTTACATAATGCTTGAGAGAAAACAATAAAACTAAAGGACCTAAACAGGATAGCCCAAAACGACCTAAAGTTACATAATGCTTAGGAGAGATTCTACTTAGTTTTAATCATTTACATTATTTAGAAAGGACCTAAACAGGATAGCGCAAAGCGACCTAAAGTTACATAATGCTTTGGAGAGATTGAACTTAGTTTTAATCATTTACATTATTTAGAAAGGACCTAAACAGGATAGCCCAAAACGACCTAAAGTTACATAATGCTTTGGAGAGATTGAACTTAGTTTTAATCATTTACATTATTTAGAAAGGACCTAAACAGGATAGCCCAAAACAAGCTAAAGTTACATAATGCTTTGGAGAGATTGAACTTAGATTTAATCATTTACATTATTTAGAAAGGACCTAAACAGGATAGCCCAAAACGACCTAAACTTACATAATGCTTGAGAGAGAACAATAAAACTAAAGGACCTAAACAGGATAGCCCAAAACGACCTAAAGTTACATAATGCTTGAGAGAGAACAATAAAACTAAAGGACCTAAGCAGGATAGCCAAAAACTACCTAAAGATACATAATGTTTGAGAGAGAACAATAAAACTAAAGGACCTAAACAGGATAGCCAAAACGACCTAAGGTTACATAATGCTTGAGAGAGAACAATAAAACTAAAGAACCTAAACAGGATAGCCCAAAACGACCTAAAGTTACATAATGCTTGAGAGAGAACAATAAAACTAAAGGACCTAAACAGGATAGCCCAAAACGACCTAAGGTTACATAATGCTTGAGAGAGAACAATAAAACTAAAGGACCTAAACAGGATAGCCCAAAACGACCTAAAGTTACATAATGCTTGAGAGAGAACAATAAAACTAAAGGACCTAAACAGGATAGCCCAAAACGACCTAAGGTTACATAATGCTTGAGAGAGAACAATAAAACTAAAGGACCTAAGCAGGATAGCCCAAAACGACCTAAAGTTACATAATGCTTGAGAGACAACAATAAAACTAAAGGACCTAAACATGATAGCCCAAAGCGACCTAAAGTTACATAATGCTTTGGAGAGATTGAACTTAGTTTTAATCATTTATATTATTTAGAAAGGACCTAAACAGGATAGCCAAAAACGACTTAAAGTTACATAATGCTTGAGAGAGAACAATAAAACTAAAGGACCTAAACAGGATAGCCCAAAACGATCTAAAGTTACATAATGCTTTGGAGAGATTGAACTTAGTTTTAATCATTTACATTATTTAGAAAGGACCTAAACAGGATGGCCCAAAACGACCTAAAGTTACATAATGCTTTGGAGAGATTGAACTTAGTTTTAATCATTTACGTTATTTAGAAAGGACCTAAACAGGATAGCCCAAAGCGACCAAAAGTTACATAATGCTTTGGAGAGATTGAACTTAGTCTTAGACATTTACATTATTTAGAAAGGACCTAAACAGGATAGCACAAAGCGACCTAAAGTTACATAATGCTTTGGAGAGATTGAACTTAGTTTTATTCATTTACATTATTTAGAAAGGACCTAAACAGGATAGCCCAAAACGACCTAAAGTTACATAATGCTTTGGAGAGATTCAACTTAGTTTTAGTCATTTACATTATTTAGAAAGGACCTAAACAGGATAGCCCAAAACGATCTAAAGTTACATAATGCTTTGGAGAGATTGAACTTAGTTTTAATCATTTACATTATTTAAAAAGGACCTAAACAGGATAGCCCAAAACGACCTAAAGTTACATAATGCTTTGGAGAGATTGAACTTAGTTCTAATCATTTACATTATTTAGAAAGGACCTAAACAGGATAGCCCAAAACGACCTAAAGTTACATAATGCTTTGGAGAGATTGAACTTAGTTTTAGTCATTTACATTATTTAGAAAGGACCTAAAAAGGATAGCCCAAAACGAGCTAAAGTTACATAATGCTTTGGAGAGATTGAACTTAGATTTAATCATTTATATTATTTAGAAAGGACCTAAACAGGATAGCCCAAAACGACCTAAAGTTACATAATGCTTGAGAGAGAACAATAAAACTAAAGGACCTAAACAGGATAGCCCAAAACGACCTAAACTTACATAATGCTTGAGAGAGAACAATAAAACTAAAGGACCTAAGCAGGATAGCCCAAAACTACCTAAAGATACATAATGCTTGAGAGAGAACAATAAAACTAAAGGACCTAAACAGGATAGCCCAAAACGATCTAAAGTTACATAATGCTTGAGAGAGAACAATAAAACTAAAGGACCTAAACAGGATAGCCCAAAACGACCTAAGGTTACATAATGCTTGAGAGAAAACAATAAAACTAAAGGACCTAAACAGGATAGCCCAAAACGACCTAAAGTTACATAATGCTTGAGAGAGAACAATAAAACTAAAGGACCTAAACATGATAGCCCAAAGCGACCTAAAGTTACATAATGCTTTGGAGAGATTGAACTTAGTTTTAATCATTTATATTATTTAGAAAGGACCTAAACAGGATAGCCCAAAACGACTTAAAGTTACATAATGCTTGAGAGAGAACAATAAAACTAAAGGACCTAAACAGGATAGCCCAAAACGACCTAAAGTTACATAATGCTTTGGAGAGATTGAACTTAGTTTTAATGATTTACATTATTTAGAAAGGACCTAAACAGGATAGCCCAAAGCGAACAAAAGTTACATAATGCTTTGGAGAGATTGAACTTAGTCTTAGTCATTTACATTATTTAGAAAGGACCTAAACAGGATAGCACAAAGCGACCTAAAGTTACATAATGCTTTGGAGAGATTGAACTTAGTTTTATTCATTTACATTATTTAGAAAGGACCTAAACAGGATAGCCCAAAACGACCTAAAGTTACATAATGCTTTGGAGAGATTCAACTTAGTTTTAGTCATTTACATTATTTAGAAAGGACCTAAACAGGATAGCCCAAAACGATCTAAAGTTACATAATGCTTTGGAGAGATTGAACTTAGTTTTAATCATTTACATTATTTAGAAAGGACCTAAACAGGATGGCCCAAAACGACCTAAAGTTACATAATGCTTTGGAGAGATTGAACTTAGTTTTAATCATTTACGTTATTTAGAAAGGACCTAAACAGGATAGCCCAAAGCGACCAAAAGTTACATAATGCTTTGGAGAGATTGAACTTAGTCTTAGACATTTACATTATTTAGAAAGGACCTAAACAGGATAGCACAAAGCGACCTAAAGTTACATAATGCTTTGGAGAGATTGAACTTAGTTTTATTCATTTACATTATTTAGAAAGGACCTAAACAGGATAGCCCAAAACGACCTAAAGTTACATAATGCTTTGGAGAGATTCAACTTAGTTTTAGTCATTTACATTATTTAGAAAGGACCTAAACAGGATAGCCCAAAACGATCTAAAGTTACATAATGCTTTGGAGAGATTGAACTTAGTTTTAATCATTTACATTATTTAAAAAGGACCTAAACAGGATAGCCCAAAACGACCTAAAGTTACATAATGCTTTGGAGAGATTGAACTTAGTTCTAATCATTTACATTATTTAGAAAGGACCTAAACAGGATAGCCCAAAACGACCTAAAGTTACATAATGCTTTGGAGAGATTGAACTTAGTTTTAGTCATTTACATTATTTAGAAAGGACCTAAAAAGGATAGCCCAAAACGAGCTAAAGTTACATAATGCTTTGGAGAGATTGAACTTAGATTTAATCATTTATATTATTTAGAAAGGACCTAAACAGGATAGCCCAAAACGACCTAAAGTTACATAATGCTTGAGAGAGAACAATAAAACTAAAGGACCTAAACAGGATAGCCCAAAACGACCTAAACTTACATAATGCTTGAGAGAGAACAATAAAACTAAAGGACCTAAGCAGGATAGCCCAAAACTACCTAAAGATACATAATGCTTGAGAGAGAACAATAAAACTAAAGGACCTAAACAGGATAGCCCAAAACGACCTAAAGTTACATAATGCTTGAGAGAGAACAATAAAACTAAAGGACCTAAACAGGATAGCCCAAAACGACCTAAGGTTACATAATGCTTGAGAGAAAACAATAAAACTAAAGGACCTAAACAGGATAGCCCAAAACGACCTAAAGTTACATAATGCTTGAGAGAGAACAATAAAACTAAAGGACCTAAACATGATAGCCCAAAGCGACCTAAAGTTACATAATGCTTTGGAGAGATTGAACTTAGTTTTAATCATTTATATTATTTAGAAAGGACCTAAACAGGATAGCCCAAAACGACTTAAAGTTACATAATGCTTGAGAGAGAACAATAAAACTAAAGGACCTAAACAGGATAGCCCAAAACGACCTAAAGTTACATAATGCTTTGGAGAGATTGAACTTAGTTTTAATGATTTACATTATTTAGAAAGGACCTAAACAGGATAGCCCAAAGCGAACAAAAGTTACATAATGCTTTGGAGAGATTGAACTTAGTCTTAGTCATTTACATTATTTAGAAAGGACCTAAACAGGATAGCACAAAGCGACCTAAAGTTACATAATGCTTTGGAGAGATTGAACTTAGTTTTATTCATTTACATTATTTAGAAAGGACCTAAACAGGATAGCCCAAAACGACCTAAAGTTACATAATGCTTTGGAGAGATTCAACTTAGTTTTAGTCATTTACATTATTTAGAAAGGACCTAAACAGGATAGCCCAAAACGATCTAAAGTTACATAATGCTTTGGAGAGATTGAACTTAGTTTTAATCATTTACATTATTTAGAAAGGACCTAAACAGGATAGCCCAAAACGACCTAAAGTTACATAGTGCTTTGGAGAGATTGAACTTAGTTTTAATCATTTACATTATTTAGAAAGGACCTAAACAGGATAGCCCAAACCGACCTAAATTTACATAATGCTTTGGAGAGATTGAACTTAGTTTTAATCATTTACATTATTTAGAAAGGACCTAAACAGGATAGCCCAAAACGACCTAAAGTTACATAATGCTTGAGAGAGAACAATAAAACTAAAGGACCTAAACAGGATAGCCCAAAACGACCTAAAGTTACATAATGCTTTGGAGAGATTCAACTTAGTTTTAATCATTTACATTATTTAGAAACTGCAAATATCTAAGATAAATATATTTAATAAGCCATATCAGTGCTGTAGCACTGACTGTTGAGCAAACGGTTATTAACAGAATAAGATACTATGTACAGTAAAACATGTTCAAACGGAGTCCTGAATAAACCATATAAACCATACTGTAAATAAAGTCAACATGTAGGACATCTTTGTATTGTGAGCTCCATGACATTTTGTCTCCAGGGTCAATGTTTTTCCACATAATGTGGCCTCCTTTTATTGAAAAGTGACCCTCTCCAATTTTGAAGCTCTTGCTGCTTAGATATATTCGCATACCGTAGCTTTATTACTCAGCAGATGTAATAATTGCAGGACAAATTGTCATATTAACTTTACCTTGAACAACTATTGTATTAGTCCCGACAATCTTGTATCTATTGACGTCAATCTTTATCCACACACTGAATGTTATATTGCCTGTCTCTACAGGTACATAATGCCACATGGTAATCTGTCCACAACAATGGACAGTATTTACTGGATCTATGAAAAGTTATCCTCTTCCTAAATGTAACAAATATATAAACACATGTAATAAACTATCAACTTAACACGAGATTACAAAATTGGGATTCGTATTAATCTGGTATAGATTAATTTTAGAGTCACATGTCATTTTATACGTGTTTTTATTGGTTTAAAAAGTTGAGGTTATTTGTAAATGTACTGAATCTAAAATAAATAGACGTCGTTCTCAAGGCGTCGCGTGCCGTTGTCATCAGGTGATTTTCTTTAAATGAGGTACCTTTGGGGTTATTTAAATTAATTTCCGATTATTTGCCTTATTTTGAAAAAAATAAATATACTTTTCAACATCATAGCAAAAAGAGTGAATTAATTAATAAGGATTGATCGAAATTATTTGTTCGGTACCTTCGAAATAACCTCAATCAGGTTGTACACTGCTACACGGTGTGTGCAACCTGATTGAGGTTATTTCTTCATGAACAGAACAAAAATTGTGATCAATCCTTAACTATTTTGGTTAAGGAGTTAGGGATATGGTTGTTAACGCCACTTACAACAATATTTCAGTTATATCGTTGTTGTAAGTTTTATTGGTGGAGTCCCTGGAGAAAACCATCAACCTGCAAAAATTAACCGATAAACATTACCACACAATGTTGTATCGAGTACATTGTTGTATCGAGTACACTCGCCATGTATATTTGGTATTTAAATACAACGTGGAAGGGACTGAGCAACTTTGTCTCCTATGCTATGTCGATAGCAAGGTTACATGTCGATGATATTTTGATGTTAATGATGTCCGTTTTATACTATATCAATATAGTCAGCTTTTTATAATGCTGTATGTTATAGGCGGGTATATACGTCCCTCCACTGACCACTTCCTCATCTTTATTCCGAGACAACCAGTATTTGTTCTCACTGTTTAATGCTGCGTGCTTAGCGAAGAAATATCCAATACCAACTTTATGGTCTTTGATTTGACCCATCCGAGGTCGTACCCACGATCTACCGAACCATAAATACAACTAAACATTAGGTCAGTAATAAGAAAGACAGTAAATCACACTTTTGTCCCGTTTCTTCCCCTTTTATATATATTTGTGAACACGGTAAAACTTTCTCTCGTACTGAATATGCGTGAAATCTTTGCTACTGCACGTTAGGCGACAATCAATCAATCAATCAATCAATCAATCAATCAATCAATCAATCAATCAATCAATCAATCAATCAATCAATCAATCAAGCAAGCAAGCAAGCAAGCAAGCAAGCAAGCAAGCAAGCAAGCAAGCAAGCAATCAATCAATCAATCAATCAATCAATCAATCAATCAATCAATCAATCAATCAATCAATCAATCAATCAATCAATCAATCAATCAATCAATCAATCAATCAATCAATCAATCAATCAATCAATCAAGCAAGCAAGCAAGCAAGCAAGCAAGCAAGCAAGCAAGCAATCAATCAATCAATCAATCAATCAATCAATCAATCAATCAATCAATCAATCAATCAATCAATCAATCAATCAATCAATCAATCAATCAATCAATCAATCAATCAATCAATCAATCAATCAATCAATCAATCAATCAATCAATCAATCAATCAATCAATCAATCAATATAGCTTACCAGTGGAGTTATCTGTCGTAAGCGGTAAAGACGAATCTTGTCTATCATAAAATTTCTGATCACCACAATCTAGAAAAAAAATGAAATGAGTCTAAGTCAAATAATTCACAAAATTTTATTGAAAGTGTTCGATTATATAATTATCACTTTCGCAACCATCACAACCGTGTCCACATGGCAGTTGGCAATACATTAACGAGTCGTCATCACTAATTGGTTGACCGTTATGAAATATACAGTTTTCAAATGGCAATGAATCGTTTCCGCTTAATGAAAACTCTGTCTTTCCACACTCATCCACAAGAGCTTTAGGCTTATGGTGTTTAACGCCACTTTCAACAATATTTCAGTTATATTGTGGTGGTCAGGTTTTATTGGTGGAGGAAACCGTAGTACCCGGAGAAAACCACCGACCTGTCGTAAGTCACTGACTTAATGTTGCATCGAGTACACCTCGCCTGTGCGAGATTTGAACTCACAATGTTAGTGGAGATAGATACTGATTGCACAGGTAGTTGTAAAATCAACTATCATACGATCACCACCACGACGACCACTTCACCGAACATACTTTTACCGGACTTGACTATGAGTACAACGGTGGATGACTTTTAAGAAGCAGAAATTTATTACCCTTCTTGAACATCCCCATCCCCATTTTTAAGTGGGGATCGTGTTGTTCATGTTTTTAGTTTTCTATGTTGTGAATTCGTACTGTTTGTCTTCGTTTTGTGTTTTGTCTCAATATTGCCGGTGTCTCTGGTTTGTCCATTATTGAGTGTCCCTTCAATTTTCTCTAACGTTTATCTACACGCAATGTCATGAGTTCGATTCCCGCGTTTGGCTATATGTACTCGATACGATTATTTGTGATACTTTTTGTCAATGACTTCCAGTTATTTTCTGTGATAACTGAACTACCCATAATCTATAACTTTATTATCAAATGATTTCTATGTAAATAGATAGTAGAATCAAATTATATTTCTCTTCATGCGATGAAAGAAACATGAAGCATTTTAAACTAAACACTCACTAGAACAATCTTTTTCGTTGCAATCTCTTGATTCGGTTGATGATCCTTCACACTCAATTTTTACGAATTCGCTATTACACGAGCGTGTTCTTGTCTGTATACCTGTTACACAGGAACCGGAACATTTACTCCATGGCTCCCATCTGTTCCAAGGAACTTCTACAACATAAACAAAACCATAGGTGTATTAAAGATTCTTCTGAAGTTTAAATTGTATAAGGTTTCTGCTGAAGCGTAATTTCTATGCAATTCGAAGTTGAAATTTCGCAGCGTCTCTTCTTTGTCTGAATTTCAAGTTTCAAAATAGTTCGTCTGGGGTTTAAGCTTTCTGTCAATTGTGCACAGA
The DNA here is from genome assembly GCA_963680875.1 of Bathymodiolus brooksi. Classification (NCBI taxonomy): domain Eukaryota; kingdom Metazoa; phylum Mollusca; class Bivalvia; order Mytilida; family Modiolidae; genus Bathymodiolus; species Bathymodiolus brooksi. Next base: position 120,389,812 of record OY804583.1, on the reverse strand, counting down.
TGACGATAGAAAGGAATTATCAATTTTATTTTGATTCAAAGTTTACTATAATTTCATCATTATGTCTTGCGAGGACCTTCTTATTGAAGTGCAGGTGCAAGTCAGGATAATGAGCGGTTTTATCTGTTAATATACTTATGAGTTTTGACTTTCCCTTTATAAGATTGTTCGGAGTTCGGTAATTTTGTTATTACCCTAATTTATCATTGGATTTAACTGTTCCTGCAGTGTGGTATATTTTCCAACATATTACGGATGTTTGATTTAACCAACACAAGACGAAGTCGGGGTGCGGAAATCATAAAGTATGTGAGTACAGCAAAGACCTGGTTCAGCAAACAACAGTATATATTATAGAGTAATAAACCATCCTACTAGCCAATAAAAACAGTTTCATGATCATTTCATAGAATCGTAGAGAGTCAAGTCTATAGCATGCCCACCTACTGTCTCGACTTGGCATAGACCTTTCAATACAAATGTGGCGGGATCACGTCAGTTAACCACTATCATGTCTATCAATTTCTGTTATGAACATATTTGTGTATATATAGTTCCCCTTTACTCTTTAACTTTTTAATTCCAAAAGGTAGACCCCCGTGCTTATTATTTTTCATCTTTCAGATACATATATTTTCCATATAATTTGGCTACAGATTTAAACAACTGTTAAACACAGCCCCTAAAAGTTAAATGGTCTTTTCGTAATGTATTGTTTGTTTTACTTATTACGTAAAACCAATGACTTACTGACACAATTATACACATAAATCAATGCTGAACATCCTGCACATGATACACCAAAGTCTGTTACATTAAAATTACAGGAAGTTTTGTTCTCACATTCGTTCTGCACATTCTTGATAATATTCGTTGGTGGATCAGACCCACTTGTTGTTTGGATACACCCATCTATTTTAAAATATGTCTATAAGGCACTGTGTACTTGTAAGTATCCACCTGGACAACTCCAATGGAACGCAGTATTTGTACATTCAATTTTTGTATCTATGAAAAATAAACTACCAAGATAAATGTAAAATTAATTTTTGTTTGCAATGTAATTTTATTGGTGTTTTCATTTGAATACAACATTGTGACGAATAAATTTAGAAACTGTAGGCCCGAGTCTTAACAATACAAATTGTTATATCTATGTTCATTGCTTTCTTTCGAAGTACTAACAGAGCTGCTCAGCTCTTTTCAAAGTAACGGTTTGAGGGTTCCCCCTCGATAGGGAATTGAGTGTTAGTTTATAATTGTGGATAAAGTGTGTGGCGAGTGCCACGCCCCCTTCATCTCAAAGACATATTTGTAGATTTGGAACAAGAGTAGGTATATGGGAGTCAAAATGTGTTGTCTCAGTTGGACACTTCCTCCTTCATTTCTATATATATATTATATAGTGTTGTACCTGTTCTCTTCGTCATGATATAGGTAAAATGCTACTCGCTGGACATTAAGCAATAATTAATCAATAAATTCAATAAATTGTCATTGCAGAATTAGTAGAAGATAGTTCAAGGTTGCATAATGAATAAGAAGCCAATTAGTCCCACTGTCATGTCATCTTTGTATGTAGAATACCTCTATTATAGGAAAAGTTTGAAGATACCAAAGAGGTCATCCGATGCCTTAAATATATGAAGGACAGACAATGCAATGGCCAAAAGAAAAAGGACAAATACACCATTAATTTCGTTAGAAGAGAAGAACTAATTGATATTAAATCTGTTACATTGTTTTTGTCCTAAGAGTAATGGCCTAGAAACCACATATTATACCTTCCTTGCTAGTAGTCAGTATATGAGCATTCACTGACCTTGCTACTGTACTATTCATCGTTATGTTGTCATTCATATTTGTGATAGTATATGGTATTTTTGAGTGGAGATTTGTTACCGTTTGTTTATATATAGAGATTCAGGTGATTGTTCGTTTTGTGGATATTGGTCGAATTATTAACGGGGGTCCGGGTGGCTCAATGAGTTAGGCCGTTGGATATAACAGCTCATGCAAGCCTATCAACAATACGGCGGGGGGTCGCGCCCTGCTTTGTAGATTACAAAAAGGGTGCACTCGACTCGCAGCAGCATGTGATAAAGCTTACCAGATGCTTGCCCAGGGTCGGTAGTTCTCTCCGGGTACTCCGGCTTCCTCCACCACTAAAACTGGTCGACATGATATAGCTGGAATATTGCTGAAAGTGGCGTTAAACGCCAAAAAAATCAAATTCAAATTCAAATTCGAATTATTAACCTTTACTGTTTAAATTGTCTTTTCATAAACAATGGTCTACAAAACACCACACAGAAAACCAAGCACTAAAAACGGAGTTAAGTTAGGTGCTCCAGAAAGGTTGGCAGCTCCTGCTCCACTGGTGACACCTGTTGTGTTATTATTGTTACAAACCCAGTGATGAATAATAAATTAGGAAAGGACAATGATTATGACAAGTGCAACATATCCATAGTCATTTGTGACAGATATTCCGCAACGGTTAACCAAGTCATGGTGGCGAACTTACACACATAATTGTTTTCATAGCACACTTCCTCATAGTACGACTCACCAACAAAAGACTCCCTAATTTCATTTGGTGAAGGATTTGTACAACTTCTAGTATACAATTGTATACCTCCACCACAACGAACAGTACAAGTTGAATTCCTAGTCGAATTTGACCAACCTCCATTTCCTACAATAAAATAAGCTTTATTTAGAGTGGAAAAGAAGCAAACAATTACAACACAAACTTTAGTGAATTCTAAATCTGATATAAGAATGAAGATATATAAACAATAAAAAAAAACATGTGCATAATAAAATGAAAAGCACTGTCACAATTAAAATAAATTCCATCTGATCTATGAAAATTAAGACCTAGCTAAAAATATGAAAAAAGTATAATATACAAAATAAATTACAATTGATGCGATATATGTCAAGACGAAAAGCAATCCTGGTGAAATGAGTATTTGTTTTGGGTTATATATGTATGATTTAATTTGATGAGCATACTGCAATCTGATTGGCTGAACCCCTGTAGCTACATTTGTTATGCTTGATAAACTGGGTTGGTATCGTGACATCGCCAACATATTCATTCGCCAACGACTATTTCAATAAGTCCCATGTAATAATAATAATTAAAATCGAAGAATCATTAAATTTTGTTATAAAACTTAAACTATAAGACATATGTTCAATTAAAAAAAATGTATGATCTGTTTTGGAACTGTTTACGCTTTTCGTATACCGCATCGCGGTATATTAAACATAACCTGCCTCAAACCAAGTTATATCATATAACCTGTTAAAAAATTGAACATATTCCGTATCGCCATGATCTTATGGTAATTGGATTGATATCTACGTTTGCAATGAATGTCTATTCACCACTAAAGTTTTGAATTCGGGTCGCAAATAATCCACAATAAGTTACAAGAATATCTATATTTTATGTGATGTGAGGTGATAGTGTTTTGTAGATCATTGTTTGTCCTCGGGTAAACGAATGTTTTATTAGGCCCATGACTAAATAACACTGAAGTTTATTTGTCCTCCTTTATTAGTACTCAAAATCACACAATTGCAGGATAAACTGAAGTAATGTTTGTATGAAATATAACTTACGTTTACAGTTATACGAAAGTTGTAATGACGCCTTCCCATCAGACCCACATGAGCTTCTGACGTTGCTATTGGTAACATTAAAACTGCATGCTCTTTGACCATCGCACAAATTTTGGATGCCATAGTTATCACCATGACTACACGTGCTGTAGATATAAAGAACAGAGGATATTTGTATGGTTTCGTTATATTCGCCTGTACATGTCAACATGGCTCTATCTCCTTCTAAATATATTATTGTGAATGGATCTGAAGCTGAAAAAAAACAAAAAAAACAAACATTAATCTGAGTGAGCGATTGCTGTTTAGCGCCTAGTTAGGAATATTGCAGCTATATTATGGCGAGAACAAGTTACATTCGATGAGATTATAATGAACCAAACAGTATTTGCTTTTATTACTTAATGTTTTGTGTTAGCGCAGAAGCAGAAACTATCAATCAATTTCAGTCTTTTGTTTGACCCCACAGAGGCCTGAGCTCATTATATATCACACTAGAGGCGAGCACGTTAATCATTACACCACCGATACGGTATAATTACGATAAGGTGCAATTCTATTAAACAAATAATTTCAACATGAATGACATCACGTATGTATTTGTGCCAAAAATGTTGGTACTCTTGAATTTTGTCTAAAATTTGTGACAATTGTGTACACATTTTTTATATTCTATTTTAAACTTGTGTCAATACTTTATGGATTTCTTCCGTTTTATCTTACAGCTGTGTCCATTATACTGCAATATTTTTTTCTGTGTTCACTAAGCCTGCATCCGTTCTATAGGAAACAACAGCTTGGGTAATGAGAAGCGGTAAATCGAAGGACAGCAAATACAATGGCAAAAAATTTTAAAAATAAAAAAAATTAAAACGCTAAAAGCCGAAGGTGATCTCCGGTACTCTGGATAGGTAATCAGTTCCTGTAAGAATTGTTTGATTTTCGGCACTTTATTTGACAAGCACTTCGCTTGGTTGTAAGGTTCCAATAAAAGACACTAAATTATTGTAGAAGGCGAATATAAGAATTAATTATCAGAGAACAATTCTATATATAGGGAAAATGTCCGTGAAGTGTCTTAAAATATGAAGTTTATGTGTATGATCCTTAAAAACTGGGATAAAGGCGAGGTTCATTTATGCATAACGCTTAGTACAGACGCTTAAAATAAATAAAAAACAAGCGTACATGTATATGTAAATGCTCTCGATTCCTATTACAAATAACAACACATGAAATGATATATGTATTGTCTTGCACACTCGGTTACCCAACAATCCCTGCAAACACACAACGTTATTTATGCATCCAAATAACGTTGAAATGACATGGCGACGTTTTATCAACATTGTTTCAACGTTAAGAGTACATTATGTACCTGCTTAACAAGTGACTACCATTGCATATAATAGTTAGATTTACATTTAGTGCTTATCACCACTTTAGTTTAATACCAGCTATACGACATATGTGATGATTGTCAAACACTTGTTCTATGTACGCCGTTTTCTCCTGTTACTCAGGTTCAACAACACCACTGCTATTTAATTGAAACTTATTTTAAACATCGGTCAATTAAACTTTTATCTTATTACATGTATGTGCAAAATATATCAAATGTCATGTGACCTAACTAAATCTCTCACATTTCCATCCTTCAGGAAAGATACACTTATCCAATAAAAACGTAGATATATGTATATAATTTAGTGCGCACGACGCGTTTCTGGGATAACCATCATCAGGTACGCTCAAAATCACCAGATTGGAAAATCAAATAATTTAAATTTTTGGCAGCATTAAAACCAAAGAGCCTAAGAAGAATAGCCAAAATTTGCTAAGGTAATTTATGCCTGAGGGAGGATAACATTAGTTTGATTAATATTTACATTATTTAGGGACTGTAAATTTCAGTAATAAATATAATAATAAACCATGTCATTGCCGAAGCACTGACTACTGGGAGGATGACACCCTCGAGGACTAACAGTTCACCAACAGAGGAATCGACCAAGTGATAGTCATATAAACGTAGATATCAAAATTAGTTCGTACGACGCATTTCTAAGACAACCTCATCAGGTACGCTCAAAATTAAAAGATTGGAAAGCCAAATAACTTAAAGTTTTGGGAGCAATACAACCATAGAGCCTAAGCAGGATAAATTAACATTTATGATATATTTGATAATCTGCATTGACGATATGAGCAATGCTTTAATTTCCAGCACGTGTCTTCATATTTGTTTTGATATTTCGTGCAATTTAATTTATCGGTTAATCGAATGATTGATTGATTTACATTACTATTTGGAGACATTGTATCCATAGCAGAGGTTAACAATGGAGGAAGCAAGGGAGATATACAATGGAGTTTAACATGCACCAAGAAAACTGACCGCCATGAAATAGCTAAAATATTGTTGAACGTGGCGCTAAGCACTATTACCCTAACCATAACACATAGATTACTATATCACTGTAGAAAATAAATAATACAAACATGAAAACATTATTTTTAGATTATAAAAAAGAACAATAGAATGTTGATATCAATTTTTGTGATCATTGTAGTATCAGAAATTTTGTTTGTTTGATGGTGTTTAACGCCACCTTCAACAATAGTTCAGCTACATCGTGGTGGTCTGTTTCATTGGTGGATGAAACCGGAGAACCCCGAGAAAACCACTGACCTGTCGCAAGTCACTGACAAACTTGATCACATAATGTTGTACACCTCGCTCTGATCGAGATTTGAACTCACAATATCCGTGGTGATAGGCACTGATTGCATAGGTAGTTGTAAATCCAACTACCATGCCACCAGGGTCACAACGGTACCTTGTTTCTGAAATAACCTTCATCAAGTATCCTCAAAGTCTAAATATTTGAAAGTGAACGCTATTAAGAATTAAAATATGTCATTGAAATATATCATTTTATTTACATTTTGTTTATTAGCTTGAATTGCATGTTGCTTAAACAATTACCTGTTGTAATATATGCATTACATGCATCAATAACGATCTTTGATCTGTGAACAAAAAACGATTTAATATTACATAACAAAGGGCCGTATTATGTACGGTTTAATCCTGGTTGGCTCACATTTAATTACAGTTAAATAAACAACAAAGACAATGGGTTTACTGACCATAAAATTGTATAGTCTGTTCCAAATATATAGGTGTCAAATTATGTTTCTGTGTATATAAGAAGATTTTTTTTCACTGTGTAGTTTCTTTTTAATATATAAATGTGTAAAAAAAAAGACGAATAATATATCTTTATATACTTTAATATTACTTCATTGAAGTCAATTACAATTAATTTGAACAATAAATATAACAACATTGAAAGTAATCTTTAAACTTTACCAATATATCAGACAATCATAGCACATATAGTTTATTTTTATTTTATTTAAACACTATTACCCTAACCATAACACATAGATTACTATATCACTTTGTAGAAAATAAATAATGCAAACATGAAAACATTATTTTACAACATTATTAAAAAAACTGCTGGAACGTGCCAATCTGGGTCACGGGTCACTGTTATCGGGCGGCTGTATCGAGAAACAGATACGGTGTTGAAAAAACTGTTGATACTCATAAAATATTGATAAATGCAATAAAATGTTATGTTTGTCTTCAAGAAATATGATAGACAAAACCATGTGTTAAGTTTTATGACGAAATATCTCCGATTTCTATGTAAATTTACGAGTTGAAGTTGCGGCTGTATCGAGAAACAGATACGGTGTTGAAAAAACTTTTGATACTCATGAAATATTGATAAATGCAATAAAAGTTTGTTTGTCTTCAAGAAATATGATAGAAAAAACCATGTGTGAAGTTTTATGATAAAATATCTCCGATTTTTATGTAAATTTACGAGTTGAAGTGGGGAAACACCCACAGGTAATTTTAGCGATGTATTTTTTTTTATCTTGGACAAGAATATTGAGCGTCCTGGTTGGATGACCGATTTAAAACACACTGATTCCGCATGGTAAAGATATGCATGTAAAAGAAATCTATATTATATTTATTCATTTGTTTGATTCTGGAATATTGTTGATCATTGATTTAAACAAGAAAAAAGGGAAAAAGGGGGGAATTTATTTGTGAATTTTACAGTTAAATACATGTTATGTTTCGACAGTTTAAAGAGAAAAATAAAAAAATGTTGCGACTAAAGCTTAAATCAGCATTAAAAATTGAACAAATATCAGTGGTTTTGCAAATGAGACTTATTTTAAATAGAAAATCTGAATTTATTATTTATTAATTTATTATTAATGATTCAATTGTATATCCCTAGGGAGGGGGAGGGAAGCTATGATGAAAATTTGAAATAAAAACTCAGGACCGGACTTTAAGCAAAAATAATAATACAGGATTAGTTTTTTATTTAAAAATCCAGGACCCCTATGTCCATGAAATCTTTTTCTTTTAATGTTAATCATATGAAATATTGACATCCACACTTGCCTTTTGGACAGCACATTTCTGTGTCCACACTTGTTTTAGATTATAAAAAACCCAATAAAATGTAAATAGCAACTTTAGTGCTCAATATATGTTTCAGAAATTTTGTTTGTTTGATGGTGTTCAACGCCACTTTCAGCAATATTTCAGCTATATCGTGGTGATCTGTTTTATTGGTGGAGGAAACCGGAAAATCTCGAGAAAACCACCGACCTGTCCAAGTCACAGACAAACTTGATCACATAATTTTGTACACCTCGACCTAATCGAGATTTGAACTCACAACATCAGTGGTGATAGGCACTCATTACATAGGTAGTTGTAAATCCAACTACCATGCGACCACGGCCACAACGCCACCTTGTTTCTGAAATAACCTCAAGCATCCTCAAAGTCAACAGATTTGAAAGTGAACGTCTTTACGAATTAAAATATATGTACTCGTATGTCATTGAAATATATCATATTATTTACATTTTGTTTATTAGCTTGAATTCCATGTTGCTTAAACAATTACCTGTTGTAATACGATTTAATATACATAGCAAAGGGCCGGTATTATGTACAGTTGTTGATGAAGTTAGTGGCTATTCAATACTTCTTTGTATCAGTTTTTATTTCTATTTTTTGTGTATGACATTTCATACTTTACATGAATATTTATGGGATAATTGATCACGTATAATTATTATAAACAAAATATTATGTTCTTTTTTAAATTAGATTTGGTAAAAAAAAAATTAAAAACAAACAAACAAAAAAACAAAAAAAACAGAACCAAACAAGCAATTAAAAAAAAAAGACAAAGCACAAAAAATACAAAAAACAAAAAAGAGAAAAACCAACAAAAAAGTAAATACAACAACAATAATAAGAACAAACAAACATCAAAAATATAAAGCAAAAGAAACCCAAAGCAAAAGGAAATCGAACTAAAAAAAAAAAAAGAACAGCAAAAGTAATCAGACAAAAACAAACAAACGGAAAACAATTAAATTTGCAAATAAGAAAAAGGGAGAAGAGACAAAAAAAAATAACGATAAGAAAGAGTAAGAACAGAATAAGTATTAATAAATAAAGAAAGAAAGAAGTGTGATATATACCTTTTGTCTATGATTAGGTTATTGTGTTATTTACATGTACTATTCAGATTAAAGAAAACTACGCTTAATTCACCAGTTACTTTATATATATAAAAGAAGTGAGATGGTTTTTGCTATATATATCGGATATGACAGAGTGGTCTAGGGCGCTGGATATAAGGGTAAACGATTGGTGCTGCATTGTATCAATGCTGTGAGTTCAAATCCCGTCGAGGGAAGAAAAAAATTTGTCAACTCAAATATCTAATTCTAACACTGTTGGATTATATATATACCAGTAAGGTGTGTTTGTGTGATTAAATATTTTGATTAGTAAATGAACTTGATACATTAGAAAAAATGGAAAAAAGAAGATAAATCCGTTTTCCTATATATATGGGTGTTTATCTTAGCTCATTCACTTTTTTCGCTTTTTCTATACATAGGTGTTTCCCTCAATTCCATTACATAAACACAATTAGGAATTTTCCGGTTCACTGTTCCTGTTGTAAATTTGATCAGGTATAATCTTTTCAATAGTTATTACAATTTACAATAAGCTTTACTCTCCCCACCTCCTCAAATATAACACCCCAATAAATTGAAGCGATGGGTAATTAGCATAATATATATTAAAAACATATGTTAAATAAGTTAAAGGAATAGAAGACAATAATAAAACTTACTTTCATCTGCAGAATTCCAGGAGAAGAGAGTAACATATACAATTAAATAGACCCACATTTTGTTCACCATTGCTACGTCACCTTTAATATAGCAAGAAGACTTTGACTTGGTATTAACAACACGGAAGTTGGCTAGAGTTTCACGATCTAATACTAGATTGATATCAGGAAAATATTTAAGTTTTCTTATATTCTTTAAAAAAAACACCTAAGGCAAGTAAAGTGAATTAATATCTTTGAAATGCTATGGTAATAAAACAAATATATAAAAAGGGGAAAAAGAGCATTCTCTTCATCCAAGCTACTTTCTGTATTAGAGAGTAAGTACAATGTACAGTTCATCAGTTTTTCTGAGCATCTACCTGCTTACGTCTGTATAATTATTATTCATTGTAATGACTGAACACAAACTTGAAGTGTTCAAATGGAATTCTTCAAATATTTTTATGTTAATACAAGTTAACATTAACTTTACAAAATATATAGAACAATTGAACATGTGACAGAAATTATTGTCATTCATAGTTGGTTTATTAAATAGTTTGACACATAGTATCTGATTAATTATATAATCACTATTAAAACAGTAACTTTGTAGTAAAGTCTTAATACAATTTTATGGATGAAAAATCGAACCATTTCAAGAATGGTTGACCAAAACTGATTTTAAGACTTTAAAACATGCAATATTATTGCTTAGATTTGTTTGTGGTCATCAGATTAAATCAGCTCATTTTCATATTAACACAAGTCAAATAGTAGAACACCATTGTAAGCAAAGATGTCATCGTTATCTGAACAGTTATTTCTGGTTTTATTTGATGTGCTGAGTATTTAAAACCAAAATACAAATTCTGTAATGTTCCAGTGTTTATAATTTAATATTTTTTTTGTTTCTTTGCAGAAGCTGTGCGAAAGAACAGAATATCCTAAAAAGCCACTGATAGTGAAATTGAGGATGTCAAAAAAGATTGGTTTCGATTTGCAAATAACAGGGAGGAAGATCGAAAGAGAAGAGAGCAAGAAAGGAGACAAATAATGGCACCATAGAACGTTAATGATGTTTAATGGAATTATTATAAGAATTTTTTTTATAATATCTGTGTATTCTAATTATCTCATTCCCCTTTTTAGCTCACCTGACCCTAAGGGTCAGGTGAGCTATTGCCATCACTTTGCGTCCGTCGTCCGTCTGTCTGTCCATCAGACTTTTCAAAAATCTTCTCCTCTGAAACCACTGAACCATTTGTTACAAAACATTGTACAAATGATCACTAGGGTATGTAGATTCAAATTTATGATTTGTTTTTTGCGGATTGTGAGCATATATATAAAAGATGTACATACTAATTGGGTTTTGATTTCCATGACTTTTTTCACAAGATACAGAATTTTGAAGTTAGTAATTTTTTGGCTATAATTTATATGTGGGGTACATAGTCAGTCAACACAACTCAACTCCTCCTACAGTTTTCCAGCTAGGTATATTTTATTTTGCAGATTGTAAGCATATGTATCATAAATGTGTGTTCTCTCTAGGCTTTGATTTCCATGACTTTTTTCGCAAGATACAGAATGTTGAAGCTAGTAATTTTTTGGCTATAATTTATATGTGGGGTACATAGTCAGTCAACACAACTCAACTCCTCCTACAGTTTTCCAGCTATGCATATTTTATTTTGCAGATTGTAAGCATATGTATCATAAATGTGTGTTCTCTCTAGGCTTTGATTTCCATGACTTTTTTCGCAAGATACAGAATGTTGAAGTTAGTAATTTTTTGGCTATAATTTATATGTGGGGTACATAGTCAGTCAACACAACTCAACTCCTCCTACAGTTTTCCAGCTATGCATATTTTATTTTGCAGATTGTAAGCATATGTATCATAAATGTGTGTTCTCTCTAGGTTTTGATTTCCGTGAATATTAACAATCAACGTGCTTTTAATTTCAGCAGTAATTTTAGGCTTCTACCTCCAAGACCAGGCAGGTTAGCCTGGGTCAGGGTGACCCCTGCCAAAATTATGCTACAAAAAATACATGTATCATATAATGCAAAATTAATGCAGCCCCTGCTGTATACACCCTTATCATTTTTATGTGCAAAGTGCATGCAGTTTCTAATCTCTAATCATACAAGATGACCAACTTTGAAAGACATAATTTAACATAGGACTTTGTAGGGAAGTACATGTAACAATCTTCTCATCTCAAACCACTGAGCCAGGTTAAACCAAGCATAGCAGGGAAGGTACTTTGGTGATCCACATTGTAAGTTGTGTCCATTGACTCTGACCTCAATCCAAGATGGCCTTCACCATGGGACATAGTTATCATAGTACCTGAAGCCACTGAGAAACCAGGCGAGCGATGCTGAGTGAGCCTCTAGTTAAGTTTCTGAATATAAAACAATAGTATACATGACAATTATTGCATAGTTGATACCATCAATGGCATAGTTTGATTTATGCATATTGATTTATTAAGCTTTTTATTTGAATTTGTTTTGTATTTGTTTTGTTTTTGTTTCTATTATTTAATACCAATGGTAGATTAGTTACTAATGTAATGTAAATCTTACATCAAAATGCATTATATATGAAATATCATGCTGTGTTTGTAACTATTTGTCAATATATAAAGAAGGGATATGGGGTAGACATTGAGACAACCTCTCATATAACACAAAGTACCAAATGTGTAAAAGTATATTGGTGTTTAATTAAGTCATTTTAATTTCCAATTGTCGGTAATATTTTAGAAATAATGTTGTACAAAGATTTTCTAATCTATGAGTTTGGTAAAGGTTGGAAGAGTTTACATGTCATTATGTCGTAATTCTAATGATGAGGGAAAAATCTGTCAATTGCCATCCAGTAAGTTCCTGAAAATGTATTCTAAGACACCTTCACTGCTCTAACTGTCATCTACTACATCAACAGTTGGTAGTTTGTTGGAAGATTTTATATATGTTTAAAAAAGATATTAATCATTTCTATTAAAAGTAATTCCAAAATTAACTTCCTATAATTTGACACATGATTTAATTCACTTCAAAGCTAAGTTAAATAATGGCTATTCCCGAAATAAATGTCAGGGGGGTGGGAAGGCACTTTTTATTTTTACCCACTGTGCATAAAATTTTAAATGATTATGTCTTGTACTTCTTCAGGCATATTTTTCAAAAACAACCACCACCCATCAAATTTTACTAGAAGTGCCTTCCACACACCCCATACCCCCCCCCCCCCCCCCCCCCCCCTTACAAACATTTCTGGAAGAGCCCTAAAGGTTTTGTAAAAGTATTGATGCAAATTCTTATTTATTAAAATATGTATATAAAGATGTACGGATTGCTATATGTTGATGTATTTTATTGTATTATCTTTTTAAATTGAGCATAACAATAAAGTATTTATATTTTAATTGTATTCATAGTATTTTTACTTCTTAATAGACAAAATTTGTGCTTATGATGTAATACAATCATATTGGAGAGATAAAATTATTTGATTGCTGTTTTTCATCTTGCTGTTGCTAAACAATGAAACACAATTAAGCATATAACTTTATTTGACCAGTTTTTAAACCTGATGGTGCTCTTATTAAATAGAGGAGATCAGGTTGATGCAATGTTGGCAGAGTTTTATAATTCTAAATTTAATGTCGGTTCTGTTTGCCCAGTGTTGATAAGATATTTGTATTATAACATTTGACCAACGTTAGCTCACCTACGGGTAGTTCCTTAGTTTGATTGAATGTTGGCTTTTCTTCAGTGGTTGCATGGAAAGCAAGTACTAGTGTTGGGTCATCGTGGGCACAACGGTTGGTGATTTGTATTATAGCATTGGGCCAACTTTGGCCCAGTGTTGGTCCTATACAATATCGTTATTATAATGTTGGGCCAGTGTTGGTCCAACGTTGGTACATAGTTGTCTGGTTGGCTGAATGTTGGCATTTATTTCAGTGGTTGGAAAGCAAATGTTGGGCCAATGTAAAACCAACGGTTGGGGATTACGTTGGGCCGATGAATAAAATCACATTGGGCCAACGTTAATTTCCAACGTTGGCCCAACAAAGTGTACAACAATAAGCCAACGTTGGTCCAACGGAAGATTGCTATCTGGGTATATACGATACCTGATTTAGTGCGCATGATCGCTTCTGGAATAATAAACATCGGGTATGCTCATAGTGAAGGCAAAATAACATTTTGGGAACAAGAACATAACAGAACCTAAACAGTATAAGCAAAATCGACTAAGGCCACCTATGCCTAAAAACGATTTAATTAAGTTAGTTTTAATACATTTCATTTTCATTATTTAGGAGAAGGGGTTATGGTGTTTAACGCTACTTTCAGCAATATATCAGTTATATCGTGTCGGTCAGTTGTATTGGTAGAGGAAACAGGATTATCCGGGGACAGCATAACCTGGCGCAAGTCTCTGACAAACTTTATCACATGATGCTGTATCGAGTAAACCTATGTGTGTTTGCATCTTAAATCGTCTCCATTTTACATCTAATTTACTAGATACCTTGTACTAGAAAGGGACAGATATTATTGTGTAAAAACCACTCTGATTCTACCAAAAAGTTATCTTAAACTGAAATCAACATGCTAGAGGTTTTGATTGACAACATGGACAACATATTTGTTATCTTTGGTGGACGTGTTTTTCAACAGAGAGTCGGCATGCATATGTGTACACGATGTGCTCCTCTTCTCGCCGACTTGTTCCGTTATTCGTAAGAGGTATACTTCATACAGGGGCTTCTCAAGAAAAACGAAAAGAAGCTAGTCACGATTGTTTAATTTCACGGGCTATATATATGACGTCCTTTCACTAAATAATTATAGGTTTGGTGATTCCGTTGATCGCAACTATCCCATTGAGTTTTTCAGAAATAAATACAGTTAGTTAATATGTGCACCTAATTCCTCACAGCGGATCGACAAAGTCAGGTAATGAAAAGCACTGAGCGTCATTTTTTTTCAGAATACAGAACGTATACATGTATATCATTGTATTATAATGCATATCTTAAAAAAAAACAAAAATAAAAACAAAGCATAATAAAATTCATTAAACAAAGCATAAAGTTTACGCAATGAGGATTGATTTCAGGAATAAGATCATGTTCCGAAACTGTATTATGAAATTAAAGTGAACGAATAGTAATGTCGCAACGTCACCCATTTTCGACGGTCTCCTGTTTTCGACGGTTTGTTTCACGTGATAAAATCTTTCATTATTTTGATCACTTCATTTGTCAGAGGTTATATTATGATGCTGAAATTGCATGAATGATCTCAAGAAATCTGATCTAAAAATGTCATCTTTAAATGTAAGAACTACGTACCACATCTATTATTTCACGTTCAAATTGTATTTTTTTCGTAATTCTTTTTTTCGTCACCTTAACAAAGCTCTAATCATTTAAAAAATATATCTCATAGAGACCAATTGTGGTTTCATCGTCTGCTATGACATTGATACAAAGAAGAATTGCAAGATATTAACATAGAAGAGTACCTTAAGAACCCTCTGACTTGTGACTGCTCCCACTCTCCTTTTCAATACAACCCATCTGGACATGTAATCACTGGTGATCTGAATATCATTCAACATGAGAGTCTCCGAAAGGTGATTTATCATGGTCCTAAATTCAGAGAACCTCAACACATCAATTGGAAATATAATTTCAAGATAATTATGGATGCTGTTGAGGATTATGCCAGAAGGTGTATAAAGAGAGAAGTAGACCAAGATCCTGAGTTAGAGTCCTTGTCAGACTGGGTTAGAACAATTAGGTCTCTAGTACAAGGTCGGATTCACAAACTCAAAACATGTGTTACTAGTCGACCAAAGTCTGTATTTAAAGACCAAGAAGCTGTTAAATGTCTTTCCTCTCTTCATGACAAATATGTTATCGTTCCTGCGGACACGGCTTCCAACAATATCGTGCTTGTATGTAAATCATATTACTTCGAATGCCTAATCAAGGAATTAGGCATAAATAGCAACACCTCTAGTAATACCACATACAAACCAACTTCGTTCGACAAAGATGAAATCCTAGCTAACCACAGATCATTCATGACCTCTTTAAACATTCCCTCTGGTAAAGAGTCTGAGGATTTACCCTATTTATATTGGATGCCTAAACTCCATAAGACACGATACAAAGAAAGGTACATAGCGCTATCATCAACTTGTTCACCGAAAGAATTGTCTATTCACCTGACAAAGATTCTGTCTGCGGTAAAAGAGGGACAACAGAAATATTGTGAAACTGTTTACTCGCGTAGTGGCATAAATCACATGTGGATTTTGAAAAAACTCTAAAGATCTTTTGGATAACCTGAAATCAAGATCTTTCTCTCAGGTATCCTCCATCAAAACTTTAGATTTTTCAACTCTATATACCACCCTACCGCATGACAAATTAAAAACACGCTTAAAAGAAGCAATTCATAAAGCTTTCAGCCAAAGAAACTATGGCTCAAAATGTGTTGTGTTAGGCTACAATTCCACATATTTTTCAAACAAAATTCAAAAAGGTAAAACATGCTACTACGAGGAACAAGTGTTCAGTATGCTGGAGTTCCTCATCGATAACATATTTGTCTCCTTTGGAGGGACACTGTTTCAGCAGGTCGTCGGCATACCAATGGGTACGAATTGTGCCCCTCTTCTAGCCAATTTATTTTTATACTCATATGAGTCGAAATTTCTTCAAAAGCTTGTAAAAGATAAGAGGATGCATGAGGCTAGAGCCTTTAATTTCACATACATGTATATTGATGACGTTTTATCTATCAATAATTCTAGATTTGCAGAATTTCTTCAATTGATATATCCTCCAGAGCTGGAAGTTAAAGAGACCACAGATACAGCTTCATCCGCATCATTTTTAGACTTATACCTCGAATGTGACGACAGTGTTCAACTCAGTACTAAAATGTATGATAAACGGGACGACTTCAAATTTAAAATCATAAATTTTGCAAACATGTGCAGCAATATACCAGCTTCTCCTGTATATGGTGTTTACATCTCGCAATTGATTCGCTATGCAAGGGCCAGTAGCAATTATTCTGAATTCCTGAAACGTCATCTTCATCTGAGAAATAGGCTACTGGACCAGGGCTATGCAAAGATTCGCCTTATTCGATCTCTTAAAAAGTTTATATTCCGATACCAAGATCTTGTCGAAATATATTCCGTCTCTGCAGAAACGATTATAAGCGATGCATTTTCATATAGTGAAAATGTATAAAGATAAAGAAGTCAAAAAAAATGTCAAAAATATTTTGTTATCAATGTGTGACGTAAAAGTGTTTTTGTCCTGTAGTAAAACTATAGCAACTGAAGTTGTTGGTTTCTGTACAAATTTTTAATTTAATCTTTAATTTGTTTACTAATCATAAATCTATGCAATGTGTTGTTGTTTACAAAACGATTTAAATAAGTAAATACATGAACGAGATATCTATAAAACTGAGGGTGAACTAAATTGATCCGGAAGGGTCAGCAGTTCCTGCTCCATTAGTGACACCGTTCGCGTTAATCTAGTTACAAACCCGGTGATAAGTCATGAACGAGGTAAGCACCGGAAACGTTTGCTTGTAATTGTATTATGCTTATGGGCTAGTTAATGCTGTGGTCTTTGGATATATTTTATTTGGGAATGAACCTATTTGCATGGCCTCTATCCCATCACCCTGTACTATATCATTTGGCCTCGGGGCCTTTACAAGTGTGACCAAGGGCCATTCGACCACCTTTTTGAATGTTTGTTTCCCTATTGTTTCGTGTTGCAAGGAGCCCCATAACAGTTCAACCTTCAGGGTCCCAAACATATAAGTCCACCAGTGATCGCATCAACTCCTTCCAGTTTGGAATACTGATTCGTAGTGGTGACCATCCATATTAGATAAAGGCAGTGTTGTCTCGTATACACTGCTTTCGTCATTATGTTTATGTTGCCTTTTTCTAACAAGAACAACCATAATTACTAAAATTAAGACTATAAACAATCCGCCAATGGAAGCGCCGATTATAATTGGTGTCAAATCTGTTTTTTCCGTGACAGCGGAATCTTTCGATGTAAGCAGAAGTGTCAAGTCGAAGAATGTGGTGTCTATTCCATCGGTACAAGATATTGTAATTACATATTCAGAAGTTGTGGTGACATCACTACTTGAAATCTCAGTCAAAACCAGAGAGGCATCTGCAAATGAATGTACAAGTAACAAAATGAAAAGAACATGTCATAGTATCAGAACAATTACAAGAGAGAGAGAGAGAGAGAGAGAGAGAGAGAGAGAGAGAGAGAGAGAGAGATGTTCCCTTAATCCCGAGATATTTATGTTCATGTTCGTAGCCAGGATCTGGATTTCCAACGCCATGTGTCGTGGTCTTTTTACAATTATGTTCAGTGAATTGAGGTGAGAGGTGGTTGCTGGCATTGCTTATATTGATGGAATTGCTATTAATCGTGAAGGAACTGTTTTACCCTTCCGGAACACCTGAGTTCACCCCAGGTTTCGTCTTGCTCTTTAGTTTACTGTGTAATGTTTTGTAGATCGATGTTTGTCCTTTTGTCCTTTTTTGGTCATTGTTTTTTCTGTCCTTCTCTGATTGACGGTTTCTGATAACCCCATAGATAGCTTCAAACTTTTCTTGACAATAATAAATACTATTGTGATTACTCTAACCCTATTTATATTTACTCTTCGAAGGCAACATGATACCTATATAACCGTTACCGTTCCAATGAAGACATATGACAAATGCGTCACTGAGAACATGCCACACTCACCGTTACCGTGTAGAGATAGGAGGAACATGTCAGTATGTGGTGATGTCTTGTTGATCATACATGTCACGTGGTCTGATGGATCGTCTACAGTGAACGTGGTAAGATTAAGGTTGATGTTAGTGGGGTTGATTCTCAACGTAGCTGGGAGGCCATGTATCATAGGAGGCTGTAATGACAATGATCACGTCAAACACTTTGTGAGTAGGTGACCTCAGACATAATACCATCAATATTAGGTAGAAATAGAAGAAGAAGTTGGTATTTGGAGTACAAATAATGCTTCTATTTGATAATGAGGACGATGTTGAAAGGTAGAAAGTATGTACATTGTTTTGTAAGCGCTTTGTTGGTATTACGTCGGAATGTTTATTTCTGCAGAATATCCTTCCGAACGTGTATACATTGTCTGTGTTCTGTTTTGATACTCACGAAAATACAAATGGTTAAATGGTGATATGTAAAAACGTAACAAGAAAACACTGTTTTACCATGTCGATGACATAGATCTTTGGAAATTTTGAAGATACAATTGACCAAGGAAATGTTGTAAGAGCTATCACCGGGTTTATGACTAGAGATACAAAACATATGGGTTCATCCTTGTTTTTAGTGGGGTTCGTGTTGCTCGATCTTTAGTTTTCTCGATTGTTGTTGATCCCTTTTGCTTTTGGCCATTGTGTTGTCTGTCGGAGTATTAGTACCACTTTGATATCTTCAAACTCTCCTGGTAAGAGTAATAATCGCAACGTATTTTAATCTGATAGTCTATGGGTATTAAGCGTCATAGAATGAACACAACAGGTAGTATCAAATATAATATTAAAATGTCAGTTTTCAGGTTTTCTCTAGTTTCGTGTTAGTGTTGTAGCATTGTCATTTAATATCAAATATGTTATCGTATTATTGATATTAAATTCAAATTATCTTTTGATTTTGAGCATTTGTGATGATTGTTATTGCAGAAACGCGTCGTGCGCACTAAGTAAGTTATCTGTGTTTTTATCAGTATAGCAAATGTTCGTGACATCATAATAAACCATCGGTAGAAAGACAGGATACTGAATCACCTTATTTCTTTTCTTTTGTTTCCTTGTCTTTTGTTATTTAATTTTTTCAATGTCATTTGCGTCCTATTTTCTATAGTTGGTATGTATGATACACTGGTGTAATAGAGTTAAACCATTTGACGTCTCTTTTCTGTAAACACGAAAAGTTTAAAGATACCACAAGGGTAATAATAAGCCGTCAATCAATGAAGAACAAGCAATAGAATGGTAGAAAACAAAACAGAACACAAAATATGTCCTACAAAACATACACATAAAGCTAAAGATCTAGCAACATGAACCCCACTAAAAGGGTGAACTCGTGTGCTTCGGAAGGGTCAACAGTACATGCTCCACATTTAGCAGCAGAGAAAAAAGACCAATATCAAATTGATTAAATGAACTACAAAATGGCCAATGTTGATACAAATATCTTGCTTTGTGAATGGACAAATCTTGCTACTTTTTTTCTAAAGCACTCTGTTTCTAATAAAGAGTTTTCTGAAACTGACAGAATCAATATGCTCGAGTACTGGACAACACATTTGTTCTGTTTTGGAGGACGTGTTTTTCAAAAGACAAGCGATCGATATGACGAACAGGCTGATCAGAACTTGTTGGTTCTGCATAAGGCTAGGTTTATGGTGTTTAACGTCACTTTCGTGGTATTGCACCGACATTTACAATAACTTAGTACAATGAATAGTCTGATGCATATTAATGACATCCGTGACCCTCAGTATTTTCCTCGGTTCATACTCACAGTATTTGCCGTCACTATGGTAACGTCCAATGTAGCTGTATTATAGCACCAATCTTGTACTGAGAGAACATAAGTATATCTTGTTCTCTTCCGGGGAAGCATTTTCTTTACAAGGATACTTCCTGTAATTCAATATATCCAAATCGTATATAAGATTTTTTCTAAAAGTCTTGCAAGAACTTAAGTTTAAAAAATATTCGTCTTGAATGGATATGATTTGTTTCGTCATAAGTAAAATTATACTGATATGTATACGTATTCAACTCGACCATCCATGCTTGAATAATAATCCAATGCACCAAGTCTTGGGAAGTCATGTATATAGTGTTAGGGGTATGCATTTTGTCTCGGATTTGCGATAGTATTTTGGAAATTGTCCGACAGTGTAGTATTATTTGGCTTTCATTTTATTCATTACTTACATGTACATATAATATAATATAACATAATGCATAATATCAGCCACAGTCTAAGGCTTTAGATGCTGGGTTCAAGAGTATATGCATATGCAACGCATTTTCTTTATGTCCAAGCAGTTATTTGTTTAATCGAAATGAACTTATGATATAGTGGTATCATATTTGTTTTAGATTAAATGTCAGACTCTGTGATCTATTTATCTTAACATTTATTCCATAGCGAATATTGGGAGGCTTCGGGAAAAAATATCAGCATAACACTGCCGCATTTTATTAATATACATGTACCAAGCCCGGAAAGTGAGCGCTTTCTATTGCCTGTTTCTATGATTTTTTTGATGATTTTTGGAACTGTTTCGACCGTGTAGTTTTGTTTGTTTGCTTTTGTTTTTGTTTTTGCTCGTTTTTTGTTCATATTCCTTAACTAATATTCCTTTTTGACTATGGTTGATCATGCATGACTTGTGTGGTGATACAGATTTTGGATCTGTTCAGACAGTATGGTATTTTATGTTTTCCATTTTATTGCAATAAATGCACTCAATACGTACGTAAACGAGTATCAAAGTAGAAGTATTCATTATCATAGTCTAGTTCTATTATGTGA
This sequence comes from Bathymodiolus brooksi, assembly GCA_963680875.1. Taxonomy (NCBI): domain Eukaryota; kingdom Metazoa; phylum Mollusca; class Bivalvia; order Mytilida; family Modiolidae; genus Bathymodiolus; species Bathymodiolus brooksi. The sequence goes on along the minus strand of OY804583.1, from coordinate 120,368,241 downwards.
ATGAAATCTCCAAAATCTGTTATCTGAATATCCATCACTTTGTCATTGACACTTGTATGGTCACCAATAGTTACGCTGTCAGGAGTCATACCAAATTGTGGTGGTCCCTCTAAAATAAGAAAATGCAAAACAAAAATAATAAGTATGAAAAACACTTGCATGACCGCATCATGCCATGGAGAGTTAATGTTTTGTCCCATAAAACTAGTTTAACACCGCCGCTTTTATTGAAGTGCCTATACCAGGTTAGGGCAATGTGTGGTCATGTGTTTATGTATCGATTTTTCCTCTATTGCTATGATTTTGGAACTTTTCCGACAGTGTGATATTGTTTTTGTTTTTCATTTGATTTCAATTACTAGCACATGTATAATGAAGGACAATGGTGGTCGAGGGCTTAATTGTGTTGCCTTCTGTCCAGAAGCAAATTATTGTCCCTTCAAATTAATACCAAAATATCAAAAATTCTAAAATGAGGAAGAACTATTTACTTTAACATTTCTTTGATTGATTATTAATTAGGAAAAGAAGGTGATGGACATAAATTCCATCAATATCAACAAAACGAACAATCACCTCTCATCTTAACTGAACTCACTGAACACAACAAGACCACTACAAATGACGTTAAAAATCCAGGTCCTTTCTTGGGACAGACACAATATTTCACATGTCCACTAAGTTACTTACTAACTGTAGAGGTATAAGACATGGTGTAAATTCTGCTTGACTGCTGGGGTAAGTATTCTACGTTGATCTCATCTCCAACATTTGTAGAGTTCATATTAGTCCGTAGTATCGTCGTCGGACATGGCTTCTTTGATGGCAGGCAGTCATAGTACTCAATGATGCTATGTCCACCGGCGTGCCTGAAATAAGAATTGCATGATTAATATAGTTAAGACAATCTGATTAAATATAATGGAAAATAAAAATAAAAATATCACACTGATGGATCCGGAACAGCTTCAAAATTCAATCGAAAAGTCATAGAACGATAGAAAGACAGAGGCAAAATCGATACCACAATCACACATTATATATACTTGAGGGTCACTTTCGTGGATTGAAAAATAGGCTGAAAATGAGCAGAAAACTACTGAAAAGGTCATACAAACTCATTTAACGCCACATTGAATGGCTTAGAAATGAGAAATAGAAACAAATTGTCTATATGGTCTTGTGGGTGTGTTGGTTATTGTTGTACTACATTCTTACATTCAGTACTATCATATGTTAAAATTATAATAATTACATACCATCCAATAATATCTCCTGTGTTGATTAATATCCTCTCATTTTCAGGTACATTGTACGTTGTTTGTTTGTTAACGTCTGTTGCTATTGTGAAATATAATATAATACATATTTACAAGTAATGTATAGTAAAGACACAAAAATGTCAGAGTGAAAATGAAATACATGTTTAATAAATATTTATATATTACATTATGCTTTGCATTATAAACTTAGATATCTAATTTCCCGTGCACTATGTGTTTCTAGAATAACCTTCACCTTGTACATTCATAGTCAAAAGATTAGAAATCCAAATAAGGTAAAAGTTTTTCTGAGCAATAAAACTAAAGGATCTAAACAGGATAACCCAAAACGACCTAAAGTTACATAATGCTTTGGAGAGATTGAACTTAGTTTTAATCATTTACATTATTTAGAAACTGCAAATTTCAAAGATAAATATATTTAATAAGCCATATCAGTGTTGAAGCACTGACTGTTGTGCGAGCGGTTATTAACAGAACAAGATACTATATACAGTGAAACATGTTCAAACAGAGTCCTGAATAAATCATTATGAAAATAAAGTCAACATGTAGGACATCTTTGTATTTTGAGCCCAATGACATATTGTATCCAGGGTCAATGTTTTTTCCACATAATGCTGCCTCCTTTTATTGAAAAGTGGCCCTCTCCAATTTTAAAGCTCTTGCTGCTTAGATATATTCGTATACCTTAGCTTTATTACTCAGCAGATGTAATAATTGCAGGATAAATTGTCATATTAACTTTACCTTTAACAACTATTTTATTAGTCCCAACAACTTTGTACATATTGATGCCAGTCTTTCTCCATACACTGAATGTTACAGTCCCTGTCTTTACAGGTATATAATACCACATGGTAATCTGTCCACAACAATGGATAGTATTTACTGGATCTAGGAGAAGATATCCTGTTCCTAGATGTAACAAATATATAAACTATTGTTATATAACGTCCACTTAGCACAAAATTATAAAGCTGGGCTTCATATTAATCTGGTATAGTTAGCTTAGAGGGTTAAGGTTATGGGGTTTAACATCACTTTCAACAATATTTCAGCTATATCTTTGCAGTCAGTTTATTAGTGGACGATACCATAGTACTCAGAAAAAAACAACTGACAAACTTTATCACATAATGTTGTATCGAGTACTCCCGGCATGCATATTTGGTATGAAAATGCAGTGCGGGTGTGACTGGTGCAGCCAATTGAGCAATTTTCTTTTGCTATGTTATAGCGAAAACAAGTTTACATTTCAATGAGATGGTGATAATTGTGTCCGCTGTACACTAGAACAACACTTTTAGTTAGAGTTGTATAGAGCTAGCTCACTAGAACTACTGTTCGTGGCAACTGGATCGCCTGCAGCAATGCATATATAGTTAAACTATAAAAAATATGCACAGACTCGCTTCCACTGAAAAAGACCATACATCATCATAAAAATGAATGACAACATAAACATAGACAGTACAATAGCAGTGTCAATGTAGCAATGTTTGTAACATACCATTGCAGGAATCTGTCTTTAGTTGTAAAGATGCATCTTGTCTATTATAAAACTTCTGATCACCATAATCTAGAACAAAAATATAACAACATAAATTACACGTGAAATATGCACAAATATAGATACACATGTACAAAGGGAATGTGGCCGAGAGGCCAAGGGCCCTGGACATAATGCTAAACGATTGGTGCTGCAGTCTATCATTAGTGCTAGATCAAATCGCTGGAGTGTCAACAAAGTTTTATCAGAACACTGTTGGATTAAATTTGCAGACGTATTAAAAAGGCTTAGCATTTTATTATGAACACAAACTTTCTCACTGGAAAAAACAATTTCATTATAATGTAAATTGTTTGTTTTTCACAATATTATATTTAAGGTGTCGCCTTATTATCAATTTCACATCTACAGGGGCAATCAATGCTACTCCATGGTTGTCATCTTAAACTTGTCGACCGCTAAGAAACATTCATTTCTCCAATGGCAATGAATGTGTTCCCTTTTATATATCACGATCTGGTTCACCGTTACGATATATTCATATCTCAAAAAACAATGGATCCTTTACTTTTTACGTAGATGTTTTTCTTTCCTCTATCACTGCCACGACTTTTATCGGACTTGACTGTATATATGATTTACACAGTGCGTGTCTTATGGAAGCAAGATCTGCGTACCCTTCACGAGCACCCGAGTTCACCCCCATTATTTGGTAGCGTTCGCGTTACTCATCTTTCTAGTGTACTGTATTGTTTTTTGCTTTGTGTCCTTTCTGTGTTACTTTTTTCCTAAATAAACATTAGGAAAAAAGTAACACAGAAAGGACACAAAGCAATACAATGTTATGCGTTCCCGCCCATGGTTAGGTGTACTCGATACAACTGTGTGTGATCACGTTTGTAAATGAATCGCAGAAGGTTGGTAAATTTCTCTGATTATTTTACCAGTAAAGCAGACAAATCACGATAAGTCCGAACTACTCATAGCATATAGCCTTAATTTCATTGTAGTAAGACCGGTCTTTTTTCGACCACTGCATTGTATGTCTTTCCATGCATGGCTTCTGACTACATCATTAGTATATTATTTAGTAATCTTTTCTGATGCTTCTTTTACTAATTAATCACAAATGAAGTAATTTAAACTTAACACTCACGAGAACATTCTTTTTCGTTGCAATCTCTTGATTCGGTTGATGATCCGTCACATTGGACTGTTACAAATCCGCTATTACACGAGCGTGTTCTTGTCTGTATACCTGTTACACAGGTGCCTGAACAGGTACGCCATGGCTCCCAACTACTCCAAGGAACTTCTACAGCATGAACAAAACCATAGGTTTATTAATGATTCGACTAACGTTCAGCTTTCTAATCTTGTAGTTTAAAGTTTGTTGACGATTCATTTAATGTTTTAATCCCTTTCTAATATAGGAATATTTAATTTCTTAAGTCATTACAGTAGGGACTGCAAGTCAAAATTCTTCTTAGAATATTTGGTTAAAATCTATTGCCATGTTTAAGAACTTTTCAAGACCAACAAAAGAAAAGAAAAAAACGGATTGAAAATTGGTTGAGATTTGACGAAACTATTTACATTCAAAGTCGTCAATAACAGCACTATTCTTGGAAAATGTTAGAAATTAACCTCAAGTGTAACTTTCAACCATTATTAATTTAATAACATGTTAACAATACAGACAATCATATAGTAAATTTTAAACACCTCAAGACATATAACAAATAAAATAAAATACTTCTAGCATATCTCTTATCCATAAAGATACAAGGGCTGTTGAAAATCCTGAAAACAATTACTTGGACTTAGTCATTTTCGCGATGGCACCACAATATTTATGCATTATATTGGCTTTCAACACATTTCTTAGCACCTGTCTTACCCAACTGGTTATGGATATGTATATGATAAATGATTATTTCAAAAAGCAAGACCTAGGGTATCCAGAAATGTACTCTACATATATTTATGATAAAGATGAAGACTAAAATGGCTACCACAAAATGGCTTCCAAGGTCTCTTTTGCTATTGCAAAATGGCTTTTCCAGCAATTTTTGAAGATGAATATGCAAAAACCAGAAGGACCAAGACCTAAAACTGTGATTGACTGTACAGAATGTCACCAAGACATATGCAACGGATTAGAAATATGAATATATGGGTGGAATCAGAATAAAAAGCTGAATAATTTGAATATAATTTTATTGATAAAAATATTTTTTCTTTAATGCAATAAATTCACAAACATTGACTATCGTCACCACAACGACGAAGTTCATAGCGATTCACATAATGACGTTGAACTCCCTAATGACGGATTTTTTACCAACGAAAGCTAGATGAGAAACAGGGTCGGTAAATCGGAATAGATTTACGAGTGGAGAAATGACCTCGTCAGGAAAAACAACATATACTAATAAAGGACGACCATTAATTTACTTGAAAGTTGATGAATAATTGGGAATAAGTCTCTTAGATGTATCAACACCAACTTCTTTAATCTTAAGACTAATTGCTTACAAGTAATAAATTCTAACTTCTTACAATTAATACACGCAACAAAACCCCCAAGAACAAAAACAAATAATAATCAAAAATCAAATCAAAGCAAATTCAAAAAACAAAGAACAGAGAACAAAACAATATATGCCAACACCCCAAGAACAATTCCGATATCAAATAGACAAAATCGTTGATACAGATGGTAATTCAACACTCGCCATCCTGACTTGGTTAACCTTTACGGAACATATGTGTCACAATGATCAGGGATATGTTTCACTTGTCGAAAACACTTTCCGGTTGTTTCCTCATTCGTGGCTTATCACCGGATTTGTAACTAGAGTAACACGACAAGTGCCACAAGAGGAGCAGGAACTGCTTACCCTTTCGGAGCACCTGATTTCACCCCCGATTATAGTCGGGTTCGTGTTACCCGATCTTTAGGTTTATGTGTAATGTTTTGAAGATCATTGTTTGTCTATTGCCCTTTTCTTTGGCCATTGTGTTGTCTGTGCTTCATCAATTTACGGATTATAGTTACCCAATTGGTATCTAATCTTCCATTTCTTCTTCGCAACATACGTATACATGGCCATTCACTCTCCAGGCTTGATACAGATACTTCAATGAAAAGGCGCGTGTTAACTACTATAATTTCTATCGACTTCTGTTGTTGTCGTTTTTGTGTTCATATAGAACACCATTACATTTGAACTGTGTGATTAAAAAGATAGGCACGACCACCTGGTGATTGTTATGGATATGTTTCCTTCTATGCTGAAGTACAATGTCAGACCGCCAACAGGTTTCAATTTTGAAAAAGATGTTATGATTTCAACATTAGTTAACATGTCATTCCATTATATTAATTTGCATGTTTGTTGAAATGAAGTTATGACACCGCTGGAAAAGGGGGAAACCAAGACCTATTTCTAGTATTGTTCTCTGTTTATGTATTGTAGTGACTACCCCTGTGCACAGCCTATAATATACATTATCACATATTTTATTGCAATATGTTCGTTTTTGCATGTCCAATAATCATAGATTAATACATGGCCTTTTTCATATTGCCAATGCGTTCAGCACGAGACCTTAAAATCGGCACCGAGGGCTTTAGCCCGAGGGACGATATCAGTCGAGGGCTGATGACAAGGCCAAAATGAAAAAGGCCATGTATTAATCTATTTATCACATATTTTGCCAGGGCAGAAAACATGTTATTGCCCTTCACAAGAGGACAATCATGTTATTGCCCCCCGTAAAATGTTATTGCCCAGGAGGCAAATAACACACCGCAAATTATGCTTTTATTACACATGCAAATTCGGCGTTATTTCAATAAAATATGTGATAATAGCTAGAAGTCAGTGTTGGGTATTTGCACTGAGTCCGTTTTTGCCCTCAAGTATCCGTATTTGCCCTCGAATTTCTGGTATCTGCGCAGTGGTCTCAACGATTCTATGACAAAATGCAAGGACAGATGGTGCATCAAGATATTCATAAAATCATATTTCAATCGCATTAACACACTTCAACATATTGGAATACAGTTTAAATAATTTGAAATGGAAGAATTAGCTAAAATGTATACGTCGTGTAGAATAGGAATTTCCATTCAAATGTCAACGTCTTGGCTAGATTTTACAAACTCATTCTAACGTCATTGTACAGATCGACATTGTTTGATATCTGTTTGAAACCAGATTCGAAGCAAAAATATTTGCAAGTTGAGCAAAGCAACTCTCTGAATGATTACTTTTCGCAATTTGTCAGTTCAAAGATCTGTTCTGCAATATAAAGGTCAATGTTTGAAAAACTAGAACAAAGTAGCCACTAGTATCTAAGAACAAAACACTATGCCAGTACCCATCCCCATTATATTCGTGCAATATACCTCTCATACTACACAGTACACACTCTAGTACACAGTTCATATTATTATTAATTATTTTGAAAAATAATTAATAATGAATGTGAAACAAATGACTTACTGATACACTTGTATATATAATCAAGTCCTGTGCATGGTTTTTCACATGATACATTTAAGCTTGAGTCTGTTGCAGTAAAATCACATGTTGTTTTGTTGTTACATTTATTCTGCAAATTCGGTTTTGCATTACGAAAGTAATAGTCTGAAGTACTACCGCACTCCGTATTATACGTTTCCCATAGGGCTTTCAGCAGTTGTATGTATCCGCCTGGACAAGTCCAATTCAACTGAATATTCCAACATGCAATTCCATAATCTATGAGAGAAGAACACACTAAGAAGATGAAAGCATTAAATATTGTCACATTGTCATATTGTCGTTATAATGGTCCTTCTATTTGTGCAACATTCGCGCAATTGAGTTTTTTCTTAGCAGATAATAGTTTCATAATAAGAGAAATACCAATTATTATAGGTATCCATCGACCGACGTGAATTCCATTCACCAAGAAAAAACTGCTTTTTGCATCGGCTAGAATGCATCTTCACTTTATCAAAATCTGAAAAAAGGGGTTGCATAGTGTACAAGGAGCGTGGCACTCTCTAAGCACACTGCACTATGGTTCACGATGAGGCTTTCCGCATAGTAACCTGATAGGTCACCCATCGAGGGGGAACCTCCTAAAAAAGAGTTGAAGATACCAAAGGGGTAACCAAAATCCGCATATCGAAGAAGAACAGACAACACAATGGCCAAAAGAAAAATTACAAAAAGACTTAATGGTCAACAACACCATTTTAAAGATTGAGTAACATGAACTCCACTTAAAAACGGAGGTGAACTCAGTAGCCCTGGAAAGGAAAACAATTCCTGCTCCAGAAGTGGCATCCGTCGTGTTCCTATTGCTACAAATCCTGTGCTAATTGTCATGAATGAGAAAATGACGGCATCACGATTACAACAAACATGTTCATGGTCATTTTTGACACAGACATGCTGTAACGGTTAACCAGTGGTGACAACTATAAAACTTTCAAAATGCTTTCAACATAACCACCAGGAACCCGTTCTACCATCTTAGCATCAACCTTGTATCAAGGAAATAATGATAGGACCAAGATATACCGGTATACAAGATGCGAATACTGTTAGACTGTTTCTATACTATACATACAAATGGAAATTTCTATGTGTAGGTCACAGTATGAAGCAGGCCTATTTGTGTCTGTTGTATTCTTTATTTTAAGATCAAAAGAGATAGATGCGATCACCAAACTTGGAATCATTTAGTGAAAGGTCATCATCTATATAGAGGAACTAATAAAAACCCCGTTATAAATTACAGTCGTGAAGAACGTTATTTAAAACATCATATAAATTGGCACTCCAGCTCTCGTATTACGGGATGAGATGAATCTACATATATTGATAGTATATATTTAAAGCCTCTACTGACCATTGTGAACAAGCATACGGTTGAACTTTGTTTTATTTTAACTTAAAATTATATTGCATTCTGTTCTTTTTCTGATGAACTTACAGACACAATTGCTTTCATTGCACACATCCTCATAGTACGACTCTCCAACACAGGACGCTCCTCTTACATTTGGTAATGGATTTGTACAACTTCTTGTATACAATTGTATTCCTCCACCACAGGCAACACTACAAGTTGAGTTCCTAGTCCAATTTGACCAACCTCCATTTCCTACAATACAATAAGCTTTATCTAGAGTTAGAAAGAAGCCAACAATTATAGCACAAGCTTTAGTGAGCTTTTAAATCCGACATAATAATATATTTGTACAAACAATAAAAAATGCATACAACACAATAAAGTTAAAAGCACTGTCAAATTTAAAATCCATTGATGAAATTTAAAACCTACCTAAAAAATATGAAAAAGTGCAATAAATAATATACAAATACAATTGATGTTCATTGAGATGCATGTCACGATGAAAAGTAATTCCGTTGAAATCAGGCTTAATTTTGGTTATGTATTTATATATTATTCATGCAGACTAAATACTTAAAATAATAATATTAATGATAGGCTTAGCTATCATTGTAAAGTGTTGTCTAAATTAAAAACAATCCTTTTTAATAGATAAAAATAGATTTGTTCATCAGAGAAAGTCAATGGTGATGTATATATGTGTCTGGAGTATTCAATTATGTTTCTACGATCTTCTGATTGGATTGTGGAACTGTTCTGAGAGTTGTGTGGTATCTTTTTCTTTATTTTTATTATTATTCATTTTATTTTTTATCATTTGTTTTCATTACTATATGCATGTATTTTTATTGTTTGAAAATACAGTGGTACAGCATTAACAGGAAACGTTTCTGTTCAATGAAAGACATCTAGCCCGGAATCTTAATTTACAAGGGATTCGTCACGGCCGCGATCTTATCATAGTTGGAATGATATTTACTGTTGCAATGAGTTTTGATTCACCACTAGAGTTCTGAATTCGGTTCGAAAGGCAACACGACTTTATGTGATAAGATTAGCTAGCTACTTGCAACCAGCAGTCAGACGTTTTTCTTTCGGGTAACTTCTACCCTCATTAATCAATATATAAAACTGAAAGTGACGACCTAACTGAAATATTGTAGATATAAAAACGTAGATATCAAATTTAGTGCGCACTACGCATCCAAGGAATAACCTTCATCAGGTACCCTCATAGTAAAACCTTGGAAAACCAATTGAACGTGATGTTAAACACCAATAACCTACCATAATTTACAATAATATATATAGCATATGTGAGGTGAAGTGATAGTGTTTTGTAGATCATTGTTTGTTCTTGGGTAACACGAATGCATTATTAGGTCCATGACTAAATAACACTGAACTGTATTTAACCCCCTTTATTAGTTATACAAATCAAAATCACACAATTGCTTGATAAGATGAATTAATGTTTGTATGAAATAAAACTTACGTTTACGTTATACGAAACTTGTAATGAGGCCTTCCCATCAGCCCCACATGAACTTCCGACGTTGCTATTGGTAACATAAAAACTGCATGATCTATGACCGTCACACAAACTTTGGATGCCGTATTTATCACTATGAATACACGTGCTGTAGTTATACAGAACCGAGGATAGTTGTATGGTTTCGTTATATTCATCTGAACAAGTCAACATGGCTCTATCTCCTTCTACATATTGCATTGTGAATGGATCTGAAAATGAAAATAAAACCAAATCAAACTTTACTCTGAGTAAGCGATTGCTGTTTAACGCCACGTGAGTAATATTTCAGCTGTATCATGGCGACAACAAGTTATATTCGATCAGTTTATAATGATGTTAGCTTTGCACTAGACCAACACGCTTAGATATTTATAGTGATAGCTCGGTGAAACAAGAGTATGTGGTTAGAAATGTCGCTCAATTAGGAAACATTATCCCAGTTGCGAACAAAACAGTATTTGCTTTTACTACTTAATGTTGTGTGTTAGAGCAGAAGCAGAAACAATCAATCAATTTCAGTCTTTGTTTGACCCCACAGAGGCCTGAACCCACGCTTCCTGTATTGCCTTAGTACAGGAATGTAGATAAAATAAAATGGCCGGGTTAAACTTGTTGTATGGACCAAAACCTCCTCTATTAATGAAATGATAATATTACTAACCTGAACAACGATATGTTATTCCCAGCTGTGTTGTAGATTCGTTTGGTGAACATGCTGAGTTATGATCTTTAATCAAATCTATCAATTCAAACTCACACTTAACTTTATTATCACACAAATTTGAAACCTCTTTTAGAATATCCTCATCAGTGTCATTGCAGACAATCGAGTTGAAATCAACGCTGACAATTTTGATAGTTGCTGCATATTCGCAGACGTACAATTCAAAAAGGCGAGACCTCCATCAGATATCAGTTTGAAGCGCGTGTCTGGAACGAAAATACGAAATGCGGTCGTTAGTACTACGTATGCACAGGTAACATAAAAACAAGCTTATATGTAAATGCTCTCGATTCCTATTACAAATAACATCATATGGAATGATATATGCATCGCATTGCTCACGCGGTTACACAGCAACTCTGGAGAAACACAAAGTTATTTACACATTGATATAACGTTGAAATGACATGGCGGAGTTGCATCAACATTGTTTGAACGTTAACATTACATCATGTGCCTGCTTAAGAATTGGCTGCCATTGTAGTTTGATACACGCTATACGACATATGTCATGTTTGTCAGGAACTTGTTCTAGGGGCGCCGTTTTCTCCTGTTGCTCAGGTTCCCCAACACCACATCAACAGCTATTTTATTGAAAGTTATTTTTAAGCACCGGTCAATTAAACCTTTATCTGATTATGTGCAAGATATATCAAATGTCATGTGACCTAACTAAATCTTTCACATTTCCATCCTTCCGGAAAGATACACTTAATCAATAAAAACGTAGATAAATGTATCTAAATTAGTGCGCACGACGCGTTTCCGGAATAACCATCATCAAGTACGCTCAAAGTCAGCAGATTGGAAAATCAAACAATTCAAAGTTTTAGCAGCATCAAAACCAAAGGACCTAACAAGGATAACCAAAATCTGCTAAGGTAATTTATGCCTGAGGGAGGATGACATTAGTTTTATTAATAATTACATTATTTAGGACCTGTGAATTTCAGTAATTAGACAACATTATTATGAAAAAACTGATGAAACGTGCCAATCTGGGTCACGGGTCACTGTAATCGGACGGCTGTATCGAGAAACAAATACGGTGTTGAAAAAACTGTTGATACTCATAAAATATTGATAAATGCAATAAATTGTTATGTTTGTCTTCAAGAAATATGATGGACAAAACCATGTATGAAGCCAAATAATTGAAACTTTTGTGAGTATTAAATCCAAAGAGCCTAACAAGAATAACCAAAATCAGCTACGGTAATATATGCCTGAGGGAGGATAACATTAGTTTGATTAATATTTACATTATTTAGGAACTGTAAATTTCAGTAATAAACATAGTAATAAACCATGTCATTGCCGAAGCACTGACTACCGGGCAGATGAAACCCTCGAGAACTAACAGTTCAACAACAGAGGAATCGAACAAGTGATAGTCATGAAAACGTAGATATCACAATTAGTGCGCACGACGCATTTCTAAAGCAACCTCATCAGGTACGCTCAAAATTAAAAGATTTGAAAACCAAATAATTTCAAGTTTTGGGAGCAATAAAACCATAGGGCCTCAGCAGGATAAATTAACATTTATGATATATTTGACAATCTGCATTGACGATGTGAGCAATGCTTTATTTACCAGCACGTGTCTTCATATTTTTTTGTGATTTCGTGCAATTTAATTTATAGGTTAATGGATTGATTGATTGATTTACATCACTATTTGCAGATATTGTATCCATAGCAAGGTTAACAATGGAAGAAGGAAGGGAGATATACGATGGAGTTTAACATGCACCAAGAAAACTGACCGCCATGAAATAGGTAAAATATTGTTGAACGTGGCGCTAAGCACTATTACCCTAACCATAACACATAGATTACTATATCACTGTAAAAAATAAATAATACAAACATGAAAACATTATTTTTAGATTATAAAAAAGAACAATAAAATGTAGATATCAACTTTAGTGCTCATTGTACGTTTCAAAAATTGTGTTTGTTTGATGGTGTTTAACGCCACTTTCAACAATATTTTAGCTATATCGTGGTCGTCTGTTTCATTGGTGGAGGAAACCGGAGAACCCCGAGAAAACCACCGACCTGTCGCAAGTCACTGAAAAACTTTATCACATAATGTTGTACACCTCGCTCTGATCGAGATTTGAACTCACAATATCAGTGGTGATAGACACTGATTGCATAGGTAGTTGTAAATCCAACAACTATGCCACCAGGGCCACAACGGCACCTTGTTTCTGAAATAACCTTCATCAAGTATCCTCAAAGTCAAAATATTTGAAAGTGAACGCTTTTACGAATTAAAATATGTCATTGAAATATATGCATCAATAACGATCTTTGATCTGTGAACAAAAAACGATTTAATATTACATAACAAAGGTCCGGTATTGTGTACGGTTTAATCCTGGTTTGCCCACATTTAATTACAGTTAAATAAACAAAAACGACAAAGGGTTTACTGACCATAAAGTTGTATAGTCTGTTCCAAATATATAGGTGTCAAATTATGTTTCTGTGTATATAAGAAGATTTGTTTTCACTGTGTAGTTTCTTTTTAATATATAAATGTGTAAAGAAAAAGATGAATAATATATCTTTATATACTTTAATATTACTTCATTGAAGTCAGTTACAATTAATTTGAACAATAAATATAACAACATTGAAAGTAATCTTTAAACTTTACCAATATATCAGACAATCATAGCACATATAGTTTATTGTTATCTTATTTAAACACTATTACCCTAACCATAACACATAGATTACTATATCACTTTGTAGAAAATAAATAATGCAAACATGAAAACATTATTTAACAACTTATTAAAAACACTGCTGGAACGTGCCAATCTGGGTCACGGGTCACGTAATCGGGCGGCTGTATCGAGAAACAAATACGGTGTTGAAAAAAACTGTTGATACTCATAAAATATTGATAAATGCAATAAAATGTTATGTTTGTCTTCAAGAAATATGATAGACAAAACCATGTGTGAAGTTTTATGACGAAATATCTCCGATTTCTATGTAAATTTACGAGTTGAAGTTGCGGCTGTATCGAGAAACAGATACGGTGTTGAAAAAACTGTTGATACTCATGAAATATTGATAAATGCAATAAAAGTTTGTTTGTCTTCAAGAAATATGATAGAAAAAACCATGTGTGAAGTTTTATGATAAAATATCTCCGATTTCTATGTAAATTTACGAGTTGAAGTGGGGAAACACCCACAGGTAATTTTAGCGATGTATTTTTTATCTTGGACAAGAATAATGAGTATCCTGATTGGATGACCGACTTAAAACACACTGACTCCGCATGGTAAAAATATGGATGTAAAAGGAATCTATATTATATTTATTCATTTGTTTGATTCTGGAATATTGTTGATCATTGATTTAAACAAGAAAAAAGGGAAAAAGGGGTGGGGGGTGAATTTTATTTGTGAATTTTACAGTTAAATAAATGTTAAGTTTCGACAGTTTAAAGAGAAAAATAAAAAAATGTTGCGACTAAAGCTTAAATCAGCATTAAAAATTGAACAAATATCAGTGGTTTTGCAAATGAGACTTATTTTAAATAGAAAATCTGAATTTATTATTTATTAATTTATTATTAATGATTCAATTGTATATCCCTTGGGAGGGGGAGGGAAGCTATGATGAAAATTTGAAATAAAAACACAGGACCGAACTTTAAGCAAAAATAATAATACAGGATTAGTTTTTTATTTAAAAAATCCAGGACCCCTATGTCCATGAAATCTTTTTCTTTTAATGTTAATCATAAGAAATATTGACATCCACACTTGCCTTTTGGACAGCACATTTCTGTGTCCACACTTGTTTTAGATTATAAAAAAACCTAATAAAATGTAAATAGCAACTTTAGTGCTCAATATATGTTTCAGAAGTTTTGTTTGTTTGATGGTGTTCAACGCCACTTTCAACAATATTTCAGCTATATCGTGGTGATCTGTTTTATTGGTGGAGGAAACCGGAAAATCTCGAGAAAACCACCGACCTGTCCAAGTCACAGACAAACTTGATCACATAATATTGTACACCTCGACCTAATCGAGATTTGAACTCACAACATCAGTGGTGATAGGCACTGATTGCATAGGTAGTTGTAAATCCAACTACCATGCGACCACGGCCACAACGCCACCTTGTTTCTGAAATAACCTCAAGCATCCTCAAAGTCAAAAGATTTGAAAGTGAACGTTTTTACGAATTAAAATAATGTACTCGTATGTCATTGAAATATATCATATTATTTACATTTTGTTTATTAGCTTGAATTGCATGTTGCTTAAACAATTACCTGTTGTAATACGATTTAATAAACACAGCAAAGGGCCGGCATTATGTACAGTTGTTGATGAAGTTAGTGGCTATTCAATACTTCCTTGTATCAGTTTTTATTTCTATTTTTGGTGTATGACATTTCATACTTTACATGAATATTTATGGATAATTGGTCACGTATAATTATTATAAACAAAATATTGTGTTCTTTTTTAAATTTGATTTGGTAAAAAAAAAACTAAAAACAAACACACAAAAAAACAAAAAAAAACAAAACAAAACCAAACAAACAATTAAAAAAAAAAGACAAAACACAAAAAATACAAAAAACAAAAAAGAGAAAAACCAACAAAAAAATAAATACAAAAACAATAATAAGAACAAACAAACATCAAAAATATAAAGCAAAAGAAACCCAAACCAAATGGAAATCGAACTAAGAAAAAAAAAGAACAAGCAAAAGTAATCAGACAAAAGCAAACAAACGGAAAACAATAAATTTGCAAATAAGAAAAAGGGAGAAGAGACAAAAACAAATAACGATAAGAAAGAGTAAGAACAGAATAACTATTAATAAAGACAGAAAGAAAGAAGTGTGATATATGACCTTTTGTCTATCATTAGGTTATTGTGTTATTTACATGTACTATTCAGATAAAAAAAAACGACGCTTAATACACCAGTTACTTTATATATATATAAGAAGAGAAATCGTTTTTGCTATATATATCGGATATGGCAGATTGGTCTAGGGCGCTGGACATAAGGCTAAACGATTGGTGCTGCATTGTATCAATGCTGTGAGTTCAAATCCCGTCGAGGGAAGAACAAAATTTGTCAACTCAAATATCGAATTCTAACACTGTTGGATTATATATATACTAGTAAGGTGTTTCTGTGTGATTAAATATTTTGATTAGTAAATGAACTTGATACATTAAAAAAAATTGAAAAAAAGAAGATAAATCCGTTTTGTTATATATATGAGTGTTTATCTTAATTCATTCACATTTTCGCTTTTTCTATACATAAGCGTTTCCCTCAATTCCTTTACATAAACACAATTGTTTTCCACTTGGGATGGACATTTTCTCGTTCACTTTTCCTGTTGTAAATTTGATAAGGTATAATCTTTTCAATAATTATTACAGTTTACAATAATGTTTACCCCCCCCCCCCCTCACATATAACACCCCAATAAATTGAAACGATGGGGTAATTAGCAAAATATATATTAAAAACATATGTAAAATAAGCTATAAAACTTACTTTCATCTGCAGAATTCCACGAGAAGAGAGTAACATATAAAATTAAGTAGAACCACATTTTGTTCACCATTGCTACGCCACCTTTAATATAACAAGAAGACTTTGACTTGGTATTAGTAACACCGAAGGTGGCTAGAGTTTCACGACCTAGTAATAGATTGATATCAGAAAAATATCTAAGTTTTCTTATATTCTTTAAAAAAAACACCTAAGGCAAGTAAAGTGAATTAATATCTTTGAAATGCTATGTTAATAAAACAAATATATAAAAATGGGAAAAAAGAGCATTCTCTTCATCCAAGCTACTTTCTGTATTAAAGAGTAAGTACAATGTACAGTTCATCAGCTTTTCTGAGCATCTGCCTACCTAAGTCTGTATATTTATTATTCATTGTAATGACTGAACACAAACTTGAAGTGTTGAAATGTAATTCTTCAAATATGTTTATGTTAATACAAGATAACATTAACTTTACAAAATATATAGAACAATTGAACACGTGACAGAATAAGCTTCTGCCAAATTATTGTCATTCATAGTTTGTTTATTAAATAGTTTGACACACAGTATGTGATTAATTATATAGTCACTATTAAAACAGTAGCTTTGTAGTAAAGTCTTAATACAATTTTATGGATTAAAAATCGAACCATTTCAAGAATGGTTGACCAAAACTGATTTTAAGACTTTAAAACATGCAATATTATTACTTAGATTTTTTTGTGGTCATCAGATTAAATCAGCTCATTTTCATATTAACACAAGTCAAATAGTAGAACACCATTGTAAACAAAGAGGTCATCGTTGTCTGAACAGTTATTTCTGGTTTTATTTGATGTGCTGAGTATTTAAAACCAAAATACAAATTCTGTAATGTTCCAGTGTTTATAATTTAATTTTTTTTTGTTTCTTTGCAGAAGCTGTGCGAAAGAACAGAATGTCCCATAAAGCCACTGATAGTGAAATTGAGGATGTCATAAAAGATTGGTTTCGATTTGCAAAAGATAGGGAGGAAGGTCGAAAGAGAAGAGAGCAAGAAAGTAGACAAAGAATGGCACCATAGAACGTTAATGATGTTTAATGGAATTATCATAATTTTTTTTTATAACATCTGTGTATTCTAATTATCTCATTCCCCTTTTTAGCTCATCTGACCCTAAGGGTCAGGTGAGGTATTGCCATCACTTTGCGTTCGGCGTCCGTCTGTCTGTCCATTAGACGTTTTCAAAAATCTTCTCCTCTGAAACCACTGAACCATTTGTTACAAAACCTTGTCCAAATGATCACTAGGGTATGTAGATTCAAATTTGTGGATTGTTAGCATATATATAAAAGATGTGCATACTAATTGGGTTTTGATTTCCATGACTTTTTTCCCAAGATACAGAATGTTGAAGTTAGTAATGTTTTGACTATAATTTATATGTGGGGTACATAGTCAGTCAACACAACTCAACTCCTCCTACAGTTTTTCAGCTAGGCATATTTTATTTTGCAGATTGTAAGCATATGTATCATAAATGTGTGTTCTCTCTAGGTTTTGATTTCCGTGAATATTAACAATCAACATGCTTTTAATTTCAGCATTAATTTTAGGCTTCTACCTCCAAGACCAGGCAGGTTAGCCTGGGTCAGGGTGGCCCCTTCCAAAATTTTGCTACAAAATAATAAAAGTACATGTATCATATAATGCATAATTAATGCAGCCCCTGCTTTATACACCCTTATCATTTTTATGTGCATGTAATTTCTAATCCCCAACCATGCAAGATGACCAACTTTGAAAGATATAATTTAACATAGGACTCTGTAGGGAAGTACATGTAACAATCTTCTCATTTCAAACCACTGAGCCAGTTTAAACCAAGCATAGCAGGGAAGGTACTTTGGTGATCCACATTGTAAATTGTGTCCATTCACCCTGACCTCAATCTAAGATGGCCTTCACCATGGGACATAGTTATCATAGTACCTGAAGCCACTGAGAAGCCAGGCGAGCGATGCTGAGTGAGCCTCTAGTTAAGTTTGTGAATATTATATGTTATTCAGCTATCAGACAGGGTATATAATGTGACATTCCCGGCTTAGGATCTATATTCCCTGAGGCGCAGCCGAAGGGAATATACATCGTAAGCCGGAAATGTCACATTATATACCCTGTCTGATAGCTGAATAACAGATATATTACGGATTTAACCTTTTTTTTAAATACAACATCCAACTGTATTAAATAAATTAGCCTCTTTTATTTTCATTTTTCGTATCTCTAGATGTCCGTTTCCGTACCTTTGACGTCATTCTTCAATGACGTCAAAATATGTGTCACGTCAAATTTCATGTATTGGGTGTCTCATGAAGGAAAATACTGTACTAAATTTATAAATCAATACAGTTTCATATGTAGTAAATTTTATAAACTTTGTAAATATAACATTAATATATCACATAACAAAACAACGGGTTAACTACATGTAAATAAAACCTTGGTGTAGCCCCATGACGTCAAAAGTTTTCAAGGCTCAACGTTTTGTTTATTTGTTATGGTACAGCCGTGGAACATAGGAGTTTGCTGAATCGATCAGGTATTTGTGACGGAATTAACCGTTGTAATATTTTTTTGTTCATGCAGCCGTTTTGAGTATAAAAACAGCATTTAATTTGGTAAAAATACATTTATTATTCCGTATTATACCATTGATTCAGTGAACCGTAATGTTTTATCGTCCATGTTTTAATCGTTTTTGGGGACTGAAATATATACCCCGTCTGTTTTCCGAATATATGCTGACATTCAGGGCTGAAGAACCAATGAAAATATGTGTAACAAACTAAATTCGTAATATAAAACAATAACATACATGACAATTATTGCATAGTTGATACCATCAATGGCATAGTTTGATTTATACATATGGATTTATTAAGTTTTTGATTTGAATTTTGTTTTGTATTTGTTTTGTTTTTGTTTCTATTATTTAATACCAATGGTAGATTAGTTACTAATGTAATGTAAATCTTACATCAAAATGCATTATATATGAAATATCATGCTGTGTTTGTAACTATTTGTCAATATATAAAGAAGGGATATGGGGTAGACATCGAGCCAACCTCTCATATAACACAAAGTACCAAATGTTTAAAAGTATATTGGTGTTGATTTAAGTCATTTTAATTTCCAATCTTTGGTAATATTTTAGAAATAATTTTGTACAAAGATTTTCTAAACTATGAGTTTGGTAAAGGTTGGAAGAGTTTACATGTCATTATGTCGTAATTCTAATGATGAAGAAAAAGTCTGTCAATTGCCATCCAGTAAGTTCATGAAAATGTATTCTAAGACACCTTCACTGCTTTAACTTTCATCTACTACATCAACATTTGGTAGTTTGTTGGAAGTTTTTATATATGTTTAAAAAAGATATTAATCATTTCTATCAAAAAAGTAATTCCAAAATTAACTTCTTATAATTTGACGCATGATTTAATTCACTTCAAAGCCAGGTTAAATAATGGCTATTCCCGAATTAAATGTCAGGGGGGGGATAGGAAGGCACTTTTTATTTTCACCCACTGTGCATAAAATTTTAAATGATTATGTCTTGTTCTTCTTCAGGCCGATTTTTCAAAAACAACCACCACCTATCAAATTTTATTAGAAGTGCCTTCCACCCACCCCATCCCCCCCCTTAAAAACATTTCTGGAAGAGCCCTAAAGGTTTTGTAAAAGTATTGATGAAAATTCTTATTTATTAAAATATGTATATAAAGATGTACGGCTTGCTATATGTTGATGTATTTTATTGTATTTTATTTTTAAATTGAGCATAACAATAAAGTATTTATATGCCAAGAGTTTTCATAGTATTTTTACTTCTTAATAGACAAAATTTGTGCTTATGATGGAACACAACCATATTGGAGAGATACAATTATTTGATTGCTGTTTGTCATCTTGCTGTTGCAAAACAATGAAACAAAATTAAGTATATAACTTTATTTGACCAGTTTTTTAAACATGATGATGCTCTTACTAAATCGAGGAGATCAGGTTGAAGCAATGTTGGTAGAGTTTTATAAATCTAAGTTTAATGTCGGTTCTGTTTGCCCAGTGTTGGCCTGACAAGATATTTGTATTATAACATTGGACTAACGTTAGCTCACCTACGGGTAGTTCCTTAGTTTCATTGAATGTTGGCTTTTCTTCAGTGGTTGCATGGAAAGCAAGTACTAGTGTTGGGTCATCGTGAGCACAACGGTTGGAGATTTGTATTATAACATTGGGCCAACGTTGGCCCAGTGTCGGTCCTATGAAATATGTGTATTATAATGATGGGCCAGTGTTGGCCCAACGTTGGTTCATAGTTGTCTGGTTGGCTGAATGTTGGCATTTATTTCAGTGGTTGAAAAGCAAATGTTTGGCCAATGTAAAACCAACGGTTGGGGATTACGTTGGGCCGATGAATAAAATCACATTGGGCCAACGTTAATTTCCAACGTTGGCCCAACAAAGTGTACAACAATAAGCCAACGTTGGCCCAAGGGAAGATTGCTATCTGGGTATATACGATACCTGATTTACTGCGCATGACCGTTTCTGGAATAATAAACATCGGGTATGCTCATAGTGAAAGCAAAATAACATTTTGGAAGCAAGAACATAATATATCAGAACTTAAACAGTATAAGTAAAATCGACTAAGGCCACCTATGTCTAAGAACGATTTAATTAAGTTAGTTTTAATACATTTCATTTTCATTATTTAGGAGAAGGGGTTATGGTGTTTAACGCTACTTTCAACAATATATCAGTTATATCGTGTCGGTCAGTTGTATTGGTAAAGGAAAAAGGGGTATTCCGAGACAACGTGACCTGCCACAAGTCACTGACAAACTTTATCACATGATGTTGTGTCGAGTACACCTTGCCATGCCTGTTTTCATCTTAAATCTTCTCCATTTTACATCTAATTTACTAGATACCTTGTACTAGTAGGGACAGATATTATTGTGTAAAAACCACTCTGATTCTACCAAAAAGTTTTCTGAAACTGATATCAACATGCTAGAGTTTTTGATTGACAACATTGACAACATATTTGTTATCTTTGGTGGACGTGTTTTTCAACAGACAGTCAGCATACATATGGGTACAAGCTGTGGTCCTCTTCTCGCCGACTTGTTCCTTTATTCGCATGAGGTAGACTTCATACACGGGCTTTTCAAGAAAAACGAAAAGAAGCTAACCCGATCCTATAATTTCACGTTGCGCTATATAGATGACGTCCTTTCACTAAATAATTCTAGATTTGGTGATTCCGTTAATCGCCACTATCCCATTGAGTTTGAAAAAAAGGATACCACAGATACAGATAGGTCTGCTTTATACCTTGACATGCACCTCGAAATTGACAGTAAAGGACGGGTAAGAACAAAACTTTACGACAAAAGAGAACTTTCCATGTATATGTAGCAATATTGCAGCAGCACCTGCAAATGGAGTATATATCTCTCAATTTCTTTAGAAATGCCTGTACCAAGTCAGGGTCATTACGGTTTTCACAGTTTTCCGGTCGTTGATTGATTTTGTCTGTTTATATACTTATGAGTTCGGTAATTTTGTTATTACCCTTATTGATACGATATTCCAGAACTTGGGGATCCTATCAAGATTTCCTTGATATAGGGTTGCTGCTTACAAGGAAGCTACTGAACCAAAGACTCCTCTTGGTTAAGATGAAGTAAGCAATTCGAAAGTTTTACAGTCGCCACCATGAAATTGGTTGACCGTTATGGAATATTTGTGCCACAAATGACTATGGATATGTTCCACTTGTCGTAAGTACCTCCTGGTCTTTTCCTCATTCATGACTTATCACCGGTTTTGTAACTAGATTAACACGACGGGCGCCAATAGTGGGGCAGAAACTGCCTACCCTTCCAGAGCACCTGAGTTAATCCCCGGTTTTTAGTGGGGTTCGTGTCACTCGATTTTTTAGCTTTAAGTATATGTTCTGGCCATTGTGTTGTTGTCTGTAATTCTTTGATGTAGGGATTATGATTGCCCTTTGGTATCTTCAAACTCTTCTTACAATTACCAGCTCATCGGTCAACGTAGCACTTGTTATTCTGAATTCCAATGAACTTGAATTTTAGATCTTGTGTTTGGTAAGAAGAGTCTGAAGATATCAAAGATGTTCACAAAAGCCGTAAATGGCAGGATAGACAACACAATGACCAATTAAAAAAGGACAAACAATAATCTACAAAGCAATACACAGAAAACTAAAGATTGAGCAACAGGAACCCCATTAAAACTGGGGATGAACATATGTGCTCCGGAAGAGTGCAGTTCCTGTTCCACTAATAGCAACCATCATGTTATTCTTGTTACAAACCAGGTGATAAGCCATGAACGCAGATAGGCGCGGATTGTATTTACAACAAACGGATGAAGAGCGTGAAGATACCAAAGAGGGAATACGGATCCGTATATCGAAGAAGGACGAACTATAGCATAGCAACAACAATAACTACAAAACGACAAACAATTATCTACGAAACATTATATATAAAATTAATGATCGAGCAACAAGAACCCCACTAAAATCGAAGGTAAATTCAGGTGCTCCGGAAGAGTTGGCAGTTCCTGTTCCACTAGTGGAACTCGCCGTGTTGCTCTTGTTACAAAACCGAAGATATTTCATGAATGAGTAAAGGACCAGATTGTGACTGCGAACATATCGGTGTTCATTTGTGACACATATAATTCGTAACGGTTAACCAAGTCATACACAATAAAGGAGATGCGTGTAATAAAAACATAGATATCCAATTAAGTGCACACAGCGCGTTTCAGGAATAACTTTCATCATGTACGCTCAAAGTCACAAGACGGGAAAGCCAAATAATTTAAATGTTTGCGATCAAATAAGCCAAACGATATAAACAGGATATCCAAAGTCGTCTATGGCTGAGTTTCAATAACGTATGTTATCTAGGAACTGCCCATTAACTTATAATAAACCACGCAATGTCGAAGCACTGACTACTGGGTGAATAATACCTCCGTGAACTAAAAGTCCACCAGCAGAGACATGTAACCAGTGATAGTAAAAAGGTTAATATCTAATTTATGAAAAGAACATGTCAACCAATATCAATAAATTGACCAATCTCCTTTCACCTGACCTCTATGATCAGAAAAAGCACCACGTCATATGGTGTTGTAAATCTAGATCCTGGTTTGGGCTATGCACAAAAATGTAGTGGGATTAACACGGTGAATGGGATTCCCAATACCCCTCTTGTAAACTGGATCTCGAACGCAAATTGTCTGACTTAGTGTGTACAGTAACTTATCAATATCAACGACCTAATATTCAATGTATTGTTATAAATTAAAGAAAAAAAGTAGTTGGTACATTGCCTTTAATTGTGTTTTGAATGAGGAAGAGGGAAAATATGTGACAAAATCGTAAAACCGTCATAAAGAGGAAGAAATAAGATAAAAAAAAAATAAAGTAAATCAAACTACAATGTAATAATTAAACAAATAAAGAAAAACATCAATTAATAATAAAAAACATATTGTGGGAACAGTTCCAAAATCCAACAGAAAAATCGTAGAACAAGGCATAATCTATACCCCTATCACACAAATACATGGGCCGTTCTCGTTCCTGGCTTGGTACAGGAATTTCAATAAAAAAAATGTCTGTGCCCGTACTAATCACTCTTTTGGCATTGATCAATGGCGGATATGACAATGAACATAACACGGTTGGCGTTTGTATGTCCCAATTAATTTTCCCAAGGATTTCAGAATATGCGCCATTCCCAAAAACAGGAAAAAGGGAAGATGACATTTATAAATAATACAGCCGTTTTTTCATAGAGATGTTCGCGTTTTGTCATAATACAGATTAAATGTGTTGTTATAGGTGTTTTGATGTCTAGTTTGAGTTAAACCGTACATTGACTGGACTACAATATCTGTAAATAAAAATTGCTCGATTTGTTAGTTTCGTTAGTTATAAAACGAGTGCCATGAATGTAGCAGGATTTACCTACCTATTCGAAACCCCCGGTCAGGGCAGTTCGTGTTTTTATCTTGTATTCATATCTAATCTCATATTTACTAAAGTTGTGACCTCGAATACCGCTCATGACAAGGTGTATTTAATAAAACATTATGCGATAAATTTTGTCAGTGATTTGTAGCAGGTCGACGATTTTCTCAAGTAACCCCGGTTTCCCCCATCAATAAAACTGACTGCCACGAAATAACTGAAATATCGTTGGAAGTGGCGTTGAACACCATAACCCTAAGCCACCTATTACATATTGGTGCTTAACGCCACTTTCAGCTATATCATGGCGACCAGTTTTAGTGGTGGAAGAAGCCGGAATACCCGGAGAGAACCACCGACCATGGACAAGCAACTGGTAAGCTTTATCACTTGCGGCTGCGAGTTGAATACACCTACTTTTGCAATTTACAAAGCCGGGCGCTTTTTGTTTTATGTTCTAAGTTTACACTGCTCAAACGAACATAAATCATTTATGTGCTAAACTGCTTTATTCTTTGCATAGTACACAAAACTGAGCACATACAATTAGTGTACCCTTCTCTCATTTTTGGTCCATTTTAATTAAACAAACGAAGTATATAAGATATTGAAAGGCGCAGTGAGCATCTTTATTTATTACATAAATAATTTACAATTTCTTCTAATTTCAAGTCCATCACTACCATCAATCACAATAGATCTCTCTTAAAGCAAAGCATATTAAAAAGCTCTTTGGTTTGTATTCTGATCCTCTGAGGACTGCACCAAATATTTACAAGTATATATACAATCAGATTGCAATGCTGTAAATATTGTTTACAGGAAAAACAAAAACAAAACAAGATGAACTGTGAGCTAATGCTCACTTATGATACCCCCGCTCTTCGGCAAACAGGAAGTAGTAATCTGATGGGTCCAAAAACGCTTCCCATGATATGGGGTACCTATATGAAGCTTGTGACCAAATATCAGATTTCTGCCATCAATAGTTGCTGAGAAAAATGCGACGAAAAATTAGCATATATGTTCAATGTGTATAAAAATCAACAAAGTCGGCACACAGGAAGTAGGAATCTGAGGAGTCCAAAAGCGCTTCCCACGATATGGGGTACCTATATGGCGTTTGTGACCAAATATCAGATTTCTGCCATGAACAGTTACTGAGAAAAATGCGACAAAAATATCGTGGACGGACGGAAGGACGGAAGGACGGACGAAAGGACGGACGGACGGACAGACAGACGGACAGAGGTAAAGCAGTATGAAAACAACAATATCAGTTTTTAAATTAAACTTTGAGTATACCGCGTGCGTGTGTTGCTGGTCACTGCCCAATCCTCGATAACTTAAATCTCGTGCAGCATGTTCTTAAATACTGATCACCAAAACCGGTTTACTTCCATTGTATATAATACAATAGCAAAAACTCTATGCAGAAATTATTACGCAAACTGCACATAAATACATTTATGTTCTAAATTCACACTGCTCAAACGAACATAAATCATTTATGTGTTAAACTGCTTTATTCTTTGTATAGTACACATAACTGAGCACATACAATTAGTGTACTTTTCTCTCATTTTTGGTTCATTTTAATTAAACAAGCGAAGTATATTAGGTACTGAAAGGCGCAGTGACCATTTCGATGCACAAAGAAAGCCGTTTGCATACATATTTGTATACCTAGATTCTGAGACACAGATAAACGTTTCTGTAAATTTTCTAAAACGTAACCATCTTTGGCTTTATCTGATTTCCATCGACCATGAATTCTGAATAACCTATCTGGCGTATCGTTCTGAGCAGCAGCTGTGGCTCCACCAGATCTGAAACTGTGCATACCGAAATTCGCAAAGTTAAACCCAAACTTGCATATAGCCGAATGAATTATTTCTCTTGTTCTAGTATATGACAGACATGCATTTTTTTCTTTCTAAGCATAAAAAGTCTTAGAACTGTTGAAACTAGAGGCTCCCAGGATCCTGTAATCGCTCACCTGGTTTTCAATTTGACATCGAAAGTTGAGAGAAAATGGGGGTGTTACACATAATTTTGAAAGTGGGCCACCTAAAGATAATTTTCATTCAAATTTCTGAGCAAAAGATTTTGATGTGATATTTATCTCATAATATTCATAAACGAATAAACTGGCTGAAAAAATCTCACAGAAAATCCCAGAATATATGTTGAACTATTCATTGCCATGTAGCTGCAGTTAAAATTTGAGTTCATTTTGATATGCAATAAAGCAGAAATTTCTATTTTTGGTAAGAGCAGCCATTTTGAATGGAGGGCAGAGCTGTCGGGCACACTATTGAAAAGGGACCACCCAAGGACCATCCCAGTCAAATTTGCTTTAATTTGGTACAGCGTTTTCAGAGGAGAAGATTTAAATGTGATCTTTTATCAAAATATGCCTAATTTGCATAATCGGTATAAATCGGCTGAAAGAAAAATGTCAGAGAACAATCTGGAATATATGTTAAACTATTTCTTGCCATGTAGCTGCAGTTAAAATTTGAGCTCATTTAGACTTATACTAAAGCAGCAACGGATAATTGAAGAAATTTCTATTTGTTTTGCAGCAGCATCCATCTTGAATGGAGGGCGGAGCTGTCGGACACAATTTTGAAAGGGACCCACCCAGGGACCATCCCTGCCAGGTTTGGTTTAATTTGGTTCAGCGGTTTCAGAGGAGAAGATTCAAATGTGATCTTTTATCAAAATATGCCTAATTTGCATAATCGGTATAAATCGGCTGAAAGAAAAAAATTCACAGACAAACCCGGAATATAAGTTAAACTACTCCTTGCCATGTAGCTGCAGCTAAAATTTGAGCTCATTTTGACTTATGCTAAGGCAGCAATGGACAATTGAAGACATTTCTAATTTTAGTAACAGCAGCCTATCTTGAACGGAGGGCGGTCGGAACAAATAGTAATAACACCTGATAAGGACCTTGCAAGGAACATCTCTGCCAAGTGTGCTGTCAATCCATCCAGTGGTTCTTGAGAAGAAGTTTGTTTTACATATTTCCCATATGGTCGCTATGCTAAGTTATGTCCCCCGCTGGTGGCCATCTTGGAATTCCAACCGGTCCAAAAAGTAGCAACACTTGGTTAGCAGCTTGCAATGATCATTCATGACAATTTTCAATTCCATCCTCCATGTGGTATCGGAGAAGAAGATCTTTGAAATTTCAGCCAATCAGAGGGTACTATGGCCCCTGGCAGCCATATTGGATAACCGATCGGAGCAAAAAGTAACAACAATTGATCAGAACCTTGTCAGGAACATTTCTGCCATGTATGGTTCCAATCCATCCAGTCGTTTTTGAGAAGAAGTTTGTTTTACATATTTCCCATAGGGGCGCTATGTTAAATTATGTCGCCGGCTGGCGGCCATATTTGATTTTCAATCGGTCCAAAAAGTAGCAAAACGTGGTTAGCAGCTTGCAATGATCAT
The DNA here is from genome assembly GCA_963680875.1 of Bathymodiolus brooksi. Taxonomy (NCBI): domain Eukaryota; kingdom Metazoa; phylum Mollusca; class Bivalvia; order Mytilida; family Modiolidae; genus Bathymodiolus; species Bathymodiolus brooksi. The sequence goes on along the minus strand of OY804583.1, from coordinate 120,340,159 downwards.
TCATGACAATTTTAAATTCCATCCTCCATGTAGCATTGGAGAAGAAGATCATTAAAATTTCAGCCAATCAGAGGCTTTTATGGTCCCTGGCAGCCATGTTGGATAACCGGTCGGAGCAAAAGTAACAACTCTTGGTTAGACCATGTAAATGAACAGTCCTGCCACGGTTGGTCTCATTTGCTTCAGTGGTTCTCTAGAAGAAGATTGAAATGTTTACGGACGGACGACGGACGCCAAGTGATGGCAATAGCTCACTTCGGGTCAGGTGAGCTAAAAAAGAAATTGGTCTAAAAATATACATGTCAGACGCTAATTCAATTTGTGCTTCTCTTAAATAACTAGAAAGTATTTTAACTGGACATTGAAGACTGTCAAGTCTTTGAAATTATTACATGATTCCCTTTCCGATAACAATCTGTTTTGCTTTTTTTGCACAAAAATATCTACATAATGATCATACATTTTTATATGTTTTGCTTTAATGTTGCATAATTCATTGTAGCGTACAAAAACTGCATATGCTAAGGAACATGGTGTTAATAACCGCAAATCTTTGAGTGTTCGGTCAACAGTATTGTATTTAGCAAATAACTTGTCAAGAGTAACAGACTCCTTTTTCTTGATAGGTCTATTTAGTTTTCTCCTTGCTGCGTCGACTAAGTATGTAATTACTTCAGAATCACAAGGATTATTCACTCGAGCAAGACTGTGTGCCCACTTTATACTGTAATAAGCCGATTCTATTGCACTAAAATGCTGTGCAGATTCCATTAAATGTTGAAGATATAGACTTACATATATTTCTGGACAAAGTGGAATACAAGAAATTTCACGATATTTTTCCATTAAAATTACCCTTTGCAAATATAGAATTCACATTATTTTCTGAAACAAATATTCTATCAACTTCATAAAAGTCCAAAGCATCTTTAGCATATGCAACCTATTCTAAGTCCTGCTTAAACAACAGAGGTCAAAATGCCGTCTTCGGGATATTTTGGAACAACCAAGGTTCCGACTGCTTTGCAACTGACTCAATGGTTAATACATTTGCTAACCAAGTTAATTGGAGGTACCATCCAATTATGTTCTCCACTCCAGTTAGAAGTAAATGCATCAATAGCACTGGTTCTATGATCCCAATATAAAAAAATATATCTAGGTAGCTTAGTATTGTTCATATTTGCAAATCTGTGTATTGTATGCACACCCCACATATTGTCTACAAATTGAAAAATGCGAATGAAATACCCCAGTCATCGATATCAATGCTCTTGCTCAAAGCATCTGCTTTCTCTTCTCGTTTTCCTCCTTTGGAATCCATTGCGCATATAAGGAAATATTGTGATAAACACAAATACTATAAATCCATAAAGCCAAAGCTTGTAATTCAGGTATTTTGCTTCCTTTCTTAATAATACATGCTGTATTTTGATTGTCTGTGAAGAAAGTTACTGAACTATTTCTAAGCAAGTGCTTGAAGCTGTCAATTGACAATTATATAGCCTTCACCTCTCTCCAAGTGGAGCTTTTCATTGCTTCGTTGCTTGCCCAGTGTTTATGCATAATTAGATCATATCCATCTACATAACCTGCTGCACCAAAATTGCTGGCAAAAACTTTGAAATCAGTATTCAACCTTAATATAGGAACAGGTTTTAGACTATTTTATGTTGTGTTTCCAAAACAAAATTTCTCTAATGCTACATGGTTAGTAATTTAAATTGACACACTGATCTCATTCATCTCTTTCATTTAAAACAAAGAAATTGCACCTGGTCATAATCTGGGTGACATTGCCTATTGCTGGGGTAAAAGAAATAATTTTACCACATAATTTAGCTAACAATCGTATTTTAACTTTGCTTGCTGTAGGTAAAATAATATCAATCAATTCAATAAAGTTTGTAATTTTTGCCGTGAGTAATTTCAACAGACAATACTTCAAATCCCACGTAAAACCTAACCACAATAAACTTTGAACAGGTTTCCAGATACATTTATATCTATTAGGTACAAAACCCGACAAAATCAAAACGGTCTTGACTCTTTCAGCTTGCTCATAGCAAACCTTTTTCACTATCTGCTAAGCCAAGGCCGTCGTCTAGATAAACTGTAACTTTAATTCCGTCTTTACGCCAGTGTGCAACCAAAGGACGGACTACTTTTGTAAAAATATAACCAGTTAAAGACCAACCAAATGGTAAAACAGTAAACACACAATATTTTATTGCTTCACCAAAGGACTGGGAGCTATTAGGGCCTAAGTCGGCCCAACCTCAGATGTCGATAATCTTTTCTCCATAATGTATTCACAATATGTGCTTTTCAGAAATAAATACAGTTAGTTAATATGTGCATCTAATTCCTCACAGCGGACCGAAAAAGTCAGATAATGAAGAGCAGTGAACGTCATTTTTTTCAGAATACAGAACGTTTGTATCATTGTATTATAATGCATATCTTTAAAAAAACAAAAACAAAAACAAAGCATAATAAAACGCAATAAACAAAGCATAAATTTGACGCAATGTGGATTGATTTCATGAATAAAACATGTTCCGAAGCTGTATTATGAAATTAAAGTGAACGAATAGTAATGTCGCAACGTCATCCATTTTCGACGGTCTCCTGTTTTCGACGGTTTGTTTCACGTGATAAAATCTCTCATTATTCTGATCGCTTCATTTGTCGGAGGTTATATTATGATGCTGAAATTGCAAGAAATCTGATCTAAAAATGTCATCTTTAAATGTAAGAACTACGTACCACATCTATTATTTCACATTCAAATTGTATTTTTTCGTAATTCATTTTTTCGTCACCACAGTAAAGCTTTATTCATTTAAAAAATATATCTCATACAGACCAATTGTGGTTTCATCGTCTGCTATGACATTAATAATGTACATATTGAGGTCATATCAATTCAGAAACTTGCTAACATTGATTGTCGAAAACTGGTCGAAATTTTGGTATTAACCTTAAAGAAGTAATAGATAAATTTATTTGGACAATAGAACTTTGTCATATTTGAAATTTCTTTAAACACTTTTTTAATCGTACTTTATTCTTAGTGACAACCAATGCGATGATATTTTCCAGTACATTTGTACGGATAACCATCACAAATCTATAAAACAAAAAATGCCAAGGTGCGGGTTGAGAGAAGTCCAATATTTAAAGATCGTTTTTTTTTATAATATGGAAATATTTTGGGAAATGGTGTGAAGTAAAAGTTTAATGTGTAACGATTTTAGCTAGGAACCTGTGAGAATTATTTTTGTTTTTTTGATAAACTGATAACAAGCCTTGGAATCAGATATCCCATGGAAAGTGGTTGCCGATAGAAAATTGTTTTACAATCAAGTATTTCATATATATTTATGATGAGAACAAGTTTACAACCATATGATTAATCGTCTAGATAAAATGTGTGTCGCTGCCATCAGTCTATGTATGATTGCTTTGATTGTCACTAGAAAAAGAGGAGATGGTAGATATTAGTTTACTTTGTGACAAACCAACAACAACACTCCTAATAAACTGTTGCTATCATAATCTGCTGTAAATTGTCTTTTACGTGTAAGGAGTGTGTCCTTTACATCCCGCGCTAAGGGATGTATCAAATTCGTTCCACACAGCTGTCTGGTACCCCTTTCACGTAAAGTCGGCGTTTTGCTAGAGGAATCAGAATAATGTGTCCGAATGGAGTGACATTTCAACCCGCGGACTGTTGTTTCAGAGAGCTAGCACTCTAAAAATCCAACTCAGTGTGTTCGTCTAAAGCAAAGAGGACCTCATCATCATCTCATCGATAATTAACTTGTTCTCGCCATGAAATAGCTGAAAAATTGCTGAATTGGCATTAAACAACAATCACTCACTCACTCAATCAATTAAAAGTGGATCTGAAAGAAGAGGATAATTTTAATTCTCGAAAATTTCATCTAGCCAAATATTTGACTTTTTTACCTTTTACACTTTCATTTCCTCTTTAAAGTAAATTATTCACAACGCATTTTACTTTAAAAAATGGTGGTAACGTTACAAGTTTATAGCATTAGGTCACGAATTAACGTATTTTGTCAAGCACGAAACGAAAGGTAAAAAGTGCTACACATAGAATGAAGTTATCAAAATATTGGAGTTCCTTATCGATAAGATATATTTGTCGAGTTCGAATGACACATTTTTCAACAAATCATAGCTAGGCATCCCTATGGGGAAACATTATACCCCTTTTCTCTCCAACTTTGTATACACTCCTATAAGTCTGAGGTTATACAAAAACTGATCAAAGACAAAAAAAAAGTAGAGAGGCTTAAGCCTTTAATCTCACTCCCATGTACATTGATGATGTTCTGCCAATTAATAATACGCACTTTGCTAACTGGATTCCATTAATAGAGATTTCTCGATAACTGACGAACGAACGTATCTTCTCGTAACATAGCGAAGCAATGTTAATTTACGTAAAGATCTTTTGAGGGAGACATTATTGCAACATTTGTCTTCAATTGTTCATTGAGTGTAAGTGATTAGATATATATTTTTTTTCATTTCGGTGTTTAAAACAGTTAAAAATTAATATCACTGGGCAAATAATGGTTTCACAGTGACATTACAGTCTGCATACAAAATATCTATTTTCCTCAAACGCTATTTATAGATATACTTCAAGGAGGGGTGCTTTTCAAATTTATTTATATTTTTTTTTAAATATTTCTGATCTAAATTTCCGCACAAATAAATAATTTTACCAGATTTGGGAGGAAAATAATAATCTGACTAAGGAAAATCAAGTAGTATAATAGTTATGTAATACTGGATATTGAATGGAACATTTCTGATTTCATATGTAAAAAAAAATGAATGATTCCATTCTGTCCCATGGTAAACAATATCCCTTTTTAGGCTTATGTATATCTTATCGACGACCGATTGTCGTGCAAAAATCGTGCGATTTTCGCTTTCTATTGTTTTAATTAAATAAGAGAAATGCTCTAGAAAAATCTACTGTATACTAGTTTTACCCGTCATTTTTTATTGAAGTACCTGTACTAAGCCCGAAGGGATTATTTATATGTGTGTTAGGGATATCAAATTTACATATTTCTACGATTTTTCTATTGAATGTTGGAACTGTTCCGACCGTGTGATATATATTTTTTTTCATTTTATTATAGGTTATGAAGAAAACAGCTGAGTTATATGGTTGTGATCGTCTTCCGTAATTGAGATCGTCAAAATGAAATAGAACCGAATTTATATCAAATGGTGACTTGTTTCAACCTCATTTAAAATATACCTTGACATTCTTTCAGACTTGTACATCACGTTCACGATCTTTTATTACAACACTATTTCACTCAAGTGTACATTTTTTCCTGTTCTAGTTAAAGGACTTTATCAAATAAGGGTAATAACAAAATTACCGAACTCCGAACAATCTTACAAAGGGAAAGTCAAAACTCATAAGTATATAAACAGTCAAAATCAGTCAACAACCGGAAAACTGTGAAAACCGTAATGACCCTGACTTGGTAGAGGCATGTGGGGTCGCTATTGTGCATGCGAAATATTAATTGCAAACCCCATCGACTGGCTATATGCTCCCTGTCTAGAATATTTTTTTTTTCGATCGACAGTTCAGAAGCTAGAAAACAATATGATGAATATTGTCTGTCAATCATGCAAACAATAACTTATGCACATGACAGAACCCATGTTCAAGGCACCGGATGGATAGTTCCCTTTGCTTTAAGAGAATGGAACTGATAGAAGCTAAAAGTTTAATTTGGGTGCAAAAGGGAGAACTTTATATAATTTATTAACAGGTGATATGAATTTTAGGGATCCTCAGATTCAAATCCATCCATATACTTTTCTACACTTTTATGCATATTATACATATGTATATTTCAAATGATATTAATGTTTTTTAAAATATTTCTACTTTGCTTTACTTGTCGTTTTCTTTTAAGAGCCCCAGTTTTATACTGCTCATGCTCAGTAACGGACCACCTTCGTCAATTATTTTAGCTCATCGATGATGATAAGATTCACTAAGATAAATAACACGGTCCGTGCTGTGGCATCAATCAAATGATAATTCAAGGTTAATCATCTATCTGTTTATAACCACACACAGACTACAACTGTGCAGGTATTTGTTTAGAACTCTGTCGCCATCAGTTCAGATAAGGTCGCTCTCCATCACATTCTTTAATATAATTGTTTAGCACTTGTTTGTATCATAATATATGTCTGTATTATACGATAATAAATAGTCTAGCTTATAATGTAGTTGAGTCAACACGCTCCCAAAACATGGTGGCCAGTGTAAATTTGTTAAGATTTGCTCTAGCAAAAAGTGGACTTAATTAAGACATAATGGCAACATTTAAAGTTTCAAATCCGGAACAGTTCGATTTTCCGAAGCCAGAGGGATGGCAAAAATACGTACAAAGATTTGAGAGATTTCGAAGAGCCAGCGGACTCATTGATAAAGATGGAACTATCCAAGTGAATACTTTGATATATTGTATGGGTAGCGAGGCCGACGAGATATTTTCTTCTTTGCAATTATCAGACGATAATAAGAAGAAATTTAATATTGCATCCCGAAACGGAATGACATTATCGAGCGGGCCAAATTCAACAAGCGAAGACAAAATGAGGGTGAGTCTGTGGACCACTTCATTACACACATAATCAGAACATTGCGGTTATGGCGATATGAGAGACCAGCTAATTCGAGACCTTATTGTTGTTGGAATACGTGATGACAAGCTGTCAGAAAAGATGCAGCTTGATCCAGACTTGACATTAGAAAAAACTATATCGTTAGCTCGTCAAAGTGAAGCGGTGAAGAAGCAGCAACCTTTAATTCGAGGACAAATAGAATCCGAAGCAAACCTTGGCGCTGTAAAGTCACGTTACAAAAATAAACAGCAGTCAACGTTTCAACGCAAAACAGCTCCAAGACAACAACAGGCTCAGAAGCAACACAGCGGTAAATGCAACAGATGTGAAAGATCACCGACCCATAATAGGAATAACTGTCCAGCAAGGGATGCAACTTGTCACAAGTGTTGGAAAAAAAGACATTATGCGTCCGTATGCAAATCCAGAAGCACCGTCGGAGAAGTCGAGGATTATGGTTTTCTAGGAGAAGTTAATTCCAACGATTCAGAACCCTGGATTATTAATCAGAAAGTGAAGGATACCGATATTCAATTCAAAATCGATACAGGTGCCGATTTATCCGTAGTCCCGGAATATGTGTTCAAAAAGTTGAAAAATATAAAATTAGTGAAAGCGGATAAAATTCTATTTGGGCCAGGTGAAAAGCAATTACAAGTTCTTGGGAAATTTAAGTGTGAATTAAAAGCTAAAAGTGCAAAATCAAATCAGGAATTATATGTAGTGAAAGGATTACGAAATTCTTTACTTGGAAGGCCTGCAATTCAATCTTTGGGATTATTGTTAAAGTCAGATGTGAAAAATGTTGATACCGTGCAAGAGCAATATAGTGAATTATTTAGTGTATTAGGCAAAGCCGAATGGGAATATACAATCAAGCTAAAACCAGGATATGTTCCATTTGCGTTATCTACTCCGAGACGTGTTCCACTTCCGTTAATGGAAAAAAGTGAAGATAGAGCTTCAAAGAATGGAAAATATGGGTGTTATTTCGCGAGTGGATAAACCGACAAATTGGTGTTCTGAGATGATAGTGGTGCCGAAAAGCGATGGAAGTGTACGTATATATGTGAATCTTACCAAGCTGAATGAGTCAGTTCTCCGCGAAAATCATCCGTTACCGTGTGTTGATCAAACACTTGGACAATTAACAGGGGCTAAGATTTTCAGCAAAATAGACTTAAATTCAAGTTTTTGGCAAGCTTCGTTATCCGAGGAAAGTAAGCCACTTACAACTTTCATTACTCCGTTTGGGCGATTCCAGTTCGAGCGTCTGCCGTTCGGGATTTCCTCCGCGCCCGAGATCTATCAGAAACGTATGTCTGAGACCCTTGAAGGAATAGAAGGAGTCGTGTGTCACATGGATGATGTTCTTGTTCACGGTATGAATCAAAATCTACATGATACGCGCTTAGAAGCCATTCTTCAGAAACTGAAAGAGACTGGCATAACATTAAATGCAGAGAAATGTGAATTCTCGCGAAACAAAGTGAAATTTATAGGACATATTATAGATGCTGACGGAATAGGCGTCGATCCAGATAAGATTCAAGCTATCAAAGACTTGAATCCGCCGTCGAATGTATTAGACGTTCGTCGTTTCCTAGGTATGGTTAACCAGCTAAGCAAATTTTCAGGTCGTCTAGCTCTCCTTACAGAACCATTGCGTGAACTATTGAAAAAGAAAAACGAATGGAATTGGGGACATTTACAAGAATCAGCGTTCCGCGATAATAAGAAAGAGTTAAGTTCGACACCGTGTTTGGGACATTATGATCCAAATAAAGAGACAATTGTGTCAGCAGATTCGTCATCGTTTGGCATAGGAGCCGTTCTAAAACAGAAAATGTTCGATGGAAAATGGATTCCCATTGCATATGCTAGCCGCAGTGTATCGCCTACCGAAGGTCACTACGCGCAGATCGAAAAGGAAAGTCTTGCTTCTACATGGGCTTGTGAACGATTTTCAGATTATTTGATCGGAAAGACATTTCACATTGAAACGGACCATAAGCCGCTAGTTTCGTTGGTAGGTAACACGAATCTTGAGGAGTTAAACCCAAGATTACAGCGATTTCACATGAGACTTATGAGATTCAGATATACTATTTCCCATGTTCCTGGAAAATACTTAATTATAGCCGACGCGATAAGCCGCGCACCGTCTAGAAACATTGAAAAAAGTGAAACTGACTTTGAAAATGACACAACTGCTTTTGTAGACATGATTATGGAAAGTTTCCCCGCTTCAAATAATAGACTTGAGGAAATCCGCCGCGAACAAGCGAGTGATCCGATAATTCAGGAATTATCCCGTTTATGCCGTGAAGGTTGGACAACAAATTGAAGCTAAGAACTGATTTACTTTCATATTGGCCGATGCGTGCAGAATTCGCAGTTAATGATGGACCTTTGCTTAAAGGTACAAGCTTAGTTATACCAGCTGTCCTGCAAAGAGACATTCTGAATAGATTGCATGAAGCGCACCAAGGAGTAGTGAAATGCCGCGAACGAGCGAGAAATACTGTTTGGTGGCTTGGAATTAATAAACAACTTGATGAAGTTGTTAGAAACTGTAGAACATGTGCCGAAACGAGAAGCGACAAAGCTGAGCCGATGATGTGTTCGGAATTTCCCAACCGACCATGGGAAAAAGTCGCGTCCGACTTATTTGAGCAATAATAAACAGTCATATTTACTTGTGGTGGACTACTATTCGCGTTACATTGAGATAGCCAGGTTGCATACTACAAGTTCAAGCGCTGTAATCAACCATTTAAAATCAATATTTGCGCGTCACGGAATTCCACAAACTTTCATATCTGATAACGGACCACAGTACTGTGGAAATGCGTTCCGTGAGTTTGCCAAAAGCTATGGATTTGAGCATATTACGAGTAGCCCAAGATATCCGCAAAGTAACGCACTAGCCGAAAGAGCCGTTGGGACTGTAAAACGTATGTTAACGAAGTCCGAGGATCCCTTTGTAGCGCTACTGGCCTACAGAACACTCCTTTGGGAAATGGATACAGCCCGTCTGAATTGCTAATGGGACCACGTTTGCAGAGTACAGTGCCGATAGTGAGTGATGAACTTAAGCCTAGACAAGCAAACAATGAACTATTGCGTCAAAGGGAAAGAGACTATAAACAGAGACAAAAACACAATTATGATAGACGCCATCGTACAACCAATCTAGAAAAACTTGAACCAAATGACAATGTTTATGCTAAAGATCAGAAAATATGGGGAAAAGTTAAACAAGACTCTAACACCCCGCGTTCGTACATTGTTGAAACAGAAAGGGGTGACGTGAGGCGAAATAGAAGACACCTAGCAAAAGTGAAAACTGACAATGATGAACAATCTGACATTGAAATAACAGTGCAAAAATCAGCTGATTTACCAAAACAAAATGACTCAGAACATTATATTACACGTTCGGGGAGAATCTCAAAATCTCCGACGAGATTTGATTTGTAATTATCTTTCTGACTGTTAAAGTGTTAAATGTTTATTTTCTAAAAGCCGACAAAGGGGGATGTGGCATCAATCAAATGATAATTCAAGGTTAATCATCTATCTGTTTATAACCACACACAGACTACAGCTGTGCAGGTGTTTGTTTAGAACTCTGTCGCCATCAGTTCAGATAATGTCGCTCCTCATCACATTCTTTAATATAATTGTTTAGCACTTGTTTGTATCATAATATATGTCTGTATTATACGGTAATAAATAGTTTAGCTTATAATGTAGTTGAGTCAACACGCTCCCAAAACACGTGCAATATTTATTTATTTATTTATTTACTTATTTATTTATCTATTTATTTATTTATTTATTTATTTATTTATGCTTTGATGCCAGTGTTTCAACTGTTGACAGAGTTTTAAATTCAGCATGGGTAGACTTATAGAAAGTATGTAATGGTAAAATTCAGTGGCCAACCATCTCAGTCTGGTGGCAAAAGAAAGGGTATTGTTCTGATATGCCTAACGTTGTGTCTGCAATTGACGGAACTTCACATGAGATACAAATTCCATCCAATGAATCCCAACAAAAATACATACTTTCAGCAAACCAACTATTTTCATTGATTGATATGAAAAGAAAGTTTATTTTCATTGATTGATATGAAAAGAAAGTTTATAAACAGTGATAATCATAAATTCCATCAATATCAATAAAACAATTACCTTTCATCTTAACTGAACTTGAGCCGTCGTGGTCGTATGGTAGTTGAATTTACAACTACCTGTACAATCGTTACCTATCACCACTTAAGTTGTGAGTTTGAACCCCATTCATGGCGAGGTGTACTCGATAAAACATTATGTGATAAAGTTTATCAGTGACCTGCGACAGGTCTGTGGATTTCTCTGGGAACTCCAATTTCCGCCACAAAAGTAGCAACTGAAATATTTTTGAAAGTGGTGTTAAACACCTAACCTCCAATGGACAAATGATGGATTAAAAGTTTGTGTATGTAGTGCATAACATGAAACACCTTTGGGTCATAAGGTGGCATATCTATACAAGTACCAATGATACTACAACAATATTGTTTCCCACACCATTATTGGAACTGTTATACACACATCATGTCATTAAACAATGTACTGAAAAAGAAACAACTTCACTTTCAAATTTTGTTATTAACAATTAAATTAAATTATCTCCATGATCTCAAAATTATGTTTCAGTGGTTACTGCATCTTAATATGTACATGTAGGTATGGCTGAATCCTGATTTCTTGTCTGACCTGAAAACTACAATTATTCATGTGTTTCTGAATCATTGAATAAATATTCAATCACTTAATTCATCACATCTTTCTGTCTTTGATCACTTAATATTGAATCTAAAATATCCATGCCATTGTATTCTTTGGATTTATACATGAAAAATCGCAAGTAGACTATGAGGAATAAAACACATTGTTTTACACCATATGCACATATTTGTATAGATAATTTTGTATAATGTGTCCTGTTCACTACCACACGTAATACAAACAAACTCTACACAATACAAACAGCTCCAAATTCTATTTTATCGATTACTTCTGATCATGCAAATGTATGGGTATATATCTGGGTTCTTTAAAAAGAAGCATTAGCTACAATTTTGACCAACAAAATTATATGTTTTGGAAATTGATAAATAGCTTTAAAATGATGAAATAAAGGTAAATATTTCACATTAAACAGCTTATCGTACCACTTTTCGCCTTTTGAGAACGAAAAATACCATCGATTTATTATTTCCTTGCAAGCAAATAATTTGACCTCGCTTTCTCCGTATGCAACTGACCTTACTAGTGACAGGTAAAAACGAATAATTTGTATTTTGCCGCTTATTAACTGCAAACTTGCATGGTTCTTTGTCCGTAGCTAACGCCGACTAAAAGCAGATTCACAGAAAATAAGAAATAAGTGTATTGTTGTACGGATTTAATGACGATTCGGCAAACCCCGTAAACAATGCTGATAATTAATAAGATGGCGTCCATTTCTTGATCGATCTCAAAACACGAGCAGTTGCACCTTTTTCCCTAGATGCGCGTACATTACATAACATTTATAAGTTACAGAAACACGTTTTATTAAGGCATCAATCATATCTGATAGTTGTTATGGGTAGCACAAATTTACGATATTGGCAGATAATGCCCCTTTAAGGTAGTTCAGGAATCAAAGTAAAAAATAGAATACAGAGACCATTTAAAATTGTAAATATAAATTTTCAATCTATAAAAAAAAAAACCCAGAACTAGACATATTATTAGACACAACAAAACCTGATGTTATAATTGGTACAGAAACCTGGTTAGATCAAACCATATCCTCATATGAATGCTTCCCACAAGATCAGTATACTGTTTACAGGACCAATAGACCACCAAACAAACAAGGTCTGAGTCATGGTGGTGTACTTATAGCTGTGACAAATGAATTCCTTTCAAATGAAGCCAAGGAACTGCAAACAAACTGTGAAATGGTCTGGGCTGAACTGACAATATCAAATGCAAGAAAATGTCAAATATGTGCGTATTATAAACCACATCCAGATGATGATATTTCTGTTGAACCTTTGAGTCAGTCACTCAGTAGAATCAACCCTAGCTCAAAATCAGTCATCATTGTTGGAGGAGATTTTAACCTTGGTCATATGGATTGGGAAACCTTAAGTGTATTCCCAGGAAAACCAAATCAAAAACAACATCAACAGTTTTTAGATATAATAAATGACAATTCGCTTACTCAAGTAGTTAATAAAACAACACGCAAAGATAAAACATTAGATCTTATTTTAACAAATTACCCAGCAACAGTAAATAAAGTAGAAACATTGCCTCCCATTGCTGACCATGACATTGTTTATATAGAATGTATAACTTCTTTAAGAAGATGCCAACCAAAACCAAGAAAAATATTTAAATACTCCAAAGTAAATTGGGAAAATATAAACAAAGACTTGGGTAAATTAGAGAAAGAAATAAAAGATAAATACTCAGACTCTGATGTCAACACAATCTGGAACTTACTAAAAAATGAAATACACCGATCAGTGACAGAAAACATCCCTCAGAAAATGCTTAAACATCGAAAGAACCTTCCATGGATAACTAATGAAATAAAAACAAAAATGTCAAAATACAAAAAGAAATATAAAAAATACAAACTTAGTGGCAAGTGTAAAGATTCTAATCTTAAACAAATAAAGCAAACATACAAAAATAACAGAGAACAGCATATTGGCAGTACATAGAAAAAATGATATGTAATATACCAGTTGACGATGACAAAACACCAACATCCTCAAAGTTTCCAAAAAATCTATTTTCTTACATAAAGGGTCAACAATCTGAAAGTTCAAACATAGCAACATTACGACAAAATGGTCAATTACATTCTGACACTAAAACTAAAGCAAACATTCTTAATGAACAATTTCAAAAGGAATTTACACCAGCAACTGATGACCCAATACCAAACAAAGGGCAAAATCAATATCCACAAATGCCTAATAGTATCATCACTGAAAATGGAATTAATAAGTTGTTGCAAAATATAAATATCCACAAAGCATCTGGACCAGATAATATACATGGCAGAATACTTAAAGAGTGCACTACACAAATAGCACCTATCGTAACCACATTATTTAGTTTGTCACTCAAAACTGGTAAGATTCCAGATGATTGGAGATATGCTAGTGTCTGTCCTGCATTTAGAAAAGGTGATAAAAACAACCCTATAAATTATAGACCGATCTCACTTACATGTATCATCTGCAAACTTTTAGAACATGTTGTAACAAGCAGTATCATGAAACATCTAGAATACAATAATATATTATACGATCTTCAGCACGGGTTCAGATCATCCCGTTCTTGTGAAACACAACAAGTATCATTCATTCAAGACCTGGCCAAATCATCAGATAAAAACATCCAAACTGACCTCATAATAATGGACTTGGCTAAGGCTTTCGACAAAGTGTCACATAAACATCTCATGTACAAAATCAGCTACTATGGTATAAACTGCAACGCTTTTCACTGGATAAAAGACTTTCTTACAGACAGAACACAAACGGTTATCCTTGAGGGAGAAACATCTATCAAAATACCTGTAACATCTGGTGTCCCTCAAGGAACAGTACTTGGCCCTATATTATTTCTCATATTCAAAAGCGATCTAGCAGAATACATCCAACACAGCACTCTCCGTTTATTTGCAGACGACAGCATCATATACAAACAAATAAAAAACAAAGAAGATGCAATAAAACTCCAACAAGATCTCGATGCTGCAGGTAAATGGGAACAAGACTGGCTCATGCACTTCCACCCAGACAAATGCACAGTAGTAAGTGTAACACAAAAGCGGAAAACAATATCGCATGCATATCAATTGCATGGGCACACACTAGAGAAAGCTGACTCTGCAAAATATTTAGGCATTACCATTCAGAATAACTTAAAGTCGGACAAACATATCAACACCATAACAGCTAAAGCTAATCAGTCACTAGGATTCATTAAAAGAAATTTAAAAGTGCATTCACCAGCCATCAAAGAACATGCATTCAAAGCTTTAGTCCGACCGAAATTGGAATATTGTAACACCATTTGGGACCCACACACACAACGGCAAAAACTTCAAATTGAAAAAATTCAACGGAGAGCAGCCTGCTATGTCAGTAACAGGTACCACAATACAAGCTCTGTAACAGATATGATGTCTGACTTAAATTGGGCCCCACTTGAGGTGCGCCGCATAAGGTACAGACTCATATTCTTTTACAAAGTCATACACCACTTAGTTGCCATACCATATTCAAACCTATTAATTCCAGTTGACACCAGAACCAGACACACAAATCCAAATTCATTCAGGCACATACAGACATCAAAAGACTGCTACAAATACTCGTACTTCCCCAGGTCTATCACACTTTGGAATCAACTGCCTACAACATTTACCGCTGCAGACACAGTTGACGGTTTCAAGAGCATGATCCCAGTATCTGCCTTGATTCCAATTTTCACACCATAATCACTCATATTCATAGTAGTTATCAAATGTATATAGTTTTAACCTTTGATTCATTGTTTATTGTACATATCTTAACTTATGTATTAACTAAATTTAATACGGCGCTCAGCCAATAATCTTCAGTAGTGAAGGACGGCCAGAAATGTACAGAAGAAGAAGTCAAATATTCCTGTTCCTTTAAAATTTATGTTGATTCTTCTGTGATATTTAAATCTTCTTTGAGTTTAAATCATTGACGCAATATCGTGCGTAGCGTCACACGCATTGTCGTTTGAACTCAAACGAAATGGAACGCATTCTGAAGTGGTCAATAAACCACAATATCCGATAATAGCCGCAGATCCCTTGTAAATGAATGAATCAATATGAAAATCATAAAAACGAGAAAGGACTACAGAGAAAATTGAAGTTTCCTATCGTAAAAGAACACTATTTTCACGCATCATTAGACATCTTATTACTTATTATTTGATCAAAAAAGTTTTGCATTTACGATCTATGCAGGTATATAGTACGTTTGACTTCCATAAATCTCCAGAATAAAAATTCTTAAAGGTTTAAGTAGAAGTAATTTGCAGGTATTTTTACTGATATTTCGTCGTCTCCGGGAATTGAATATTTTTTTTTTTTCTTTTGATCAGCTAATCCAGATTGTTGTATTTATGTTTATGTATTCGAATATAACAAGGCTTTCTTGTGGTTGCACAGTTCTAGTTTTTATTTAATTGATGCATTTAGAAAAATAAAATAATTAACATATTTTTCCGGAATAATTTTTCACATCGTTCCTTCTATGAGGGGGATGATAAACTAACCACATGTGTCTAATCGAAATAAAATTATGGATAATGACCACGGATATGTTCCACTTGTCGTAAACACTTCCCAGTCCTTTCCTCATTCACGACTTATTACCGGGTTTGTACCTAGATTAACACGACGAGTGCCACTAGTGGAGCAGGAACTGCTAACCCTTCCGGAGCACATGAGTTCAACCTCGGTTTTTACTGGGGTTCGTGTTACTCGATCTTTAGTTTTATATGTATGTTTCTTAGATCGTTGTTTGTTCTTTTGTACTTTTTTTTTGGGCCATTGTGTTGTCTGTTCTTCTTAGATATACGGATTCTGATTGTCCCTTTGATATCTTCAACTCTTCTTTAGGATATGTTGGATTGTGCTAAGAAAATATCTACTCCTTTTGGATCAAACTATTTTACTTCATTTTAGAAGTAGTATCGATAGACCATTAAGCCTACCTCAGTATCCCGGTAGTAATAACTATATCAGTATCCGGGAAGAAAATATATAATCAATAATTGGGGGCTTATGAAAAAAAAATATTTTATTTTTATCTTATATAACTGTTACGTGCCGACATACTATCGTTTTTTACGGCAAAGATTGCTTTCTTAAACATCAAAACGTCATCTAAGCGCTTGTAATATTTGAACATTTTCCCGTCCTTTTTCAAGAAATTTAACACCTCGTGCACCAAAAAAATACTGATTTAACAGTATTTGTGTTTTATTTATTTTAATAATCTGGTAAAATATTTTTCTGTTGCACGACTGCGGAGGTGCTTAATTTCTTCGAAAAACGTCGAAATATCGCCGACAAAATTCCACGAAATACAGAACACAAATAACGCTCATGACGTCACAATGACGTCAAATACGTATCGATT
Source organism: Bathymodiolus brooksi (assembly GCA_963680875.1). Taxonomy (NCBI): domain Eukaryota; kingdom Metazoa; phylum Mollusca; class Bivalvia; order Mytilida; family Modiolidae; genus Bathymodiolus; species Bathymodiolus brooksi. The sequence continues at coordinate 120,323,199 of OY804583.1, read as the reverse complement.
TTGTTGGAAACAAGTTTTAACATCAGAAGTTTGGTGTCTATAAAATAAAACACATCAAATTTTAATGAATTATTTTTTAAGATGATGATTCATTAAATATGGAGCAATATATGACACTAAATAGTCCCCAGTTCTTTTTATCGCATTGACGCCGGATTGCATGCACTGAGTTTTTCTCCTGGTTTAAGTGCACACAAACTGTATTTAAAATAAATAGAATTATTTACAGAAACATAAGTTATTTACTGATGAATTTCATTACTTGAAATAAATCATAAAATGTACAGAGATTGTGTATATATACATAATGGTCTCATATATACAATCAGAAGAGTGAATATATTGATTTTAAGGATCTGGCCAAGGTTATGAATAAATTAATATTTAACAACCTCCACAATCCTCCACCAGCAAAATATGTTGATACAATCATTTACCTTCAATACTCAAAACAACTGCTCAATTTAGTGTTGGTGGAAGACTGTGGAGGTATATAAAATAGCTAAAATGTACATTGAATATGTCGTTTATAGTCCATTTTTAGCATTATCCGTCTAATTATGATGTCACTATGACGTCATAATGTACCCAATTTCACGGAGATATAAATTTTGAAAATTTGTTTATATAACAATTAAATTAGTAAATTGTTTTTATTCTATGTCAAGCAATATTTTTTAATAAAATGTGGGGTCAATTTTGCACCTTAGCGCTTCTCCCTCTTTCCATGAGAAACCAAGATACTTCTGATGATTTGGGAATATATCTATATGATGATATCCAGATAATAAATCGAATACGAACCCAAAACAGTCTGGGCCCGGTTGTTCAACTTGTAGTTAAATATTAACCATTGGAAAAACTAAATTATAAAACTTCAAAAATAGCATGAGGTACCTCTATGACATCATGGACAGTCCTCGTCAATTGGAGAAATTGGATAATTTAAATACATGTATGAGACACCAACCATTCATTTCATACTGAAAAGGGGGTTAAATTTTTTCTTAATTATTATTCATGAAAATGTTTTGCATTTTAATTGAAATAAAAAGAAATTAACACATTAAAATCAGAGAGAGAAACAGACTTTTGACATACGTGTATGCATGGACCCAGTTTTAATGAGATGTTGAAAACTAAAGAAAATATTCTAAGCCTAACTTACATAATCAAAATGAACAGTCCTTGAAATTATAAGACAATAAGAAGATTTAATTAAAAGTAGTTTAATGAATTATAAGATGTTATCGTCACCTAAATAACACACCCTTACTGTATTATAATGCACTAAACACGTCTTATTAACATTGCTTTTAATGTTATTAAGCAACTAAGACGAGTCCATAGACGCTTCCGTACTAACTTGTACAAAATACTTTTAATATAGGAAAAATAACCTTAGACAATGACATGTAATTTACATTCCTCCAGTAAGATTTCACTTTGTTATTTTTTATTTTAACAAGCAGTCACCAGATGTGTCCGGTGTGCATTTACTGCACTGAAAGAACACACAAATACGTTTATTATAGTCTAGACTGTTGTTTCAATATTTTTTTTCGACGAAGTCGTATACGGTCGTTTTTGACCTACTTTTGCTATGGACACTGTTGTCTAGCAATTTTAAAGATTAAACTATTTTCTAACTTTTTGATTGAGAATAATACAAAGTTGGTAGATGTTCGGAGAACGGAGTTAAAATGCTTGCAGTGATTTTCCGACTGTGTTTTTGTGGGCCGAATATCGGCCCCAATCCCAATGTGAAAAATGTGTTTCCCCCATTTGATGGGGGAACATTCCCTATAGCGTGGTGATAAAATTATTCGTAAAAACTGGTTAATAAAAGCTTTTTCAAATGACATTCTCACGCTGATGACCTGGTTTTTATTTTACCTCTATGACATCATGGACATTCCTCGTCAATTGGAGAAATTGGACAATTTACATACATGTATGAGACACCAACCATTCATTTCATACTGAAAAGGGGGTTATATGTTTTCTTAATTATTATTCATGAAAAACGTTTTGCATTTTATTTGAAATAAAAAGAAATTCACACATTAAAATCAGAGAGAGAAACAGACTTTTGACATACGTGTATGTATGGACCCAATATTAATGAGATGTTGGAAACTAATGAAAATATTCTAAGCCTAACTTACATAATCAAAATGAACAGTCCTTGAAATTATAAGACAATAAGAAGATTTAATTAAAAGTAGTTTAATGAATTATAAGATGCTATCGTCACCTAAATAACACACCCTTACTGTATTATAATGCACTAAACACGTCTTATTAACATTGCTTTTAATGTTATTAAGCAACTAAGACGTGTCCATATACCCTTCGTACTAACTTGTACAAAATACTTTTAATATAGGACAAATAACCTTAGACAATGACATGTAAGTTATATTCCTCAAGTAAGATTTCACTTTTTTATTTTTTATTTTAACAAGCAGTCACCAGATGTGTCCGGTGTGCATTTACTGCACTGAAAGAACACACAAATACGTGTATTATAGTCTTGACTGTTGTTTCAATTTTTCTTTTTCGACGAAGTCATATACGATCGCTTTTGATCTACTTTTGCTATGGATACTGTTGCCTAGCAATTTTAAAGATTAAACTATTTTCTAACTTTTTGATTGGAGAATAATACAAAGTTGGTAGTAGTTCGGAGAACGGAGATAAGATGCTTGCAGTGATTTTCCGACTGTGTTTTTTTGGGCCGAATATCGGCCCCAGTCCTAATGTGAAAAAATTTTCCTCCGATTTCATGGGGGAAAATTCCCAATAGCGTGGTGATAAAATTATTCGTAAAAACTGGTTAATAAAAGCTTTTTCAAATGACATTTTCACGCTTATGACCTGGTTTTTATTTTAATTGTAAATGGAAGGTTGTTGACCTGACCACATGTATATAGTTTTCAATGCGACAATACTCTGGAAAGAGGGATGCATTTATTGAAAGAAGAAGAAGGTTTCTATTTGTTTTGATTAACCAAGCGAAATACTACGTACAAGTTACCGAGAACCAGTACAGTATATTGGGTCGCTTGATTTGTTTACCGGACTGCGATAAAACTTCAGAAAACGAAAGCGAGAGACAGTTACCAGAGAGTTTTAATTTATACACGTGCAACCCTAAATTACAAGAGTGCTATATAGTGTCGTAGGGCACTTACAAAGACAAAGACAAAGACGAAAGCGAAAATCTGTAGTATTTGGATAAATGTTTATTTAAATAAATCTAATATGAAATTTTAATAAATAGTAAATATGACATGTGATTTGTTAAAAATAAAAATGTCACGATGTTGCATAATTTGCTAAGAAATTGACCAGTAATGATGGAAGCAAGTAGCCTACATGTAACTTGAATTAAAAAAAGTTTTTACTTCCTGAAGAGAAAAATGAGGTTGATGACGTTGATAAAGCTAGTGAAACTGTTTGTGCTTTAAAGTGAGTCCGACCCACTACTGTACCGGTGATGTCGTCTATCTAATCCCATAAAAACAAATATTCCAGTTATTCCAATATTCAATAGATGTTGTTGCAGTTAATTATGCTGTTTTTGCAATTGGTATCTAATTAATTGTTACCTGTGATGTACATGTATTTTATGTCAAATATAGCAGAAAAGGGAAAATATTTCAGTGAAGTAAGTGTTATTAATAACAATTAGAAATTGGAATGAAACATTTTTTTTTCATATGGAGTGAAATCAAGTATGACATAAATAGTAAAATATCTTTTAAAACATATTTGTACCTTTGAAAAAAAACATGAATCATAAGAATTTCATTGCAAAATGAATAGTAACAAACATAAGCTAAGACATGCTTGTTTATTATTTCATTTAGTTTAAAAAATAAATAATAAGTTCTATGGATATTGGAATATAAATGTATTGACAGAAATATCACTTATTCATGTAGGTATCTGTATGTTTTTTTTATTGGAATCAATATGATAAATTAATATATATTAGTTCTCCATTCTCTAATCAAGGTTTACCTGCAGTTACTAGTAAAGAGTTTTTGTTTATACACCCTAAGCCCCAATGTTTGCACATTGTTTATACAATAATTACAGCTATTCCCACTTGAAATTTGAGATTTCTTTAATGAATTTAAAAAAGTGGGATTAGATGGAGTCAACCCTACCGGTCATCGACACTAAGTACTGATACACCATGCCCAGAAGCTGAACGCCTTGTTACCACTGCGAATGTCACCCCAAAAACAACCAATTCAAATTCTTTATTACCTAACACAGCTTCAAATGACATCCAACAGCATGTAAATAGTGCAAATGGTGTTGATGTTGATATTCACAATCTGACTATCACTCTGATTCGGACAGTTGTGCTCCAGAGGTCATGGTACCATATGTCAGGGTGTTCAGTTCAATGAAAAATGAACAAAAATACCCATGGCTGTATGACAGCGTGATACACCAAGGGTATTTAAGTAAGTTTTGTGAGCTGTTTTGTGGTCCTTCTTCCTCATCACAAGACTTTGTTACTGTTGGCATAACCTTGGCACAGTATGATTGGTATTCTATTACTGGACCTCCTAACTAATAAATGTATTGCTCTCCCCATCTTTTCCCAATTCACATCATTTACGTGCTAATTTTCCCAATTACAAATGACTAGAAAAATCACTGACTTGTAATAAGCATGTCGGATTTTAAACACTTTGTACTAAGCAAGTCGGATTTAAGGCACTTGTAATAAGCAAATCATTTAGTAGTTTGCTGATTGGTTGCGTTCGTCATCCTACGCCCCGCACAGACAAAGGGAGTTCGAGTATAACTGATAATATGATTACTTTTAATGGCATATCTGTATACAATATATTAAACTTTAAATTTAAGCGATATTCTCTTTAACCAAAGTATTATATGTCGTAAAGTTTAATTTTCAATGTATTATGTAATCTTCAGGTGAGCAACTGGGGGTATTAAATTCTGAGAAAGTGCCATTTCATATATTCCATATTAATCGCTGTTACTAAAAATAAACCAGAGGCTCTCAAGAGCCTGTATCGTTCACCTGGTAATAAAAAAAAACAATTGGTCCCATATAAAAACTATGTCCTGCAGTGGTAGTCATCTTGGAATTACGATCAACATATAAAACACAAAGTTTGTAAAGGACCTTCCAATGATTGATGCACAGTTTAGGTTCAATCAGTGCAATAGCTTCAGAGAAGAATATATTTCTGTATTTTCCCCATATGGTTCTGTGTTAATACTATGACCTGTGGTGGCAGCCATCTTGGATTTCCGATCGGCATAAAAAACAGAGGACCTTCCAATGATCATTCCTGAGAGGTTTGGTTTCAACTGTCCAAGTGGTTTCAGAGAAGAAGCATTTTGAAACAGTTTTCCCATAGTTCCAATGTTAAACTAAGTCCTGCCGTAGCCGCCATTTTGAATTTCATATCAGAATAAAAAACGTATATTTTGTAGAGGACCATTCAATGAACATTCATGTACAGTTTGGCTTTAATCATATTTGTAGTTTCTGAGAAGAAGGCATTTGAACATTTTCCCATAGTGTCCAATGTTAATCTATGTATTGCGGTGGTGGCCATCTTGGATTTCCGATCGGCATAAAAAACACACCTTGTAGAGGACTTTCCAATGATCATTCCTGGGCAGTTTGGTTTCAATTATCCAAGTGGTTTCAGAGAAGAAGCGTTTTGAAACATTTTTCCCATAGTGTCCAATGTTAAACTAAGTCCTGCCGTAGCCGCCATTTTGAATTCCATATCGGAACAAAAAACGTAAAGTTTGTAGAGGACCATCCAATGTACACACATATGGACAGTTTGGCTTTAATCATATTTGTAGTTTCTGAGAAGAAGGCATTTGAACATTTTCCCATAGGGTCCAATGTTAATCTATGTCCTGCGGTGGTGGCCATCTTGAATTTTCGATCGGCATAAAAAAACAGAAACTTTGTAGAGGACCTTCCAATGATCATTCCTGGGCAGTTTGGATTCAATTGTCCAAGTGGTTTCAGAGAAGAAGGGTTTTGAAACATTTTTCCCATAGGGTCCAATGTTAAACTAAGTCCTGCCGTAGCCGCCATTTTGAATTTCATATCGGAACAAAAAACCTAACGTTTGTAGAGGACCATCCAATGAACATTCATGTACAGTTTGGCTTTAATAATATTTGTAGTTTCTGAGAAGAAGGCATTTGAACATTTTCCCATAGGGTCCAATGTTAATCTATGTATTGCGGTGGCGGCCATCTTGGATTTCCGATCGGCATAAAAAACATAAAATTTGTAGAGGACCTTCCAATGATCATTCCTGGGCAGTTTGGTTTCAACTGTTCTAGTGGTTTCAGAGAAGAAGCGTTGTGAAACATTTCCCCCATAGGGTCCAATGTTAAACTAAGTCCTGCCGTAGCCGCCATTTTGAATTTCTTCTCGGAACAAAAAACGTAAAGTTTGTAGAGAACCATCCAATGAACATTCGTGTACAGTTTGGCTTTAATAATATTTGTAGTTTCTGAGAAGAAGGCATTTGAACATTTTCCCATAGGGTCCAATGTTAATCTATGTATTGCGGTGGCGGCCATCTTGGATTTCCGATCGGCATAAAAAACATATAATTTCTAGAGGACGTTCCAATGATCATTCCTAGGCAGTTTGGTTTCAATTATCCAAGTGGTTTCAGAGAAGAAGCGTTTTGAAACATTTTTCCCATAGGGTTCAATGTTAAACTAAGTCCTGCCGTAGCCGCCATTTTGAATTTCATATCGGAACAAAAAACGTAAAGTTTGTAGAGGACCATCCAATGAACATTCATGTACAGTTTGGCTTTAATCATATTTGTAGTTTCTGAGAAGAAGGCATTTGAACATTTTCCCATAGGGTCCAATGTTAATCTATGTATTGCGGTGGTGGCCATCTTGGATTTCCGATCGGCATAAAAAACACACACCTTGTAGAGGACCTTCCAATGATCATTCCTGAGCAGTTTGGTTTCAATTATCCAAGTGGTTTCAGAGAAGAAGGGTTTTGAAACATTTTTCCCATAGGGTCCAATGTTAAACTAAGTCCTGCCGTAGCCGCCATTTTGAATTTCTTATTGGAACAAAAAACGTAAAGTTTGTAGAGAACCATCCAATGAACATTCGTGTACAGTTTGGCTTTAATAATATTTGTAGTTTCTGAGAAGAAGGCATTTGAACATTTTCCCATAGGGTCCAATGTTAATCTATGTATTGCGGTGGCGGCCATCTTGGATTTCCGATCGGCATAACAAAAAAGAAAATTTGTAGAGGACCTTCCAATGATCATTCCTAGGCAGTTTGGTTTCAATTATCCAAGTGGTTTCAGAGAAGAAGCGTTTTGAAACATTTCCCCAATAGGGTCCAATGTTAAACTAAGTCCTGCCGTAGCCGCCATTTGGAATTTCATACCAGAACAAAAAACGTAACGTTTGTAGAGGACCATCTAATGAACATTCATGTACAGTTTGGCTTTAATCATATTTGTAGTTTCTGAGTAGAAGGCATTTGAATATTTTCCCATAGGGTCCAATGTTAATCTATGTCCTGCGGTGGCGGCCATCTTGGATTTCCGACCGGCATAAAAAACAGAAAATTTGTAGAGGACCTTCCAATGATCATTCCTGAGCAGTTTGGTTTCAACTGTCCAAGTGGTTTCAGAGAAGAAGCATTTTGAAACATTTTTCCCATAGGGTCCAATGTTAAACTAAGTCCTGCCGTAGCCGCCATTTTGAATTTCATATCGGAACAAAAAACCTTAAGATTGTAGAGGACCATCCAATGAACATTCATGTACAGTTTGGCTTTAATCATATTTGTAGTTTCTGAGAAGAAGGCATTTGAACATTTTCCCATAGGGTCCAATGTTAATTTATGTATTGCGGTGGCAGCCATCTTGGATTTCCGATCGGCATAAAAAACATAAAATTTCTAGAGGACCTTCCAATGATCATTCCTAGGCAGTTTGGTTTCAATTATCCAAGTGGTTTCAGAGAAGAAGCGTTGTGAAACATTTTTCCCATAGGGTTCAATGTTAAACTAAGTCCTGCCGTAGCCGCCATTTTGAATTTCATACCGGAACAAAAAACGTAAAGTTTGTAGAGGACCATCTAATGAACATTCATGTACAGTTTGGCATTAATCATATTTGTAGTTTCTGAGTAGAAGGCATTTGAATATTTTCCCATAGGGTCCAATGTTAATCTATGTCCTGCGGTGGCGGCCATCTTGGATTTCCGACCGGCATAAAAAACAGAAAATTTGTAGAGGACCTTCCAATGATTATTCCTGGGCAGTTTGGTTTCAACTGTCCAAGTGGTTTCAGAGAAGAAGCATTTTGAAACATTTTTCCCATAGGGTCCAATGTTAAACTAAGTCCTGCCGTAGCCGCCATTTTGAATTTCATATCGGAACAAAAAACCTTAAGATTGTAGAGGACCATCCAATGAACATTCATGTACAGTTTGGCTTTAATCATATTTGTAGTTTCTGAGAAGAAGGCATTTGAACATTTTCCCATAGGGTCCAATGTTAATCTATGTCCTGCGATGGCGGCCATCTTGGATTTCCGATCGGCATAAAAAACAGTAACTTGGTAAAGGACATTCCAATGATCATTCCTTTACAGTTTGGGTTCAGTCAGTTCATTAGTTTCAGAGAAGAAGATCTTTGAAATTTCAGCCAATCAGAGCATATTATTGGCCCTGGCAGCCATATTGAATATCCGACTGGAACGAAAAACAGTAACTTTGTAGAGGACCATCCAAGGAACATTCCTGCTAAGTTCGGTTCCAATCGGCCAAGTGGTTTCGGAGAAGAAGCTTGAAATGTGAAAAGTTTACAGACGACAGACGACGGACGCCAAGTGATGGCAATAGTTCACATGGACCTTTGGTCCAGGTGAACTAAAAAGGGGATGAAATTAAAATAATCTTCATCTCTGAAACTACTGGGCCAATTGGAACTAAACTTTGCTTAGTCCTTTGATGACCCCCTTTCAAAATTGTGTCCGGCAATGCAGACATCCAACCAACATGGCCACTGTTGCTAAAAAGAGAAAAGGTGGATGCAATTTTAATTGTTTTCCTCTTAAACTACTGGGCCAATCATGGATTCAAGATTTGCCAAAATAATCCTTTGGTGATCCCCTTTCAAAATGTTGTCTGGCAGTCCCATCCTTCGGCCAAGATGAGTGAACGCTGTTACTATTTATTAACGGTTCCTTGCACATCAAGTAGGATGCAAGGTTTTACATGGCTTATCAAATCCTATAAAACCAATATGTTTAGGTTATTTCAGTGAAATACTGTTCGTAGAAGAATATAATATTTGTGCTTCGTCGTGCATCTTTTTTTCTAAAGATAGTTCTTGTTATAATTAACAGATAACGTGAGCTAAAAGAGACATCTGTCTAAATATAGATATCAGTATCAATAAATAGATAGATATCAAATTCTGCAATCTTAATACAGGTATCTTTTCATAATTTATATACACAAGTGTGGACACAGAAATTTGCTGTCGAAAAGGCAAGTGTGGATGTCAATATTTCATATTAACTTTAAAAAAAAAATCTTCATGGACACAGGGGTCCTGGATTTATAAAAACCCCAACTAATCCTGGAGTATTATTTTTGCTTAAAGTCCGGTCCTGTGTTTTTATTTAAAATTTTCATCATGGCCCCCCTCCCCCTCCCAAGGGATATACAATTGTATCATTAATAATAAATTAATAAATAATAAATTCAGATTTTCTATTTAAAATATATCTCATTTACAAAATCACTGATATTTGTTCAATTTTTAACGCTGATTTAAGCTTTAGTCGCAACAAATTTTAATTTTTCTCTTTAAACTGTCGAAACATAACATTTATTTAACTGTAAAATTCCAAATAAAATTCACCCCCCACCCCTTTTTCCCTTTTTTCTTGTTTAAATCAATGATCAACAATATTCCAGAATCAAACAAATGAATAAATATAATATAGATTTCTTTTACATGCATCTTTTTGTTCTTGTCCAAGATAAAAAATACATCGCTAAAATTACCCGTGGGTGTTTCTCCACTTCAACTCGTAAATTTACATAGAAATCGGAGATATTTCGTTATAAAACTTCACACATGGTTTTGTCTATCATATTTCTTGAAGACAAACATAAAATTGTATTGCATTTATCAATATTTCATGAGTATCAGCAGTTTTTTCAACACCGTATCTGTTTCTCGATACAGCCGCCCGATTACAATGACCCGTAACCCACTTTAGCACGTTCTACCAGTTTTTTTCTTAATAATGTTGTTTAATAACTTTACCATTTTATTAAGAAAATAATAACAAAGCAAAACAAAAAAGAAAACAAATTAAAAAAAAACATTCTCTGTGCTATAATGTCTTTTTTCTTCATTTTCATTCAAAAATAAAACCATTTACACAAATTGTTTTTGTTCCATTTTTCTTTGATTTCATTTGGGGTCCTAATGGCATCTCTCAGTTAGCTGGTCTTCTCAGCTATCTCAGTCCATACTCTTTTCTTTTCATTTGTGATTATATTTGAGTGCTTTAAATTTATGATGATATTATTTTTTTCCCACTTCCCTCAATATTAAGACAACCTGCTCTCTACAAAAATTGCATTTCTTCAGCCTCTTTTTGTTCCGAAAAGGGTGGATTGAGTCAGCCATATATTTTTTTTATTTATCTGCTGCTAGGATAAAACAAGTAATTGTGGGATACATTGGTCTTGGTTAAATATTAAATCTGCAGTTATTCGTTGGTTAAATTTTAACCAAATGGTTATTTAACAAAGTGGTTAAATGAAGTTGAAAAACTCATTTCTAACCCTTGGTTTACTAACCCATGGTTAAATCTTTAACCAAGGTTAAGCATAACCATATGGTTAACTTAACAACAAGTTGAACAACCGGGCCCTGATGTTAAATATTGGCTGTCAGTTTTCTAGTCTTCAAATTTACATTTAGCTAAACGCACCTGTTTGTTTACATGTCCCAAGTCTAAAATTAAACGACCTTTACCTGAACTAATCGATAATGTCAATGGATTTACAACATGGGGTCTACTCGACTCTTCTCTAATTAAATTAGCATCCGACAATTCTTTAATAGCCTTTTCTACTAATTCTGTGTGATCTAAAGCAGACTTATTATTTTTCAAAATTATATTTTCTGGTTCATTTACAAAAGGACTTTTATAACCAGATTCAATAATATCTATAATACATTCTGAAGTGTTTATATTTTTCCAAAAAGATAAAGAAGTTTTTAATCTGTTTTTTTTTAAATTTATTTTGCGTGAACCCGATTCAAATTCAAAATAACTTTCATAATTGTCTAATTGTTGTACCTGTATTACGTCAGAATTCCCAATATGAAGAGACTCCCCTGGTGTCTGTGAAACTGTGTCCTGATTTTTTGCAGTCTTTTGCCCAGTGTCCGAACAACCTGCATTTATAGCAAACGTCTCCAGGTTTTGCTTTGCTGAACTTGGCTGGGGTGGGGCCAGAGACCCATCCTGCACGAAAGAGTTGCTGATAAGCTCCAACCATGCCGCCGTTGTGAACAACGTTAGATGGACCACCTGCCGCTTCTGCTGGTCTTTTCTTATCATTCGGACGCTTACTCGTCTTCGAAGTTTTCAACTTTTTCACTGCCCTGTTTTCAGCTGCCCTTATTCGCTTTTCGTCCTCTGAATTGCTGTCTACGTCATCCGACAGATATTCATCTACGGTTTTCTAACCACCCTCCGACTTATTAGCTATGTGTATCAGCTTGTTTCTCTTCTTAAGCACTTTCTCGGAATCCTGCAAAACTGAAATTGCCATCGTATACCTGCCATGCTCAATACAGTCCACAGCGATACCAATGTTATCAAGAATGTCAGAATTGAGTTCGAATTGTAACTGGTGGCCCTTAAATTTGAAAGAGTTCTCCGTTTTCTCTACTTTGCGGGCAAGGTCTTGTGTTGCATTGGAACAGTTCCTCTCTATTTCAGATAACTTATTGCTGAAATTAGCTGCGGAACCGTATGGTCCTTTTTTTTTTTTTTTTTTCTTGGCGGACCATAGGGCTACGGATTTCACCCTATGAAAAATTTGCGGAACTGCGACCAAGAATTCGTCGCAACTTTCAACAGTAATTTTCACAACAAAACGCTTTGTGAGAGCGGAGTCATGTGGATAACTCGTTTCGTTACATATTTATCTATCGCTTTTCTTATTTACTTACTTATTATTATTCATTTCTAGCTCATTATAATAAAAAATGTTTCGATATTAACTGATTTCACCTACTTAGTCCTGCCATCTTGTCTTTGTGGTATTCTCGCTTTGAGGTCACATGACTTTTGAGAGATGACTCTAACAGCAAAACACGTGTTCGGTTTGTTTACATGAAAAACTTGAAAATGTTGAATGAGAGTTCACCTCAGTTGGAATAATCATAGAAGAAAATAACATTTCTGGTTAATATATGTAAAATATTTCCCTCTAGGTTGAATAAATATTTTATTTCAGATAAAAAATCGCCGTGCAAAACCTCCGGCAAAACGTAATCAAACCGATAGCAAAAACTCTATACAAAAATCATTACGCAAGCCGCACATAAATACATTGTAGACAATTTATTTAAATCTCTATTTAAATTATGACGATTAGAAAACCAAGCTTCTAAAAGTTATTTTTAAAATAACTACTATAAACTAAATGCATTTTTCTTCTTTTGTTGATAAAATAATTATTGAAATCGGACATTAATTGACTTCATGGTAATATTTTGAAAAATTGTAGGTTTATATGAAATAAATAAGGAAAAATAGAAGTGTGCGAATATCTTTGTCCACTATTGGTACCTTGAACGCCTATGTAAACCGGGTCAATACGATGTTGTTTGTTGTACGATAATACCCACAACAATGCTATTGTAGATGTGGCCTCTAATATCTGATAGAGGCCGATGTTTTTATAGTTCTTTTTATGAACGAGCTTAAGAATTTGACCAATGTTGTATTAGGAAATAGGTAAACTCGTTAACAAACAAAACTGTTCAGTATCACAATTGTTTTTATTTTATAAATTATAACACCATTATTGTACAAGTTATGTTTTTAAATGTATTTAATCAAAAATCATTATCATACAATTTGTCATTTTTCTTATCATGCAATTCAAGAGAACCCATTTGTTCTTACTATTTCACCATTTAAGTATTTGTCAAAACACGAATACCGAATATTGCTGCACAAACATTGTTATTTCATAACGAATTAACGATTCTACACACAAACAAACAAAGTGTGTACAAATACCCCAAAGAGAGGTGTAAGTTTGTGTTTTCCCATGTATGTCTGTAATCTTTGAGGTGTTCCCATCACTGAAAAGTTTATAAGTCGAAGAATGAAACCGGATGTTTATATACAACTAATCTTGGATAATTCCGGTATAACCACTATTTTCTGGATAAACAGCATGCAGCTATTTTCTCTAGTATTGCTGTTTTCATGCAAAAATACCGTTTGCATTGGCATAGCTGCATGTATGTGGTGAAAACAGCTGTTTCCAATCTATTTGTGCAGCTATGAGTTAAATCATATACTTATTCCGAAAATGAAGGATAAAAATTAGAAATTTAAAATAGAAAATAGTTTTATTTCTCGTTCAATTTGTCAATTTTGCGAAACTCTCAACTATGACACAGGTTATGCTCAAGTATTATCGTCTTAGGTGAAACACGGGATGGGGGTGGAGGCGTCGCTTCGGAATATGTCAAGTTTTTCCGCTTTCAAATATATGATTGGGTCGGAAATATTCACTTCATATATGCCAATGGCGCATGCGGATTTTAAAGCTACATATATAGCAGTAGTTCTGCAAGCACATGCAAATTCTTTATTACCAGGACAAATACTTCTAAAATTATGAGATAATTTAACACGATAAGGCGCAAAATTGCTATATGAGTGTATATATAACAAAATTACCGAACTCCGAACAATCTTACAAAGGGAAAGTCAAAACTCATAAGTGTGTATTAGACTATCTAATGGGTCACTAGTAACCGAATAATATATGAATGGGTCACCAATAACCGAATACTATAGGACTGGACAATATTTCGGACATCGATTACACAAAAATGTATATGAATAGTTTAAACAGTGAACTCAGTGGCGTAGGAGAGAGAGAAAGTGAGATGAATGCATTCGCCTCAAAGCTAATAGTATGCTATGTATCACGGTCAAGAATTCCATCAAAATCAACAAGACTAAATATCACCTCTCATCTCGGCAACTCATTTTAACATAAACAAGACCACACATGTGACGTTGGAAATATGGTTTTCAAATTGAGAGGCTATATTTATGAATGTTTTACATAATTTCCTCCAACTCCACCACCGTGCCAAAATTTACCTTGAATAAATCCAGCTATGGAAACATTAACGTCAGCTGCATACAGCATAAGGGTACAAAGTAGACATACATGTATTAGCAAATAAATAAGCTATGGTGGACATATTGCATGAACTATTTATTAAATCAGCTGTGGATGGCTTACGAGGGAAACAATATTGATTAATAAAGACGCGGTACCTCGAAAAGCCGAAATACAATTGCAAAAGCCGAAATACAATTGCAAAAGCCGAAATACACCTAGAAAATGCCGAAATACACCTCCAAATTGTTCAAATGAACTTGCAATGGAATCCAAAACGTTCTAAAAACCTGAACACCCGGTCCCGATAACGTAATAACAGTCGATAATAAATAATAATCGTATAAAATCTAATGGGATTAAGGTTTGTCTAGGTCTAACTTACAACTGCACATGATTTATATTTAATTAAATACTAAATTATTTTTTATTTCATTTTTTGTAATCGTAGCAAAAGAAGAAATAGTACAAAAGTAAAGGTTTAGTTGTAATTATGAAAATGTTATTTCTATAGATGAGTTTAATGGATTCCTATATAATGTGAAATCAATAGAAGTTTATCAAATCATAACAAAGAAATCAATTATTTTGGACATAAGAAGATTATAATCATATATTCATATGTGTGTGTGTGTGTGTGTGTGTGCATGTCTGTCAACATTATTACAATTATTACTTTTTTTGAGGGGAGGGTGTTTTTGTTATTTGTGTTTTATTCTTTTTTTTTTCTTTTTGTTTTTGTTTTTTTTTTATTTTCTATTTTTTTACTTTTATCTATGTTAAATGTGCAGAAAATGTTTATTGTTTGACACCCCACTTTACTTTCGCCCCTATTCTCGTTCGCCCCGGGTCGCTTCGTCCTCATTTATTAATAGTTCTGTAAAAAATGAAATATGGAAAATATCATTGCAAATATTCGTATTTCGTAAGGCTTGTTCATGGGTCCTTTATTTTTGAGGTGTATTTCGGCATTTTTTAGGTGTATTTCGGCTTTTACAAGTGTATTTCGTCTAATGACAGTGTATTTCGGCTTTTCGAGTCACCCATTAAAAGCGTAGATATCAAAGTTAGCCCACACGACGCGTTTCTGGAATAACCTTCATCATGTATGCTCAAAATCGCGAGATTGGAAAGCCAAATAATTCAAAAGTGCTTGGGAGCACTAATCAACTGCATGAACTTATGGGAAGAAATGTGAATCATACAGGTAGGATGGACCGAATGAGAAAAATGTGGATATCATTAGCTCCCTTGCACCAATTATGATCAAACTGTGAGGATAGATGGCGATTATGTCAACAAATAAGAACATATGGAGAGAAATGGAGCATGTGAGAAAATATGGATAACATCAGATAGTACAGATCAGTGGGAAGAAATGCTGATTATATAAGCTACTGTGGAGATATGGTCAGAATATTGATTAAACCAGCTAGGTTGAGACTTTGGGGTGAAATACATATATGTATGCTGTTGTCCATAACGATTTCCTTATCATATGATCGTCGTGTCTTTTGATAATAACACGTCGGGTGTCGCTAGTGGAACAGGAACTGCTAAACTTTCCGAAACACCAGTTTTTAGTGCATGGGATACGTATTGTTCATTCGTTAGTTTTTTGTGTAGTGTTTTGTAGATCATTGTCGCTTTGTTCCATTTCTTTGTGCCATTGTATCGTCTACCCTTCTTCAACTTGCAATTCTAATAACCTATTTGGTACCGTCAAACTGTTCGTTGATTACCTAAGTAGGATTGACCTCTGAGACGAAATGTGAATTACATCAACTAGGATGGTCATACGCGCGAAAATATTGATTAATTCCAATAGAATGAACCTATATTGTATAGGATGAAGTCGTTGTAACAATTTATATGTAAAAGAGGACATATTTGATAGAGTGGTACCATTCTGCATTGTAGCATGCATACCACTAAACATCAGTCTACTGACATGTTATTGTTCTGGATTACTACAAGGGGTGTGATACTTTCCTAACTCTGGGCACAAATAACTCGTTCAGGGAAGGGACTGATCAGCCGAGTCAACGACTTTTGATTACCATTAAAAAAGCAGTAGCAATTTGGGTTGGAATGAAATAAATAGGCTTTTCGTAGCGGCTACAATGTGCCTACTTTTTGTGGAAATCTATAATGGAGGTCTTTAGAGTGCAGGGAGCATGGTACTCTCCAAACACTCTACCCACTGATCCACGGTCAGGCTTTCTGTATTATAATTTGACAATCTAAAGGGCTCATGATATCTATCACCCGGGAACGTACTATAGCTCTATGAGTTTGAACGTATTGGCATGTCTGATATATGCAGAATTGGGCATTGTATTTGACCCAGATTATATAATTTCGAAGAGCAAGTCATAAATTCAACATTATTTAACCTCTAATGTGCAATTGTTTCTATTATGCTATGACAAGAACGAGTTACATTCAATAAGATGACAATAATTGTGTCCACTTTATATTAGAACAGCACAATTATATATTTGTTATAGTGCTAGCTCACTGAAACTACTGTTCGCGGCAACTGGATCTCCAACAGCAATACATATATAGTCAAACTATAAAAAACATGCACAGACTCGCTTTTATTGATAAAGACATAATGAATGACAACATAAACATAGACAGTACAATAGCATGGTCATTGTAGCAATGCTAGTTACATACCATTGGAGGAATTTGTGTTCAGTTGTAAAGATGCATTTTGTCTATTATAAAACTTCTGATCACCACAATCTAGAACAAAAATATAACAACGTAAATTATACATCAAATATGTACAAATATAGATACACATGTACATAGGGAATGTGGCCGAGTGGACTAGGGCCCTGAACATAATGCTAAGAGATTGCTGCTGCAGTCTATCATTAGTGCTAGATCAAATCGCTGGAGGGTCAACAAAGATTTGTCAGAACACTGTTGGATTAAATTTGCAGACGTATTAAAATTGTTTGTTTTTCACAAAATTATATTTAAGGTGTCGCCTTATTATCAAGTTCACATCTACAGGGGTAATCAATGCTATTCCACGGTCGTCATTATAAACTGGTCGAGTGCTAAGAAACATTCATTTCTCCAATGGCAATGAAAGTGTCCCCTTTTATATATCACGATCAGGTTCACCGTTACGATATATCCATATCTCAAATGACAATGGATCCTTTACTTTTTACGTAGATATTTTTCTTTCCTCTATCACAGGATTGCTTTGTCTATGGATTATCAATGGTTGCTTTGCTTCTCTCCCTGCTGTGTCTTCTCCCACGATTGATTTGTCTATGGATTATCAATGTTTGATTTCCCCTTCACTTTTTTCTGTGTTGTTATTTTGCTTTGTTTGTCTCCCTGCTGTGTCTTGTCCCACGATTACTTTGTCTATGGATTATCAATGTTTGATTTCCCCTTCACTTTTTCTGTGTTGTTATTTTGCTTTGTTTGTCTCCCTGCTTTGTCTTGTCCCACGATTGCTTTGTCTATGGATTATCAATGTTTGATTTCCCCTTCACTTTTTCTGTGTTGTTATTTTGCTTTGTTTGTCTCCCTGCTGTGTCTTGTCCCACGATTACTTTGTCTATAGATCATCAATGTTTGATTTCCCCTTCATTTTTTTCTGTGTTGTTATTTTCCTTTGTTTGTCCCCCTGCTGTGTCTTATCCCACGATTGCTTTGTCTATGGATTATCAATATTTGATTTCCCCTTCACTTTTTCTGTGTTGTTATTTTGCTTTGTTTGTCTCCCTGCTGTGTCTTGTCCCACGATTGCCTTGTCTATGGATTATCAATGTTTGATTTCCCCTTCACCTTTGTCTAGCGATTATTTACATGTAATGTTATCAATTCGATTACCGTCCATAGTTAGATGTACTCGATGCCACTGTGTATGATAACTGTCGTCAATGAATTTAAGAAGGTATATGATATTCTCTGGTTTATTCCAACAATAAAGCAGAACAAACACGATAAAACTGAACTATCCATGTCATATCACTTTATTTTCATTGTAGTAGAATCAGGCTTTGTCATTGTTTTATGTGTCTTTCCATTTTCGGCTACATTATTGATATCCTCATATTTTCTTATATTTCTATTATTAAGCAATCACAAATGTAGTAATTAACGCTCAGAATAACAATCTTTCTGGTCACAATCTCTTGTTTCGATTGTTGGTCCTTCACATTAGATTGTAGCGAATCCGCTATTACACGTGTGTGTCCTTGTCTGTATGCCTGTTACAGAGGAGCATGAGCAATTGTTCCATGGATCCCAACTGTTCCAATGAGCTTCTGCAGCATACACAACACTATAACATTATCAATGATTCTTCTGAAGTTTTAGTTTTGTAAACGTTTCTGATGAAATGTAGTTTCTAAACATGTCGTCTGAAGTTGAAGTTTCGCAGCTTTTCTTCTGAAGTTTATTTTTCTAAGCGTATCATCTGATATTTAAGTTTTAAGCGTTTTGTTTGAATTTATTTTAAAAGTTTTGTCTGAGGTGTATGTTTTTAAATGTGTCCTCTGATGTTTAAGTTCCTACCTGTTTTATCTGAAGTTTATGTTTGTTTAACATTTCGTCTGAAGTTCAATGCATACACTTTTCATATTGAAACGTTTCTCATCGATTCGTCTGGTTTTTTTTGGTGGGATCCGTGTTGTTCATCTTTTTAGTTTTATGTGTTGTGTTTTTGTGTTTTATTTATCTTCGTCATGCGTGTTATGCCCAATATTGCCTATGTCTCTGGATTGTTTTATTTATCTTCGTCATGTGTGTTATGCCCAATATTGCCTATGTCTCTGGATTGTTTTATTTATCTTCGTCATGTGTGTTATGCCCAATATTGCCTATGTCTCTGGATTGTTTTATTTATCTTCGTCATGTGTGTTATGCCCAATAGTGCCTATGTCTCTGGATTGTTTTATTTATCTTCGTCATGTGTGTTATGCCCAATATTGCCTATGTCTCTGGATTGTTTTATTTATCTTCGTCATGTGTGTTATGCCCAATATTGCCTATGTCTCTGGATTGTTTTATGTATCTTCGTCATGTGTGTTATGCCCAATATTGCCTATGTCTCTGGATTGTTTTATTTATCTTCATCATGTGTGTTATGCCCAATATTGCCTATGTCTCTGGATTGTCCATTCTTATTTGCCAATTCGATTTTCTTTAATGTTTATTTAACGTTTTTTTTCCTGATTGATGAGATATTTAATTTCTTAGCACATTGCGGTTTTTTTTACCAACACAAGACCGATGCAGGGTGCAGAAATCAGGAACGTAAAGAAGTAAAGTCATGAATAAAGCATCAGTATAAATAATCTATTTGACCATTAATGTATTTGAATAAATGTAGATGACTCATTGGTACAAGGTATTTTAGCTTTAATCTTTAGAGTAAATGGTCTACTATAACAATTTGCATCATACTACACTGTCCATATCCTAGTACACTGTCCCTTTACTAGTTCAATGTCCAGCATTGCATATTTTACAAAATGATCACTGATACCTATTATCGCTGTCAGTTGCTCCAGAATATTAATAATATCAAGCTATGATGTAAATAATAATGAAGTATATGTCTCTCTGGACGTAATTCAAATTGTATTCCAACCATCAAGACTCAAAGCTACTACCAAATATAATAAATAAATAAATATAACCCCTAAGAAATAACGCTTTAGATGAAATACAAGAGAGTCCGTCGTCACAAATATAATGCGAAATCGCACATGGACCTGTGATGTGGTTTGAAGTATACATTTAATCTTAGTGATGGCGTCTTATTATCTGTAGTCTAGCTTCTGTATTCGTAGGAGTTTGGTGTATAACATTTTGTTACTGGTTTTTGATTGATTTGCGTGATCATATTTATATTTATATAGTGTTGAAGCTTGGCATGACGTGTATATTCCACTTTTGTTTGTTTGACCTATTATAGCTATTGTTTCCTTATTAAAATAGTGAAGAAGAAATAATGACTTACTGACACATGTATAAGTATAATCCAAGTTTGAAGAAGTTTCGCTACATGATACACCAAAGCTTGAAAACGCATGGAATTTTGTTGCTACACTTATTCTGCATACGCCTTACAACATTATGGTCTTCAAGATTTATAAATGTTCTCCCACAATTTGCAACCGTTTTCCATATGGCACTGTGCACTGTTATGTATTCACCTGGACAAGTCCAATTCAGTTCAGTATTCAAACATGCCTTATCATCATCTATAATAATAATAATAATAATAATGTTATTGATTTAAAGTCCAAACATTGAACAATCATCAAAAGACAAAACAGAACTAAGCTAAATACATACAATACATGTACAAAGAAGATGTTTTTACAGCTGAGGAGTGCATTAATTATCTCCCATTGAAGATTGCAATATTTATAAGGATTATCTCCCATTGTACACAACAGTGGCACTCAATGTATATACAAATATTTAAATATTTCTGTATATACTGTAATAATAATTTTGCATAATAATTAAGTTATAACTTCCCTTTCAGATCTTGATTGATAGAATATGAAAGAAAGAAAAACTTACTAGATAAGTGAAAAATGACAAAAATATGCTGTTATGATTTTGGTCATTCAATTTGTACAACGGGTTAGATTATAATCTAGTGAACCCGGGCTGTTGGAGGCAGGCATGTAAAAATCTGAGATACGGGTAGATAACAAAGTTCATAATTGCGATTGCAATATTTCTTGTAATTCTGGTTGAGTGATTTAACAGGCAATTATAACTCCATTAACAAATTACAGGCATTAAGAACCAATTCTAAAAAATCTAATAGTGCTTTCTGTATAGAAATGGCTTCCACTTTTTCTCCATGAACATATACAATATTTGTACTATGACTGTATGTAATTCCTGTAACTTTGCTAGCCTCAAGTTGTATATCAACCCTAGGAATAACATACTTTTGAAATACAACCTCACCAACTTTTGCAGCAATTTGAGTAATGTCACTATTTTTCCCTAAATCCGTAGTTTCTAGGTAAAAGAAAACTCTGCTTTATGAACAAGAAATTGTCATTGGGTGTGGAATTTGATAAGTATTCTCAGTATTACCGGTATTGGTATTCAATTCATATTGACTTTCATATGTCGGGCCCTCTTTCACAGCTTATTCCTTAACATTCCTTCTCTTCTTTAAGAATACCCTCTTTCTTTTGTTTTCTTTTTTTCTGCTGGCTGTTTTCTTCTTTTTCTCTTTTCAACAATTTTCAAAGTCATAGAAGAGATAACATCACCAGTTGATAGTACTGAAGCCTCATTAACCTTAAAAAATTCAATAACAAAATTACAACACAATTAAGACAAATAAACAAAATTCAATGAGAAGATAATTAGAATATACACATAGCTTGATGATGCTGATATCAGTTTACTGCATGAATAATGGTGATCACAGAATATTGTGTAAGTAGTCTAATTTATTTGTTGTGTCAGTGAGCAATATTATATGAGCTGACATACTTTGTAGGTTTGAGAAAAACCTATAGTTCGACATATCACTATGTAGAAAACATAATATTTCATATCAATTTAATTTGTTCACAGTATTTTCTGAGTAATTGAGATTATGCTTGCTGATGAACTGTGGCTTGCATGTCAGAAAGACGTGTAAGAGCTGAGCTAGATGCAAAATGTGAACATGTCGGGAATAAAAAACATTTGTGTTTTTTAATGATTTAATTAATAAATACAAAAAAAACCAGTTTCAACCTAATCATTTATTTATTCACAGCTTAACTGGAAATGTGAGGATATCTCACTAAGATAAGTCTCCCGCTCACAGATTGAAATTCTAAATTAACAAAAAAGTCAAATTATCTCCCCTTAATTGTATCACACAGGGAAAATATTTCTTCATGTTCATCCTCATAGGAGGAGTTGTTCTTACAACATATTGAACAGACAGACAGATGGACAGTGTGATTACTATATACCCCTTAAACAGTTTGCAGGGGGTATAAAAAGAATAAAAGAAGACAAAATGTGGTATTTTACGTTAGACAAGTAACTATAGCCTTCATTTTTCTGAAGAACTGCAGCAGATAATATATTTTCTAGGGAACATGATCCTCCATAATGTCTGAAATATACAATGCATATCTATGCATATACATGTATTGGTGAAAAAAAAATATGATATACAAATTTCCTACAAATACACATAATAAATAAAATAGTAGGAATGATATATAATGTTGGTTTTTACAAGAGGAAACACGGGTCAACTCTTGTCTATATTTTTACCTGTTTCAAAGATAGTCCAGATAACTTCTAATGTATAACATAATTGCATGTAATTTTAAATCATAGAGCAATATCAGAAAGTTAAAAGTTAAATTTAGTCACAAAATAAAGATGAAAACACTCCATATTTAAATTTTCACCAGAAGTATTACTCGGTTACAAATAACTACCAGGTAGATTGTTGACATACAATTGTAAAGAGTATACTTTTTTTTTACATCTACGCCTTCATATTTTAGAAGTTGCAAATGCATGCACTAATTGCAGTATTCCTATTTTTAAGTGTGGTTATACTTACCTTGACTTTGGTGCTTTTGAAGAAGCAATCTGGTTAAAGCTTGCGTTAGCCTGTGTGGACCCCAGTTCTGTTATAGCATCTGATCTACATGTATATTTAGAAACCAATACCAACAGTTCTTCTTTCAGTGCTTCATTTGTTAGAGGTTTACCATTTGGAAGGCTCCTATACCTTTAATATATTTCATTGCATGTAGCAGAAATATATAATGTGTGAATTGAAAAATTCTAAAACATGTTTTTTGTTAAAAGTGAATATATTAATTCTGCAAATAACTGAAGAACACTTTTAAATATATAGCTGGACACAGTGCAGACAGTGTTGCAATGATGTCACCACAGTATTGGTCAGAGTCCCACCGAGGAAGTGACAAAAAAAATACATCGCAAACTAGTAGTTCCATAACGTTGTTGGGTTGATTTTCAGGCGTGCTATATAAATACTGATAATACAAAATGTATATAGAAATCTAAAAGATTGTGCAACGATATTGATAAAGGTGTTACAAAAAATAATGGAAAACATTTTGTTTGTGCTGCATTTTCATGTCTTGACGACCTGATATTCATAAGATTTGTTGTTGGTAAGATTCCTTTAGACTTTATTCTGTATGTTCAAAGAGAAAGATTAAAAGTCAAAATTTACTCAATGGCAAGATATAAAAGATGTTGCACATTTGCAAAAGCAGATATGTTGATTTCTAATTTATTACTTAAAACTTGCTGGATCATCCTGATATTTGCACCATGTGGCCTCTTTACAACTTTCATGATTGCCAGATATATGGGGCATAATTCTATCCAAAGATGTTATAATGTCCTCCTCCATTGTTCCTCATGTTATTTCATACATGAAACATCTCAGTATATACTCTCTTGTATCATCCTCTTTAAGTTCCTTGTGCCTTCAAATTGTTATTGTTATACATGTGTTCATTGAATTGACTTCAACAATTAAGTAAAATAAAATATGTTTATATAGTGACAGGGTTTCTGCATTTTGATTTAGAGAATTAGAGAATTATTAGATAAAATAAAAAATATATATTCTGTTATCTTTAAATAACTTATGCATAGTATAAAACTATATCTTACTTAATAGACATAGCATGCAAACTTCTTGAAAATCCTATTTTTAAATGATTTTGGTCATCTCTCTTTTCTAGATCTTCAAAAGTAAATTTTCAATTATGCAGTAGTAGCTGCATCATTATCAGCATGTATAACTGGAGGAAGAAAATGTAATTCTTGTTTTATAAATATTTATAAAGAAAATAATATGCATGGCTCACAGGGCTCAATATTATTTGTTTTTACTATAAACTTCATAAGGTATTCAATAGGAAAGTACAACAAATGACAGTGAACAAATCCCTGTGCTTAGGTATTGTACCTTTCATAGTTACAGAAGTAAGCCTCTTTATTAACACTAAAACAGAAACATTACAGATATGTCTTTTCGTCATTCTCACAAGTTTAATGCCTTGTCATGTTAAGAATTTTAGGCCTCAATTGAAATTTTAGTATATTGATTATCTCATAAAATGTACAGTACCTGCAGGTCTAATAGCATACCTTTTATTTCATACCCTTCATCTTTCAGAAAGTGTGACATAGATCTTTCTCTCAGGTATCCTCCATCAAAACTTTTGATTTTTCAACTCTATATACCACCCTACCGCATGACAAATTAAAAACCCGCTTAAAAGAAACAATTCATACAGCTTTTAGTCATAGAAACTATGGCTTAAAATTTGTTGTGTTAGGCTATAATTCCACATATTTTTCAAACAAAATTCATAAAGGTAAAACATGCTACTCCGAGGAACAAGTGATCAGTATGCTGGAGTTCCTCATCGATAACATATTTGTCTCCTTTGGAGGGACACTGTTTCCGCAGGTCGTCGGCATACCAATGGGTACGAATTGTGCCCCTCTTCTAGCCGATTTATTTTTATACTCATATGAGTCGGAGTTTCTTCAAAAGCTTGTAAAAGATAAGAAGATTCATGAGGCTAGAGCCTTTAATTTCACATACAGGTATATTGATGACGTTTTATCTATCAATAATTCTAGATTTGCAGAATTTCTTCCATTGATATATCCTCCAGAGTTGGAAGTTAAAGAGACCACCGATACAGCTTCGTCCGCATCATTTTTGGACTTATACCTCGAATTTGACGACAGTGGTCAACTCAGTACTAAAATTTATGATAAGCGGGACGACTTCAATTTTAAAATCATAAATTTTCCAAACATGTGCAGCAATATACCAGCTTCTCCTGCATATGGTGTTTACATCTCGCAATTGATTCGCTATGCAAGGGCCAGTAGCAATTATTCTGATTTCCTGAAACGTCATCTTCATCTGAGAAACAGGCTACTGGACCAGGGCTATAAAAAGATTCGCCTTATTCGATCTCTTAAAAAGTTTATATTCCGATACCAATATCTTGTCGAAATATATTCCGTCTCTGCCGAAAAAATTATAAGCGATGCATTTTCATATAGTGAAAATGTATAAAGTTAAAGAAGTCAAAAATGTTTTTGTCAATGTGTGACGTAAAAATATTTTTTTGACATTTACGTCACAGAATATGGTACTGTTTTGACAACTATTTTACCTATTTTGTTCCTGTATTTAAATACTGTTACCATGACAGCCGGAACCTTTGAATCGTAATGAGAGCGGGAGGTTTGGCGCCTTAAAATCTGATTCAACCCACCATTTCTTTAGAAATGCCTGTACCAAGTCAGGGTCATTACGGTTTTCACAGTTTTCCAGTTGTTGACTGATTTTGTCTGTTTATATAATTATGAGTTTTGACTTTCCCTTTGTAAGATTGTTCGGAGTTCGGTAATTTTGTTATTACCCTTATAGACACTGCCATGTATGATTCCATGGCTTTGCTGGACCCTGACCAGTTCTTAGGACAATCATGGTCTGGAATCTGTGCTTCCTTTGCAAGATGGTATTCACAAATCTTGCATGATATGCTTCTACGATTCCATAGTATTATTTTCCCTGTCTCTTTTCCAATCATAGTTGCATGGCCTGTTAGAATTTTTAAAAAATCATTGTATTTTAGTAGAAAGTTATCATAATTCATAGGGTCTGAGTCTCTGGTTTTAATGGTCAACACTGTGAAAATCATACTTTCTCCTGTTAAAACAATACATTTTTGTCAAAAATATCAAAATATTTAAGAAATAATTCATGGAAGCCAGTGCTTGTATACAGTTTTAACATGGTTAACATTATTTTCGTAAAAATGCAACGAAAATAATGTTACCCATGTTAAAACGTGATACAAACTCTGACTTCTATGAATTATTTCAATTCTAGTAAGAAAAATCTAACTTATTTTTTGAAATGGAAGTCAGTAATGGAAATGCATTTCACTAACCTTCACAAAATCGTAAAATAAATCAGTAACCATGTGTTTTAATGTCATCAGCGTTCCTTGTAAATGACTTCACCGGAAGATGTTAAATTTCAAAAGTCAAAGTCCATTGATGGTTGTCTTAAGTATTCATTCTGGAAAAATATAGGTAAAAACAATACGGGCATTTTTATATTTGTTATGCACCAGTGATGTATGAATATATAAATTCACTAGGGAATGATGTTTGTAATTTGTTCGTCAATACGCATGAGCGAATTAAAATATATCGTGAGTTTTATCATTGTATTATTTATATAGGCAATGAAGGACGTCATGTTAGAATTCCTCATAATATATTTACATATTTACAAGAAAACTGTATCATATAAGGAAACAATCAAGTTAGCTGATTGTCCAATTAATAAGTGGAATTACTCCATAATGCTTGAAAAAACCCACAATGGTCTGAATATCATGATCAAGTTCATGTTCACTGTTTTTTAGCTTAGTACATGTACCCGTGTTACTGTTGTAATTCCATCCAGATCCTCTCTTTTGTCATCCTCCATCAAAACTAGCTTCCACCTATAAAATAGATTAATCCAAGAAACATAGCATAATAAATCCAAGGTTAAATTAAAGTACATCTCATAACACACAAAATGTAAAGAGGCAGCTCAATGAAAGCATACAATATTTATCCTGCAATGACAGTTTTAGTATACCAAAATGTTTTGTGATTGTTATTGTAGTTTTATACAAAAAGCTAGTGAAAGTCAACATGATAGTAATCAACAAATTACACACTTGTAAGGTCAAATCTTAGCTAAATATATACACTGTACACATACTTATTTTTAACAAAGTCGAGCTAGGTATAACTATATTTATACCACACATTGTACTAAAAGTAAAAAACATGGCACAAAAATGTAGTCTAAGAAAACCAGACTATAGAACAAATGTACACAAAGCAACAACCTTTACAGTTGTACATTTGTAAACAACTTGATAAACCTTTAATAATTAATTAGTTTATGCAAGTAAAGGAGAATAAAAAGCCATAAGCTAAGCAAAGCAAGCTGGATGATGTACATTTGTCCTCAGTAGGAATCGAACCTACATACAAAGGTATTCTCCATGTCAGATAAAGACTTTACTTGTACGTCACAATGGATTAAGCAAATATAAAAGCTATAAGCAGAAAATGTATGCAAGTAAAGGAGAATAAAAAGCCATAAGCTAAGCAAAGCAAGTTGTATGATGTGCATTTGTCCTCAGCAGGAATCGAACCTACATACAAAGGTATTCTCCATGTCAGATAAAGACTTTACTTGTATATAATGGATTAAGCAAATATAAAAGCTATAAACAGAAAATGTATGCAAGTAAAGGAGAATAAAAAGCCATAAGCTAAGCAAAGCAAGCTGTATGATGTGCATTTTTCATCGGTGCAAAACAAAAACCATTATATATACATCTTCATAAAAATAAGATACTTTGTCATGACTTAACAGTATGTCTTGCAGCTGAGCTTCTCTGCAGGACGTCATAGCAACATCGTGTATTGACTTGCTGATCTCTTTCTCCTTCTTGCGCAATGTAGTTTCACTTATTGGTGGTATGTTGCATTCTGTGGGAAAGTTGTTAACATGAGCTGGCCCCATTCCTGTATGCATCATGCCTGTGTACATGTATATAGTGTAAAATTAATAAAAGCATGTAATACAAACTCAGGAAGCTACATTTGTATATGCCTGAAGTGTACATGTACTTGTAAAAGTGGAAATAGTATATAACTAACACTGACAAGAAAAAATCCAGGTTGGTAGGTTGGCAATCAATTGATTTTTTGCAGTTTTTGTACTATGAGACTGAAGATATCAACAGTTTTAAACATGGAAATATATCATTTCTGTTCCAACTTGATGTGACAGTTTTTAATGTAAATGCACATTCAAGCTTTATCACTAGAAAAAACTACCACATATATGTAAATTTAATTCGCCTAATTTAAATATATCCACGATATCGTGAACAGTTCATTAAATTTTCTGGCTATATTTCTCTTCAGTAGTTTAAATGCGACATATTCCTTGACTATTAAGAGAAAACTAGAAATTGTGTCTATAAAACAGGGATGCCCTGCCATAAAAACATGAATCTAAAGGCAAAACTTAACCAAAGTCACTGAAGCATGAAATGTTGGTCATAGTGACCCAAGTGTTGCTGAACTGTGTTGTACTATATGCCTGTAGTGAATTAATATCATTGATATATTACCATAGGTTTCTGAGAAATGGAGTTAAATGCAAAACTTAACCGAATCGTAGACAAGGGTAAATCTATGCCCCATCCACATTCATGGCGGGGCATAAAAACAGGAGCCAAGTTATAACTTTACTAAAAATATTTCTTTAAAAATCTTCATACCTATTGCAACTTAAGAATTGATGCAATAACTTTCATTAGGGGTTCTCTTTCCTGTATGCACATCTGTTGTTGATAGACACATGGAGTTGTCACATTTAACATGTAGCACACTACCCAAACCATACAACCTAAATAAGCATACATGTACACAAATGTAGGTTAACTTTGTCAACAGTTATAAAGTTAGTTATTTAGTCCAATTTATCTGTAACCAAATTATTTAGTAAAACATAATGCTACATGTAGATTATTTATATACCTGTACTTATTGCTTATACTAAAAATGTTTTTTTTATAAAAATTTGGAATTGCATGCTCAAAATTTGTTATTTATAGAAATACAAAAACTTGATTGGCACAAACTCATTTACAATAAATGGGAATGGCTCAAGTTGACAACAATAGTATTATGACTTGAAAAATATTCCTTTGATTCTTAAAAATACGTTGAACAGATTTTCATTGTATTTTCCGGGGATAATCTGATAATTTTTTTCCTTTTTCTTCTTACATGAAATTGAAAAGAATTGCAAATGATATTCGTAAATGGAATAAACTGGCTGAAAAAATCTCACTTAAAATCCCAGAATATATGTAAACTACTCATTGCCAAGTAGCTGCAATTAAAATTTGAGTTCATTTTGATTTGTAATAAAGCAGAAAATGACAACTAATGAAATTTCTATTTTTAGTACCAGCAGCCATTTTGAATGGAGGGTGGGGCTGTCAGACACACTATTGAAAGGGGACCACCCAACGACCATCTCAGCCAAATTTGCTTTAATTTGGTTCAGCTGTTAGAGAAGATTTAAATGTGATCGCTTATCAAAATATGCCCAATTTCTATAATCGGTATTGAATCAGTTGAAAAAAATAATCTACTCATTGTCATGTAGCTGCAGTTAAAATTTGAGCTTATTTTGATTTATAATAAAGCAGCAATGGACAATTGAAGAAATTTAAATTTTTAGTAACAGCAGCCATCTTGAATGGAGGGTGGAGCTGTCGGACACAATTTTGAAATGGGATTACCCAAGGAATATCCCAGCCAAATTTGGTTTAATTTGGTTTGGCGGTTTCAGAGAAGAAGATTTAAATGTGATCTTTCATCAAAATATGCCAAATTTGCATAATCTGTATAAATCGGCTGAACGAAAAATTACACAGAAAAACTTGGATTACATGTTAAACTACTCATTGTCATGTAGCCGCAGTTAAAATTTGAGCTCATTTTGGTTTATACTAAAGCAGCAATGGACAATTGAAGAAATTTCTATTTTTGGTAACAGCAGCCATCTTAAATGGAGGGTGGGGCTGTCGGACACAATTTTGAAAGGGACCCACCCAAGGACCATTTCTGTCAGGTTTGGCTTAATTTGGTTCAGTAGTTTCAGAGGAAAAGATTTAAATGTGATCTTTTATCAAAATATGCCTAATTTGCATAATCGGCATAAATCGGATGAAAGAAAAAATTCACAGAAAAACCCGGAATATATGTTAAACTACTCCTTGCCATGTAGCTGCAGTTAAAATTTGAGCTCATTTTGACTTATACTAAAGCAGCAATGGACAATTAAAATTTCATCCCCCTTTTTTCTATTTTTAGCTTGGCAGCCATCTTGGTTGGAAGTCGGGATCACCGGACACAATTTTGGCTTCAGAGGAGTTGATTAAAATTGGAAAAGTTAACGGACGAACGGACGACAGACGACGGACGCTGAGTGGTGTGAATAGCTCACCTGACCCTAAAGGTGACCCATCAGATCCAGGGAACTATCGTGGAATTAGTTTGGTTAGTAATTTAGCAAAAGTATTTCCATCGATTTTGAACACCAGGCTGTTAAGATGGTCCGATATTAATGACATAATCACTGATGCGTAGTTCGGATTTCGCCCAGGTTGTAGCACTATTGATGCGATCTATTGTTTGATGACAATTATTCAAAAGGCACTGTTCAGTAAAAATCGAATATATTACTGTTTCGTGGACTACAAGCAGGTATAACTCATTTATGGTTGAAATTGTCAAAGGTTGGCATTACGGGCAAATTTTTGACAGTATCAAAATCGATGTATACCACTGTTAAAGTATGTGTAAAAATCGATGGATTTTATTCCGAGCAGTTTTCGAGTTCAGTTGGCCTTAGGGAACGACCATTTAACTGGGGGGGGTTATGTTTTTTTTCTAAAAAAATATTCTGATTCCCAATGTTGCTGAAAAAAATATTCTGATTTTGGTGGAGGAAAAAAAAATAATCTGATTCAGATTTTTTGTCATATAGCCTAATGTTAAATTCTGGAAAAAAATTCGTGCTTTGCGCGACAAAAAAAAATAATATTCTAACTCTCGTGTTGTTCGAAAAAAAAATTCTGAACGAAACAAAAAACCATAATCCCCCCCCCCCCCCCTTCAAGTTAAATGGTCGGTCCCTTATGCAAGGGGAGGCCTTTCCGCTATACTTTTTTCATTGTATGTCAATGAATTTGAAATGGAATTTCTATGTAATGGCAATGTCCTTATGAAGTACAAGAGTTATCATTGTTTGTTCTTATGTACGCCGATGACATGATTTTATTTTCTGAGTCGACTAAAGGTTTGCAAGATATGTAAGATACACTTTTATTATATACTTGTCAATGGAGTTTGACTGTAAACATTGCCAAAACTAAAATTATGGTATTTAGAAACGGAGGTTTCGTGAGGAAGAAAAGTGGTATTATGATGGTAATGTTATTGACATGAACTTTGTTACCTTGGTGTACTCTTAAGTTATAACGGCAAATTTGCTAAAGCTCGGAAACATTTAGCTGAGCAGGGTAGAAAGGCAGTATTTGGCTTAAAGTCGAAGGTTTCATCTTTTTATTTGAATATTTTTACATATTTGAATTTGTTTGATACATATATAAGTAGTATTTTATGTAGTAAGATTTGGGGATTTCATAAAGCTCCAAATATTGATAACTTACAGTTAGATTTTTGCAAAAACCTGGCGGGTGTCAAACAGTGTACAACAAATGTAATGGTTTATTAAGAACTTGGCCGATTTCCATTAATTTATCTCAGAATGTACAAAATATTATCTAGACAAATGTATTCTTAAAAACTGTTATATGGAACAATTACAGACATTTTGTGAAAATAAGAACAGTTGGATTTACCAACTTAAACAATTATTGTTTAGATTAGGTTTGAATGATATGTGGTATAATCAAGACAATTTGTGGATAATAACTTATTGCTGTTTGTGAAAGGTAGAATATATGACCAAGTAAAACAGTCTTTGAATGACAATTGAATAGTTCATCTCAGTGTTATTTGTATAAATATATTGTCAATAATATTTGTCTACATAATTACCTTACCAAACATTTAAATTATAGAGTGTATTTAACTCGCTTGAGATTGTCATCACATAATTTATTTGTGGAAGTAGGACTTATCATGGAGTAGATACATGTCGGTTCTTTAAATACTATTGAGGACGAGTTCCATTTTGTACTGCAATGTGATTCTTACATAGAATAATATTAATTTAGAAGGCGTTATACCAAACAATATTACTATAGACGCCCATCTTCGTTTAAATTGGTTCAGCTACTTCGGAACGGACCATTTAACTTCCGGGGGGGGGGGGGGGGGGGGGTATGTTTTTTTTCTAAAAATATATTCTGATTCCCAATGTTGCTGAAAAAATATTCCGATTTTGGTGGAGGAAAATGATTAAGTAAGGCAAAATTATATTATCGAGAGTACTTTACTATGTTCTAATGAAACATGGGTAATCTTTAGGGTGGTCACCATCAATGATAACCAGTTAAGCCACATTAAGTGTACCTATAGTATAACATTTTATGGTGATTCAGTTTAGTGTGGAGGGGAGAAGGGGAGGGGAGTTAACGTATTTAAGCAGAATATATAACATCTAAACTCTTCATTTAGATATATTCTATATCAGGGAATGTCAAGGTTGAAAAGTATTTATATACAAAGTTTGATGATATCTCTCAAAGGTGTAATCTAAAGCCGTAATTTAAAGAACAGACAATGAAATGTGCAGTTTATCAAGTTTAATGATCAGTTAAATCATTCACGTGGAACATTTCTTCCTTGTATATTATAACAACAGATGAGAACTCCTCCTTTAATTGTATTGTTTTCTGTAGCTTATTAATTTAATACAAAATATTTTGACAATATAATTTTGGCTAAATGATTTAAGTAAGACAGGGTTTGTAACTCTCATGACTGCAAGCTGTATTTAGTCACGCCATACTACAAGGCAACCTAACTGGTGATCAGTACATCAGAGATGTCTTGTTGTTGTCCCCCATTTTGACAACCTGCCCACTAGCTACAATGCCTGTGTATATGGATGACAACGCCAGGCCTCATCGTTCAAGAGGAGTAACTGCCTAACTCCAAAGTGAAGTTGTGACTTCTGTTCCTTGGCCAGCCATGACATGAGCCCGGATTTGAATCCCATAGAGCATATTTGGGACATGATAGGCCGTTGTATACAGGCTCGGGAACCTCCTGTGCAAAACATTTGTCAGTTGGAAGCAGCATTGCATCGGGAATGGCAGCAGCTATCACAACAGGACATCCAACGTCTGACTGGAGGGATGAGATGCAGGGTTGAGGCCGTCATCCCAGCACGTGGGGGTTACACCCGGTACTGAACATTGAAAAATACATGTAGATGTCACATGATTCATAAGTGATGTTTTGAAAGTGAAATGACAATCTTATCGTGCTTTTTGAACTGTGAAGGTCAATACTTAAAATGAACATGTTTTACTGCAAAAACTGGCCTTGTGATATTATGATTAAATATTCATTAAATTAATTTTTCTTAATTTTTTTTGTGGTTTCTTACAGCCAATGTAATGTCCTAACAGGTCACTGCAATATTGCGTTCTTGAGATTATCTGGTCAGTAATCTCGTGATACTTGTCGTATCATTTGTCATTTCAAAAAAACAGGGGGGTGCTTAACTTTTTTCTTTGTGTATATACACCTATATCTTTTAAGAATGTTCATTTCAATTTAAATATAAATATTGATTTTAGGAAGGCAAATTTTGATCATGATCAAGGTCTTTAATATCATGTTCATGAAAGAAACTCTGACAACCCTACTGAAATGACAAAATGCATATAAACATACTATTACTATAGATATGTTATGCATGTTTGTAATTAAAGCGATTAATTAAATTAATAATATTTGTCACAGATATGATCAACCATTAAACGTGAGGGTTGTAATTGTCACACTTGTCATAGAAATTTATTACAAGGTGGGGGCCGTCGTGGCTGTGATCATATGGTAGTTGGATTTACAACTACCTATGCAATCGGTGCACATCAACTCATGGAGGAAGTGGGTATGGAATAGTTACATATATACACTGTTTCTTAATCTGTTTTGGGATTGCTTTTTTCAAAATATTCAGTTCAGATATCCAGTTTTGTTTGTTTCTTTATTTAGCTATAATTTTATATTCTGAAATAGACCATTTTTATCTAAAATACAATTAATAAAAATGATTCCACTTTTTATCCAATTAACTTTTACTAAACCTTTGCCTTTATATTTTATATCCCCATATTATTTGTTTTCTTATTTCTCCAAAATTTTGTGGACTTTTATCCCCTCCCCCCCCCCCCTCTACAGGTAATTCATGTTTTCAATAATTCTTTATAAAATGCTGGAATATTTTTTGTTAATACATGTTCCAAAGATTTAAAGCTATCTAAATTCATATTAGATATGAGAAAGTTTTCTCCTATTTTCTCAAAATACTTTTGTGGTATAATTTTCCAGTTTTTGTTATTATTTTCCAATAATCTTAATATCTTAATATCCATTTTATTTGTAAGGCTTTTATATAAGTATCTATATTGGTCATTTTTAACCCCCCTTCTAAATAGTCATTAGATAAAACCAATCGCTTAACTGGATCTTTCTTTCCTTTCCATAAGAATTCACATACAATATTTTTAAAGGTTTGGATATATTCTATTGGTATTATTGTGCAGGAACCTATAAATGTTATGTTGGGCAGTATTAGTGATTTGAACACTGTTATTCTTCCTATTAATGAGATGTTTCTCTGGTTCCAGTTTTTTATTATGGCTTTACATTTATTAATTTGCTTTTCATAATTTAATTGAAAACACTGAGTCTTATTGTATCCAAAATATACTCCTAAGCTTTTAACGGGTTCATTTGTCCAAGTAATGTTTTCGGATTTGTCTTTAGTATGTTTTAATCTTCCTAGCCATATTCCTTCGGTTTTATTTTTGTTTAATTTAAGGCCTGAAAGGTTGCTAAATTCTTCAATTATATTCATAGCTATGGTTATTTCGTGTTTTGTCTTTAGAAATAATGTAGTGTCGTCAGCCAGTTGACAGATTTTTAAGTTGCCTGTTATACTATTATTCTATTCCCCTTATATGTTTAGTTTCTCTTAGTTTAATGGCCATGATTTCTACTGCTAAAACGAAGATTAAAGCTGAAGCCGGACACCCCTGTCTTATCCCTCGAAAAACCCTAAAAAGGGCAGAAACCCACCCATTATTGAGAATACATCCCTTTATATCTGTATACATTGTTCGAATCCATCTTATAAATGAAATTTTAAAGCCAAATTTTTCAAGACATTTAGTCATAAAAGACCATTCTAAAGAGTCAAATGCTTAAATTGTAAAATCTAGAAATAATATGGCTCCTTCTATCTTAAACTTTTCTGAATGATCTACATGTATTACGTCTTGAATTTGTC
Organism: Bathymodiolus brooksi; assembly: GCA_963680875.1. Lineage (NCBI taxonomy): Eukaryota > Metazoa > Mollusca > Bivalvia > Mytilida > Modiolidae > Bathymodiolus > Bathymodiolus brooksi. The sequence continues at coordinate 120,287,502 of OY804583.1, read as the reverse complement.
GTATATTGAAACCTACAGGGTATGTATCTATTTTTAACATATCCCTTTTGATCCGAGTGAATTATGGATGGTAACACTTCTTTAAGTCTTTGGGCTATTGTATATGCTAATAATTTTGTATCTGTATTCAGAAGAGTGATTGGACGATAATTATCCAGAGATAATGGATCTTTTTTTTTTAAATTAAAGATATGGCCCCAATTTTTTGTGAGTTTGATAAATGTCCCCTCTCATAGTCAAAATTAAATACTTTTGTAACAAGTTTTTTTAAGTTATTCCAAAATGTTCTATATAATTCAACGCTTAAACCATCGAGTCCTGGAGCTTTACTTAGTTTTATTTTAAAAATAGCATTTGTACATTCTTCTATAGTTATTTCTCCCTCACATTTCTCGCTTTCATTGTTACTTAGTTTATTATGAACTTTTGTATTTTCAATATATTTTTTCAGTTTGTCATTATCTGGATTTGTTGATTTATATAATTTTTTATAGTAGTCAACTTCTATTTCCATTATCTCATTTTGATCAGTAGTAGATTTACCATTTTTGTCATATAATTCATTTATAGCCTTTTTTGTTTGTCTTGTTTTTTCGAGCCCCAAGAAAAAAGCTGTATTTTTTTCTCCTTCTTCGATCCATTTTACTCTAGATCTGATTTGTCTCCCCTCTGTTTTTTCAGTGTACAGTTTATCTAGTCTTTTAATTGTTATTTCTCGTTTTTGTTTTAATGATGTATCTTCTTTATATATACTAGTATTACTTAGTTCTTCAAGGTATTTTAATTCATTTTCCAGTTTTTTAATTTCATTTTTTTTACTATTTGCCAATTTTTTACAATGATCAATTGTTTTATCCCTCACTTCTAGTTTGAAGTTATCCCACAGAATGTCTAAGTTGTTTTATTCTTTAAATTTATGTTGATATTTAGTGATTAATTTTTCAATGGATTTACAGTATTCTTGGTTTTCTAAAATACTTGTATTTAGTTTCCAATATCCATTTCCCTTATTACACACCCTACAACCGGCTATCTGGACAACAGATGCTATCGGGAACTCAGATCATATCTACGTCACACGGAATGACAGGTAAGAATTTCTTTGATGTTTTTCTTCCATTTTATCTACTTTTTGGATTTTAAATTTATTTCTGATTTGTTACACTACAAATGAGAAATTTGCATACCAAATATGACAGCATAGGTTTTAATATTTAGTAAGTTTTCAATCAATGAAGATAGAATTTGACATTTTCAACAGATAATTCTTCAGAATATTAACGTTTTCTCTAAAATATCAAAAGAATGCACAAGTTTCTATCATATACATGAAAAATATAGTATTTCTTCTACCTTCCTGTACAACGGGAAATTGAAGTGTTAAGTAGTAAGAATATTATATGCAATTTCATTCCATATATCAATAAGTTTGTGTGATTTTATCATTGATTTCAAGTTATGGACTGGTTTATCAAATTTCTTTGATTGATATCATTTTTTTGTATCTATTTTTGATAAAATATCATTATAATCTCCTGCTAGTATTATGTCCTATTGATAAATCTATCTACTTGTTTGAAGAAAGTGTTTCTTTTGTTCATATTATTGGGAGCATAAATGTTTATTATAGTGTAAATAGCATTGTTTATTTCGACATTTATAAGTAACAGTCTTCCCTCATTGTCTTTATTTTCATCAATTTATTTGAACTCTACACCCTTTTTTATCCAAATTGCCACCCCTCTTGAATTACTTGTACCATTACTTTGATACAGACTTCCTTTAAAATCTTGTAATAATTTATTTTCAATATTTTGTGAAAAGTGAGTTTCTTGCATTAAAAGGATATTACATTGACAATGTCATTGCTGTTTTTTGACCATTCTATTAATCTTTGTCTTTTTTCAGATTGTTGAAGTCCATTTGTATTAATGGAGCAGATATGTAGAATATTATGATTCACCTTGAATTATTGGCTTAAAGAAAAGGTTGAGTATGATTGTGATCAAACTATTTTCTTCGTTACTATTGAATATAATAAAACACTTTATAATTATCCTTTGTTACTATTGAATATAACAAAACACTTTATAACTATCCTTTGTGGATCCTCTTCATAGACCTCCTTTCTTTTAAAAACATTTTTTTCTAAATTCACAGGACACAACGTCCAGTAATCTTTTCGTAATAATCAATGACCTGAAAGAAATATTTTTGACTTGCAACAAAATTTGTGCTTTACTACAAAAAATAGGATCACGAGTGATGCTACCAAGCATAAATAGTAACGTTCTCGCTTTGAAAATTATCCGAAAACTTTAAATTACCGAAAAACCGTTAAATCTTCATTGATTTCCTTGCGTGTTTTTACGTTCCGTAAAGGGACATCCCAGCTTTTGGAATATAACGACTGCGCATCCTTCATGAGCAAATACTCCACTCGGAAAGCTTTGCGCATCTATATAGTAGAACCAAGTGAAGTCCGAAATGTTGTGTAGTCGAAGTCCGGAGTTCCCACCGTGACGTCACCGGGAGTTAGATATATTTAGAAAATGGTGGATTTGTTAGTGTTCGGTTGATTGCAATAGTAAAAGTAATCGATAAGAAGATATAGATCAATAAAACGCGATAACGACAATTCACATAAGGTGTCAAACCACTAATTCACCAATCAGAGCTTGGAACATATACGAAAGTAGTCCCTTTTCAAGAAAAAAAGTTCCTTTCACTTTGTAGTATTGTGATAACTACTGATTGGAATGGACTAATTAAAATTGATAATTGAAGTTAAATAAATAGGGATTATTTTGAGCCCAAATTTGATGGATTTAGTTGTATTTTGATACCTCTATGGAGGATTTGATGCATGACCTATAAATACTGAATTTCTTGGGGATGACCAAGCTATTTTTAGAGTAGGTGTTTTCCGTAGCTTGGCATTTCACTGCAAGATTTTAAACATGCCCTGATATTTTGACAGAACGTAGAGGAATCATGTACGTTTCAGAAAATATATGGTCTTGGAAAGGTTAAACTTAAGATAAAATGACCAGATAAGCTCGAAAAAACACAAATTTAGTAGAAAACCTTAAAGAAATTAATTAGTGGTTTGACACCATCAACATAAAAATTGTTGGAAAACCCATGTTCGATAAATGTTTTAATTTTTAACTGGCGAAAATGTGAAAGTAAACGGCGAAATCGCCGGTCACATTTTGAGAACCCTGTTATGAATTCTTTATGATTTGCCATATTAATTAAGAGTACAAATAAGAATCATATGGTTGTTCACTTAACAGAATTTTGTGTGAATTGATAATTATTTAACTACATGTAACTTACTGCCGGTATTTCAAGACCAGACTTTTTATATAGCACTTTAATCAGGTATACATATGGATCATCAGGCTGTTCATGGAGAACTCAGTTCCTACAAATGTAAAATAAATCAGTAGAGAAAGAAGAGCTTAAAGATACCAAAGGGAGGTAATCAGAATCCATATATTGGAGAAGAACAAACAACATAATGACCAAAGGGAGGTAATCAGAATCCATATATTGGAAAAGAACAAACAACATAATGACCAAAGGGAGGTAATCAGAATCCATATATTGGAGAAGAACAAACAACATAATGACCAAAGGGAGGTAATCAGAATCCATATATTGGAGAAGAACAAACAACATAATGACCAAAGGGAGGTAATCAGAATCCATATATTGGAGAAGAACAAACAACATAATGACCAAAGGGAGGTAATCAGAATCCATATATTGGAGAAGAACAAACAACATAATGACCAAAGGGAGGTAATCAGAATCCATATATTGGAGAAGAACAAACAACATAATGACCAAAAGAAAAAGTATAAAAAGACAAACAACGATCTACAAAACATAAAACTAAAGATTGAGTAACATGAACCCCACTAAAAACCGGGAGTGAAAGTAAAAATAGTTGCAAATCTATAAATACAAAGGTACATGTATTGTCCAAAAAGATATGCGTGCTTATGCTAACATTCTTGAAAAATATATCACCTAGGTACAGTGCATCTTAATGGATATTTTGTCATGGACGAATGGTGTCATACAAAGCACAGGTAAGGTTTCGTACAATATTTTCTAGTTTATATTTGCCAAAATAATGATATTTTCTCACCTTCACGTCTACATACATGTACCATTTAATCCAATATTGACTTCAAATAGTCTACCATTGCTTGTTGTCCTCAAAAGGTTTAACATGTGATTAGTATACATTTGTTAGTGACGTTTCTTAGTATATAGTCCGTTTCTCAATGTCAATATTTTATTACTAGTATCCTGTATGAAAACAGAATAATCACTATATAGTATAATGAAATATTGATTGAAAGAGACAAACTGTAGCAAAAAATGTCATGATAAATTGATAAACATGATATTGATAAACTTTTTTAGGGCATCAAGTTATAGCATACAATTCAAATTGAAAATTTGATCAAATGGTTTGTAGATGTTGTGAAAGGTAAGACAATATCATTAGTTTGCAGATTTGAACTAGAAAATATGTCTTTATACAAAATATTACCTGTATTTGGCCCGACCATGACAAAATATGCATCAGAATGCACCAGGCAAAGGGAATCAGTCTAATTTTCCAGAATATAAATAATAGCACTGAGAACAGATTACAACAGGTGATCCCTTGCCGGTTTCTTAGGAAGAGGTGGTGTCAGGTACTTTTGTCTGAATCACAGGGGCTCGTTTAACTACTGTCTAGGAAGGCCAACTATCCATGGGAAGATCGCCTATCAATAAGAGTTAAGAAAAGGAACACAACAACTTGGAGACCGCCAATTTTCAAATGTCCAAAATTGTTGCCCTTTAGAACACTTTTAGTCAGGCCAATACAGCTACGGAAAAGGGAAGGTGAGTACCAAATATATCTCCGCAGTGAATAATTTCTTGGGAACATTTGGCGGACTGACTAATGGTGTTCGGGATAACTTTCGGTCCACATAGTGGTAATGTTGATATAAATTCTGCAAAAAAGTGTTAATTGCGACCTTTGGACGGCCAAGACATGCTAAAAGGTAATGATTTTATTGAAATATAATGACTTTGTAATACAAAATGACCAGAGTGAGACCAAATTACAACATAGATAGGGAAACAACTTTGGACATTTACATTACATTACAATTACTTTCACAAAACCAGCATTATATTACAATTACATGTATTTTGGAAAGTAATGCATTACATTACAATTACATTGTACTTTACCAAAGAAACATATATACAATGTACTAAGTATACATCTCTGTGTTTTCTCTGAAAAGAAATAACAGAGATGTTGTAAGGAATTTATTCTACCATTATATTTTTTAATTATATTGTTAACTTAATCTCAATGTTATTTAATTACTTTTAAACCATAAATTCACTTGTCAAAAGAAAGGAATTGATTGATATGCAAACTAATTAGTTGTTTTTGACAGGGGTGAATTATCCATCATTCAACTTATTTCTTTGATCTTTAAATATCACAGTGTTTGCATTTTGCCTTGAAATTTGTATTTCTATCTTTAATATTTGTTGGAATGTCAAAATGATCTAATGTATTCGACATCCTTATTCCAAATAACAAAATCTACTAAGAAATTATTACTTCACACCCAAGTTAATATAATTGTCAGGCCTCTACATTAACATATTTTTCAACCTGTCCCTTCAGACAACTAACTACAAAAAGTATTTGTCCGACTCAATCTTTTAGTTGTCCGAAAAAATTAATAAAAATTACAAAAACTAGAGAATAATTACCCAGGGCTCCCACTACTTTCAAATTAGAGGGAGAAGTGACTTATCTTTCACTTTCAGAAAGCTCACAGGGAAAAGTGGGGAGACTTCTGGGATAATTCAACTGCAATTAATCGAAACATTGTGTCGCGACCCCTCTAAACTCTGATGTTACCCTGCCCAAATTTAGTAAATAGTTAAAGCTGCCTGAACTGATTTGTTCTGGGTTTTTTTTAATTCATAAATACCTTAAGGACATATATTCAATGTCACATTTTTATTTCAATCTACAGTACAGCTGACAGCATACACTGATAAATGCTGAGCCAGGCTCAGCATTTTCGCTGATGGTCTGATAATTAACCCCAAGGTAATAAATAGGGCCATAACATACCTGGTCAGTAGTGTCTTGTTGATTTCACAGGTGATCTACAGGTAAATATATACACCTGTTTGTGTTACATAACAGGAAATGGGCATATTTGGATTTCACTGATTTTGATGTGTAGAAAAAAGGACTTTAATACATTTAACTGTACCTTGAAAATTTGTCAATAAAATAATATTTTCAAAATTTAATATTTTGTGATATTAGCATCAGCTAACAATTTAAATAAATAATTGAAATGAAATCATAATTTTGTGTTGGATATATAAGAATTTTTAACTGAAAATATGGCAAAGAAGAACAAGATTAATTGTAATGCTATTTTAATCAATAGATTAATTAATTAAGATTAGATTCAGTTGCCAAATGCGACTAATATCTTATTCGGGCGACCAAAAGCTGCTCCAAATTAGGTAGTCACAGGCCCAACAAAAAACGCTTGGGCGATTGCCTAAAAGACCGTTAAAAATTGTTGTTTTACCGAAACCGGACATAACTGTAATTTCAACGGTAGATAACTCTTCTGTTCTAGTCGAAAACGGTTTGTTACGAGCACAACGATTGGTCCAAATACATTTTTGTAGCCAATGAATACACAGCTAATGTAATTTACTGTTCTCCCCAATTATGTATTTTTATCGACCCAATCAATACACGTTTCCTACACGTTTTCATGTAATACACAAGTATTCACTAAATATTAGAAAAGAAACGTGTTTTTTTGTTTCTTTATGACTTAAATATTAAAATTGTTAAAAATCACGGACGAAGTGGAAAGTTGTGAACAATAAAGAGAATTCTGTCAACGACTACATGACGTTTCATCCCATAACCAAAACGGACCATTACCAAAGCGGACTACACTAAAACGGACCATAACCAAAACGGACTACCAGAAAAAAATATTTATTGCAAGAATTTTTATTTATTTTTTTTTTTTATTGTGCGTTGATTGTTTTTTTTAAACTTATCTTATTTGTGATAATTACTTTCTAGATTTACGAATAAATCAAATTAGTACAGGTAATGAAGCCAAGTAATTAATGGTGTTTTATTTGGTTTATGACACCCAAATCACTTTTAATTAGATTAAATGATTTGATTATCAGGTGATTGTGTAAGTGTGTGTTGTCTTGAATTTACTTTTCTGGAGCAATCTGCACAGTGGTCTGTCCCCATTGTGAGAATGGTAATGAATGAAAACAAACTCCATGTTCTTGTATTGTCTATGAACCAAAGGTCAAAGAAATTTACTCGTTTTTGTAATGGAATTTATAAAAATTCCATGTACTGCAATCCGTTAATTATATCTTAATTACTATGTACATGCTCTTTTTTCTCTTTATCAACCCAAGCCCATATTCTTTGGGGGAAACTAAGATTAAAGCCTTGGGGGTTTAATAATCTTTGTAAATTAAAACCAAATTCTTTAAAATTAATTAACTTTTAATCAAATAAAAATCTAATTAATCATAATTGTAATTAAGTGTGTAACAATTAATTGTATGATTTGACTAAAAATGTGCTTGCAATGGTTTTTTTTTTGCAAAGGACTGGGAGCTATAAGGACCAAAATCGGCCCCACCTCAGATGCCGATAAAACAACAACAACACTCCTAATAAACTGTTGCTATCAGAATCTGCTGTAAGTTGTCTTTTACGTGTAAGGAGTGTGTCCTTTACATCCCGTGCTAAGGGATGTATTAAAATTGTTCATCATAGCTGTCTGGTGTCCCTTTCACATAAAGTCGGCGTTTTCCTAGAGGAAGCCATTTGTTATTTTATTTATGCCAAATTCGCAGTCATGTTAGGATTCTAATAATAGGTTATTATACATTATTATACAGCTATAATTTTAATCCAATCAAAAACAATATGGTTGTGATCATCTCCGTAATTAAAATCGTCAAAATGAAATACAACCGAATTAATATCAAATGGTGTCTTGTATCAACCTCATTTAAAATATACCTTGACATTCTTTCATACTTTTACATCACGTTCACGATCTTTTATTACAACACTATTTCACTCAAGTGTACATTTTTTTCCTGTTCTAGTTAAAGGACTTTATCAAACAGAATCATACAGTTTACATGTAATGCAGTTAATACGCATTTAAACCACAGAAGAATATTTCTATTTTCCACACCTTGTGGTGTGGGGTCGATATTGTGCATGCGAAATATTAATTGCAAACCCCATTGACTGGCTATTTGCTGCCTGTCTAGAATATTTGTTTTTCTCGATCGACAGTTCAGAAGCTAGAAAACAATATGATGAATAGTGTCTGTCAATCATGCAAACAATAACTTATGCACATGACAGAACGCATTTTCAATGCACTACATACAAAAACTTTTGAACCATCATTTTTCCATTGGAGGTTGATTTAAGGGAATGGAACTGATAGAAGTTAAAAGTTTAATTTGGGCGCAAAAGGGGAAACTTTATATAATTTATAAAAATGTGATGCAACATATGCGCCAGGGATATTTCCCGAAATTCTTTCAAATTGATATAAACTGTTAATATCTTCCTGCCATTGATGAAACCAGATATATTCGTGGTAGCCCATCACAAAATACTGTCAGTTCCCTTTTAGCGCTCTCGCTAATATTAAATTTTTCCAAAATAAATAACAAATCTTTAATGTGTTGTCTTTCTTCTTCAGACACATCTTGGTATGAAGATTTGCTGGACGACGGATTGAAATCGACTTTAACAGTCTGCCCATCAGTACTTTCTAATTTTAAGTACTGGGGTACAAGGCCATATGACTCTACAAACCAAAACTCAGTTTCAGCCTTCGATTTGAATTCTTTTATTTTCCTTGATTTGTTATTTTCGATAATTAACGCCTCTCCCTCTGTATGTGCAAACGAACATGTTTATAATTAAAACACACAAAACAAATTAATACAAATAATTAAATACATATAAAATCATAGAAATAATATATAAAATATCATATTTATTCAAGAAATTTACATTTTTTATTTCAATAGTCCGTTTTTGTTATGGTCCGTTTTGGTAATGGTCCGTTTTGGTTATGGTCCGTTTTGGTTGTGGGATGAAACATCCGGTAGCGCTGTCAACATATAATGTCTTCCACGGTTCGGAAAATTATTCATTCAATCTGCTGCAAAATGTACACTACATGTACGAATTTCATTTTACAGAAATCGGAAACTTTTGTGTGTCAATCCTTAGGTAATCATTGAAAAACTTTTGCCCAACAACGGAGAGAAAATCGCTGACAGTAATGTCAAATTACGGAAACGATCTGGCCTGTCACTTCTTTTAAACTTTTCATAGTTCATGTACATGGCTACATTTTAATGACAATTGGGAGTGGTTTTCTTTTTTGGAGCCAGAACTTTTGTTTACAAATTAAATAATAACAGGAAAAGTTAACAGTTGTTTATATAACAAAATGACAGGACCGTTTGTTATTTCAACAAAGTGAGATACTTGTTTGGAATGAATAACCAACTGACATTACCCCGAACTGAGAAGTTATTTTACTTTAAAATCACTTCTTCATAGTGGATTGAAACAAGTGATGTCACTCTTCCCTCTGGGGAGTGCAAGAGCGGTCCTTGTAGTGGCATTAGTCTACTCTTTTCCGGATGTCTTTAATGTGATCTACATCTACAAGATACATCTAAGCTTCAATGTGTTGAATTGGCATTGATCTCCCCTTACACAAACCAGCCTTTTATTGTCCCCATCCGATGGACTAGCATCGTTTCTTAAGACTACCTTAGCCAATGGCGTCAAGGTTGTCAAAAAGGTTAAAACAAGTAAATTCAGGTTTCATTTGATAGCAATATATGCATTGGGGTGTTTTCGCAATTTCAGCTGCACACCTGTACCTACCAAAATTACCTTGAAGAGCCCCCTCCCCCCAACACTAGTGAAAGAATGAATTTTAATGATATTGATCAAAAACATTTAATCTGAAAACTGTTTATATATTGATATCTGATGTCTTTTTTTCCTAAAAAAATGTCACAAAATGTTTGGGCCACCATTATGCCATTTGGACTAGTGACTAATTTTTTACTGGCCCAAATTTTTTTTTCGGCCGGCCCACATTTCAAGCACTGTAATGTGCATGTGTGTACATGTTAGTCATGTATTTAAGAGTTTTTTTGGGGGTTTTTTCAACTTTGAAAAAAATGTTATAGTTGTTCTTTTATGATACATGTATTTAATTTTTTAATTTTTTTTATTTTGTAATTAATTTTATATGTTTTTGCAGAGGAATAATATATTTAATTTGCTTTATCAATTTAATCAAATAAATGTAATCCAATTTCAAAAATATACTTGTTACTATGTTTCGATTTTTTTTTAAATCCATTTTATCCAAGGTAATATTAATTTCTTTTCTTTTCATAGTTTATTTTGTGACATGTCAGGTTTTTTCTTTCTTATTCAGGACATTTCTTGAACATTTTTTGTTCACATTTTTATTCTTATTTTGTTAAACATACATTCTAAACATTAAAAAAAATATGCCAGTTGATTATAAATGCATTCTTTTCAATATAAAAAATGACAAATTAAGTATTTTTTGTATATTAACACACAGATATGGTTAACATAGAAAATCTCAATCAATGAAGGATTTATGGACATTTGTAATTTGCCACTTATTCACTCTCATGTCATAAATTGACCTTAAAGAGACATACTGTCTAGGCTAATGAAAAAGAAACACACACACACACACATATTCAACTAGATTCCTATGTTAAATACATATATTTTTTGGGGATAAAATGTGAAATGTTCAATGGTTAAAATTAAATTACTATAAATTTCAAATTGAAGAAAATATGAAGCTTTACAGCAAAAAAAAAAGAAGAAAAAAAGACAACAAACAAATGGGTTAAAAAAAAGAATAGATACACATCTATTGTATACATGTAAATATTTTCAAATAATTTACTTTTAAATTTTAAAATACAGATAATAATTGAAATTTTAACAAAACAAATCAATTGAGAAACAAAGAAATTTTAATTCAATTTTAGAATTATCAAAACATTACTACATTGTAAAATAGAAAATTTATTATGTAAATATTTCCACTAAATAAAAAGTTACAAGTGTAACAAATCACACATACATGCTCAGGTAAATTTTACTAACACCTATTGAATCAGGTACATCTACCTGGAAATCATTATGATCATATTGTTTATTCAATTGCTGACCATTTGTACAGGTGAGGGTAATAAAACTGATCATCAGCCCATGAATTACGACCCCCAATAAAACCTCAGCATTGAATGCTGAGCCTTTTAAATGCTCAGCATTCATCAGTGTATGCTGTCAGCTGTACTGTACCTTGATTGGAGTCTTGCATACCAATGATTTTTATATGTACCCCACCCCTTTTCTTTTTGTAATATTACTGTGTTGTGATCCAATACCACACAAATTGTAATAACTCATATTTGTGTTATATAAATCCATGTTTCTGGTAAAAAAAAATATACCTAGATACTATATACAGAGCTCCAGATAAGCTGCATATTTGCGTTTTTTGCGCTATGAAAACGAGTAAAAACGCATGTATTATCAGATCAGAGTGTACACATTACGCATACATATTGCTGTGTAAGCAAACTTTCCAAATTCGGAGCGTACTTGTACAGTCGTGTACATAACAATACATTTTTGTCTTTGAGAAATTCCCCGTAATTATTTCCTTTTATAATTTTCGAAGGAGAGAGTGTATACATCCGAGGGGTACAGAATACTTGCCTTTCTAAGCATCGATGTCAAAAGAGATCTGATTGGATGTTTACGATAAATCATCCAATCATCAATATTACAAATAAATGCAGTTTACATAACTTAATAAGTAAGAACTAAATCGAAAGTAAATTTGGGAACATGTTGTTCGTTGAAAATGAGCAAGAACATGAATCAGCGCGCTACGGAAAATTATATACTTAAGTTCCTGACAGTTTCATCTGTGTCTAGTGACAGTATAGTTAAGGAATCACTGATGACATTATCAACACGGCTGTGAAAACTGTCGAAGTCAACGAGCAAAAAACAAAATATTTACAACATTTTATTAATAAACATGACACAATCGTGTCAAATTAAACAGAGATATGCATTTCACTTGCATCCTGCGTTTATTGAATAACACTTGTGTCAAACATAATTTTAAAAGTGTACATGTAAGCAATCTTTTCTGAAGTAGAGAGTACAACAGTGCAAAGGAAATATGCAAATACGCATCATTTTCAAAAGTAGGGGGTAATTACCCTTTGGACTTGAAAATTATCTGGAGCTCTGATATATACCAGTATCTAGGTATATTTTTTTTTACCATAAACAAGTGCCTGTGATATAAATAAAGCAAAGTATTTTATTTAAATTCACAGAGAAATAAAAATTTTAGTGGATCTTTTCAACCAGATCAGGAAAAAGCTTGTAATATTTGTCCATTTCAAAGGTTTCAATATTTCCCAAAAGCCTATAGTACTCTATCGTATTTTGCACAAAAGACAAGCTTAAATTTGGCGCCAAATTGATATCCGATAATTTTTACGTGTCCATTCCGGACTGATTCTTGTTCTTACATTTCAAATATTGATATTTCCGTTCATTAAAGCGTTTCTGAGATTACGATTTTAATTTTGTCAATGTCTTTGAACTTCATCAAAGCATGGAGGAACAATAAATGATACACAATAAAAGAGTTTTGATCTGGCATTTCACTTTAGTTTTAATCAAAATAAATTATGGACGAATTGGAGATCAAACAGGGCTCTTTTATACAACAAACACAGTTTTTATACAAGTGGAAATAGATTTGTCCAGCGTACCAGCACGTTTGGGGATTTTTTTCACTTGTCCCGTCGGACAACCGTAATACAAGATCTACTTGTCTGACGTCAGTTTTCACTGGTACCGGACAATCGGACAAACGTTAATGTCGAGGCCTGATTGTATGTTTATCCCTGAAGTTTAAACCTTGGGGCAATAAAGCTATTGAATTTTCTCACAGGTGATCAATGTTAAGAGAGAAAGTAAAAGGTTATTTTTGTATGTTTATAAAATAGATCTGTTTTAATTATTAGTATAAATGTTTTAGTATTAAGGTTAGATGAAGAAAATCATTAGTTTGACAACAGTTCAAAGTTACACTTTTTGTTAATCATTTATAGTCGGCTTAAGAGCACTTTAGGGCTCATGTTGATTTGTTGTCTATGTACCCGGTATACCGACTCTAACTAAAATTTACTTACTTACTTACTTATTCAACTAGACCTTGATTTGTTTTTAATTTTCCTATTTTCTTTTAAGGAAAGAATAAAACAGTATGTACTTATTATCCTAATCCCTTTTGGGATTCGAAGCCAGAGTTGTTTTCTGATATTGCCTGTCTCCGAATCCCTTATCAACCATGCATAGTTCTATTCGTGAATTTTTTTTCAGGTACCCCTGCCTCGAACCGGTGTGAATTACACCTGCACCTCAATATCGTGCCAACCGCCGCTGGAGTATTCAAAAGTAGACATATTTTACTGCATAAATATGTAAATAGAATCATGATCACCTACCTATGATGCCAGATACAGCTAATCATTCCCAGCTGCTACTTCAGATCCATTGAATGTCGTCATTTTGACTTGTTTTGAAAGTATGTCACATGATCGCTTTTTCCACGAATTATGTGGTATAGTCTATTCCATACTTCTTGTTCAATCGGTATTCAACTGTCGATGTTATGTTCTACAGTCGAGTTGGTTTAATACAATATATATATCTGTCATTTGTCAACTTGACTAACTAGTTATTTAAATATTAACAGAAGTTCCTCATGTAAAAAGAAAAGAATGCTTCAATACCGATAAATCAGATGCATAGAATAGACTATACCACGTAATGGAAAAAACGATCACGTGACATACTTTCAAAACAAGTCAAAATGGCGATGGATCTGAAGCGGCGGCTGGGAATGATGAGCTGTATCTGGCGTCATAGGTAGGTGATCATGATTCTATTTACATATTTATGCAGTAAAATATTTCTTGTTTGTAAATAGTTCTATAAATTGAACGCAATTGTTACCCGGATGCTGATCAATATATAAAAAAACTTATATGCGTCCTCGTGCAGTGCATTTCAACGAATTGAAAGGCCATCCTTTGCATATAAATGAAATCTAAAATATGAGAACTAAGATTTCATTTCACAGAAATGAGAATAAATAACATCAACAAGTTTTGGTAGATTGCAAACTCCTGTTGATCGCACCATTTTTATTTTGTATTAGTTTCTTCAAAGGACGTGTATACACGTCCTTGGTTTCTTTAATCAAAGTAATGACTTTTCGAGAAAATCACTTTCAAAAGACTTAATGGATACGATAGATTTCAATAAACATGATATCAACATTTTCATAAATTTGGCAAAAATAGTTCATTATGGCAGACATTGAGACGAATCGTGTAATGAATGACGATTACTATCAATTATATATTTTGACGGCAACTTTCCCAATGCGAAATTGCGCCCATATGACGATTACCAAATTATGTCCACTTTAAATACATACTGAGGCATTTTGAGTACATGTCATAACAATAAAAAAATTATTATCGTTGATTGAATTCTTTGTCCAGGCGAGATCAAAGATTACGCAATCAAAACAAAAATTCTATAATCCGTTGATTGGCTTGTAACATGTAATAAAATTGTCATTGCAGTGACTAATTAGTTTTAACAAGGACGTATATAGAATCTTATATTGTATATACGTCCTTGGTTTTAATCAGCAAATGAAGAAGAATGGATTGTTACAAACATTTTTTTACAATTTTTTGAAAATTCAAGTGACGAATTGGGTACGGGAAATACTCGTCACTTTCGAAAATCAATTGTCAATGACGAAAGTGACGAGCGCTAGCTAATACACTGGGATCTAGCAAAAATATAAAATGCCGTCGGACGGCAGAGGAATCTCGGACTACATTACCCCGGCCCATGCCTGATACCGAATATTGCTGCAAACAATTGTGTTATTTCAAAACGACTCTACACACAAAACAAAGTAATGAGGTCAAAGTGTGTATACATACCTCAAAAAGAGGTGTAAGTTTGTGTTTTTCCATATATGTCTGTATTCTTTGGGGTGTTCCCATGACTGAAAAATTTACAATTTGAAGAATGAAACCGGTGTCCTATAATTATTAGCTACCATAATTATTAGCTACTTTTTGACGTTCGGAACTAGATTTTCGTAAACCACAAAGGTGTTCCAAATGATAGCCATGAAAATTAGCTACCTTAATAATACATTAAAAGTACTATGCCAGTTATTCCCCTGTCTTAAATTTTTTAGCTACCCATGAAAATTAGCTACCTCAAATTTCCGGTAGCTAATTTTCATACGGCGGAGCATAATAATTAGCTACCTATGAAAATTAGCTACTTGTAGTATAAACTTATAGGATTTGTCTCCCTTATTATGTTTACCAAAATACAGATTGTGTATTTCCAATGGAGAGATAAAATGAAAAACTGCATGTACATAAACAGGAAAAGAGTTACTGATTGACAAAGAGAGACATATAGATCTCAGGGGCGGATCCAGTGGGGGGGGGGGGGGCGTGCCTCCCCTAAAATTGGAAAAAATATAATTTTTTTGGCGTAAAATCATGATTTTTCACACGAAATACCCCAAAAATTGTCGTGCCTCCCTCCGCTCGGCGCATTTTTTTTAAGTGCGCCCCCCCCCTAACTTGAAATCCTGGATCTGTACACAATATAAAATAAAATAAACAATAGATATTAGTGATGTTCATAGTTGAAAAACAAAATGCTACCTATATGGATGTATAGCATGTGATTAAGTTACAAACTATCTTTTTTCAATTTACCATTGCGATGTATCATTTTTACAGCTATTAAAAAATAGATTGGTGGACTATATATGGTAGAATTTAATATTTATGTGATGTTCAAACTATGCAAATTATTCTTTAACTTAATTAGATCATATATGATAATTATTAATCACACTTTTATTATTGCTAACCGTGTTACCCTCTTGAAATAAAGAAATTAACTCATTTACTTACTTATTGACACTATCTTCTGAATTCAAGAAATAAATAAAATTATGTTCCATATATATTTAATAATGAAAGTTGGGAACTTTATTTATTACAATATTAAAGAACTGGTAGCTATTAGATTAATTTCAATTCGAAACTGAAACTATTTGCACACTCTTGATGACAATTTCTTATTTGGATTTTGTAAAAATAGAACCCTAAATCATAAATTTCCAACAGAATGTGGAAGATGGCAAAATATGTGTACAGAACATGGTTTGACCCGATCGGGACTCGAACCCACGATCTACCGCATTCGAGGCGAGCACGCTAACGATTACACTACCGATGAGAGTCTTTGGTGAGCATTTCTGGTCTGTTTCTCAGCGAATACATATATTGTCCAGGGGCGGATCCAGGATTTCAAGTTAGGGGGGGTAAATTTTAAAAAATTGCGCCGAGCGAAGGGTGGCGCGAACAATGTTGGGGTATTTCGTGTGAAAAATCACTATTTTATCCCAAAAAATCTTATTTTTTCAAATTTTAGGGGGGGGGGGGGGGGGGGGGGCGCCGAATGACAATAGATAACGTAACAATACAAAATACATTGCGCAACGCACGGTCAACTTTTCGCGCTTTCACAATCCTTCGGCAGAAGACACATAAAAAGCGACTTTTTGAGTACATGTATATAAACAAATTCATATTTCAAAACAAAGATTATCAACTGGTATTTGTTGCTTATAATGCAAAGCACGCAGAATTAAGGAGAAAGAGCAAAGACTGGTTGCTTCGGAATCAGGATAATGTGTCAGAGTGGAGCGACATGTATATCCGCGGACTGTTGTTTCCGTTAGCTAACACTATGAAAAAAACTAAGCGTGTTGGTCTAGAAAAAAGCGGACATCATCATCATCTCATTAACTTGGTCTCGCCATGATATAGCTATAAAATTGCTGAGTTGGCGTTAAAAAACAATCGCTCACTAAAGCTGTTACGTACAGTTTTTATATTTCCCCGACAATGTACGTATATTGTGTTTATTCTGCAATGTCTTATAGTTAAAAAAAAACAACTGGCAAATTGTCTAAAAAGAGCAGAAACAGACATCGTTCTAAGCGTTTTAGACGTCCGCGCTTATAGTGTTAGTTTCTCGGCGTCGCTCGACATGAATCAGTTACCAGAAAAACTATATCTTGGTCAAAATCTTAAGCAATATGTGATGAAAGAAGCTGTTATATATACAATCCTTAGGTACAGACAAAACAGATGTCACACCAATGAGGAGCGATGGACAGATCACAGCTGACACAAAGCAAAAATCCAACATCCCCAACAGTGTCAGTCCGTATTCACCGTAGAATCACAAGACAACATCCCCGACTGCACCAAAACCCACATCATAAAAACAGCGCTCCCAATATCTCTACCAGGTGTAAAAGAAACTCCTACATAACATCAATACCCATAGATTTTGTGCTCCCAAAACTATTAAATTATTTGGCTTTCCAATCTTTTGATCTTGAGCTACCTGATGAAGGTTATTCCAGAAACGTTCATGTGCACTACATTTGATATCTACGTTTTTATTACCTCTTTTTAGCAATGTAGCTATCTGAATGTTTTCTTTGAAAACAAGATACACTCATTGTTTAATATGATAGATACAAAATGTATGTAAAATTTCCAGGTAGATTAGTTACCTGTCTCTCTTATGAAAATTATGTGTACAGAACTAAGTCAGATTGATAAAAGGTGCATTCATGTTGGGTTTTTGTCTTTCTTTTTGATATTTTTGATTGGTTTGTTTTGTTTTGTATTTGTTTGTTTTTGATAACAGATTAATATCTAATTTTATTTCTGGATTTTTTTCTGTTTTGAGGATATAACTTCAGAAGGCCCTACAAATTTATACATCTTGGAATAACAGTAGTACTTTAGGGTGCCTGCATCCTAATTTCTTATGTACATGTATCTCTATTCTTTATCAATAAATGTTTAGAGGTTTGTGTTTGTATTGAATCTGGGCCTTGACGGGAGAGAGGTTTAAAGAGCTGCCTACACCTCATTTATCTTTCACTGCACTGTTCATCACTTGGATGATGTACTCAACCTTTAGAAAGTAGATTGCCAGACGCTGGTACAACATATGAAAATGTCTGTAATGTCATTGAATATAGCTCAAATAAATATTTTGCATCATGCTGGTATGTTTTGTAAGTACAGATACTTGTATCACACATACTTGCCAATTTAATAATTAAATAACAGCCATATATACATGATAATATCTTAACACAAGTTATTTCTTAAAGATTTTATTGAAAAACTCAGACAGGCATGGTGGAACATTAGCATACATATAATACAATACAATATATAGACTAGAGGCTCAGTAGGTTGAGAATATTTTTTAGAAATCAACCAATCAGCAACAAGAATTGCCTGTGGTGGACATGTTTGTTAACGGATCGAGACGAAATGAGCATTCTTTATAGAGGGCCTTCCATAGCTGCTACCTATCAAGTTTCGGTTCATTTTGCCAAGCGGTTTCAGAGGAGAAGATTTTTTATGAATCGACCAATCAGCAACACGAATTGCCTGTGCTGGCCATGTTTGTTAACAGATCCAAAATGAGCAATCTTTATAGAGGGTCTTCCATAGATGCTACCTACCACGTTTCGGTTCATTTGGCCAAGCGGTTTCGGAGTAGAAGATTTTTAGGGAATCTACCAATCAGCAACAAGAATTGCCTGTGCTGGCCATGTTTGTTAACGGATCCCAAATGAGCAATCTTTATAGAGGGCCTTCCATAGATGCTACTTACCACGTTTCAGTTCATTTGGCCAAGCGGTTTCGGAGTAGAAGATTTTTAGGGAATCTACCAATCAGCAACACGAATTGCCTGTGCTGGCCATGTTTGTTAACGGATCCCAAATGAGCAATCTTTATAGAGGGCCTTCCATAGATGCTACCTACCACGTTTCGGTTCATTTGGCCAAACAGTTTCAGAGTAGAAGATGTTTTAGGAATCGACCAATCAGCAACAAGTATTGCCTGTGCTGGCCATGTTTGGTAACGGATCCCAAATGAGCAATCTTTATAGAGGGCCTTCCATAGATGCTACCTACCACGTTTCGGTTCATTTGGCCAAACAGTTTCAGAGTAGAAGATGTTTTAGAAATCAACCAATCAGCAATAAGAATTGCCTATGATGGCCATGTTTGTTAATGGATCATGACGAAATGAAAAACATTTATAGAGAACCTTGCATAGATGCTTCCTATTAAGCTTCAGTTCATTGAGCTAAGGGGTTTCAGAGCAGAAGATTAAAATGTGAAAAGTTTACAGACGGACGACGGATCAAATGATCGCAATAGCTCACGTTCCCTTTGACAACGTCTGCTCAAAAACTTTGATGAATACCAGAGTACAACACAAATTCTAACACGACGTCCTTCTTACGCTTTGTAGACAAAAAAGGAATTTGTCACATGATTTAAATGGAAAAGACTGCAATTTGTAGGGGAAAAAAATTTCTAAATCGAACTTAAAGCAAACAAATTTATATTTGATTTGGTTGGAGATACCGGTATGTATAATTAAGACAGGAAGTTTTCAAAGGAATTTAATGAATAAAAACTACCTACAAATTTGGTTTCATTCAACTACTTTTATCTCGGAAACTACAAAAAACTAAGTCAAATCTATTTAAAAAATCCAGCAGTAAATTTCATATTCCTCCCAAACTCCAATTGACCAAGTGGTTTCAGAGAAGTTTAAATGCAAGAGTTTACAGATGACAGACGCAAAGTGACGACAATATCTCACACGAGTTGATGATGACCATGCACACCAAATAATGACATTTCACACAACCCTTTGTGTACATCATTTAAATGAACAAATGTCACAAATGAAGCGATAGTCTTCCTGGTTTACTTCGTTGAATGTTTTCTGAATGGTGGTACACTGGAAATGCTGCCACCAATGACAAGATTCACACTGGACCTGAAACATAAACAAAAGATTATGTATATGTATATATTTTCAAAAAATATATGTTAATTTATAAATAAATTCCTTCAATCCAAGCACTTTCAATTCAGTGAGCAGTCTGGTCAAAAGTTATATAGTTACTTGCCCATGGTCGGTGGTTCTCTCAGGGTACTCTGGCTTCTTCCACCACTAAAACTGGTCGCCATGATATCGCTGAAATATTGCTGAAAGTGGAGTTAAACACCAAAAACCAACCAACCATCAAAAGGTATGTAAAATACCAAGCAACTGTCAATTTATTGCCCCTATAACATAGTATGGATCCAGTATTATGAAAACGATGAGGTCCTACCCAATATGGGGCGAAAGAACACATTTTTGAGCTACATCATTTTCTGAAATGATAGTATAGTAAGTAGCTTGTAATTGTTACTGTGGCTAACATTTGCGTCCTAACCTGAAAAAAATGTCTGTTATTTCGTGTTATAAGACTTTTTCTTATCTGTTACAAAAAGGGTGAAGTATAGAAAGATGACCATTCAATGAACAATTAAGAAAAGCAAGAGATCCATATTTGATTTATTTTGAAAGGTATTTTACATAGAATCCTGTACTAAAACTATGTTGTGCAATGACATCACTGTTTTAACAAATACAAACTTGAAAGAGAAGAAAATATAAAGGTTTCATTCATTTTGTTCAAATCTGAGCAGTTTTGGGAAGACTTTAAACTTGAAAAATGTTTTAGGGAATATTTTTAAAGATATTTCCCATACAGTTCTCGTGTCCTGCAATAGTAGAATTCTCGGATTTCCAGGTAGTATAAACCCTAAAGATGACCACATCAGGAGCATAAAATGCATCTTTTATTAAAATATGGTCATTAGTTCCAGAAAATACATTAAAACTATTTCTAAATAATTTTATTTCAGATATCGAGTGTATTATCTATATATAAAGCTATGTGGTTGGTTCGTTGGTTATCTCTTTGATTTCGGTTCAGCTCCAAAATTATTCCTTCAAAAAGTTACCATCAAAACGTGCAACTACATTTGATCTAACTTTGCTCAACGGTTTGAGTGTAGAAGACTTTTAAAGGTTTTAGATTTCTGATCGCATAAAATACAAACTTAAGGGGCGACCCCAAGAAAAAACATGCATTTGATTCGAAGCTTCGTTGATACTACAAACTTGAAAGAGGATCATACAAGGAACATTCCAATCACATTTTGACAAAATCTAGTTCGTAGTTGCAGAGAAGAATGTTAAATTTATGGATGTCAGGTAATGGGAAAATTACCCAAGACTTCAAGTTAGGTGAACTAAAAAAGTGTGAAAAAAATTAATCAAAAGAAACACATACAAATGTATGTACATACCCAATTATCATTCAATGTGTAATGCATGGTGCATTTTCTGCACATATCTTGGACATCATCTGTAAATACAAATATATTTCATCAGGAATATTAGTACAAAATGCCTATCGATACAAAAAAAAAACATATTATTATTAATACTTCATCCATTAATATATTCATTTCTGCCTATGCCGGTCATGTTTGTTAATGGATTGGGACGAAATGAGCAATCTTTATAGAGGATCTTCCATAGATGCTTCCTACAAAGTTTCTGTTCACTTTGTCTAAGCGGTATCAGAGGCGAAGATTAAAATGTGAAGTTAACAGACAATGGACGCCAAGTGATAGCAAAAGCTCCCATTGCCTTTGGCAAGGTAAGCTTAAAAGGAGTCATGCAATGGTACAAACAACTAGTTGCATTCTAGGAGGTTTCAGGGGTTAACATTCTAGGAGGTTTCAGGGGTTGACAGACACCATTGTCCGTAAAAAGAACACACAAAACCAAACATTTTGCCCACTATTTTGAAAAATGGACATAATTAAGAAGTTCTAGAAAGTTCATTACAAGCATAAATACCAAAAGAAAGAATTGCAATATATACTCACTAGTGCCGGCTAAAAGATTGCAAGCCATATCTTTACGAATATTATTTATGGTTCTGATGTCGAAGAATAACTCTTCACTTCTTGTCATTAATTCTGCAAACTGAAATGATAAAAATATAAAACATTTTTTTCAAATTCATTGAAAACAGGAGCATATCTACGGAAAATAGCGCATATGGCAAGCACTAAAATTGCGTTTTACATTTATAATTTATTAATAATTTCTCCAGGTATTCATGTCTATGTGTATTACATGGTTTTTGCAAAATTACTTAAAGAAAATTATTTCAAAAATCTTTTTAGGACATTCCCATATGGGAACATTAATAGGCGCTAAAACCTCTCTGTGGCACCCCCTTCAAGTGGCATCCAGGGTATGTGCCCTACTTGCCATACTCTAGATACGCCACTGATAAAAAATATGGTGGCATACAAATGTCATTGACTTGTCAAGATATTTATCTAGACAACTTGAATTAAATTTTACAACTGATGATTATATGGTGAGATATTAATAGTGACAAGTCTGTATAATTATCTTGAAAGATTGAATTTTATATCATCTCTACAAGTCACGTAAAGTTGTGCTGCATACTCAGTTCTGTCGTCATGAAAGGCCTTTACGACTCAATGTATTGGACATGTCATGTATACTATGGTATATAATGTTTTTACCATTTGCAAATCTGCATCGGTGGTGTAATATAATATATAAATATAACTTATTCTTGCCATGATACAGCTGAAAATTGCTCATTTGGCATTCTAATATGACGTCCTTCAAACGCTTTGAGTTCAAACCTGTGGTAAAAATAATATATACCTACACCCATTGTAATTTATGACATCATCGACAATTTATAACGAAATTTTACCAATTTTTACATATTAGAATCGAAATAATTCATGGAAGCCATATGTATATATTGTTTTTACCATGGGCAGGCCTTTATGTCAGTTTTTTACCCCTCGCTAACGCTCGTGATATAAAGGCCTACCCGTGGTAAAAACAATATATACATATGGCTTCCATGAATTATTTCTTAATTAAACAACAAACACCCACTCTATTTAAAGGGAGATAATTTAATTAAAAGATTTTGCTGCTATTACAATTCATATATTGTCAGTATCCAGCTGCAGCAATCTGAAGTGAGAAATATGGGGGGAATCACACAGGTCAAAATCTTATACCTTCATTACAAATATGCCACAGTTCACAGAATCGTTTTGAAGTGTATGCTGAACAGATGATATTGTCCATTTCTGATGGCCTTTTCCATAGTCTAATTCTTCCATTGATCTTTTATAGACTAAGGATCTCCATCCTCTTATGAATTTTGCAATGTTGCTGTGTCGTTCTCCAAGAGGGTTGATGTAAATAATTTTTTGGGTTTGTGGGAAAGCAAATGCAATTTCCCAATGACCTCCTGTATTTATAGGACACAGCAACAATGTAAAGTCATTGAATGCCATCTGAAAAAAAATAAGAATAATAAAATACAAAGTTCTCATCAGTTTGGTCTTATAAATATTCTTTATTTGCATTAACATACAGCTATGGACCAAGGAAATAAGTTGATAATAAACGGCTAGACAGAGTGAAGCATAATAGGACCACAGCAATGCAACAAGAGCATGTGTATTAAAAGCAAGAGTGGGCACAGTATTTTGATTCACATAATGATGTGTTGGACACAGTAATTTGCTAGAACCACTGTACTTTTGGGTATCTATCTTCATTTACTATAAAATACTAAATTAAGAAAGTTCAGATAATGGATTAAGCTTTACATGATTGCATAAGAACAATTTATTTTGCACTTTCGAGAGAGTCTACAATGGGTTCGTCATATGATTAGCCCTAATTACATTTTTAATTCCTAATCACATAATTAGCTAATATAGCTAATTTTCATGGACCTTGAAACGAAGGAATGAGAGGTAGCTAATTTTCATGGGCAGGTAGCTAATTTTCATGGACCATGAAACGAAGGAATGAGAGGTAGCTAATTTTTATGGGCAGGTAGCTAATTTTCATGGACCATGAAACGAAGGAATGCGAGGTAGCTAATTTTCATGGGCAGGTAGCTAATTTTCATGGTCCATGAAACGAAGGAATGCGAGGTAGCTAATTTTTATGGGCAGGTAGCTAATTTTCATGGACCATGAAACGAAGGAATGAGAGGTAGCTAATTTTCATGGGCAGGTAGTTAATTTTCATGGACCATGAAACGAAGGAATGAGAGGTAGCTAATTTTTATGGGCAGGTAGCTAATTTTCATGGACCATGAAACGAAGGAATGCGAGGTAGCTAATTTTCATGGGCAGGTAGCTAATTTTCATGGACCATGAAACGAAGGAATGCGAGGTAGCTAATTTTCATGGGCAGGTAGCTAATTTTCATGGACCATGAAACGAAGGAATGCGAGGTAGCTAATTTTCATGGGCAGGTAGCTAATTTTCATGGACCATGAAACGAAGGAATGAGAGGTAGCTAATTTTTATAGGCAGGTAGCTAATTTTCATGGACCATGAAACGAAGGAATGCGAGGTAGCTAATTTTTATGGGCAGGTAGCTAATTTTCATGGACCATGAAACGAAGGAATGCGAGGTAGCTAATTTTTATGGGCAGGTAGCTAATTTTCATGGACCATGAAACGAAGGAATGCGAGGTAGCTAATTTTCATGGGCAGGTAGCTAATTTTCATGGACCATGAAACGAAGGAATGAGAGGTAGCTAATTTTCATGGGCAGGTAGCTAATTTTCATGGACCATGAAACGAATGAATGAGAGGTAGCTAATTTTTATGGGCAGGTAGCTAATTTTCATGGACCATGAAACGAAGGAATGCGAGGTAGCTAATTTTCATGGGCAGGTAGCTAATTTTCATGGGCAGGTAGCTAATTTTCATGGGCAGGTAGCTAATTTTCATGGACCATGAAACGAAGGAATGCGAGGTAGCTAATTTTCATGGGCAGGTAGCTAATTTTCATGGACCATGAAACGAAGGAATGAGAGGTAGCTAATTTTTATAGGCAGGTAGCTAATTTTCATGGACCATGAAACGAAGAAATGCGAGGTAGCTAATTTTTATGGGCAGGTAGCTAATTTTCATGGACCATGAAACGAAGGAATGCGAGGTAGCTAATTTTCATGGGCAGGTAGCTAATTTTCATGGACCATGAAACGAAGGAATGCGAGGTAGCTAATTTTCATGGGCAGGTAGCTAATTTTCATGGACCATGAAACGAAGGAATGAGAGGTAGCTAATTTTTATAGGCAGGTAGCTAATTTTCATGGACCATGAAACGAAGGAATGCGAGGTAGCTAATTTTTATGGGCAGGTAGCTAATTTTCATGGACCAAGAAACGAAGGAATGCGAGGTAGCTAATTTTCATGGGCAGGTAGCTAATTTTCATGGACCATGAAACGAAGGAATGAGAGGTAGCTAATTTTCATGGGCAAACTTCTGATGCTTATGCTTATGTTTGAATGGTGCCAGGTAGTTTATTTTCATGGAACACGTCATGACTCCTATTCCATGCAATGAAGAAATGTCGAGTAGCTAATTTTCATGGACAAGCTTCAGATGCTTATGCTCATGTTTGAACGGTGCAAGGTAGTTTATTTTCATGGATAACACTTTGAACCCTATGTCATACACTGGACAGAAATAAGGTAGCTTATATTCATGGAAAACTTCACGACTTCTATCCCATGTAATGAAGAAATTATGCTGACTAGTCTCTGCCTTTATTTTTTTACGCCATGTGGCAATATAAATCGCATAGTTTTTGGTTTGATCAGATCGTTGATCGAAACCACGATCTACCGCACATGATGCGAGTACTCGTAACTATTTCACCACAGGAGCGTTATTGCTTGTTATAACAAAGCATCTTATTTCTTTGGAATGGATATAGTATAAACATAGTTTATTAATTAATTCAATATTACACATTATGATAATACACATGTAAATGGAATAGATATACACATTTTTGTATATATGCAAAGCAGAAAATGCATTATGTACAGATAAATAATATGGTGATTGATATATAGAAACTTGTTCATGTCACTATAAATATATAATTTTTAAAAAATATTATTAGACTTGAATTTATTTATATTATATATATATATAACCCCGCGGGAACCCCGGTGTATAGAAATGGGACCGAGAGCTTCTTCGGCTTGAAGGGGCGTCCGTCGGTTGTGCGGGATGTATAAATTCACAACCAACCCGTCCTTCGGACGAGACTTAAATAAAACCGAGGTCCCGTGTTGAGAGATTGCCATCCTCTTCGCACGTTAAAGAACCCAGTATGCTCATGATGAGACCTGTTGCACTGGCTAAATTATTCGTCCCTACCCATACACCTTTCCTTGTTTCGAGTCCCGTGGCGTTTAAATTTTTAAATGTTCTCGTCCTGAATATAGCTGAAAAATATCTCGCTGGACGTTAAACACCAACCAAGCAATCAATCAATCAATCAACCAATCAATCATATATTTTATATCGAAATAACTTATTTTCATCCAGATTTT
Source organism: Bathymodiolus brooksi (assembly GCA_963680875.1). NCBI lineage: Eukaryota > Metazoa > Mollusca > Bivalvia > Mytilida > Modiolidae > Bathymodiolus > Bathymodiolus brooksi. The sequence continues at coordinate 120,260,707 of OY804583.1, read as the reverse complement.
GCTCCATGTAAACAAGGATTTATATATATATATATATATAAATCCTTGGTGTAAATGAATGAATAGGAGTTTGCTATCAATTTCTTGGATAAATCTATCTAATTAAATAGATTTCCTCGCCTACATCCACCCCCCTTTGCTCTTTCTCCTTAATTCTGCATGCTTTGCATTATAAGCAACAAATACCAGTTGATAATCTTTGGTTTGAAATATGAATTTGTTTATATCCATGTACTCAAAAAGTCGCTTTTTATGTGTCTTCTGCCAAAGGATTGTGAAAGCGCGAAAATTTGACCGTGCGTTGTGCAATGTATTTTGTATTGTTACGTTATCTATTGTCATTTATGTGGGCGGACCCAGGGGGGCGCGCATTTTTTTTGAAAATTTGAAAAGATAAGATTTTTTGGCATAAAATAGTGATTTTTCACACGAAATACCCCAAAATTTTTCGCGCCTCCCTCCGCTCGGCGCAATTTTTTAAAATTTGCCCCCCCTAACTTGAAATCCTGGATCCGCCCCTGGACAATATAAGAATAAGAATAAGAATGTTTTATTGCCAATTAAGGGCCCAAAAGGGGCAAACAATTTAATACAATGATTGAAATGATTGGAGACATACATGTAAACACACACAAAAAACAGGAAAACATATTTATGTTCAGTGACTGCACGGCCAGATCAGAGCCTATCAAATACCACCATAAATCAATTCATATTTAATATAATATAACATGTATAATAACTATAATAATTCACCTAACCTAATGATATCAATAGGATCAATTGTGTCCTCGCAGCAAAAAACATTCCTCTATAAAACTACCTTATTTTTTCAAAACTTGTTCATGTTCATTAGTAAATAGCCAGACAAATTTTGATGATGTGTCCATGTATCTAAAATTTGGACATAAGTCAATAACTTTATCAAAAAATTTTACTCTAATATTTTCATATAAGGGACAGTCGACAACAAAGTGAAATATATGTATTCGCTGAGAAACAGACCAGAAATGCTCACCAAAGACTCTCATCGGTAGTGTAATCGTTAGCGTGCTCGCCTCGAATGCGGTAGATCGTGGGTTCGAGTCCCGATCGGGTCAAACCATGTTCTGTACACATATTTTGCCATCTTCCACATTCTGTTGGAAATTTATGATTTAGGGTTCTATTTTTACAAAATCCAAATAAGAAATTGTCATCAAGAGTGTGCAAATAGTTTCAGTTTCGAATTGAAATTAATCTAATAGCTACCAGTTCTTTAATATTGTAATAAATAAAGTTCCCAACTTTCATTATTAAATATATATGGAACATAATTTTATTTATTTCTTGAATTCAGAAGATAGTGTCAATAAGTAAGTAAATGAGTTAATTTCTTTATTTCAAGAGGGTAACACGGTTAGCAATAATAAAAGTGTGATTAATAATTATCATATATGATCTTATTAAGTTAAAGAATAATTTGCATAGTTTGAACATCACATAAATATTAAATTCTACCATATATAGTCCACCAATCTATTTTTTAATAGCTGTAAAAATGATACATCGCAATGGTAAATTGAAAAAAGATAGTTTGTAACTTAATCACATGCTATACATCCATATAGGTAGCATTTTGTTTTTCAACTATGAACACCACTAATATCTATTGTTTATTTTATTTTATATTGTGTACAGATCCAGGATTTCAAGTTAGGGGGGGGGGGGCGCACTTAAAAAAAATGCGCCGAGCGGAGGGAGGCACGAAAATGTTTGGGGTATTTCGTGTGAAAAATCATGATTTTACGCCAAAAAAATTATATTTTTTCCAATTTTAGGGGGGGCACGCCCCCACCCCCCACTGGATCCGCCCCTGAGATCTATATGTCTCTCTTTGTCAATCAGTAACTCTTTTCTCTCTTTGTCAATCAGTAACTCTTTTCCTGTTTATGTACATGCAGTTTTTCATTTTGTCTCTCCATTGGAAATACACAATCTGTATTTTGGTAAACATAATAAGGGAGACAAATCCTATAAGTTTATGCTACAAGTAGCTAATTTTCATAGGTAGCTAATTATTATGCTCCGCCGTATGAAAATTAGCTACCGGAAATTTGAGGTAGCTAATTTTCATGGGTAGCTAAAAATTTTACGACACCGGAAGTTTATATTCAACTAATCTTGAATAATTCCGGTATAACCACTATTTTCCGGATAAACAGCATGTACATGTAACTATTTTCTTTATTATTGGTATTTTCATGTAAAACGCCCTTTGCATGTATGTGGTGAAAATTTATTTTTGCAGCTATGAGTTAAATCATCTACTTATTTCGAAAGTGAAGCATAACAATTATAAATTTTAAATAGAAAATAATTTAATTTTTCGTTGTCAATTTTGCGACTTATAGCATCGTGTTATCGGTTTTCGTGCTATTATCGATTTTCCGATATAGCGATTAACAGTGTTAACCCACGGGCACTCGACGTTCAATGAATAAAATGTAGGGTCAATGTGGAAAAAAAATAGTGTCACTGTTAGTGCCTGTGGTTAACCCTTCATTCATATGACGATTGAAATTTTCAAAGAATGGCTAGTTAAATATTTCTTTGTACATAAGATTGTTTTAAAAGCCATTCTTGTATTTTAATATACTCTCGATTATCTGGCAACTTTTGTTGTCAGTAAAATGGCGTCATCTGTTTTCGTGTGAAGTAATAACAAGGCCGATATATGGGATGGAAACGAATATAAAATCGGGAAATGGCTGGTTTTAAAATTTCAGGGATCTGGCCATCTATCAAATCATACTACATCTAAATAAAATAACAGACTGTTTGAAAATTACCACTTTCAAAATTGTGTTTACTTTAGATGTTTTTTTAGTGCTGAAACCACAATGCACTGTAAAGTGACATGTATTGTATATAAGAAACAGGCACATTTCAGTCAGCTCTTTTGTTTACAAGTACGATCAGTGACCCCATGACAGTTACATGACAGGAAGAGCAGGTGTCTGAGAGGCAGACGACATAGTTAAAATTTATATAGCCCTTCTGGATTTTTTTCCAGCTACTTTATAAATGAAGTAAATTTTTAGCATTACAAAAAGTATGGTTCAGTAGGTAGGTTCACTGTTTTTGGTACTTACGTCTTTAAAAGCAAACTTTAACATCTTTTACAGATGTCACGCTGTAGTCTTGTTTATGTTCCATAAATAGAAACCGGAAGACACGTCAAAAATAATGCGTGCACTGTGGAAGTCAAAATAAAATGGATAAAACGAAAACAGATGACGCACGAAAACACATACCGTGACGGTAAGTTATGTCGTAAATATTTCACTTCAATATACTAGTCCTATAATATATGACTTCGTATTTAAAGTCTAATTTTAACGTTTTCATGCTGATTTTTTCATTTTTATTTTTTATTTAAATACATCAGCATGAAAACGTTAAAATTAAACATTATAAATGCGAGGTCATATATTATAGGACTATTCAATATACCAATTGTGCATGCGGATTTTAAAGCTATCAGCAGTTCGTATGGAAGTTCTACAAGCACACGCACTGAATGATGCACTTTCTTTATTGCCAGAGCAAATACTTATGAAATTATGAGTTAATTTAACATAATAAAGTCAAAATTGATCAATGCGTGACCATATGCATATATTGGATTTCAGTCTCATATGAATGGGTCACCAATAACCGAATAATATATGAATGGGTCACAAATAATTGAATTATAATAATAATTATATATGAATGGGCATAGGGCCATATTTCGAACATCGATTACACAAATATGTATAAGATAAGATGGCGGCCGGGAAGGGCGGAGTAGAACTAGCTCTCGTATTATTTGGAATATTTATACGTCTAAAACCTTCTGTAAACTTGCAAAGTAACATCAGTTATGTAAAACCAGAAAACCTAGGATTTTATGCAAGTTCAACCATACACAAAGAGAGTAAATATGACATTACTATTGACAAGCTCTATCCATCAGCCCTGGTGAACTCGATTACCACTCAAAATGGCCGACCTCTGAAAACAAAAACAATATTTGTTCAAAGGAAGAACAAGAACAGTACGAACTATTCTTTCATTTTATATATTTTACTGAACGGGGATGTCCACTATAACCCAGGACCCATAAAATACCCCTGTACATATTGCAAAAAGCCTACCAAGTGCAACCAGAAAGGTTTACAATGTGATTTCTGTGACGACTGGACACACTTTAAATGTATCAGTTTATCTTTGAATGAATATAAAACGTTATCAAGATCTGACGATTGCTATTGTTGCCATCTGTGTGAAGATCGATTGCCAAAATTCACAGAATCCTATTTTCAAGTCTCATGTATGAGGGATTGTAATACTGAATTTGACGAAACCAGCGTTGATAAGTCAAACACACCAGAAAGCGATACAACTATAAATAACACTTCCGGTGTAAACAACGAGGAGGACAAATCAGTTTTTGAGTCTAGACCTAGAAAAAATCCACTTCCCTGTATGAACAGTGAGCTTAGGGACCGACCATTTAACTTGAAGGGGAGGGGGGTTATGGTTTTTTGTTTCGTTCAGAATTTTTTTTTCGGACAACACAAGATTTAGAATATTTTTTTTCCAGAATTTAAAATTAGATTATATGACAAAAACTCTCAATCAGATTATTTTTTTTTCCTCCACCAAAATCAGAATATTTTTTTCAGCAACATTGGGAATCAGAATATTTTTTAGAAAAAAAAAACATAACCCCCCCCCCCCCCTTCAAGTTAAACGGTCGTTCCATATGCCGTAAACATATGTTGTATACCCAATATACATGTACCAAGCAGCGCAATGCTAAAACATGGGAGAAATTTAGACAACAACTAAATTTGGTTACTAAACTGAAAAAGAAATCCATGAAAAATATTTTTTTGGAACGCTGCTCCGGAGGTGCCAAAACTTGTAATTTTTGGACAACTATTAAACCTTTCTTTTCTAAAAAAAAATGTAACTCTGGTGAACAGAAAATTATCCTTTGTGAAAACAATAAAATCATAAATGATGCAAAGGAAGTTTCAGAAAACTTTAACTCTTTTTTCTCGACTGTAGCAGATACAATTGGGCATAATGTGGTATATGACCCCTCTACACACCCTAGTATAGTGGAAATAAAAAATCATGTGGATATTGATAACAATTTTGACTTTCAAAATATTACAGCAGAGAGAGTTGAAAAAATCATAAATACTATTAATATAAAAAAAGCTACTGGTGCAGATAACATTCCTGCCAAAGTAGTCAGACAGTGTAAGGTCACAGTAGCTCAGCAGTTATCATCATTGATAAATTTCAGGGGGACCAACCGGTTAATCGAGAAAAGCCGTTCGTGTACGATTGTTAATCGGGTTTTTTTTTATTCGTGAACGATTCGGTCACTAGTTCGTGTACAATTATTTTGAGGATCCGGACATGATTCCTTGACGGTAAGGCTTAATCGTTACTAATTAAGGAATCAATTATTAATTATCTCTTCGCAGTTCCCTTCCTTTATTGTATATCTTTGATGGTGTATGCTCCAAAACTTTCGTTGATATAAACCTTGCGTGAAATGTGGTCAGAAAGTCTAAAAAGCATTGCATCAAAATGTCACAAGAACTATAATATTCCTATATTCACACATTTACATTATTTTAGGACTGAAACATCACTTTAATGGAAACATTCTTCTATATTGGAGTGGTTAAAAGACCTGTTTCACAAACAATGCAAAATATGATGGGAAAATTATATTTTTTTCATTTTTTTGTTCGTGAACGAACAGGTTAAAAATTTCTTGTTCGTGATCGATGTTCGTGAACGATTACTCAATATAAGATACTTGCATTTTTCTTAGCAATTTAAATGAATTATTTTCTAATGTTGCTTTTTATTAGTGTGTCTCATGAAATATGAGCGCGGCAAGATATAATTTGCGGTGTTTTGCGTCATCGAAAACCTATTTCTATTTCTAAGTAATTACTAATAGACATTCATGAATATATTTTTATGTACTATTCTTTGTAAGAATCAGGCAACACCAATTGTAAGTACACATTCAGTTTAAGAAAATATTATGTTGAGTACTGAAACACGTTCGACCTCAAAATAGAACTGTAAGCCAAAGGCTAACTAATACCACCCACACACAGCAAATTCCAGAGGCGGATCCAGGATTTCAAGTTAGGGGGGCGCACTTAAAAGATTGCGCCGAACGGAGGGAGGTACGAAAATTGTTGGGGTATTTCATTTGAAAAATCGCGATTTTACACAAAAAAATCTTATTTTTTCCAATTTTAGGGGGGGGGGGGGGCGCCGGGTGTGCCCCCTGGATCCGCCCCTGAATTCCACGAAAAGGTCAATAACTCCTGCAATAAAAATCATAATAAAGTACGGGAAAATTTTCGCCAAAATGTCTTCCCTATAAATCCAGTCATAAATTCAAATGTAATTTAAACAAAAAAGTTATGACTGACATATATTCAGGAGCCCTTACATGTATGTATACGATGCTATGGCTCAACATGCCTTTTGTAGATATTAACACGCAAATATTTGGTTCCATTATGCAGTAAAAAGTACGTGAAAACTTTCCCGCGATAATGTTCAATCTATAACTACTAAAAAATTATTAGTTTTATGAAAATCCGAAATAGAAGGAAATGTTTGGATTACCAAATGAACACTTTTAACCAGTTTTAATAAAAAGTTAAACAATTGATGTACCACTCATTGCCTGACTCTTACATGGAGCAGTACTTAAACGACAATAACTTTTGCATGTAGAAAAAAACAATCTATACCAATTTTGATGTCTTGGATGGCCATTTCGGAAAATAATTCCTCGTCAGCAGAGCTAAACACCAAAAGTTTGGAAACCCAAATAATAAGTCAAAAATATGAACAAAATATAGCCAAAATTACCAAAAGGTGAAAGCCAAAGAACCGTAGACCTACATAATAAAGTAAGTATGCATAATTTATATGTTTGCAGATAAACCATGACTATACTTCCAAAACCTGTTTCAAGAAGAAAATGAATTACCCGAAAAAAACATTACCGGAAAAACTGTCAAGTTTCAGAAAACAGCAAAAATGATATAAGGACAACACCAAATAAACCATATCTACTAAAAGAAAACTTTCCACGCCGAAATCAAGGTCAACACAAGTGGAACACACAAAAGCCATAGTCTGCAAAAATGTTAATACATCGTACACGACCATATTTTTCAATAACACGTTCGTTCACGAACAAAAAAATTGGAAATATGCAAAAAGGAAACTATATCTTTGCTTAAGTTAAGAATTCTCACGAAAAGTAAGTATAAGATAAAGTAACTTTGAAATTCAAATTTATTTTCTGTCATAAAATGTTAATTTTACTAGAAAATTTGCGTTTTTTGCTAGAAAATGGAAACTCTGAAAGCAAAAAATAGAGTGACATCTACGTTTCTGACCAAATTATTAAAAAATGAAAGTCTGTTATGAAGTTTACTCTTTCGAATTAAATTTATTAATTATTCATTTAAAGAACTACGAAGCCTTTTTTTTTTGCTTTATGCTTATATTTACAAAAGAATATTGAAATTTGGTGTCTTGCCTTACTTTCAAAAACCGGAAATATCGTACACGAACTAGTAACCGAATCGTTCACGAATAAAAAAACCCGATTAACAACATGATCGTACACGAACGACTTTTCTCGATTAACCGGTTAGTCCCCCTGAATTTATCTATTAACACTGGTGTATTTCCAGACTCTTTGAAAGTAGCTCAGGTAACTCCCATACACAAAAAAAATGATCCCCTAAATAAATCAAATTACAGGCCCGTTAGTGTATTACCTATTTTTTCAAAAGTATATGAAAAGGTAATTGAAATTCAGTTTAATAGCTGACTATTTTGATAAAATATTCAACCCTTTTTTATGTGCTTTTAGACGTGGCCATGGATGTCAGACCACACTGCTTAGACTTCTGGAAGACTGGCATGAAGCCCTTGATAAAAACCAATATGTAGCTACAGTATTGATGGATCTCTCGAAGGCGTTTGACTGCCTACCTCATGACATTTTGCTTGACAAATTGTCAGCATATGGTATATCATCTCATTCGGTCTCTCTTTTGAAATCTTACTTGTCAAATAGAAAACAACAAATTAAAGTTAACAGAGTACTGAGTAGCTGGGCTGACATCCATAAAGGAGTGTCCCAAGGATCTATACTGGGCCCCCTCTTATTTAATGTCTTTATTAATGACATATTTCACTTTATTTCTGATAGTTCCTTGTATAATTATGCAGATGACAATACCCTCTCATTCTGTAATCCAGATTTTGATGCACTTATATCTACTCTGGAGACTGACTCAAATCAACTAATTGAATGGTTCAGAATAAATAAGATGCAGGCTAATCCAGACAAATTTCAGTTTTTGGCTGTAGGCAGAAAAACTTATGACAAAAATCCATCCATTCATATTCAGAATTTTGATCTTAATACATGTGAAAGTACTGTGAAACTCCTTGGGATTGATATTGATTATCAACTAAATATTGATTCTCATATTAGTACAATATGCAGGAAGGTATCCCAACAACTAAATATTCTCAAACGTTTGGGTTCATATTTGAATAGATTAACTAAGTTAACTATATTTCATACTTTTATACTTAGTAATTTTAACTTTTGCCCTTTGGCCTGGCATTTCTGTACTGATAAAAATTCAAAAAATTAGAAAAAGTACAGGAAAGAGCACTCCGTTTAGTATATGAAGACTATAATAGTTCTTATGAGGAATTACTCCAAAAAGCTAAGGTGCCTTCCTTGCAGATTAGAAGAATGAGAACCATGGCTTTGGAAACATATAAAATAATTAATAAACTTGCACCTGTCTGTCTTCATGATCTTGTCCATATGTAAAACTCTAAGGAACCGACCATTTAACTTGAAGGGGGGGTTATGGTTTTTTGTTTCGTTCAGAATTTTTTTTTCGGACAACACAAAGAGTTCGAAATTTGTTCTCATAATTTAACATTAGGTTATATGACAAAAACTCTGAATCATATTATTTTTGTTTTCCTCCACCAAAATCAGAATATTTTGTTCAGCAACATTGGGAATCAGAATATTTTTTTTAGAAAAAAAACTATAACCCCCCTTCAAGTTAAATGGTTGTTCCCTAAATATTCTTTCAGATACAACAACATTTTGGAAATACTACAGATCAAATCCACACGGTAGGTGAAAAAATCTTTCAGATTTGCTGCACCTACATTGTGGAACAGTTTCCCAGATCATTTCAGGACTGAAAACAGCTTCTCTCAATTCGAGAGTCTTTTACAGTCCTGGAATGGGTCCAAATGTCGCTGTTCTGCATGTAGATGATTAAAATTTTACTTCTGGTTTGCTTATATTCTTATTTTTTTATTTTCTGTTTCTTAAGGGACCGACCTTTTAACTTGAAGGGGGGGGTGGGGGGGGGGGGGGGTTATGGTTTTTTGTTTCGTTCAGAATTTTTTTTTCGGACAACACAAGAGTTAGAATATTAATTTTTTCCCACAATTTAACATTACGTTATATGACAAAAAACTCTGAATCAGATTATTTTTGTTTTCCTCCACCAAAATCAGAATATTTTTTTCAGCAACATTGGGAATCCGAATATTTTTTTGGGAAAAAAAAACATAACCCCCCCCCCCCCCCCTTCAAGTTGAATGGTCGTTCCCTAATTTATTTATTTTTTTTAGTTTGGCTTGAAAATTTTATATTCTTTGATTTTTTAGTTAGACAAGTGCTGCTTTTACTGATTATGTTGGTACCAATTTTAAGTATTCAGTATTATTTTTTAATTTTCTTTTTCTTTTTACCTGCTGCTTCTTTTTTAAATGCTGCTTTATGTTGGAGCATCTGTGTGTGGATATTGAACAAGAGTCCAAAGAGGCACTTGCCACGTGGGTTCTTGTTCAGATCTATTCACAGTCCTCCTTGTTATGCCTGTATGTCTTAGCTTATTTTAGTTTGTAACTTTACATGTGACTTGTGTTGTTTTATTGTTAATGTATAGTCGATAAAAAGCTCCTTAGAGTTTATGTTGTACTGTTTTATTATGTGCCGAATCAAAATAAAGTTTTCTTATCTGATCTTATCTTAATAGAATGAAAAGATAGTTTAAGCAGTGATATGGTCAACATTACAATTCCACCAAAATCAACAAGGCGAACAATCACCTCTCACCTCGGCAATTCATCGAAATTTTTTAAAAAAGACCAAACATGTGACGTTCTAAATCAAGGTCTTGAATATGGCTTTCATGCTGACAGGATATATTAATAGTAGGGTAGCAGGGTATCGATTGTTGCCGATTTGCCTTAATAGTAAGACACACGGCTAAATTATATATCTTTGGAAAGAGCAGAACGGGACTCATCGAAATATCGATGTCGGTGTTATCTAGTGTGGTCACGTTATGAGATAATTTGGGTCAAAGGTCAAACCCGTATTTTTCAAAAAAATATCAGACTTTAACAATATCTTTTTGGGGCACATTGTTCGTTATTTTTATACAAAAAACAGCGGAAGTGGTTGAGAAATATCAAGGTATATAACCCACATATAATTTATATGTTACGGGTGTCAAGGTACCGTAACCGCGAAAGGTAAAAAAAAATCATTATTTTTCACTACTAAAAGTTAGGAGTGACCTTGACCTTATTCTTTATCGGTTTTTTATTATCTTATGTTTGAATCGTATACAATATATGCTGAAATTATTTTTTAAAGCATAGCATTCCCCTTTCCTGAACTCATTTGTATCGCGAGCTGCAAGGTTTTGCCTTATAAAAACAGTTTAAGAAAAAGAAGACTACATCAAGTACTGAACAAGCAGTGAACGAAAAATTCAATCTCTAGCGGGAAACTTAGTTGATAAACATTGGATGAAAATAATTTAATGGAAAATAATTCCATGGAACCGGAATGTATGATATTAAAGTATTAAACAATAAATGTAAAATGGGGGGGGGGAGGTGACGTTGGTCCACAATGTTTTGTAAAAGATTTGTGATGAGTGGTAAATCTGGTTTGTAAGAAGGAGGACTCGGTCTCTTGTTGGTGTAAAACCCACCAACCACATCAAGGTCAGAGACTAATTGGCAGGTTGTATTTGATTTTATTAGGGTTTTTTTTTTTTTTTTTTTTTTTTTTTAACAGATTTAAAGACTTCACTTAACAATTTCATTCCTGTACATCTAACTGTAATAAGTCCACATCATGGTCATCTATGCTTTTATTTCTGGACATTTGTGTGTTCGAATTGCGATATACGTCACCTGCTTGGCACGGACAAAGGTCGGTGCAAGACAACCCTTGCTCAGAACACACACAACCACTTGAACAGACTGCTTTTCCTTTACAAGTGCAAATAAGATCTTGTAAAAAGTCAGATGACATTTGACCTTGAAAGTAGACAGGAAGGAGTGATCCGTCTTTTTTCCCAACCAAACTGCAAAGGATTCATAGGAGGTACCAGGGGTACGAGTGAGCAAATACTTAGTTATGCACCCAGAGTGATACACCGCCTTGTCTATAAAAGTTGCATTACTCAATAACCCAGACATTTTGTAGTCATTCTGTCCTTTTGCTGCGTCTTTCACATTTTGAATGCGTTGGCAGTTTTGATTTTGGAGTCTTCTGTCTTTTTTAAAAGTCTGTTTTCCACAGAATATGCAGAGTGCAATGTCTGTAGACGTGTCATCGGTTTGTTCGTTCAACAAGGGAACCTGTGATGTGTCTGGTTTATGATCAGAGCCCGCCGACTCAACCTTGAAGAAACCGCAATTTCGTCTACTTGTGTACGTCTTATAGCAAGACCTGTGGTACAGCATACTTGTAGCATCACTCCTAAGATTATCAATATCAGAAACAGAATGTACTACTCTAAAAAACAAACTTGCTTCCAATGCTTCTATGAGGCTATTTTTACTAACATTTCTCATTTTAATAAATAACTCAGGAGACCTGGCATATAATACATTTGTCCCATTCAACTTAATTCCTACTTTTTTAGGACTAGAAGGGCAAAGCTTAAGCCAAATTGTGACATTTCCCGGATCAAAAACGTGTCCAACGAACTTGTTCTGTAGACTACAAATTAGTGTTCACGGAAATACAAAAATATAAAAAATGGCGTAATTTAACTACATAGTTGTTCACTCATTGTATTGCATACATGCCAACCCTCGAGAGACTAAAAGCGGTAGGGGGGGGGGGGGTCCAGAATTTTTTTCAGAACGACGCAAAATGGTGCATTCTGCTGCATTTTGGATATAGGCCCTACAATCTGTGTAGTCAAAGCTTTAAAATATAGTATGATAAAGCCATGAAAAAATGGATTTTTTTTCAGAACGGCGCACATTGATGCATTCTGTTGCATTTTGGATATAAAATCTGTTCAGTCAAATCTTTAAGAATAGTATGAAAAAAACCATGAAAAAATGGAAATTAGCATTTTACATATATATATTTGTCAGAGTTTTAATAACACAGACTGTGACAGGTATGAAATACAATTAAAAGATTGCTTCCCGTAATCTAATCAAAATAGATGTACGTCATTTCCAAGACATGTTTCAATAGTCAGGAGCCTGATATGTTGCAGATTTACAACTTGCTAAGAGGTCACCAGTTGGTTTCCATTCATGACAGTTTGTGCCCTTGAACACATTTATTTTGCTGGTAAGAAGTCCGCAAAGAGTGTTTTTGACGCCATGAACATCTTTGTAAACACTATCACTAGCGTGTCCCTCTTTACCTCTACCAAGCTGACTTCTCATGTCTGTTATCATCTTTTTAACAATACTAAAGAGAGTTTCACAGAAACTGTTCCTGTGAAGTAATAGAAGGACAGCATGACGAGCTTGCACAAATTTGGATACAGTTGTTTCCATGTGGCAGGATCTTTGAGCCGTTGTATCGCTACCCAGAAGGCATCTACACGATCACCTTTTTCATATGCAGGTACTGAATCTGGGTCAAGTGCGTGATAATCAAAGAATTTGGAGCACAAAACCACTCTGTCCTCAAGCGGTACGATGATGTGACCAGGAAGAACAGACAGTAATTCAAGCAATGAATCTTGTGATACCGTCTGTCTGTTAAATGGGTCAATTAAAACAGCATTGTGTATGATTTTGTCTTTTAGGGGAAAGCTCTTTTTAACAGAGGATAAACAGTTTCACGATAATTTTTTTTAATTTTTATTATTTTTTTTTAAATTGGTAGGAAAACGTCTAAAATCGGTAGGCGGTAGAAGACTTAAAAATTCGGTAGACTACCGCGTAAATCGGTAGGGTTGGCATGTATGATATTGAGATAATTTTATTCTACTAAAAGACACAATCACACACCAAACAGAAGACACAATGTTAAATATACTGTTTCAGCACAAATCGAATACCAACACGTGGTAATCCGTGTTTGCCACAGGCTAAATTTGATCAGATTTCACATCTCTTTAATCGTTAATTTCTATTGAAAGATAACTTTAAAAATATTGATTTTTGGTACACATGTGTACTAAGTAATGATGTATTTACTTCTATTTAAAATATTCTAGAATTCCTTCGGAACATTATTCTATACTTGAAAATAGGGTAACATTTTGGTAATATGTAGATACGGGAAAAATATAAAAAAACAACAAATAAAAAGGTGTTAAGTTTCCCGTTTTTAGTTTTGATGATATACTTAGCATATTGTCTTTGTGTCAAGCACTTTGATTTGATAACTTACAGGTCTTGATGTTCATTTTATTCGTGTTGAAATTTTGTTGTGAAATATACAGTTAGAGGGTGCCTTCAGAAAACGTAAAAAAATAAGAAAATGTGACCACGGTAGGTTACGACGACATAAATAAATAAAAACTACAATAATTTTTACGTCAAAATATGAAAAAAATTAGCCGTGTGTCATACTATTAACCCAAACTCAAAAACTAGCGGCCTTTTTAAGCACCCACTACCCTACTATGATGAATGTTTTATATAATTTACTCCAGTGCCACCACCGTGCCCAAATTGACCTTGAGTAACCCCACGCCATCTTAGGCAAACATGAACTTCAGTTGCATACTGCATAAGGATACACAGTAGACATACACATGTATTAGTAAATAAATAAGCTATGAGGGACATATCGGACGAAATGTTTATTAAATCAGCTGTGAATGGCTTATGAGGGAAAATATTGATCAAATCAGCTGTATGGAGAGAATTTTGTTTATAAAGCTATGGAGAGAAATATGGATTATACAGTTAGGATATTGACCATTGGAGAGAAATGTTAATTAAATATGCTACAGTGGCGATATTTTCAGAATGTTGATTAAACCAGATAGGATATCGATGGTGCTATCTTTGGAAATGTTGATTGTATCTGCTATAGGATGAATCTAGGGGGAAATTGTTGAATTGTTGCTAACGAAGTAGCTACTGCACCAAGGGATCCAAGCGGGGAATTGGAAGTCATCACTTCTAAAATTTTACAGTTGCCATCCTGATGTGGTTTATTAACCATCACGGCATATCTGTGTCACAGATGACCACAGATGTTTCGTTGTGGTTGTCTCAATCCTGCCATCCTCTCCTCTTTCGTGATTATGACGGGGTTTGTAACTATAACAACACGACTGGTGCCACTTGTGGAGCAGGAACTGCTTACAGTTCTTGAGTTCATATCGGTTTTTAATCTGGTTCGTGTTGTTCATTTTTTGGGTTATTTCTATCTAAGTTGTATTGTCGTATGCCGGTTCCCAACACGATTTCCATTTCACATCATGTTGGTGTCGTTTATTAATAACACGACAGGTGTCGCTAGTGGAGCAGGAACTGCTAACCTTTCCGGAACACCGGTTATCAGTGGGGATCGTATTGTTCATTCGTTAGTTTTTCTGTGTAGTGTTTTGTAGATCATTGTTTGCCGTTTCGTCCCATTTCTTTGTACCATTGTATCGTCTATCCTTCTTCGATTTACGACCTCTAATTACCCATTTGCCTTGGTAATGTCAAATTCTTCATTGATTACCTCCGTACAGAAAGGATAGAAAAACTGATAGTCATGGCGGTGTATTTATACTTGTGTCTGATAAATATCTAAGCTCAAAACCAACAGACTTAAAATCAGACGACTCAAGCGAACAATTATGGGTAAAACTCCAAGTAAAAGGTGCACCTGACTTATATATGAGCAGTTTCTATAAACCATCAAAAATAACAGATGATGAATGCCTGATGCATCTCGAGAAAAACATACAGAGAATCCGACAGAACAATAACTCCCAAGTATGGCTAGGGGGGTGATTTCAATCTGGGAGGTATATAATGGCACAATTACTCCATCAAAAGTAAGGCACTGAACACCAAACAGTGTAAACAACTACTCGATATTTGCCAAGATAAATGTCTAGAACAGGTAGTTATTGAAGAGACTCACTTCACAGAAAAATCAAAATCCATTCTTGATTTATTCTTCACTAATCAACAAAGTAGAAGTTATACCAGGTATATCAGACCATGACATTGTGTATGTTGAAGCAAGTATCAATCCAAGAAAAGCAAACAAACCACCAAGAAAAGTATACAACAAAGCAAACACAGAGGAATTAAAAGAAAAACTCGGAAGCATAGACATAGAAAAGCAGTTGAAAGAACAAGATTTAACTGTAGATCAGCTATGGAACAACTTTAAAGAAAAGGTTTTGGACATTATGAATCGGTCAATACCTACAAAAATGATAAATAACTCCAAACGTAGACTACCCTGTATAAACAGAGAAATGAAATCTCTCACAATTAAAAGAAATAAATACTTTAAGAAAATGAAACAACACCCATGTAAAAAGAATACTGATCAATATAGAGAAACTAAACGTAGACTACAAAAAGAAAGCAGAAAGGCATACTGGCAGTATCTAGAACACATCATTTGTTATGACGAGTCAATAGAAACTGTCCAAAAACAGAAAATATTGATCCAACAAAAACCACTAGACCAGACCAAATAGCAACACGGATATTAAAACAATTTGCAGCATAATTTGCACCACACCTAACCACTATTTTCAATACATCTATTACAAAAGGTGAAGTTCCAACAGACTGGCGTCAAGCAAATGTAATACCGATCTTTAAAAATGGGGAACAGTACCTAGCAAGCAATTATAGACCAGTATCACTCACCTGTATATGCTGTAAACGTTTAGAACACATCGTAGTGAGTAACATCTTAAAACATCTAGATATGCATAACATCTTAGTCGACTGTCAACATGGTTTTCGTGCAAAAAGGAGTTGTGAAACACAATTACTCACACTCCGCCATGAACTGCTCAGCAACCTACACTCTAGCATACAAACTGACTTGATAATACTTGACTTTTCTAAGGCATTTGACAAGGTACCTCATAAAAAATTACTATGGAAGCTTAACAATTATGGAATAAGAGGGAACACCTGGAAGTGGGTCTTGGCTTTCTTGAGTAACAGAATGCAGCAAGTAGCTTTGGATGGGGAGGTATTTGGTTAACTGCCTGCAGTAAGTGGAGTACCACAGGGATCGGTCTTGGGGCCACTGCTTTTTCTCATATTCATAAATAATCAGTAACATCAAAAACTAGATTATTTGCAGATGATTGTATTCTATACAGACAAATTTATAATCATGATGATACAGTCACTTTGCAACAAGACTTGGACAACTTGGCAGCTTGGGAAAAAATGCGGGGTATGCAGTTTCATCCAGAAAAATGCATCTCATTAAGTGTCAGAAGATCACAAACACCATTTCACACCAGCTACATCCTCAAAGGTCATACCCTTGAATCAGTTACAACTGCAAAATATCTGGGCATAACAATCTCAAAAGACATGAACTGGGACACTCATATCAATAACATCACCTCAAAAGCAAACAAGATCATAGGCTTCTTGAGACGAAACCTACCAATTCAAAACACTGAAACTAAAACTTTGACATATAAATCCATGGTCAGATCAAATCTGGAATACTGCGCAAATATCTGGTCACCTCACACAGAAAAACTAAAAAGTAAATTAGAGCAAGTTCAGCGCAGAGCAGCAAGATATGTGACAAACCGCTATCACAATACCAGCAGTGTTGCGGCAATGCTTAACCATCTTCAATTGCCAAATCTTGAACACCGTAGGAACAGAATTACAATGCTTTATAAAATCACCAACAACCTTATTGCAGTGGAACCAAAACTTTACCTTACTCCTCAACCTTATCTCAGTACAAGAAACAATAACCCATTGCAATATCAAATTATATCCACCAGGACAAACTATTATACATACATTTTTCCCCACATGCAGTAGTACTCTGGAACTCACTACCTTATACAGTTGTTAATGCTGGGCTCATGGATCAGTTTAAACAACTGATCCAAGGTGAAAACATCTAAACATCTTAGTTGGCCTTTAAATGTGTTAAATGTTTGCACTTGTTTTTGTTTATTTTTGATTTCACTGTTATTTTCATGCAAAATTTGTAGTTAATTTTTTTATTTATTTATTAATTTATGTTTGTAATGTCTGTTTGCGCAGCGACGACGTGTAGTCATCAGAGTTTTGATGGATCGTCGTACTATGTAGATGTAGACGTGTAGTCATCAGAGTTTTGATGGATCGTCGTACTATGTAGATGTAGACGTGAAGTCATCAGAGTTTTGATAGATCGTCGTACTATGGACGTGTAGTCGTCAGAGTTTTGATGGATCGTCGTACTATGTAGATGTAGACGTGTAGTCATCAGAGTTTTGATGGATCGTCGTACTATGTAGATGTAGACGTGAAGTCATCAGAGTTTTGATGGATCGTCGGACTATGGACGTGTAGTCATCAGAGTTTTGATGGATCGTCGTACTATGTAGATGTAGACGTGTAGTCATCAGAGTTTTGATGGATCGTCGTACTATGGGCGTGTAGTCATCAGAGTTTTGATTGATCGTCGTACTATCTAGATGTAGACGTGTAGTCATCAGAGTTTTGATAGATCGTCGTACTATGGACGTGTAGTCGTCAGAGTTTTGATGGATCGTACTATGTAGATGTAGACGTGTAGTCATCAGAGTTTTGATGGATCGTCGTACTATGTAGATGTAGACGTGTAGTCAGCAGAGTTTTGATGGATCGTCGTACTATGTAGATGTAGACGTGTAGTCATCCGAGTTTTGATGGATCGTCGTACTATGTAGATGTAGACGTGAAGTCATCAGAGTTTTGATGGATCGTCGGACTATGGACGTGTAGTCATCAGAGTTTTGATGGATCGTCGTACTATGTAGATGTAGACGTGTAGTCATCAGAGTTTTGATGGATCGTCGTACTATGGACGTGTAGTCATCAGAGTTTTGATGGATCGTCGTACTATGTAGATGTAGACGTGTATTCATCAGAGTTTTGATGGATCGTCGTACTATGTAGATGTAGACGTGTAGTCATCATAGTTTTGATGGATCGTCGTACTATGGACGTGTAGTCATCAGAGTTTTGATGGATCGTCGTACTATGTAGATGCAGACGTGTAGTCAGCAGAGTTTTGATGGATCGTCGTACTAAGGACGTGTAGTCATCAGAGTTTTGATGGATCGTCGTACTATGGACGTGTAGTCATTAGAGTTTTGATGGATCGTCGTACTATGTAGATGTAGACGTGTAGTCATCAGAGTTTTGATGGATCGTCGTACTATGTAGATGTAGACGTGTAGTCAGCAGAGTTTTGATGGATCGTCGTACTATGTAGATGTAGACGTGTAGTCAGCAGAGTTTTGATGGATCGTCTTACTATGTAGATGTAGACGTGAAGTCAGCAGAGTTTTGATGGATCGTCGGACTATGGACGTGTAGTCATCAGAGTTTTAATGGATCGTCGTACTATGTAGATGTAGACGTGTAGTCATCAGAGTTTTGATGGATCGTCGTACTATGGACGTGTAGTCATCAGAATGTTGATGGATCGTCGTACTATGTAGATGTAGACGTGTAGTCATTAGAGTTTTGATGGATCGTCGTACTATGGACGTGTAGTCATAAGAATGTTGATGGATCGTCGTACTATGTAGATGTAGACGTGTAGTCATTAGAGTTTTGATGGATCGTCGTACTATGTAGATGTAGATGTGTAGTCATCAGAGGTTTGATGGATCGTCGTACTATGTAGATGTAGACGTGTAGTCATCAGAGTTTTGATGGATCGTCGTACTATGGACGTGTAGTCATCAGATTTTAGATGGATCGTCGTACTATGTAGATGTAGACGTGTAGTCATCAGAGTTTTGATGGATCGTCGTACTATGTAGATGTAGACATGTAGTCATCAGAGTTTTGATAGATCGTCGTACTATGTAGATGTAGACGTGTAGTCAGCATAGTTTTGATGGATCGTCGTACTATGTAGATGTAGACGTGTAGTCATCAGAGTTTTGATGGATCGTCGTACTATGGACGTGCAGTCATCAGATTTTGATGGATCGTCGTACTATGTAGATGTAGACGTGTAGTCATCAGAGTGTTGATGGATCGTCGTACTATGTAGATGTAGACGTGTAGTCATCAGAGTTTTGATAGATCGTCGTACTATGTAGATGTAGACGTGTAGTCAGCATAGTTTTGATGGATCGTCGTATTATGTAGATGTAGACGTGTAGTCATCATAGTTTTGATGGATCGTCGTACTATGGAGGTGTAGTCATCAGAGTTTTGATGGATCGTCGTACTATGTAGATGTAGACGTGTAGTCAGCAGAGTTTTGATGGATCGTCGTACTATGTATATGTAGACGTGTAGTCATCAGAGTTTTGATGGATCATCGTTCTATGGACGTGTAGTCATCAGAGTTTTGATAGGTCGTCGTACTATGTAGATGTAGACGTGTAGTCATCAGAGTTTTGATGGATCGTCGTACTATGTAGATGTAGACGTGTAGTCATGAGAGTTTTGATGGATCGTCGTACTATGTAGATGTAGACGTGTAGTCAGCAGAGTTTGATGGATCGTCGTACTATGTAGATGTAGACGTGTAGTCATCAGAGTTTTGATGGATCGTCGTACTAAGGACGTGTAGTCATCAGAGTTTTGATGGATCGTCGTACTATGTAGATGTAGACGTGTAGTCAGCAGAGTTTTGATAGATCGTCGTACTATGCAGATGTAGACGTGTATTCATCAGAGTTTTGATGGATCGTCGGACTATGGACGTGTAGTCATCAGAGTTTTGATGGATCGTCGTACTATGTAGATGTAGACGTATAGTCATCAGAGTTTTGATGGATCGTCGTACTATGGAAGAGTAGTCATCAGAGTTTTGATGGATCGTCGTTCTATCTAGATGTAGACGTGTTGTCATCAGAGTTTTGATAGATCGTCGTACTATGGACGTGTAGTCATCAGAGTTTTGATGGATCGTCGTACTATGTAGATGTAGACGTGTAGTCATCAGAGTTTTGATGGATCGTCGTACTATGTAGATGTAGACGTGTAGTCAGCAGAGTATTGATGGATCGTCGTACTATGTAGATGTAGACGTGTAGTCATCAGAGTTTTGATGGATCGTCGTACTATGTAGATGTAGACGTGAAGTCATCAGAGTTTTGATGGATCGTCGGCCTATGGACGTGTAGTCATCAGAATTTTGATGGATCGTCGCACTATGTAGATGTAGACGTGTAGTCATCAGAGTTTTGATGGATCGTCGTACTATGGACGTGTAGTCATCAGAGTTTTGATGGATCGTCGTACTATGTAGATGTAGACGTGTAGTCATCAGAGTTTTGATGGATCGTCGTACTATGTAGATGTAGACGGGTAGTCATCAGAGTTTTTATGGATCGTCGTACTATGTAGATAGAGACGTCTAGTCATCAGAGTTTTGATGGATCGTCGTACTATGGACGTGTAGTCATCAGAGTTTTGATGGATCGTCGTACTATCTAGATGTAGACGTGTATTCATCAGAGTTTTGATAGATCGTCGTACTATGGACGTGTAGTCGTCAGAGTTTTGATGGATCGTCGTACTATGTAGATGTAGACGTGTAGTCAGCAGAGTTTTGATGGATCGTCGTACTATGTAGATGTAGACGTGTAATCATCAGAGTTTTGAT
The DNA here is from genome assembly GCA_963680875.1 of Bathymodiolus brooksi. Lineage (NCBI taxonomy): Eukaryota > Metazoa > Mollusca > Bivalvia > Mytilida > Modiolidae > Bathymodiolus > Bathymodiolus brooksi. The sequence continues at coordinate 120,239,502 of OY804583.1, read as the reverse complement.
GGATCGTCGTACTATGTAGATGTAGACGTGTAGTCAGCAGAGTTTTGATGGATCGTCGTACTATGTAGATGTAGAGGTGTAGTCAACATAGTTTTGATGGATCGTCGTACTATGTAGATGTAGACGTGTAGTCATCAGAGTTTTGATGGATCGTCGTACTATGGACGTGTAGTCATCAGATTTTGATGGATCGTCGTACTATGTAGATGTTGACGTGTAGTCATCAGAGTGTTGATGGATCGTCGTACTATGTAGATGTAGACGTGTAGTCATCAGAGTTTTGATGGATCGTCGCACTATGTAGATGTAGACGTGTAGTCATCAGAGTTTTGATGGTTCGTCGTACTATGTAGATGTAGACGTGTAGTCATCAGAGTTTTGATAGATCGTCGTACTATGTAGATGTAGACGTGTAGTCAGCAGAGTTTTGATAGATCGTCGTACTATGGACGTGTAGTCATCAGAGTTTTGATGGATCGTCGTACTATGTAGATGTAGACGTGTAGTCATCATAGTTTTGATGGATCGTCGTACTATGTAGATGTAGACGTGTAGTCATCAGAGTTTTGATAGATCGTCGTACTATGTAGATGTAGACGTGTAGTCATCAGAGTTTTGATGGATCGTCGTACTATGTAGATGTAGACCTGTAGTCATCAGAGTTTTGATGGATCGTCGTACTATGTAGATGTAGACGTGTAGTCATGAGAGTTTTGATAGATCGTCGTACTATGTAGATGTAGACGTGTAGTCATCAGAGTTTTGATGGATCGTCGGACTATGGACGTGTAGTCATCAGAGGTTTGATGGATCGTCGTACTATGTAGATGTAGACGTGTAGTCATCAGAGTTTTGATGGATCGTCGTACTATGGACGTGTAGTCATCAGAGTTTTGATGGATCGTCGTACTATCTAGATGTAGACGTGTAGTCATCAGAGTTTTGATGGATCGTCGTACTATGTAGATGTAGACGTGAAGTCATCAGAGTTTTGATGGATCGTCGGACTATGGACGTGTAGTCATCAGAGTTTTGATGGATCGTCGCACTATGTAGATGTAGGCATGTAGTCATCAGAGTTTTGATGGATCGTCGTACTATGGACGTGTAGTCATCAGAGTTTTGATGGATCGTCGTACTATGTAGATGTAGACGTGTAGTCATCAGAGTTTTGATGGATCGTCGTACTATGTAGAGGTAGACGGGTAGTCATCAGAGTTTTGATGGATCGTCGTACTATGTAGATAGAGACGTCTAGTCATCAGAGTTTTGATGGATCGTCGTACTATGGACGTGTAGTCATCAGAGTTTTGATGGATCGTCGTACTATCTAGATGTAGACGTGTATTCATCAGAGTTTTGATAGATCGTCGTACTATGGACGTGTAGTCGTCAGAGTTTTGATGGATCGTCGTACTATGTAGATGTAGACGTGTAGTCAGCAGAGTTTTGATGGATCGTCGTACTATGTAGATGTAGACGTGTAGTCAGCAGAGTTTTGATGGATCGTCGTATTATGTAGATGTAGACGTGTAGTCATCAGAGTTTTGATGGATCGTCGTACTAAGGACGTGTAGTCATCAGAGTTTTGATGGATCGTCGTACTATGTAGATGTAGACGTGTAGTCAGCAGAGTTTTGATGGATCGTCGTACTATGTAGATGTAGACGTGTAGTCATCAGAGTTTTGATGGATCGTCGTACTATGGACGTGTAGTCATCAGAGTTTTGATGGATCGTCGTACTATCTAGATGTAGACGTGTTGTCATCAGAGTTTTGATAGATCGTCGTACTATGGACGTGTAGTCGTCAGAGTTTTGATGGATCGTCGTACTATGTAGATGTAGACGTGTAGTCATCAGAGTTTTGATGGATCGTCGTACTATGTAGATGTAGACGTGTAGTCAGCAGAGTTTTGATGGATCGTCGTACTATGTAGATGTAGACGTGTAGTCATCAGAGTTTTGATGGATCGTCGTACTATGTAGATGTAGACGTGAAGTCATCAGAGTTTTGATGGATCGTCGGACTATGGACGTGTAGTCATCAGAGTTTTGATGGATCGTCTCACTATGTAGATGTAGACGTGTAGTCATCAGAGTTTTGATGGATCGTCGTACTATGGACGTGTAGTCATCAGAGTTTTGATGGATCGTCGTACTATGTAGATGTAGACGTGTAGTCATCAGAGTTTTGATGGATCGTCGTACTATGTAGATGTAGACGGGTAGTCATCAGAGTGTTGATGGATCGTCGTACTATGTAGATAGAGACGTCTAGTCATCAGAGTTTTGATGGATCGTCGTACTATGGACGTGTAGTCATCAGAGTTTTGATCAATCGTCGTACTATCTAGATGTAGACGTGTATTCATCAGAGTTTTGATAAATCGTCGTACTATGGACGTGTAGTCGTCAGAGTTTTGATGGATCGTCGTACTATGTAGATGTAGACGTGTAGTCAGCAGAGTTTTGATGGATCGTCGCACTATGTAGATGTTGACGTGTAGTCATCAGAGTGTTGATGGATCGTCGTACTATGTAGATGTAGACGTGTAGTCATCAGAGTTTTGATGGATCGTCGCACTATGTAGATGTAGACGTGTAGTCATCAGAGTTTTGATGGATCGTCGTACTATGGACGTGTAGTCATCAGAGTTTTGATGGTTCGTCGTACTATGTAGATGTAGACGTGTAGTCATCAGAGTTTTGATAGATCGTCGTACTATGTAGATGTAGACGTGTAGTCAGCAGAGTTTTGATAGATCGTCGTACTATGGACGTGTAGTCATCAGAGTTTTGATGGATCGTCGTACTATGTAGATGTAGACGTGTAGTCATCATAGTTTTGATGGATCGTCGTACTATGTAGATGTAGACGTGTAGTCATCAGAGTTTTGATAGATCGTCGTACTATGTAGATGTAGACGTGTAGTCATCAGAGTTTTGATGGATTGTCGTACTATGTAGATGTAGACGTGTAGTCATCAGAGTTTTGATAGATCGTCGTACTATGTAGATGTAGACGTGTAGTCATCAGAGTTTTGATGGATCGTCGGACTATGGACGTGTAGTCATCAGAGGTTTGATGGATCGTCGTACTATGTAGATGTAGACGTGTAGTCATCAGAGTTTTGATGGATCGTCGTACTATGGACGTGTAGTCATCAGAGTTTTGATGGATCGTCGTACTATCTAGATGTAGACGTGTAGTCATCAGAGTTTTGATGGATCGTCGTACTATGTAGATGTAGACGTGAAGTCATCAGAGTTTTGATGGATCGTCGGACTATGGACGTGTAGTCATCAGAGTTTTGATGGATCGTCGCACTATGTAGATGTAGGCATGTAGTCATCAGAGTTTTGATGGATCGTCGTACTATGGACGTGTAGTCATCAGAGTTTTGATGGATCGTCGTACTATGTAGATGTAGACGTGTAGTCATCAGAGTTTTGATGGATCGTCGTACTATGTAGAGGTAGACGGGTAGTCATCAGAGTTTTGATGGATCGTCGTACTATGTAGATAGAGACGTCTAGTCATCAGAGTTTTGATGGATCGTCGTACTATGGACGTGTAGTCATCAGAGTTTTGATGGATCGTCGTACTATCTAGATGTAGACGTGTATTCATCAGAGTTTTGATAGATCGTCGTACTATGGACGTGTAGTCGTCAGAGTTTTGATGGATCGTCGTACTATGTAGATGTAGACGTGTAGTCAGCAGAGTTTTGATGGATCGTCGTACTATGTAGATGTAGACGTGTAGTCAGCAGAGTTTTGATGGATCGTCGTATTATGTAGATGTAGACGTGTAGTCATCAGAGTTTTGATGGATCGTCGTACTAAGGACGTGTAGTCATCAGAGTTTTGATGGATCGTCGTACTATGTAGATGTAGACGTGTAGTCAGCAGAGTTTTGATGGATCGTCGTACTATGTAGATGTAGACGTGTAGTCATCAGAGTTTTGATGGATCGTCGTACTATGGACGTGTAGTCATCAGAGTTTTGATGGATCGTCGTACTATCTAGATGTAGACGTGTTGTCATCAGAGTTTTGATAGATCGTCGTACTATGGACGTGTAGTCGTCAGAGTTTTGATGGATCGTCGTACTATGTAGATGTAGACGTGTAGTCATCAGAGTTTTGATGGATCGTCGTACTATGTAGATGTAGACGTGTAGTCAGCAGAGTTTTGATGGATCGTCGTACTATGTAGATGTAGACGTGTAGTCATCAGAGTTTTGATGGATCGTCGTACTATGTAGATGTAGACGTGAAGTCATCAGAGTTTTGATGGATCGTCGGACTATGGACGTGTAGTCATCAGAGTTTTGATGGATCGTCTCACTATGTAGATGTAGACGTGTAGTCATCAGAGTTTTGATGGATCGTCGTACTATGGACGTGTAGTCATCAGAGTTTTGATGGATCGTCGTACTATGTAGATTTAGACGTGTAGTCATCAGAGTTTTGATGGATCGTCGTACTATGTAGATGTAGACGGGTAGTCATCAGAGTGTTGATGGATCGTCGTACTATGTAGATAGAGACGTCTAGTCATCAGAATTTTGATGGATCGTCGTACTATGGACGTGTAGTCATCAGAGTTTTGATAAATCGTCGTACTATGGACGTGTAGTCGTCAGAGTTTTGATGGATCGTCGCACTATGTAGATGTAGACGTGTAATCATCAGAGTTTTGATGGATCGTCGTACTATGTAGATGTAGACGTGTAGTCAACATAGTTTTGATGGATCGTCGTACTATGTAGATGTAGACGTGTAGTCATCAGAGTTTTGATGGATCGTCGTACTATGTAGATGTAGACGTGTAGTCATCAGAGTTTTAATGGATCGTCGTACTATGGACGTGTAGTCATCAGATTTTGATGGATCGTCGTACTATGGACGTGTAGTCATCAGAGTTTTGATGGATCGTCGTACTATGTAGATGTAGACGTGAAGTCATCAGAGTTTTGATAGATCGTCGTACTATGTAGATGTAGACGTGTAGTCAGCATAGATTTGATGGATCGTCGTACTATGTAGATGTAGACGTGTAGTCATCATAGTTTTGATGGATCGTCGTACTATGGACGTGTAGTCATCAGAGTTTTGATGGATCGTCGTACTATGTAGATGTAGACGTGTAGTCAGCAGAGTTTTCATGGATCGTCGTACTAGGTATATGTAGACGTGTAGTCATCAGAGTTTTGATGGATCGTCGTACTATGGACGTGAAGTCATCAGAGTTTTGATGGTTCGTCGTACTATGTAGATGTAGACGTGTAGTCAGCAGAGTTTTGATAGATCGTCGTACTATGTAGATGTAGACGTGTAGTCAGCAGAGTTTTGATAGATCGTCGTACTATGGACGTGTAGTCATCAGAGTTTTGATGGATCGTCGTACTATGTAGATGTAGACGTGTAGTCATCATAGTTTTGATGGATCGTCGTACTATGTAGATGTAGACGTGTAGTCATCAGAGTTTTGATAGATCGTCGTACTATGGACGTGTAGTCATCAGAGTTTTGATAGATCGTCGTACTATGTAGATGTAGACGTGTAGTCATCAGAGTTTTGATGGATCGTCGTATTATGTAGATGTAGACCTGTAGTCATCAGAGTTTTGATGGATCGTCGTACTATGTAGATGTAGACGTGTAGTCAGCATAGTTTTGATGGATCGTCGTACTTTGTAGATGTAGACGTGTAGTCATCAGAGTTTTGATAGATCGTCGTACTATGGACGTGTAGTCATCAGAGTTTTGATGGATCGTCGTACTATGTAGATGTAGACGTGTAGTCAGCAGAGTTTTGATGGATCGTCGTACTATGTAGATGTAGACGTGTAGTCATCAGAGTTTTGATGGATCGTCGTACTATGTAGATGTAGACCTGTAGTCATCAGAGTTTTGATGGATCGTCGTACTATGTAGATGTAGACGTGTAGTCAGCATAGTTTTGATGGATCGTCGTACTTTGTAGATGTAGACGTGTAGTCATCAGAGTTTTGATAGATCGTCGTACTATGGACGTGTAGTCATCAGAGTTTTGATGGATCGTCGTACTAAGTAGATGTAGACGTGTAGTCAGCAGAGTTTTGATGGATCGTCGTACTATGTAGATGTAGACGTGTAGTCATCAGAGTTTTGATGGATCGTCGTACTAAGGACGTGTAGTCATCAGAGTTTTGATGGATCGTCGTACTATGTAGATGTAGACGTGTAGTCATCAGAGTTTTGATGGATCGTCGGACTATGGACGTGTAGTCATCAGAGTTTTGATGGATCGTCGTACTATGTAGATGTAGACGTGTAGTCATCAGAGTTTTGATGGATCGTCGTACTATGGACGTGTAGTCATCAGAGTTTTGATGGATCGTCGTACTATCTAGATGTAGACGTGTTGTCATCAGAGTTTTGATAGAACGTCGTACTATGGACGTGTAGTCGTCAGAGTTTTGATGGATCGTCGTACTATGTAGATGTAGACGTGTAGTCATCAGCGTTTTGATGGATCGTCGTACTATGTAGATGTAGACGTGTAGTCAGCAGAGTTTTGATGGATCGTCGTACTATGTAGATGTAGACGTGTAGTCATCAGAGTTTTGATGGATCGTCGTACTATGTAGATGTAGACGTGAAGTCATCAGAGTTTTGATGGATCGTCGGACTATGGACGTGTAGTCATCAGAGTTTTGATGGATCGTCGCCCTATGTAGATGTAGATGTGTAGTCATCAGAGTTTTGATGGATCGTCGTACTATGGACGTATAGTCCTCAGAGTTTTGATGGATCGTCGTACTATGTAGATGTAGACGTGTAGTCATCAGAGTTTTGATGGATCGTCGTACTATGTAGATGTAGACGGGTAGTCATCAGAGTTTTGATGGATCGTCGTACTATGTAGATGTAGACGTGTAGTCATCAGAGTTTTGATGGATCGTCGTACTAAGGACGTGTAGTCATCAGAGTTTTGATGGATCGTCGTACTATGTAGATGTAGACGTGTAGTCAGCAGAGTTTTGATGGATCGTCGGACTATGGACGTGTAGTCATCAGAGTTTTGATGGATCGTCGTACTATGTAGATGTAGACGTGTAGTCATCAGAGTTTTGATGGATCGTCGTACTATGGACGTGTAGTCATCAGAGTTTTGATGGATCGTCGTACTATCTAGATGTAGACGTGTTGTCATCAGAGTTTTGATAGATCGTCGTACTATGGACGTGTAGTCGTCAGAGTTTTGATGGATCGTCGTACTATGTAGATGTAGACGTGTAGTCATCAGAGTTTTGATGGATCGTCGTACTATGTAGATGTAGACGTGTAGTCAGCAGAGTTTTGATGGATCGTCGTACTATGTAGATGTAGACGTGTAGTCATCAGAGTTTTGATGGATCGTCGTACTATGTAGATGTAGACGTGAAGTCATCAGAGTTTTGATGGATCGTCGGACTATGGATGTGTAGTCATCAGAGTTTTGATGGATCGTCGCCCTATGTAGATGTAGACGTGTAGTCATCAGAGTTTTGATGGATCGTCGTACTATGGACGTGTAGTCCTCAGAGTTTTGATGGATCGTCGTACTATGTAGATGTAGACGTGTAGTCATCAGAGTTTTGATGGATCGTCGTACTATGTAGATGTAGACGGGTAGTCATCAGAGTTTTGATGGATCGTCGTACTATGTAGATAGAGACGTCTAGACATCAGAGTTTTGATGGACCGTCGTACTATGGACGTGTAGTCATCAGAGTTTTGATGGATTGTCGTACTATCTAGATGTAGACGTGTATTCATCAGAGTTTTGATAGATCGTCGTACTATGGACGTGTAGTCGTCAGAGTTTTGATGGATCGTCGTACTATGTAAATGTAGACGTGTAGTCAGCAGAGTTTTGATGGATCGTCGTACTATGTAGATGTAGACGTGTAGTCATCAGAGTTTTGATGGATCGTCGTACTAAGGACGTGTAGTCATCAGAGTTTTGATGGATCGTCGTACTATGTAGATGTAGACGTGTAGTCATCAGAGTTTTGATGGATCGTCGTACTATGTAGATGTAGACGTGTAGTCATCAGAGTTTTGATGGATCGTCGTACTATGGACGTGTAGTCCTCAGAGTTTTGATGGATCGTCGTACTATCTAGATGTAGACGTGTTGTCATCAGAGTTTTGATAGATCGTCGTACTATGGACGTGTAGTCGTCAGAGTTTTGATGGATCGTCGTACTATGTAGATGTAGACGTGTAGTCAGCAGAGTTTTGATGGATCGTCGTACTATGTAGATGTAGACGTGTAGTCATCAGAGTTTTGATGGATCGTCGTACTATGTAGATGTAGACGTGAAGTCATCAGAGTTTTGATGGATCGTCGGACTATGGACGTGTAGTCATCAGAGTTTTGATGGATCGTCGCCCTATGTAGATGTAGACGTGTAGTCATCAGAGTTTTGATGGATCGTCGTACTATGGACGTATAGTCCTCAGAGTTTTGATGGATCGTCGTACTATGTAGATGTAGACGTGTAGTCATCAGAGTTTTGATGGATCGTCGTACTATGTAGATGTAGACGGGTAGTCATCAGAGTTTTGATGGATCGTCGTACTATGTAGATGTAGACGTGTAGTCATCAGAGTTTTGATGGATCGTCGTACTAAGGACGTGTAGTCATCAGAGTTTTGATGGATCGTCGTACTATGTAGATGTAGACGTGTAGTCAGCAGAGTTTTGATAGATCGTCGTACTATGTAGATGTAGACGTGTAGTCATCAGAGTTTTGATGGATCGTCGGACTATGGACGTGTAGTCATCAGAGTTTTGATGGATCGTCGTACTATGTAGATGTAGACGTGTAGTCATCAGAGTTTTGATGGATCGTCGTACTATGGACGTGTAGTCATCAGAGTTTTGATGGATCGTCGTACTATCTAGATGTAGACGTGTTGTCATCAGAGTTTTGATAGATCGTCGTACTATGGACGTGTAGTCGTCAGAGTTTTGATGGATCGTCGTACTATGTAGATGTAGACGTGTAGTCATCAGAGTTTTGATGGATCGTCGTACTATGTAGATGTAGACGTGTAGTCAGCAGAGTTTTGATGGATCGTCGTACTATGTAGATGTAGACGTGTAGTCATCAGAGTTTTGATGGATCGTCGTACTATGTAGATGTAGACGTGAATTCATCAGAGTTTTGATGGATCGTCGGACTATGGACGTGTAGTCATCAGAGTTTTGATGGATCGTCGCCCTATGTAGATGTAGACGTGTAGTCATCAGAGTTTTGATGGATCGTCGTACTATGGACGTGTAGTCCTCAGAGTTGTGATGGATCGTCGTACTATGTAGATGTAGACGTGTAGTCATCAGAGTTTTGATGGATCGTCGTACTATGTAGATGTAGACGGGTAGTCATCAGAGTTTTGATGGATCGTCGTACTATGTAGATAGAGACGTCTAGACATCAGAGTTTTGATGGATCGTCGTACTATGGACGTGTAGTCATCAGAGTTTTGATGGATTGTCGTACTATCTAGATGTAGACGTGTATTCATCAGAGTTTTGATAGATCGTCGTACTATGGACGTGTAGTCGTCAGAGTTTTGATGGATCGTCGTACTATGTAAATGTAGACGTGTAGTCAGCAGAGTTTTGATGGATCGTCGTACTATGTAGACGTAGACGTGTAGTCATCAGAGTTTTGATGGATCGTCGGACTATGGACGTGTAGTCATCAGAGTTTTGATGGATCGTCGTAATATGTAGATGTAGACGTGTAGTCATCAGAGTTTTGATGGATCGTCGTAATATGGACGTGTAGTCATCAGAGTTTTGATGGATCGTCGTACTATCTAGATGTAGACGTGTTGTCATCAGAGTTTTGATAGATCGTCGTACTATGGACGTGTAGTCGTCAGAGTTTTGATGGATCGTCGTACTATGTAGATGTAGACGTGTAGTCATCAGAGTTTTGATGGATCGTCGTACTATGTAGATGTAGACGTGTAGTCAGCAGAGTTTTGATGGATCGTCGTACTATGTAGATGTAGACGTGTAGTCATCAGAGTTTTGATGGATCGTCGTACTATGTAGATGTAGACGTGTAGTCATCAGAGTTTTGATGGATCGTCGTACTATGGACGTGTAGTCATCAGAGTTTTGATGGATCGTCGTACTATCTAGATGTAGACGTGTTGTCATCAGAGTTTTGATAGATCGTCGTACTATGGACGTGTAGTCGTCAGAGTTTTGATGGGTCGTCGTACTATGTAGATGTAGACGTGTAGTCAGCAGAGTTTTGATGGATCGTCGTACTATGTAGATGTAGACGTGTAGTCATCAGAGTTTTGATGGATCGTCGTACTATGTAGATGTAGACGTGAAGTCATCAGAGTTTTGATGGATCGTCGGACTATGGACGTGTAGTCATCAGAGTTTTGATGGATCGTCGCCCTATGTAGATGTAGACGTGTAGTCATCAGAGTTTTGATGGATCGTCGTACTATGGACGTATAGTCCTCAGAGTTTTGATGGATCGTCGTACTATGTAGATGTAGACGTGTAGTCATCAGAGTTTTGATGGATCGTCGTACTATGTAGATGTAGACGGGTAGTCATCAGAGTTTTGATGGATCGTCGTACTATGTAGATGTAGACGTGTAGTCATCAGAGTTTTGATGGATCGTCGTACTAAGGACGTGTAGTCATCAGAGTTTTGATGGATCGTCGTACTATGTAGATGTAGACGTGTAGTCAGCAGAGTTTTGATATATCGTCGTACTATGTAGATGTAGACGTGTAGTCATCAGAGGTTTGATGGATCGTCGGACTATGGACGTGTAGTCATCAGAGTTTTGTTGGATCGTCGTACTATGTAGATGTAGACGTGTAGTCATCAGAGTTTTGATGGATCGTCGTACTATGGACGTGTAGTCATCAGAGTTTTGATGGATCGTCGTACTATCTAGATGTAGACGTGTTGTCATCAGAGTTTTGATAGATCGTCGTACTATGGACGTGTAGTCGTCAGAGTTTTGATGGATCGTCGTACTATGTAGATGTAGACGTGTAGTCATCAGAGTTTTGATGGATCGTCGTACTATGTAGATGTAGACGTGTAGTCAGCAGAGTTTTGATGGATCGTCGTACTATGTAGATGTAGACGTATAGTCATCAGAGTTTTGATGGATCGTCGTACTATGTAGATGTAGACGTGAAGTCATCAGAGTTTTGATGGATCGTCGGACTATGGACGTGTAGTCATCAGAGTTTTGATGGATCGTCGCCCTATGTAGATGTAGACGTGTAGTCATCAGAGTTTTGATGGATCGTCGTACTATGGACGTGTAGTCCTCAGAGTTTTGATGGATCGTCGTACTATGTAGATGTAGACGGGTAGTCATCAGAGTTTTGATGGATCGTCGTACTATGTAGATAGAGTCGTCTAGACATCAGAGTTTTGATGGATCGTCGTACTATGGACGTGTAGTCATCAGAGTTTTGATGGATTGTCGTACTATCTAGATGTAGACGTGTATTCATCAGAGTTTTGATAGATCGTCGTACTATGGACGTGTAGTCGTCAGAGTTTTGATGGATCGTCCTACTATGTAAATGTAGACGTGTAGTCAGCAGAGTTTTGATGGATCGTCGTACTATGTAGATGTAGACGTGTAGTCATCAGAGTTTTGATGGATCGTCGTACTAAGGACGTGTAGTCATCAGAATTTTGATGGATCGTCGTACTATGTAGATGTAGACGTGTAGTCAGCAGAGTTTTGATAGATCGTCGTACTATGTAGATGTAGACGTGTAGTCATCAGAGTTTTGATGGATCGTTGGACTATGGACGTGTAGTCATCAGAGTTTTGATGGATCGTCGTACTATGTAGATGTAGACGTGTAGTCATCAGAGTTTTGATGGATCGTCGTACTATGGACGTGTAGTCATCAGAGTTTTGATGGATCGTCGTACTATCTAGATGTAGACGTGTTGTCATCAGAGTTTTGATAGATCGTCGTACTATGGACGTGTAGTCGTCAGAGTTTTGATGGATCGTCGTACTATGTAGATGTAGACGTGTAGTCTTCAGAGTGTTGATGGATCGTCGTACTATGTAGATGTAGACGTGTAGTCAGCAGAGTTTTGATGGATCGTGGTACTATGTAGATGTAGACGTGTAGTCATCAGAGTTTTGATGGATCGTCGTACTATGTAGATGTAGACGTCTAGACATCAGAGTTTTGATGGATCGTCGTACTATGGACGTGTAGTCATCAGAGTTTTGATGGATTGTCGTACTATCTAGATGTAGACGTGTATTCATCAGAGTTTTGATAGATCGTCGTACTATGGACGTGTAGTCGTCAGAGTTTTGATGGATCGTCGTACTATGTAGATGTAGACGTGTAGTCAGCAGAGTTTTGATGGATCGTCGTACTATGTAGATGTAGACGTGTAGTCAACATAGTTTTGATGGATCGTCGTACTATGTAGATGTAGACGTGTAGTCATCAGAGTTTTGATGGATCGTCGTACTATGTAGATGTAGACGTGTAGTCAGCAGAGTTTTGATAGATCGTCGTACTATGTAGATGCAGACGTGTAGTCATCAGAGTTTTCATGGATCGTCGGACTATGGACGTGTAGTCATCAGAGTTTTGATGGATCGTCGTACTATGTAGATGTAGATGTGTAGTCATCAGAGTTTTGACGAATCGTCGTACTATGGACGTGTAGTCATCAGAGTTTTGATGGATCGTCGAACTATCTAGATGTAGACGTGTAGTCGTCAGAGTTTTGATGGATCGTCGTACTATGTATATGTAGACGTGTAGACATCATAGTTTTGATGGATCGTCGTACTGTGTAGATGTAGACGTGTAGTCAGCAGAGTTTTGATGGATCGTGGTACTATGTAGATGTAGACGTGTAGTCATCAGAATTTTGATGGATCGTCGTACTATGTAGATGTAGACGTGAAGTCATCAGAGTTTTGATGGATCGTCGGAATATGGACGTGTAGTCATCAGAGTTTTGATGGATCGTCGTACTATGTAGATGTAGACGTGTAGTCAGCAGAGTTTTGATGGATCGTCGTACTATGTAGATGTAGACGTGAAGTCATCAGAGTTTTGATGGATCGTCGTACTATGGACGTGTAGTCATCAGAGTTTTGATGGATCGTCGTACTATCTAGATGTAGACGTGTTGTCATCAGAGTTTTGATAGATCGTCGTACTATGGACGTGTAGTCGTCAGAGTTTTGATGGATCGTCGTACTATGTAGATGTAGACGTGTAGTCAGCAGAGCTTTGATGGATCGTCGTACTATGTAGATGTAGACGTGTAGTCATCAGAGTTTTGATGGATCGTCGTACTATGTAGATGTAGACGTGAAGTCATCAGAGTTTTGATGGATCGTCGGACTATGGACGTGTAGTCATCATAGTTTTGATGGATCGTCGCACTATGTAGATGTAGACGTGTAGTCATCAGAGTTTTGATGGATCGTCGTACTATGGACGTGTAGTCATCCGAGTTTTGATAGATCGTCGTACTATGTAGATGTAGACGTGTAGTCATCAGAGTTTTGATGGATCGTCGTACTATGTAGATGTAGACGGGTAGTCATCAGAGTTTTGATGGATCGTCGTACTATGTAGATGTAGACGTGTAGTCAGCAGAGTTTTGATGGATCGTCGTACTATGTAGATGTAGACGTGTAATCATCAGAGTTTTGATGGATCGTCGTACTATGTAGATGTAGACGTGTAGTCAGCAGAGTTTTGATGGATCGTCGTACTATGTAGATGTAGACGTGTAGTCATCAGAGTTTTGATGGATCGTCGTACTATGTAGATGTAGACGTGTAGTCAGCAGAGTTTTGATAGATCGTCGTACTATGTAGATGCAGACGTGTAGTCATCAGAGTTTTCATGGATCGTCGGACTATGGACGTGTAGTCATCAGATTTTTGATGGATCGTCGTACTATGTATATGTAGACGTGTAGACATCATAGTTTTGATGGATCGTCGTACTATGTAGATGTAGACGTGTAGTCATCAGAGTTTTGATGGATCGTCGTACTATGGACGTGTAGTCATCAGAGTTTTGATGGATCGTCGTACTATCTAGATGTAGACGTGTTGTCATCAGAGTTTTGATAGATCGTCGTACTATGGACGTGTAGTCGTCAGAGTTTTGATGGATCGTCGTACTATGTAGATGTAGACGTGTAGTCATCAGAGTTTTGATGGATCGTCGTACTATGTAGATGTAGACGTGTAGTCAGCAGAGTTTTGATGGATCGTCGTACTATGTAGATGTAGACGTGAAGTCATCAGAGTTTTGATGGATCGTCGGACTATGGACGTGTAGTCATCAGAGTTTTGATGGATCGTCTCACTATGTAGATGTAGACGTGTAGTCATCAGAGTTTTGATGGATCGTCGTACTATGGACGTGTAGTCATCAGAGTTTTGATGGATCGTCGTACTATGTAGATGTAGACGTGTAGTCAGCAGAGTTTTGATGGATCGTCGTACTATGTAGATGTAGACGTGAAGTCATCAGAGTTTTGATGGATCGTCGGACTATGGACGTGTAGTCATCAGAGTTTTGATGGATCGTCTCACTATGTAGATGTAGACGTGTAGTCATCAGAGTTTTGATGGATCGTCGTACTATGGACGTGTAGTCATCAGAGTTTTGATGGATCGTCGTACTATGTAGATTTAGACGTGTAGTCATCAGAGTTTTGATGGATCGTCGTACTATGTAGATGTAGACGGGTAGTCATCAGAGTGTTGATGGATCGTCGTACTATGTAGATAGAGACGTCTAGTCATCAGAGTTTTGATGGATCGTCGTACTATGGACGTGTAGTCATCAGAGTTTTGATAAATCGTCGTACTATGGACGTGTAGTCGTCAGAGTTTTGATGGATCGTCGTACTATGTAGATGTAGACGTGTAGTCAGCAGAGTTTTGATGGATCGTCGCACTATGTAGATGTAGACGTGTAGTCATCAGAGTTTTGATGGATCGTCGTACTATGGACGTATAGTCCTCAGAGTTTTGATGGATCGTCGTACTATGTAGATGTAGACGTGTAGTCATCAGAGTTTTGATGGATCGTCGTACTATGTAGATGTAGACGGGTAGTCATCAGAGTTTTGATGGATCGTCGTACTATGTAGATGTAGACGTGTAGTCATCAGAGTTTTGATGGATCGTCGTACTAAGGACGTGTAGTCATCAGAGTTTTGATGGATCGTCGTACTATGTAGATGTAGACGTGTAGTCAGCAGAGTTTTGATATATCGTCGTACTATGTAGATGTAGACGTGTAGTCATCAGAGGTTTGATGGATCGTCGGACTATGGACGTGTAGTCATCAGAGTTTTGTTGGATCGTCGTACTATGTAGATGTAGACGTGTAGTCATCAGAGTTTTGATGGATCGTCGTACTATGGACGTGTAGTCATCAGAGTTTTGATGGATCGTCGTACTATCTAGATGTAGACGTGTTGTCATCAGAGTTTTGATAGATCGTCGTACTATGGACGTGTAGTCGTCAGAGTTTTGATGGATCGTCGTACTATGTAGATGTAGACGTGTAGTCATCAGAGTTTTGATGGATCGTCGTACTATGTAGATGTAGACGTGTAGTCAGCAGAGTTTTGATGGATCGTCGTACTATGTAGATGTAGACGTATAGTCATCAGAGTTTTGATGGATCGTCGTACTATGTAGATGTAGACGTGAAGTCATCAGAGTTTGATGGATCGTCGGACTATGGACGTGTAGTCATCAGAGTTTTGATGGATCGTCGCCCTATGTAGATGTAGACGTGTAGTCATCAGAGTTTTGATGGATCGTCGTACTATGGACGTGTAGTCCTCAGAGTTTTGATGGATCGTCGTACTATGTAGATGTAGACGGGTAGTCATCAGAGTTTTGATGGATCGTCGTACTATGTAGATAGAGACGTCTAGACATCAGAGTTTTGATGGATCGTCGTACTATGGACGTGTAGTCATCAGAGTTTTGATGGATTGTCGTACTATCTAGATGTAGACGTGTATTCATCAGAGTTTTGATAGATCGTCGTACTATGGACGTGTAGTCGTCAGAGTTTTGATGGATCGTCCTACTATGTAAATGTAGACGTGTAGTCAGCAGAGTTTTGATGGATCGTCGTACTATGTAGATGTAGACGTGTAGTCATCAGAGTTTTGATGGATCGTCGTACTAAGGACGTGTAGTCATCAGAATTTTGATGGATCGTCGTACTATGTAGATGTAGACGTGTAGTCAGCAGAGTTTTGATAGATCGTCGTACTATGTAGATGTAGACGTGTAGTCATCAGAGTTTTGATGGATCGTCGGACTATGGACGTGTAGTCATCAGAGTTTTGATGGATCGTCGTACTATGTAGATGTAGACGTGTAGTCATCAGAGTTTTGATGGATCGTCGTACTATGGACGTGTAGTCATCAGAGTTTTGATGGATCGTCGTACTATCTAGATGTAGACGTGTTGTCATCAGAGTTTTGATAGATCGTCGTACTATGGACGTGTAGTCGTCAGAGTTTTGATGGATCGTCGTACTATGTAGATGTAGACGTGTAGTCTTCAGAGTGTTGATGGATCGTCGTACTATGTAGATGTAGACGTGTAGTCAGCAGAGTTTTGATGGATCGTGGTACTATGTAGATGTAGACGTGTAGTCATCAGAGTTTTGATGGATCGTCGTACTATGTAGATGTAGACGTCTAGACATCAGAGTTTTGATGGATCGTCGTACTATGGACGTGTAGTCATCAGAGTTTTGATGGATTGTCGTACTATCTAGATGTAGACGTGTATTCATCAGAGTTTTGATAGAACGTCGTACTATGGACGTGTAGTCGTCAGAGTTTTGATGGATCGTCGTACTATGTAGATGTAGACGTGTAGTCAGCAGAGTTTTGATGGATCGTCGTACTATGTAGATGTAGACGTGTAGTCAACATAGTTTTGATGGATCGTCGTACTATGTAGATGTAGACGTGTAGTCATCAGAGTTTTGATGGATCGTCGTACTATTTAGATGTAGACGTGTAGTCAGCAGAGTTTTGATAGATCGTCGTACTATGTAGATGCAGACGTGTAGTCATCAGAGTTTTCATGGATCGTCGGACTATGGACGTGTAGTCATCAGAGTTTTGATGGATCGTCGTACTATGTAGATGTAGATGTGTAGTCATCAGAGTTTTGACGAATCGTCGTACTATGGACGTGTAGTCATCAGAGTTTTGATGGATCGTCGAACTATCTAGATGTAGACGTGTAGTCGTCAGAGTTTTGATGGATCGTCGTACTATGTATATGTAGACGTGTAGACATCATAGTTTTGATGGATCGTCGTACTGTGTAGATGTAGACGTGTAGTCAGCAGAGTTTTGATGGATCGTGGTACTATGTAGATGTAGACGTGTAGTCATCAGAATTTTGATGGATCGTCGTACTATGTAGATGTAGACGTGAAGTCATCAGAGTTTTGATGGATCGTCGGAATATGGACGTGTAGTCATCAGAGTTTTGATGGATCGTCGTACTATGTAGATGTAGACGGGTAGTCAGCAGAGTTTTGATGGATCGTCGTACTATGTAGATGTAGACGTGAAGTCATCAGAGTTTTGATGGATCGTCGTACTATGGACGTGTAGTCATCAGAGTTTTGATGGATCGTCGTACTATCTAGATGTAGACGTGTTGTCATCAGAGTTTTGATAGATCGTCGTACTATGGACGTGTAGTCGTCAGAGTTTTGATGGATCGTCGTACTATGTAGATGTAGACGTGTAGTCAGCAGAGCTTTGATGGATCGTCGTACTATGTAGATGTAGACGTGTAGTCATCAGAGTTTTGATGGATCGTCGTACTATGTAGATGTAGACGTGAAGTCATCAGAGTTTTGATGGATCGTCGGACTATGGACGTGTAGTCATCATAGTTTTGATGGATCGTCGCACTATGTAGATGTAGACGTGTAGTCATCAGAGTTTTGATGGATCGTCGTACTATGGACGTGTAGTCATCCGAGTTTTGATAGATCGTCGTACTATGTAGATGTAGACGTGTAGTCATCAGAGTTTTGATGGATCGTCGTACTATGTAGATGTAGACGGGTAGTCATCAGAGTTTTGATGGATCGTCGTACTATGTAGATGTAGACGTGTAGTCAGCAGAGTTTTGATGGATCGTCGTACTATGTAGATGTAGACGTGTAATCATCAGAGTTTTGATGGATCGTCGTACTATGTAGATGTAGACGTGTAGTCAGCAGAGTTTTGATGGATCGTCGTACTATGTAGATGTAGACGTGTAGTCATCAGAGTTTTGATGGATCGTCGTACTATGTAGATGTAGACGTGTAGTCAGCAGAGTTTTGATAGATCGTCGTACTATGTAGATGCAGACGTGTAGTCATCAGAGTTTTCATGGATCGTCGGACTATGGACGTGTAGTCATCAGATTTTTGATGGATCGTCGTACTATGTATATGTAGACGTGTAGACATCATAGTTTTGATGGATCGTCGTACTATGTAGATGTAGACGTGTAGTCATCAGAGTTTTGATGGATCGTCGTACTATGGACGTGTAGTCATCAGAGTTTTGATGGATCGTCGTACTATCTAGATGTAGACGTGTTGTCATCAGAGTTTTGATAGATCGTCGTACTATGGACGTGTAGTCGTCAGAGTTTTGATGGATCGTCGTACTATGTAGATGTAGACGTGTAGTCATCAGAGTTTTGATGGATCGTCGTACTATGTAGATGTAGACGTGTAGTCAGCAGAGTTTTGATGGATCGTCGTACTATGTAGATGTAGACGTGTAGTCATCAGAGTTTTGATGGATCGTCGTACTATGTAGATGTAGACGTGAAGTCATCAGAGTTTTGATGGATCGTCGGACTATGGACGTGTAGTCATCAGAGTTTTGATGGATCGTCTCACTATGTAGATGTAGACGTGTAGTCATCAGAGTTTTGATGGATCGTCGTACTATGGACGTGTAGTCATCAGAGTTTTGATGGATCGTCGTACTATGTAGATTTAGACGTGTAGTCATCAGAGTTTTGATGGATCGTCGTACTATGTAGATGTAGACGGGTAGTCATCAGAGTGTTGATGGATCGTCGTACTATGTAGATAGAGACGTCTAGTCATCAGAGTTTTGATGGATCGTCGTACTATGGACGTGTAGTCATCAGAGTTTTGATAAATCGTCGTACTATGGACGTGTAGTCGTCAGAGTTTTGATGGATCGTCGTACTATGTAGATGTAGACGTGTAGTCAGCAGAGTTTTGATGGATCGTCGCACTATGTAGATGTAGACGTGTAATCATCAGAGTTTTGATGGATCGTCGTACTATGTAGATGTAGACGTGTAGTCAACATAGTTTTGATGGATCGTCGTACTATGTAGATGTAGACGTGTAGTCATCAGAGTTTTGATGGATCGTCGTACTATGTAGATGTAGACGTGTAGTCATCAGAGTTTTAATGGATCGTCGTACTATGGACGTGTAGTCATCAGATTTTGATGGATCGTCGTACTATGGACGTGTAGTCATCAGAGTTTTGATGGATCGTCGTACTATGTAGATGTAGACGTGAAGTCATCAGAGTTTTGATAGATCGTCGTACTATGTAGATGTAGACGTGTAGTCAGCATAGATTTGATGGATCGTCGTACTATGTAGATGTAGACGTGTAGTCATCATAGTTTTGATGGATCGTCGTACTATGGACGTGTAGTCATCAGAGTTTTGATGGATCGTCGTACTATGTAGATGTAGACGTGTAGTCAGCAGAGTTTTCATGGATCGTCGTACTATGTATATGTAGACGTGTAGTCATCAGAGTTTTGATGGATCGTCGTACTATGGACGTGAAGTCATCAGAGTTTTGATGGTTCGTCGTACTATGTAGATGTAGACGTGTAGTCAGCAGAGTTTTGATAGATCGTCGTACTATGTAGATGTAGACGTGTAGTCAGCAGAGTTTTGATAGATCGTCGTACTATGGACGTGTAGTCATCAGAGTTTTGATGGATCGTCGTACTATGTAGATGTAGACGTGTAGTCATCATAGTTTTGATGGATCGTCGTACTATGTAGATGTAGACGTGTAGTCATCAGAGTTTTGATAGATCGTCGTACTATGGACGTGTATTCATCAGAGTTTTGATAGATCGTCGTACTATGTAGATGTAGACGTGTAGTCATCAGAGTTTTGATGGATCGTCGTATTATGTAGATGTAGACCTGTAGTCATCAGAGTTTTGATGGATCGTCGTACTATGTAGATGTAGACGTGTAGTCAGCATAGTTTTGATGGATCGTCGTACTTTGTAGATGTAGACGTGTAGTCATCAGAGTTTTGATAGATCGTCGTACTATGGACGTGTAGTCATCAGAGTTTTGATGGATCGTCGTACTATGTAGATGTAGACGTGTAGTCAGCAGAGTTTTGATGGATCGTCGTACTATGTAGATGTAGACGTGTAGTCATCAGAGTTTTGATGGATCGTCGTACTATGTAGATGTAGACCTGTAGTCATCAGAGTTTTGATGGATCGTCGTACTATGTAGATGTAGACGTGTAGTCAGCATAGTTTTGATGGATCGTCGTACTTTGTAGATGTAGACGTGTAGTCATCAGAGTTTTGATAGATCGTCGTACTATGGACGTGTAGTCATCAGAGTTTTGATGGATCGTCGTACTAAGTAGATGTAGACGTGTAGTCAGCAGAGTTTTGATGGATCGTCGTACTATGTAGATGTAGACGTGTAGTCATCAGAGTTTTGATGGATCGTCGTACTAAGGACGTGTAGTCATCAGAGTTTTGATGGATCGTCGTACTATGTAGATGTAGACGTGTAGTCATCAGAGTTTTGATGGATCGTCGGACTATGGACGTGTAGTCATCAGAGTTTTGATGGATCGTCGTACTATGTAGATGTAGACGTGTAGTCATCAGAGTTTTGATGGATCGTCGTACTATGGACGTGTAGTCATCAGAGTTTTGATGCATCGTCGTACTATCTAGATGTAGACGTGTTGTCATCAGAGTTTTGATAGAACGTCGTACTATGGACGTGTAGTCGTCAGAGTTTTGATGGATCGTCGTACTATGTAGATGTAGACGTGTAGTCATCAGCGTTTTGATGGATCGTCGTACTATGTAGATGTAGACGTGTAGTCAGCAGAGTTTTGATGGATCGTCGTACTATGTAGATGTAGACGTGTAGTCATCAGAGTTTTGATGGATCGTCGTACTATGTAGATGTAGACGTGAAGTCATCAGAGTTTTGATGGATCGTCGGACTATGGACGTGTAGTCATCAGAGTTTTGATGGATCGTCGCCCTATGTAGATGTAGATGTGTAGTCATCAGAGTTTTGATGGATCGTCGTACTATGGACGTATAGTCCTCAGAGTTTTGATGGATCGTCGTACTATGTAGATGTAGACGTGTAGTCATCAGAGTTTTGATGGATCGTCGTACTATGTAGATGTAGACGGGTAGTCATCAGAGTTTTGATGGATCGTCGTACTATGTAGATGTAGACGTGTAGTCATCAGAGTTTTGATGGATCGTCGTACTAAGGACGTGTAGTCATCAGAGTTTTGATGGATCGTCGTACTATGTAGATGTAGACGTGTAGTCAGCAGAGTTTTGATGGATCGTCGGACTATGGACGTGTAGTCATCAGAGTTTTGATGGATCGTCGTACTATGTAGATGTAGACGTGTAGTCATCAGAGTTTTGATGGATCGTCGTACTATGGACGTGTAGTCATCAGAGTTTTGATGGATCGTCGTACTATCTAGATGTAGACGTGTTGTCATCAGAGTTTTGATAGATCGTCGTACTATGGACGTGTAGTCGTCAGAGTTTTGATGGATCGTCGTACTATGTAGATGTAGACGTGTAGTCATCAGAGTTTTGATGGATCGTCGTACTATGTAGATGTAGACGTGTAGTCAGCAGAGTTTTGATGGATCGTCGTACTATGTAGATGTAGACGTGTAGTCATCAGAGTTTTGATGGATCGTCGTACTATGTAGATGTAGACGTGAAGTCATCAGAGTTTTGATGGATCGTCGGACTATGGATGTGTAGTCATCAGAGTTTTGATGGATCGTCGCCCTATGTAGATGTAGACGTGTAGTCATCAGAGTTTTGATGGATCGTCGTACTATGGACGTGTAGTCCTCAGAGTTTTGATGGATCGTCGTACTATGTAGATGTAGACGTGTAGTCATCAGAGTTTTGATGGATCGTCGTACTATGTAGATGTAGACGGGTAGTCATCAGAGTTTTGATGGATCGTCGTACTATGTAGATAGAGACGTCTAGACATCAGAGTTTTGATGGACCGTCGTACTATGGACGTGTAGTCATCAGAGTTTTGATGGATTGTCGTACTATCTAGATGTAGACGTGTATTCATCAGAGTTTTGATAGATCGTCGTACTATGGACGTGTAGTCGTCAGAGTTTTGATGGATCGTCGTACTATGTAAATGTAGACGTGTAGTCAGCAGAGTTTTGATGGATCGTCGTACTATGTAGATGTAGACGTGTAGTCATCAGAGTTTTGATGGATCGTCGTACTAAGGACGTGTAGTCATCAGAGTTTTGATGGATCGTCGTACTATGTAGATGTAGACGTGTAGTCATCAGAGTTTTGATGGATCGTCGTACTATGTAGATGTAGACGTGTAGTCAGCAGAGTTTTGATAGATCGTCGTACTATGTAGATGTAGACGTGTAGTCATCAGAGTTTTGATGGATCGTCGGACTATGGACGTGTAGTCATCAGAGTTTTGATGGATCGTCGTACTATGTAGATGTAGACGTGTAGTCATCAGAGTTTTGATGGATCGTCGTACTATGGACGTGTAGTCATCAGAGTTTTGATGGATCGTCGTACTATCTAGATGTAGACGTGTTGTCATCAGAGTTTTGATAGATCGTCGTACTATGGACGTGTAGTCGTCAGAGTTTTGATGGATCGTCGTACTATGTAGATGTAGACGTGTAGTCTTCAGAGTGTTGATGGATCGTCGTACTATGTAGATGTAGACGTGTAGTCAGCAGAGTTTTGATGGATCGTGGTACTATGTAGATGTAGACGTGTAGTCATCAGAGTTTTGATGGATCGTCGTACTATGTAGATGTAGACGTCTAGACATCAGAGTTTTGATGGATCGTCGTACTATGGACGTGTAGTCATCAGAGTTTTGATGGATTGTCGTACTATCTAGATGTAGACGTGTATTCATCAGAGTTTTGATAGATCGTCGTACTATGGACGTGTAGTCGTCAGAGTTTTGATGGATCGTCGTACTATGTAGATGTAGACGTGTAGTCAGCAGAGTTTTGATGGATCGTCGTACTATGTAGATGTAGACGTGTAGTCAACATAGTTTTGATGGATCGTCGTACTATGTAGATGTAGACGTGTAGTCATCAGAGTTTTGATGGATCGTCGTACTATGTAGATGTAGACGTGTAGTCAGCAGAGTTTTGATAGATCGTCGTACTATGTAGATGCAGACGTGTAGTCATCAGAGTTTTCATGGATCGTCGGACTATGGACGTGTAGTCATCAGAGTTTTGATGGATCGTCGTACTATGTAGATGTAGATGTGTAGTCATCAGAGTTTTGACGAATCGTCGTACTATGGACGTGTAGTCATCAGAGTTTTGATGGATCGTCGAACTATCTAGATGTAGACGTGTAGTCGTCAGAGTTTTGATGGATCGTCGTACTATGTATATGTAGACGTGTAGACATCATAGTTTTGATGGATCGTCGTACTGTGTAGATGTAGACGTGTAGTCAGCAGAGTTTTGATGGATCGTGGTACTATGTAGATGTAGACGTGTAGTCATCAGAATTTTGATGGATCGTCGTACTATGTAGATGTAGACGTGAAGTCATCAGAGTTTTGATGGATCGTTGGAATATGGACGTGTAGTCATCAGAGTTTTGATGGATCGTCGTACTATGTAGATGTAGACGTGTAGTCAGCAGAGTTTTGATGGATCGTCGTACTATGTAGATGTAGACGTGAAGTCATCAGAGTTTTGATGGATCGTCGTACTATGGACGTGTAGTCATCAGAGTTTTGATGGATCGTCGTACTATCTAGATGTAGACGTGTTGTCATCAGAGTTTTGATAGATCGTCGTACTATGGACGTGTAGTCGTCAGAGTTTTGATGGATCGTCGTACTATGTAGATGTAGACGTGTAGTCAGCAGAGCTTTGATGGATCGTCGTACTATGTAGATGTAGACGTGTAGTCATCAGAGTTTTGATGGATCGTCGTACTATGTAGATGTAGACGTGAAGTCATCAGAGTTTTGATGGATCGTCGGACTATGGACGTGTAGTCATCATAGTTTTGATGGATCGTCGCACTATGTAGATGTAGACGTGTAGTCATCAGAGTTTTGATGGATCGTCGTACTATGGACGTGTAGTCATCCGAGTTTTGATAGATCGTCGTACTATGTAGATGTAGACGTGTAGTCATCAGAGTTTTGATGGATCGTCGTACTATGTAGATGTAGACGGGTAGTCATCAGAGTTTTGATGGATCGTCGTACTATGTAGATGTAGACGTGTAGTCAGCAGAGTTTTGATGGATCGTCGTACTATGTAGATGTAGACGTGTAATCATCAGAGTTTTGATGGATCGTCGTACTATGTAGATGTAGACGTGTAGTCAGCAGAGTTTTGATGGATCGTCGTACTATGTAGATGTAGACGTGTAGTCATCAGAGTTTTGATGGATCGTCGTACTATGTAGATGTAGACGTGTAGTCAGCAGAGTTTTGATAGATCGTCGTACTATGTAGATGCAGACGTGTAGTCATCAGAGTTTTCATGGATCGTCGGACTATGGACGTGTAGTCATCAGATTTTTGATGGATCGTCGTACTATGTATATGTAGACGTGTAGACATCATAGTTTTGATGGATCGTCGTACTATGTAGATGTAGACGTGTAGTCATCAGAGTTTTGATGGATCGTCGTACTATGGACGTGTAGTCATCAGAGTTTTGATGGATCGTCGTACTATCTAGATGTAGACGTGTTTTCATCAGAGTTTTGATAGATCGTCGTACTATGGACGTGTAGTCGTCAGAGTTTTGATGGATCGTCGTACTATGTAGATGTAGACGTGTAGTCATCAGAGTTTTGATGGATCGTCGTACTATGTAGATGTAGACGTGTAGTCAGCAGAGTTTTGATGGATCGTCGTACTATGTAGATGTAGACGTGTAGTCATCAGAGTTTTGATGGATCGTCGTACTATGTAGATGTAGACGTGAAGTCATCAGAGTTTTGATGGATCGTCGGACTATGGACGTGTAGTCATCAGAGTTTTGATGGATCGTCTCACTATGTAGATGTAGACGTGTAGTCATCAGAGTTTTGATGGATCGTCGTACTATGGACGTGTAGTCATCAGAGTTTTGATGGATCGTCGTACTATGTAGATTTAGACGTGTAGTCATCAGAGTTTTGATGGATCGTCGTACTATGTAGATGTAGACGGGTAGTCATCAGAGTGTTGATGGATCGTCGTACTATGTAGATAGAGACGTCTAGTCATCAGAGTTTTGATGGATCGTCGTACTATGGACGTGTAGTCATCAGAGTTTTGATAAATCGTCGTACTATGGACGTGTAGTCGTCAGAGTTTTGATGGATCGTCGTACTATGTAGATGTAGACGTGTAGTCAGCAGAGTTTTGATGGATCGTCGCACTATGTAGATGTAGACGTGTAATCATCAGAGTTTTGATGGATCGTCGTACTATGTAGATGTAGACGTGTAGTCAACATAGTTTTGATGGATCGTCGTACTATGTAGATGTAGACGTGTAGTCATCAGAGTTTTGATGGATCGTCGTACTATGTAGATGTAGACGTGTAGTCATCAGAGTTTTAATGGATCGTCGTACTATGGACGTGTAGTCATCAGATTTTGATGGATCGTCGTACTATGGACGTGTAGTCATCAGAGTTTTGATGGATCGTCGTACTATGTAGATGTAGACGTGAAGTCATCAGAGTTTTGATAGATCGTCGTACTATGTAGATGTAGACGTGTAGTCAGCATAGATTTGATGGATCGTCGTACTATGTAGATGTAGACGTGTAGTCATCATAGTTTTGATGGATCGTCGTACTATGGACGTGTAGTCATCAGAGTTTTGATGGATCGTCGTACTATGTAGATGTAGACGTGTAGTCAGCAGAGTTTTCATGGATCGTCGTACTATGTATATGTAGACGTGTAGTCATCAGAGTTTTGATGGATCGTCGTACTATGGACGTGAAGTCATCAGAGTTTTGATGGTTCGTCGTACTATGTAGATGTAGACGTGTAGTCAGCAGAGTTTTGATAGATCGTCGTACTATGTAGATGTAGACGTGTAGTCAGCAGAGTTTTGATAGATCGTCGTACTATGGACGTGTAGTCATCAGAGTTTTGATGGATCGTCGTACTATGTAGATGTAGACGTGTAGTCATCATAGTTTTGATGGATCGTCGTACTATGTAGATGTAGACGTGTAGTCATCAGAGTTTTGATAGATCGTCGTACTATGGACGTGTAGTCATCAGAGTTTTGATAGATCGTCGTACTATGTAGATGTAGACGTGTAGTCATCAGAGTTTTGATGGATCGTCGTATTATGTAGATGTAGACCTGTAGTCATCAGAGTTTTGATGGATCGTCGTACTATGTAGATGTAGACGTGTAGTCAGCATAGTTTTGATGGATCGTAGTACTTTGTAGATGTAGACGTGTAGTCATCAGAGTTTTGATAGATCGTCGTACTATGGACGTGTAGTCATCAGAGTTTTGATGGATCGTCGTACTATGTAGATGTAGACGTGTAGTCAGCAGAGTTTTGATGGATCGTCGTACTATGTAGATGTAGACGTGTAGTCATCAGAGTTTTGATGGATCGTCGTACTATGTAGATGTAGACCTGTAGTCATCAGAGTTTTGATGGATCGTCGTACTAAGTAGATGTAGACGTGTAGTCAGCAGAGTTTTGATGGATCGTCGTACTATGTAGATGTAGACGTGTAGTCATCAGAGTTTTGATGGATCGTCGTACTAAGGACGTGTAGTCATCAGAGTTTTGATGGATCGTCGTACTATGTAGATGTAGACGTGTAGTCATCAGAGTTTTGATGGATCGTCGGACTATGGACGTGTAGTCATCAGAGTTTTGATGGATCGTCGTACTATGTAGATGTAGACGTGTAGTCATCAGAGTTTTGATGGATCGTCGTACTATGGACGTGTAGTCATCAGAGTTTTGATGGATCGTCGTACTATCTAGATGTAGACGTGTTGTCATCAGAGTTTTGATAGAACGTCGTACTATGGACGTGTAGTCGTCAGAGTTTTGATGGATCGTCGTACTATGTAGATGTAGACGTGTAGTCATCAGCGTTTTGATGGATCGTCGTACTATGTAGATGTAGACGTGTAGTCAGCAGAGTTTTGATGGATCGTCGTACTATGTAGATGTAGACGTGTAGTCATCAGAGTTTTGATGGATCGTCGTACTATGTAGATGTAGACGTGAAGTCATCAGAGTTTTGATGGATCGTCGGACTATGGACGTGTAGTCATCAGAGTTTTGATGGATCGTCGCCCTATGTAGATGTAGATGTGTAGTCATCAGAGTTTTGATGGATCGTCGTACTATGGACGTATAGTCCTCAGAGTTTTGATGGATCGTCGTACTATGTAGATGTAGACGTGTAGTCATCAGAGTTTTGATGGATCGTCGTACTATGTAGATGTAGACGTGTAGTCATCAGAGTTTTGATGGATCGTCGTACTAAGGACGTGTAGTCATCAGAGTTTTGATGGATCGTCGTACTATGTAGATGTAGACGTGTAGTCAGCAGAGTTTTGATGGATCGTCGGACTATGGACGTGTAGTCATCAGAGTTTTGATGGATCGTCGTACTATGTAGATGTAGACGTGTAGTCATCAGAGTTTTGATGGATCGTCGTACTATGGACGTGTAGTCATCAGAGTTTTGATGGATCGTCGTACTATCTAGATGTAGACGTGTTGTCATCAGAGTTTTGATAGATCGTCGTACTATGGACGTGTAGTCGTCAGAGTTTTGATGGATCGTCGTACTATGTAGATGTAGACGTGTAGTCATCAGAGTTTTGATGGATCGTCGTACTATGTAGATGTAGACGTGTAGTCAGCAGAGTTTTGATGGATCGTCGTACTATGTAGATGTAGACGTGTAGTCATCAGAGTTTTGATGGATCGTCGTACTATGTAGATGTAGACGTGAAGTCATCAGAGTTTTGATGGATCGTCGGACTATGGATGTGTAGTCATCAGAGTTTTGATGGATCGTCGCCCTATGTAGATGTAGACGTGTAGTCATCAGAGTTTTGATGGATCGTCGTACTATGGACGTGTAGTCCTCAGAGTTTTGATGGATCGTCGTACTATGTAGATGTAGACGTGTAGTCATCAGAGTTTTGATGGATCGTCGTACTATGTAGATGTAGACGGGTAGTCATCAGAGTTTTGATGGATCGTCGTACTATGTAGATAGAGACGTCTAGACATCAGAGTTTTGATGGACCGTCGTACTATGGACGTGTAGTCATCAGAGTTTTGATGGATTGTCGTACTATCTAGATGTAGACGTGTATTCATCAGAGTTTTGATAGATCGTCGTACTATGGACGTGTAGTCGTCAGAGTTTTGATGGATCGTCGTACTATGTAAATGTAGACGTGTAGTCAGCAGAGTTTTGATGGATCGTCGTACTATGTAGATGTAGACGTGTAGTCATCAGAGTTTTGATGGATCGTCGTACTAAGGACGTGTAGTCATCAGAGTTTTGATGGATCGTCGTACTATGTAGATGTAGACGTGTAGTCATCAGAGTTTTGATGGATCGTCGTACTATGTAGATGTAGACGTGTAGTCATCAGAGTTTTGATGGATCGTCGTACTATGGACGTGTAGTCCTCAGAGTTTTGATGGATCGTCGTACTATCTAGATGTAGACGTGTTGTCATCAGAGTTTTGATAGATCGTCGTACTATGGACGTGTAGTCGTCAGAGTTTTGATGGATCGTCGTACTATGTAGATGTAGACGTGTAGTCAGCAGAGTTTTGATGGATCGTCGTACTATGTAGATGTAGACGTGTAGTTATCAGAGTTTTGATGGATCGTCGTACTATGTAGATGTAGACGTGAAGTCATCAGAGTTTTGATGGATCGTCGGACTATGGACGTGTAGTCATCAGAGTTTTGATGGATCGTCGCCCTATGTAGATGTAGACGTGTAGTCATCAGAGTTTTGATGGATCGTCGTACTATGGACGTATAGTCCTCAGAGTTTTGATGGATCGTCGTACTATGTAGATGTAGACGTGTAGTCATCAGAGTTTTGATGGATCGTCGTACTATGTAGATGTAGACGGGTAGTCATCAGAGTTTTGATGGATCGTCGTACTATGTAGATGTAGACGTGTAGTCATCAGAGTTTTGATGGATCGTCGTACTAAGGACGTGTAGTCATCAGAGTTTTGATGGATCGTCGTACTATGTAGATGTAGACGTGTAGTCAGCAGAGTTTTGATAGATCGTCGTACTATGTAGATGTAGACGTGTAGTCATCAGAGTTTTGATGGATCGTCGGACTATGGACGTGTAGTCATCAGAGTTTTGATGGATCGTCGTACTATGTAGATGTAGACGTGTAGTCATCAGAGTTTTGATGGATCGTCGTACTATGGACGTGTAGTCATCAGAGTTTTGATGGATCGTCGTACTATCTAGATGTAGACGTGTTGTCATCAGAGTTTTAATAGATCGTCGTACTATGGACGTGTAGTCGTCAGAGTTTTGATGGATCGTCGTACTATGTAGATGTAGACGTGTAGTCAGCAGAGTTTTGATGGATCGTCGTACTATGTAGATGTAGACGTGTAATCATCAGAGTTTTGATGGATCGTCGTACTATGTAGATGTAGACGTGTAGTCAGCAGAGTTTTGATGGATCGTCGTACTATGTAGATGTAGACGTGTAGTCAGCATAGTTTTGATGGATCGTCGTACTATGTAGATGTAGACGTGTAGTCATCAGAGTTTTGATGGATCGTCGTACTATGGACGTGTAGTCATCAGATTTTGATGGATCGTCGTACTATGTAGATGTAGACGTGTAGTCATCAGAGTTTTGATGGATCGTCGTACTATGTAGATGTAGACGTGAAGTCATCAGCGTTTTGATAGATCGTCGTACTATGTAGATGTAGACGTGTAGTCAGCATTGTTTTGATGGATCGTCGTACTATGTAGATGTAGACGTGTAGTCATCATAGTTTTGATGGATCGTCGTACTATGGACGTGTAGTCATCAGAGTTTTGATGGATCGTCGTACTATGTAGATGTAGACGTGTAGTCATCAGAGTTTTGATGGATCGTCGTACTATGTAGATGTAGACGTGTAGTCAGCAGAGTTTTGATAGATCGTCGTACTATGTAGATGCAGACGTGTAGTCATCAGAGTTTTCATGGATCGTCGGACTATGGACGTGTAGTCATCAGAGTTTTGATGGATCGTCGTACTATGTAGATGTAGATGTGTAGTCGTCAGAGTTTTGATGGATCGTCGTACTATGTATATGTAGACGTGTAGACATCATAGTTTTCATGGATCGTCGTACTGTGTAGATGTAGACGTGTAGTCAGCAGAGTTTTGATGGATCGTGGTACTATGTAGATGTAGACGTGTAGTCATCAGAGTTTTGATGGATCGTCGTACTATGTAGATGTAGACGTGAAGTCATCAGAGTTTTGATGGATCGTCGGAATATGGACGTGTAGTCATCAGAGTTTTGATGGATCGTCGTACTATGTAGATGTAGACGTGTAGTCAGCAGAGTTTTGATGGATCGTCGTACTATGTAGATGTAGACGTGAAGTCATCAGAGTTTTGATGGATCGTCGTACTATGGACGTGTAGTCATCAGAGTTTTGATGGATCGTCGTACTATCTAGATGTAGACGTGTTGTCATCAGAGTTTTGATAGATCGTCGTACTATGGACGTGTAGTCGTCAGAGTTTTGATGGATCGTCGTACTATGTAGATGTAGACGTGTAGTCAGCAGAGCTTTGATGGATCGTCGTACTATGTAGATGTAGACGTGTAGTCATCAGAGTTTTGATGGATCGTCGTACTATGTAGATGTAGACGTGAAGTCATCAGAGTTTTGATGGATCGTCGGACTATGGACGTGTAGTCATCATAGTTTTGATGGATCGTCGCACTATGTAGATGTAGACGTGTAGTCATCAGAGTTTTGATGGATCGTCGTACTATGGACGTGTAGTCATCAGAGTTTTGATAGATCGTCGTACTATTTAGATGTAGACGTGTAGTCATCAGAGTTTTGATGGATCGTCGTACTATGTAGATGTAGACGGGTAGTCATCAGAGTTTTGATGGATCGTCGTACTATGTAGATGTAGACGTGTAGTCAGCAGAGTTTTGATGGATCGTCGTACTATGTAGATGTAGACGTGTAATCATCAGAGTTTTGATGGATCGTCGTACTATGTAGATGTAGACGTGTAGTCAGCAGAGTTTTGATGGATCGTCGTACTATGTAGATGTAGACGTGTAGTCAGCATAGTTTTGATGGATCGTCGTACCATGTAGATGTAGACGTGTAGTCATCAGAGTTTTGATGGATCGTCGTACTATGGACGTGTAGTCGTCAGAGTTTTGATGGATCGTCGTACTATGTAGATGTAGACGTGTAGTCAGCAGAGCTTTGATGGATCGTCGTACTATGTAGATGTAGACGTGTAGTCATCAGAGTTTTGATGGATCGTCGTACTATGTAGATGTAGACGTGAAGTCATCAGAGTTTTGATGGATCGTCGGACTATGGACGTGTAGTCATCATAGTTTTGATGGATCGTCGCACTATGTAGATGTAGACGTGTAGTCATCAGAGTTTTGATGGATCGTCGTACTATGGACGTGTAGTCATCAGAGTTTTGATAGATCGTCGTACTATTTAGATGTAGACGTGTAGTCATCAGAGTTTTGATGGATCGTCGTACTATGTAGATGTAGACGGGTAGTCATCAGAGTTTTGATGGATCGTCGTACTATGTAGATGTAGACGTGTAGTCAGCAGAGTTTTGATGGATCGTCGTACTATGTAGATGTAGACGTGTAATCATCAGAGTTTTGATGGATCGTCGTACTATGTAGATGTAGACGTGTAGTCAGCAGAGTTTTGATGGATCGTCGTACTATGTAGATGTAGACGTGTAGTCAGCATAGTTTTGATGGATCGTCGTACCATGTAGATGTAGACGTGTAGTCATCAGAGTTTTGATGGATCGTCGTACTATGGACGTGTAGTCATCAGATTTTGATGGATCGTCGTACTATGTAGATGTAGACGTGTAGTCATCAGAGTTTTGATGGATCGTCGTACTATGTAGATGTAGACGTGAAGTCATCAGCGTTTTGATAGATCGTCGTACTATGTAGATGTAGACGTGTAGTCAGCATTGTTTTGATGGATCGTCGTACTATGTAGATGTAGACGTGTAGTCATCATAGTTTTGATGGATCGTCGTACTATGGACGTGTAGTCATCAGAGTTTTGATGGATCGTCGTACTATGTACATGTAGACGTGTAGTCAGCAGAGTTTTGATGGATCGTCGTACTATGTATATGTAGACGTGTAGTCATCAGAGTTTTGATGGATTGTCGTACTATGGACGTGTAGTCATCAGAGTTTTGATGGTTCGTCGTACTATGTAGATGTAGACGTGTAGTCAGCAGAGTTTTGATAGATCGTCGTACTATGTAGATGTAGACGTATAGTCAGCAGAGTTTTGATAGATCGTCGTACTATGGACGTGTAGTCATCAGAGTTTTGATGGATCGTCGTACTATGTAGATGTAGACGTGTAGTCATCATAGTTTTGATGGATCGTCGTACTATGTAGATGTAGACGTGTAGTCATCAGAGTTTTGATAGATCGTCGTACTATGGACGTGTAGTCATCAGAGTTTTGATAGATCGTCGTACTATGTAGATGTAGACGTGTAGTCAGCAGAGTTTTGATGGATCGTCGTACTATGTAGATGTAGACCTGTAGTCATCAGAGTTTTGATGGATCGTCGTACTATGTAGATGTAGACGTGTAGTCATGAGAGTTTTGATAGATCGTCGTACTATATAGATGTAGACGTGTAGTCAGCATAGTTTTGATGGATCGTCGTACTTTGTAGATGTAGACGTGTAGTCATCAGAGTTTTGATAGATCGTCGTACTATGGACGTGTAGTCATCAGAGTTTTAATGGATCGTCGTACTATGTAGATGTAGACGTGTGGTCAGCAGAGTTTTGATGGATCGTCGTACTATGTAGATGTAGACGTGTAGTCATCAGAGTTTTGATGGATCGTCGTACTAAGGACGTGTAGTCATCAGAGTTTTGATGGATCGTCGTACTATGTAGATGTAGACGTGTAGTCAGCAGAGTTTTGATAGATCGTCGTACTATGTAGATGTAGACGTGTAGTCATCAGAGTTTTGATGGATCGTCGTACTAAGGACGTGTAGTCATCAGAGTTTTGATGGATCGTCGTACTATGTAGATGTAGACGTGTAGTCAGCAGAGTTTTGATATATCGTCGTACTATGTAGATGTAGACGTGTAGTCATCAGAGTTTTGATGGATCGTCGGACTATGGACGTGTAGTCATCAGAGTTTTAATGGATCGTCGTACTATGTAGATGTAGACGTGTAGTCATCAGAGTTTTGATGGATCGTCGTACTATGGACGTGTAGTCATCAGAGTTTTGATGGATCGTCGTACTATCTAGATGTAGACGTGTTGTCATCAGAGTTTTGATAGATCGTCGTACTATGGACGTGTAGTCGTCAGAGTTTTGATGGATCGTCGTACTATGTAGATGTAGACGTGTAGTCATCAGAGTTTTGATGGATCGTCGTACTATGTAGATGTAGACGTGTAGTCAGCAGAGTTTTGATGGATCGTCATACTATGTAGATGTAGACGTGTAGTCATCAGAGTTTTGATGGATCGTCGTACTATGTAGATGTAGACGTGAAGTCATCAGAGTTTTGATGGATCGTCGGACTATGGACGTGTAGTCATCAGAGTTTTGATGGATCGTCGCCCTATGTAGATGTAGACGTGTAGTCATCAGAGTTTTGATGGATCGTCGTACTATGGACGTGTAGTCCTCAGAGTTTTGATGGATCGTCGTACTATGTAGATGTAGACGTGTAGTCATCAGAGTTTTGATGGATCGTCGTACTATGTAGATGTAGACGTGTAGTCAGCAGAGTTTTGATGGATCGTCGTACTATGTAGATGTAGACGTGTAGTCATCAGAGTTTTGATGGATCGTCGTACTATGTAGATGTAGACGTGAAGTCATCAGAGTTTTGATGGATCGTCGGACTATGGATGTGTAGTCATCAGAGTTTTGATGGATCGTCGCCCTATGTAGATGTAGACGTGTAGTCATCAGAGTTTTGATGGATCGTCGTACTATGGACGTGTAGTCCTCAGAGTTTTGATGGATCGTCGTACTATGTAGATGTAGACGTGTAGTCATCAGAGTTTTGATGGATCGTCGTACTATGTAGATGTAGACGGGTAGTCATCAGAGTTTTGATGGATCGTCGTACTATGTAGATAGAGACGTCTAGACATCAGAGTTTTGATGGACCGTCGTACTATGGACGTGTAGTCATCAGAGTTTTGATGGATTGTCGTACTATCTAGATGTAGACGTGTATTCATCAGAGTTTTGATAGATCGTCGTACTATGGACGTGTAGTCGTCAGAGTTTTGATGGATCGTCGTACTATGTAAATGTAGACGTGTAGTCAGCAGAGTTTTGATGGATCGTCGTACTATGTAGATGTAGACGTGTAGTCATCAGAGTTTTGATGGATCGTCGTACTAAGGACGTGTAGTCATCAGAGTTTTGATGGATCGTCGTACTATGTAGATGTAGACGTGTAGTCATCAGAGTTTTGATGGATCGTCGTACTATGTAGATGTAGACGTGTAGTCATCAGAGTTTTGATGGATCGTCGTACTATGGACGTGTAGTCCTCAGAGTTTTGATGGATCGTCGTACTATCTAGATGTAGACGTGTTGTCATCAGAGTTTTGATAGATCGTCGTACTATGGACGTGTAGTCGTCAGAGTTTTGATGGATCGTCGTACTATGTAGATGTAGACGTGTAGTCAGCAGAGTTTTGATGGATCGTCGTACTATGTAGATGTAGACGTGTAGTTATCAGAGTTTTGATGGATCGTCGTACTATGTAGATGTAGACGTGAAGTCATCAGAGTTTTGATGGATCGTCGGACTATGGACGTGTAGTCATCAGAGTTTTGATGGATCGTCGCCCTATGTAGATGTAGACGTGTAGTCATCAGAGTTTTGATGGATCGTCGTACTATGGACGTATAGTCCTCAGAGTTTTGATGGATCGTCGTACTATGTAGATGTAGACGTGTAGTCATCAGAGTTTTGATGGATCGTCGTACTATGTAGATGTAGACGGGTAGTCATCAGAGTTTTGATGGATCGTCGTACTATGTAGATGTAGACGTGTAGTCATCAGAGTTTTGATGGATCGTCGTACTAAGGACGTGTAGTCATCAGAGTTTTGATGGATCGTCGTACTATGTAGATGTAGACGTGTAGTCAGCAGAGTTTTGATAGATCGTCGTACTATGTAGATGTAGACGTGTAGTCATCAGAGTTTTGATGGATCGTCGGACTATGGACGTGTAGTCATCAGAGTTTTGATGGATCGTCGTACTATGTAGATGTAGACGTGTAGTCATCAGAGTTTTGATGGATCGTCGTACTATGGACGTGTAGTCATCAGAGTTTTGATGGATCGTCGTACTATCTAGATGTAGACGTGTTGTCATCAGAGTTTTAATAGATCGTCGTACTATGGACGTGTAGTCGTCAGAGTTTTGATGGATCGTCGTACTATGTAGATGTAGACGTGTAGTCAGCAGAGTTTTGATGGATCGTCGTACTATGTAGATGTAGACGTGTAATCATCAGAGTTTTGATGGATCGTCGTACTATGTAGATGTAGACGTGTAGTCAGCAGAGTTTTGATGGATCGTCGTACTATGTAGATGTAGACGTGTAGTCAGCATAGTTTTGATGGATCGTCGTACTATGTAGATGTAGACGTGTAGTCATCAGAGTTTTGATGGATCGTCGTACTATGGACGTGTAGTCATCAGATTTTGATGGATCGTCGTACTATGTAGATGTAGACGTGAAGTCATCAGAGTTTTGATGGATCGTCGGAATATGGACGTGTAGTCATCAGAGTTTTGATGGATCGTCGTACTATGTAGATGTAGACGTGTAGTCAGCAGAGTTTTGATGGATCGTCGTACTATGTAGATGTAGACGTGAAGTCATCAGAGTTTTGATGGATCGTCGTACTATGGACGTGTAGTCATCAGAGTTTTGATGGATCGTCGTACTATCTAGATGTAGACGTGTTGTCATCAGAGTTTTGATAGATCGTCGTACTATGGACGTGTAGTCGTCAGAGTTTTGATGGATCGTCGTACTATGTAGATGTAGACGTGTAGTCAGCAGAGCTTTGATGGATCGTCGTACTATGTAGATGTAGACGTGTAGTCATCAGAGTTTTGATGGATCGTCGTACTATGTAGATGTAGACGTGAAGTCATCAGAGTTTTGATGGATCGTCGGACTATGGACGTGTAGTCATCATAGTTTTGATGGATCGTCGCACTATGTAGATGTAGACGTGTAGTCATCAGAGTTTTGATGGATCGTCGTACTATGGACGTGTAGTCATCAGAGTTTTGATAGATCGTCGTACTATGTAGATGTAGACGTGTAGTCATCAGAGTTTTGATGGATCGTCGTACTATGTAGATGTAGACGGGTAGTCATCAGAGTTTTGATGGATCGTCGTACTATGTAGATGTAGACGTGTAGTCAGCAGAGTTTTGATGGATCGTCGTACTATGTAGATGTAGACGTGTAATCATCAGAGTTTTGATGGATCGTCGTACTATGTAGATGTAGACGTGTAGTCAGCAGAGTTTTGATGGATCGTCGTACTATGTAGATGTAGACGTGTAGTCAGCATAGTTTTGATGGATCGTCGTACCATGTAGATGTAGACGTGTAGTCATCAGAGTTTTGATGGATCGTCGTACTATGGACGTGTAGTCATCAGATTTTGATGGATCGTCGTACTATGTAGATGTAGACGTGTAGTCATCAGAGTTTTGATGGATCGTCGTACTATGTAGATGTAGACGTGAAGTCATCAGCGTTTTGATAGATCGTCGTACTATGTAGATGTAGACGTGTAGTCAGCATTGTTTTGATGGATCGTCGTACTATGTAGATGTAGACGTGTAGTCATCATAGTTTTGATGGATCGTCGTACTATGGACGTGTAGTCATCAGAGTTTTGATGGATCGTCGTACTATGTACATGTAGACGTGTAGTCAGCAGAGTTTTGATGGATCGTCGTACTATGTATATGTAGACGTGTAGTCATCAGAGTTTTGATGGATTGTCGTACTATGGACGTGTAGTCATCAGAGTTTTGATGGTTCGTCGTACTATGTAGATGTAGACGTGTAGTCAGCAGAGTTTTGATAGATCGTCGTACTATGTAGATGTAGACGTATAGTCAGCAGAGTTTTGATAGATCGTCGTACTATGGACGTGTAGTCATCAGAGTTTTGATGGATCGTCGTACTATGTAGATGTAGACGTGTAGTCATCATAGTTTTGATGGATCGTCGTACTATGTAGATGTAGACGTGTAGTCATCAGAGTTTTGATAGATCGTCGTACTATGGACGTGTAGTCATCAGAGTTTTGATAGATCGTCGTACTATGTAGATGTAGACGTGTAGTCAGCAGAGTTTTGATGGATCGTCGTACTATGTAGATGTAGACCTGTAGTCATCAGAGTTTTGATGGATCGTCGTACTATGTAGATGTAGACGTGTAGTCATGAGAGTTTTGATAGATCGTCGTACTATATAGATGTAGACGTGTAGTCAGCATAGTTTTGATGGATCGTCGTACTTTGTAGATGTAGACGTGTAGTCATCAGAGTTTTGATAGATCGTCGTACTATGGACGTGTAGTCATCAGAGTTTTAATGGATCGTCGTACTATGTAGATGTAGACGTGTGGTCAGCAGAGTTTTGATGGATCGTCGTACTATGTAGATGTAGACGTGTAGTCATCAGAGTTTTGATGGATCGTCGTACTAAGGACGTGTAGTCATCAGAGTTTTGATGGATCGTCGTACTATGTAGATGTAGACGTGTAGTCAGCAGAGTTTTGATAGATCATCGTACTATGTAGATGTAGACGTGTAGTCATCAGAGTTTTGATGGATCGTCGTACTAAGGACGTGTAGTCATCAGAGTTTTGATGGATCGTCGTACTATGTAGATGTAGACGTGTAGTCAGCAGAGTTTTGATATATCGTCGTACTATGTAGATGTAGACGTGTAGTCATCAGAGTTTTGATGGATCGTCGGACTATGGACGTGTAGTCATCAGAGTTTTAATGGATCGTCGTACTATGTAGATGTAGACGTGTAGTCATCAGAGTTTTGATGGATCGTCGTACTATGGACGTGTAGTCATCAGAGTTTTGATGGATCGTCGTACTATCTAGATGTAGACGTGTTGTCATCAGAGTTTTGATAGATCGTCGTACTATGGACGTGTAGTCGTCAGAGTTTTGATGGATCGTCGTACTATGTAGATGTAGACGTGTAGTCATCAGAGTTTTGATGGATCGTCGTACTATGTAGATGTAGACGTGTAGTCAGCAGAGTTTTGATGGATCGTCATACTATGTAGATGTAGACGTGTAGTCATCAGAGTTTTGATGGATCGTCGTACTATGTAGATGTAGACGTGAAGTCATCAGAGTTTTGATGGATCGTCGGACTATGGACGTGTAGTCATCAGAGTTTTGATGGATCGTCGCCCTATGTAGATGTAGACGTGTAGTCATCAGAGTTTTGATGGATCGTCGTACTATGGACGTGTAGTCCTCAGAGTTTTGATGGATCGTCGTACTATGTAGATGTAGACGTGTAGTCATCAGAGTTTTGATGGATCGTCGTACTATGTAGATGTAGACGTGTAGTCAGCAGAGTTTTGATGGATCGTCGTACTATGTAGATGTAGACGTGTAGTCATCAGAGTTTTGATGGATCGTCGTACTAAGGACGTGTAGTCATCAGAGTTTTGATGGATCGTCGTACTATGTAGATGTAGACGTGTAGTCAGCAGAGTTTTGATAGATCGTCGTACTATGTAGATGTAGACGTGTAGTCATCAGAGTTTTGATGGATCGTCGTACTAAGGACGTGTAGTCATCAGAGTTTTGATGGATCGTCGTACTATGTAGATGTAGACGTGTAGTCAGCAGAGTTTTGATATATCGTCGTACTATGTAGATGTAGACGTGTAGTCATC
Organism: Bathymodiolus brooksi; assembly: GCA_963680875.1. Taxonomy (NCBI): domain Eukaryota; kingdom Metazoa; phylum Mollusca; class Bivalvia; order Mytilida; family Modiolidae; genus Bathymodiolus; species Bathymodiolus brooksi. The sequence goes on along the minus strand of OY804583.1, from coordinate 120,199,764 downwards.
AGAGTTTTGATGGATCGTCGGACTATGGACGTGTAGTCATCAGAGTTTTGATGGATCGTCGTACTATGTAGATGTAGACGTGTAGTCAGCAGAGTTTTGATAGATCGTCGTACTATGGACGTGTAGTCATCAGAGTTTTGATGGATCGTCGTACTATGTAGATGTAGACGTGTAGTCATCATAGTTTTGATGGATCGTCGTACTATGTAGATGTAGACGTGTAGTCATCAGAGTTTTGATAGATCGTCGTACTATGGACGTGTAGTCATCAGAGTTTTGATGGATCGTCGTACTATGTAGATGTAGACGTGTAGTCAGCAGAGTTTTGATGGATCGTCGTACTATGTAGATGTAGACCTGTAGTCATCAGAGTTTTGATGGATCGTCGTACTATGTAGATGTAGACGTGTAGTCATGAGAGTTTTGATAGATCGTCGTACTATATAGATGTAGACGTGTAGTCAGCATAGTTTTGATGGATCGTCGTACTTTGTAGATGTAGACGTGTAGTCATCAGAGTTTTGATGGATCGTCGTACTAAGGACGTGTAGTCATCAGAGTTTTGATGGATCGTCGTACTATGTAGATGTAGACGTGTAGTCAGCAGAGTTTTGATAGATCGTCGTACTATGTAGATGTAGACGTGTAGTCATCAGAGTTTTGATGGATCGTCGTACTAAGGACGTGTAGTCATCAGAGTTTTGATGGATCGTCGTACTATGTAGATGTAGACGTGTAGTCAGCAGAGTTTTGATATATCGTCGTACTATGTAGATGTAGACGTGTAGTCATCAGAGTTTTGATGGATCGTCGGACTATGGACGTGTAGTCATCAGAGTTTTGATGGATCGTCGTACTATGTAGATGTAGACGTGTAGTCATCAGAGTTTTGATGGATCGTCGTACTATGGACGTGTAGTCATCAGAGTTTTGATGGATCGTCGTACTATCTAGATGTAGACGTGTTGTCATCAGAGTTTTGATAGATCGTCGTACTATGGACGTGTAGTCGTCAGAGTTTTGATGGATCGTCGTACTATGTAGATGTAGACGTGTAGTCATAAGAGTTTTGATGGATCGTCGTACTATGTAGATGTAGACGTGTAGTCAGCAGAGTTTTGATGGATCGTCATACTATGTAGATGTAGACGTGTAGTCATCAGAGTTTTGATGGATCGTCGTACTATGTAGATGTAGACGTGAAGTCATCAGAGTTTTGATGGGTCGTCGGACTATGGACGTGTAGTCATCAGAGTTTTGATGGATCGTCGCCCTATGTAGATGTAGACGTGTAGTCATCAGAGTTTTGATGGATCGTCGTACTATGGACGTGTAGTCCTCAGAGTTTTGATGGATCGTCGTACTATGTAGATGTAGACGTGTAGTCATCAGAGTTTTGATGGATCGTCGTACTATGTAGATGTAGACGTGTAGTCAGCAGAGTTTTGATGGATCGTCGTACTATGTAGATGTAGACGTGTAGTCATCAGAGTTTTGATGGATCGTCGTACTAAGGACGTGTAGTCATCAGAGTTTTGATGGATCGTCGTACTATGTAGATGTAGACGTGTAGTCAGCAGAGTTTTGATAGATCGTCGTACTATGTAGATGTAGACGTGTAGTCATCAGAGTTTTGATGGATCGTCGTACTAAGGACGTGTAGTCATCAGAGTTTTGATGGATCGTCGTACTATGTAGATGTAGACGTGTAGTCAGCAGAGTTTTGATATATCGTCGTACTATGTAGATGTAGACGTGTAGTCATCAGAGTTTTGATGGATCGTCGGACTATGGACGTGTAGTCATCAGAGTTTTGATGGATCGTCGTACTATGTAGATGTAGACGTGTAGTCAGCAGAGTTTTGATAGATCGTCGTACTATGGACGTGTAGTCATCAGAGTTTTGATGGATCGTCGTACTATGTAGATGTAGACGTGTAGTCATCATAGTTTTGATGGATCGTCGTACTATGTAGATGTAGACGTGTAGTCATCAGAGTTTTGATAGATCGTCGTACTATGGACGTGTAGTCATCAGAGTTTTGATGGATCGTCGTACTATGTAGATGTAGACGTGTAGTCAGCAGAGTTTTGATGGATCGTCGTACTATGTAGATGTAGACCTGTAGTCATCAGAGTTTTGATGGATCGTCGTACTATGTAGATGTAGACGTGTAGTCATGAGAGTTTTGATAGATCGTCGTACTATATAGATGTAGACGTGTAGTCAGCATAGTTTTGATGGATCGTCGTACTTTGTAGATGTAGACGTGTAGTCATCAGAGTTTTGATTGATCGTCGTACTAAGGACGTGTAGTCATCAGAGTTTTGATGGATCGTCGTACTATGTAGATGTAGACGTGTAGTCAGCAGAGTTTTGATAGATCGTCGTACTATGTAGATGTAGACGTGTAGTCATCAGAGTTTTGATGGATCGTCGTACTAAGGACGTGTAGTCATCAGAGTTTTGATGGATCGTCGTACTATGTAGATGTAGACGTGTAGTCAGCAGAGTTTTGATATATCGTCGTACTATGTAGATGTAGACGTGTAGTCATCAGAGTTTTGATGGATCGTCGGACTATGGACGTGTAGTCATCAGAGTTTTGATGGATCGTCGTACTATGTAGATGTAGACGTGTAGTCATCAGAGTTTTGATGGATCGTCGTACTATGGACGTGTAGTCATCAGAGTTTTGATGGATCGTCGTACTATCTAGATGTAGACGTGTTGTCATCAGAGTTTTGATAGATCGTCGTACTATGGACGTGTAGTCGTCAGAGTTTTGATGGATCGTCGCCCTATGTAGATGTAGACGTGTAGTCATCAGAGTTTTGATGGATCGTCGTACTATGGACGTGTAGTCATCAGAGTTTTGATAGATCGTCGTACTATGTAGATGTAGACGTGTAGTCATCAGAGTTTTGATGGATCGTCGTACTATGTAGATGTAGACGGGTAGTCATCAGAGTTTTGATGGATCGTCGTACTATGTAGATGTAGACGTGTAGTCAGCAGAGTTTTGATGGATCGTCGTACTATGTAGATGTAGACGTGTAGTCATCAGAGTTTTGATGGATCGTCGTACTATGTAGATGTAGACGTGTAGTCAGCAGAGTTTTGATGGATCGTCGTACTATGTAGATGTAGACGTGTAGTCAGCATAGTTTTGATGGATCGTCGTACTATGTAGATGTAGACGTGTAGTCATCAGAGTTTTGATGGATCGTCGTACTATGGACGTGTAGTCATCAGATTTTGATGGATCGTCGTACTATGTAGATGTAGACGTGTAGTCATCAGAGTTTTGATGGATCGTCGTACTATGTAGATGTAGACGTGAAGTCATCAGCGTTTTGATAGATCGTCGTACTATGTAGATGTAGACGTGTAGTCAGCATTGTTTTGATGGATCGTCGTACTATGTAGATGTAGACGTGTAGTCATCATAGTTTTGATGGATCGTCGTACTATGGACGTGTAGTCATCAGAGTTTTGATGGATCGTCGTACTATGTAGATGTAGACGTGTAGTCATCAGAGTTTTGATGGATCGTCGTACTATGTAGATGTAGACGTGTAGTCAGCAGAGTTTTGATAGATCGTCGTACTATGTAGATGCAGACGTGTAGTCATCAGAGTCTTCATGGATCGTCGGACTATGGACGTGTAGTCATCAGAGTTTTGATGGATCGTCGTACTATGTAGATGTAGATGTGTAGTCGTCAGAGTTTTGATGGATCGTCGTACTATGTATATGTAGACGTGTAGACATCATAGTTTTCATGGATCGTCGTACTGTGTAGATTTAGACGTGTAGTCAGCAGAGTTTTGATGGATCGTGGTACTATGTAGATGTAGACGTGTAGTCATCAGAGTTTTGATGGATCGTCGTACTATGTAGATGTAGACGTGAAGTCATCAGAGTTTTGATGGATCGTCGGAATATGGACGTGTAGTCATCAGAGTTTTGATGGATCGTCGTACTATGTAGATGTAGACGTGTAGTCAGCAGAGTTTTGATGGATCGTCGTACTATGTAGATGTAGACGTGAAGTCATCAGAGTTTTGATGGATCGTCGTACTATGGACGTGTAGTCATCAGAGTTTTGATGGATCGTCGTACTATCTAGATGTAGACGTGTTGTCATCAGAGTTTTGATAGATCGTCGTACTATGGACGTGTAGTCGTCAGAGTTTTGATGGATCGTCGTACTATGTAGATGTAGACGTGTAGTCAGCAGAGCTTTGATGGATCGTCGTACTATGTAGATGTAGACGTGTAGTCATCAGAGTTTTGATGGATCGTCGTACTATGTAGATGTAGACGTGAAGTCATCAGAGTTTTGATGGATCGTCGGACTATGGACGTGTAGTCATCATAGTTTTGATGGATCGTCGCACTATGTAGATGTAGACGTGTAGTCATCAGAGTTTTGATGGATCGTCGTACTATGGACGTGTAGTCATCAGAGTTTTGATAGATCGTCGTACTATGTAGATGTAGACGTGTAGTCATCAGAGTTTTGATAGATCGTCGTACTATGTAGATGTAGACGGATAGTCATCAGAGTTTTGATGGATCGTCGTACTATGTAGATGTAGACGTGTAGTCAGCAGAGTTTTGATGGATCGTCGTACTATGTAGATGTAGACGTGTAATCATCAGAGTTTTGATGGATCGTCGTACTATGTAGATGTAGACGTGTAGTCAGCAGAGTTTTGATGGATCGTCGTACTATGTAGATGTAGACGTGTAGTCAGCATAGTTTTGATGGATCGTCGTACCATGTAGATGTAGACGTGTAGTCATCAGAGTTTTGATGGATCGTCGTACTATGGACGTGTAGTCATCAGATTTTGATGGATCGTCGTACTATGTAGATGTAGACGTGTAGTCATCAGAGTTTTGATGGATCGTCGTACTATGTAGATGTAGACGTGAAGTCATCAGCGTTTTGATAGATCGTCGTACTATGTAGATGTAGACGTGTAGTCAGCATTGTTTTGATGGATCGTCGTACTATGTAGATGTAGACGTGTAGTCATCATAGTTTTGATGGATCGTCGTACTATGGACGTGTAGTCATCAGAGTTTTGATGGATCGTCGTACTATGTACATGTAGACGTGTAGTCAGCAGAGTTTTGATGGATCGTCGTACTATGTATATGTAGACGTGTAGTCATCAGAGTTTTGATGGATTGTCGTACTATGGACGTGTAGTCATCAGAGTTTTGATGGTTCGTCGTACTATGTAGATGTAGACGTGTAGTCAGCAGAGTTTTGATAGATCGTCGTACTATGTAGATGTAGACGTATAGTCAGCAGAGTTTTGATAGATCGTCGTACTATGGACGTGTAGTCATCAGTGTTTTGATGGATCGTCGTACTATGTAGATGTAGACGTGTAGTCATCATAGTTTTGATGGATCGTCGTACTATGTAGATGTAGACGTGTAGTCATCAGAGTTTTGATAGATCGTCGTACTATGGACGTGTAGTCATCAGAGTTTTGATAGATCGTCGTACTATGTAGATGTAGACGTGTAGTCAGCAGAGTTTTGATGGATCGTCGTACTATGTAGATGTAGACCTGTAGTCATCAGAGTTTTGATGGATCGTCGTACTATGTAGATGTAGACGTGTAGTCATGAGAGTTTTGATAGATCGTCGTACTATATAGATGTAGACGTGTAGTCAGCATAGTTTTGATGGATCGTCGTACTTTGTAGATGTAGACGTGTAGTCATCAGAGTTTTGATAGATCGTCGTACTATGGACGTGTAGTCATCAGAGTTTTAATGGATCGTCGTACTATGTAGATGTAGACGTGTAGTCAGCAGAGTTTTGATGGATCGTCGTACTATGTAGATGTAGACGTGTAGTCATCAGAGTTTTGATGGATCGTCGTACTAAGGACGTGTAGTCATCAGAGTTTTGATGGATCGTCGTACTATGTAGATGTAGACGTGTAGTCAGCAGAGTTTTGATAGATCGTCGTACTATGTAGATGTAGACGTGTAGTCATCAGAGTTTTGATGGATCGTCGTACTAAGGACGTGTAGTCATCAGAGTTTTGATGGATCGTCGTACTATGTAGATGTAGACGTGTAGTCAGCAGAGTTTTGATATATCGTCGTACTATGTAGATGTAGACGTGTAGTCATCAGAGTTTTGATGGATCGTCGGACTATGGACGTGTAGTCATCAGAGTTTTAATGGATCGTCGTACTATGTAGATGTAGACGTGTAGTCATCAGAGTTTTGATGGATCGTCGTACTATGGACGTGTAGTCATCAGAGTTTTGATGGATCGTCGTACTATCTAGATGTAGACGTGTTGTCATCAGAGTTTTGATAGATCGTCGTACTATGGACGTGTAGTCGTCAGAGTTTTGATGGATCGTCGTACTATGTAGATGTAGACGTGTAGTCATCAGAGTTTTGATGGATCGTCGTACTATGTAGATGTAGACGTGTAGTCAGCAGAGTTTTGATGGATCGTCATACTATGTAGATGTAGACGTGTAGTCATCAGAGTTTTGATGGATCGTCGTACTATGTAGATGTAGACGTGAAGTCATCAGAGTTTTGATGGATCGTCGGACTATGGACGTGTAGTCATCAGAGTTTTGATGGATCGTCGCCCTATGTAGATGTAGACGTGTAGTCATCAGAGTTTTGATGGATCGTCGTACTATGGACGTGTAGTCCTCAGAGTTTTGATGGATCGTCGTACTATGTAGATGTAGACGTGTAGTCATCAGAGTTTTGATGGATCGTCGTACTATGTAGATGTAGACGTGTAGTCAGCAGAGTTTTGATGGATCGTCGTACTATGTAGATGTAGACGTGTAGTCATCAGAGTTTTGATGGATCGTCGTACTAAGGACGTGTAGTCATCAGAGTTTTGATGGATCGTCGTACTATGTAGATGTAGACGTGTAGTCAGCAGAGTTTTGATAGATCGTCGTACTATGTAGATGTAGACGTGTAGTCATCAGAGTTTTGATGGATCGTCGTACTAAGGACGTGTAGTCATCAGAGTTTTGATGGATCGTCGTACTATGTAGATGTAGACGTGTAGTCAGCAGAGTTTTGATATATCGTCGTACTATGTAGATGTAGACGTGTAGTCATCAGAGTTTTGATGGATCGTCGGACTATGGACGTGTAGTCATCAGAGTTTTGATGGATCGTCGTACTATGTAGATGTAGACGTGTAGTCAGCAGAGTTTTGATAGATCGTCGTACTATGGACGTGTAGTCATCAGAGTTTTGATGGATCGTCGTACTATGTAGATGTAGACGTGTAGTCATCATAGTTTTGATGGATCGTCGTACTATGTAGATGTAGACGTGTAGTCATCAGAGTTTTGATAGATCGTCGTACTATGGACGTGTAGACATCAGAGTTTTGATAGATCGTCGTACTATGTAGATGTAGACGTGTAGTCAGCAGAGTTTTGATGGATCGTCGTACTATGTAGATGTAGACCTGTAGTCATCAGAGTTTTGATGGATCGTCGTACTATGTAGATGTAGACGTGTAGTCATGAGAGTTTTGATAGATCGTCGTACTATATAGATGTAGACGTGTAGTCAGCATAGTTTTGATGGATCGTCGTACTTTGTAGATGTAGACGTGTAGTCATCAGAGTTTTGATGGATCGTCGTACTAAGGACGTGTAGTCATCAGAGTTTTGATGGATCGTCGTACTATGTAGATGTAGACGTGTAGTCAGCAGAGTTTTGATAGATCGTCGTACTATGTAGATGTAGACGTGTAGTCATCAGAGTTTTGATGGATCGTCGTACTAAGGACGTGTAGTCATCAGAGTTTTGATGGATCGTCGTACTATGTAGATGTAGACGTGTAGTCAGCAGAGTTTTGATATATCGTCGTACTATGTAGATGTAGACGTGTAGTCATCAGAGTTTTGATGGATCGTCGGACTATGGACGTGTAGTCATCAGAGTTTTGATGGATCGTCGTACTATGTAGATGTAGACGTGTAGTCATCAGAGTTTTGATGGATCGTCGTACTATGGACGTGTAGTCATCAGAGTTTTGATGGATCGTCGTACTATCTAGATGTAGACGTGTTGTCATCAGAGTTTTGATAGATCGTCGTACTATGGACGTGTAGTCGTCAGAGTTTTGATGGATCGTCGTACTATGTAGATGTAGACGTGTAGTCATAAGAGTTTTGATGGATCGTCGTACTATGTAGATGTAGACGTGTAGTCAGCAGAGTTTTGATGGATCGTCATACTATGTAGATGTAGACGTGTAGTCATCAGAGTTTTGATGGATCGTCGTACTATGTAGATGTAGACGTGAAGTCATCAGAGTTTTGATGGGTCGTCGGACTATGGACGTGTAGTCATCAGAGTTTTGATGGATCGTCGCCCTATGTAGATGTAGACGTGTAGTCATCAGAGTTTTGATGGATCGTCGTACTATGGACGTGTAGTCCTCAGAGTTTTGATGGATCGTCGTACTATGTAGATGTAGACGTGTAGTCATCAGAGTTTTGATGGATCGTCGTACTATGTAGATGTAGACGTGTAGTCAGCAGAGTTTTGATGGATCGTCGTACTATGTAGATGTAGACGTGTAGTCATCAGAGTTTTGATGGATCGTCGTACTAAGGACGTGTAGTCATCAGAGTTTTGATGGATCGTCGTACTATGTAGATGTAGACGTGTAGTCAGCAGAGTTTTGATAGATCGTCGTACTATGTAGATGTAGACGTGTAGTCATCAGAGTTTGATGGATCGTCGTACTAAGGACGTGTAGTCATCAGAGTTTTGATGGATCGTCGTACTATGTAGATGTAGACGTGTAGTCATCAGAGTTTTGATGGATCGTCGGACTATGGACGTGTAGTCATCAGAGTTTTGATGGATCGTCGTACTATGTAGATGTAGACGTGTAGTCATCAGAGGTTTGATGGATCGTCGTACTATGGACGTGTAGTCATCAGAGTTTTGATGGATCGTCGTACTATCTAGATGTAGACGTGTTGTCATCAGAGTTTTGATAGATCGTCGTACTATGGACGTGTAGTCGTCAGAGTTTTGATGGATCGTCGTACTATGTAGATGTAGACGTGTAGTCATCAGAGTTTTGATGGATCGTCGTACTATGTAGATGTAGACGTGTAGTCAGCAGAGTTTTGATGGATCGTCATACTATGTAGATGTAGACGTGTAGTCAGCAGAGTTTTGATGGATCGTCGTACTATGTAGATGTAGACGTGAAGTCATCAGAGTTTTGATGGATCGTCGGACTATGGACGTGTAGTCATCAGAGTTTTGATGGATCGTCGCCCTATGTAGATGTAGACGTGTAGTCATCAGAGTTTTGATGGATCGTCGTACTGTGGACGTGTAGTCCTCAGAGTTTTGATGGATCGTCGTACTATGTAGATGTAGACGTGTAGTCATCAGAGTTTTGATGGATCGTCGTACTATGTAGATGTAGACGGGTAGTCATCAGAGTTTTGATGGATCGTCGTACTATGTAGATAGAGACGTCTAGACATCAGAGTTTTGATGGATCGTCGTACTATGGACGTGTATTCATCAGAGTTTTGATAGATCGTCGTACTATCTAGATGTAGACGTGTTGTCATCAGAGTTTTGATAGATCGTCGTACTATGGACGTGTAGTCGTCAGAGTTTTGATGGATCGTCGTACTATGTAGATGTAGACGTGTAGTCATCAGAGTTTTGATGGATCGTCGTACTATGTAGATGTAGACGTGTAGTCAGCAGAGTTTTGATGGATCGTCATACTATGTAGATGTAGACGTGTAGTCATCAGAATTTTGATGGATCGTCGTACTATGTAGATGTAGACGTGAAGTCATCAGAGTTTTGATGGATCGTCGGACTATGGACGTGTAGTCATCAGATTTTTGATGGATCGTCGCCCTATGTAGATGTAGACGTGTAGTCATCAGAGTTTTGATTGATCGTCGTACTATGGACGTGTAGTCCTCAGAGTTTTGATGGATCGTCGTACTATGTAGATGTAGACGTGTAGTCATCAGAGTTTTGATGGATCGTCGTACTATGTAGATGTAGACGTGTAGTCAGCAGAGTTTTGATGGATCGTCGTACTATGTAGATGTAGACGTGTAGTCATCAGAGTTTTGATGGATCGTCGTACTAAGGACGTGTAGTCATCAGAGTTTTGATGGATCGTCGTACTATGTAGATGTAGACGTGTAGTCAGCAGAGTTTTGATAGATCGTCGTACTATGTAGATGTAGACGTGTAGTCATCAGAGTTTTGATGGATCGTCGTACTAAGGACGTGTAGTCATCAGAGTTTTGATGGATCGTCGTACTATGTAGATGTAGACGTGTAGTCAGCAGAGTTTTGATGGATCGTCGTACTATGTAGATGTAGACGTGTAGTCAGCATAGTTTTGATGGATCGTCGTACCATGTAGATGTAGACGTGTAGTCATCAGAGTTTTGATGGATCGTCGTACTATGGACGTGTAGTCATCAGATTTTGATGGATCGTCGTACTATGTAGATGTAGACGTGTAGTCATCAGAGTTTTGATGGATCGTCGTACTATGTAGATGTAGACGTGAAGTCATCAGCGTTTTGATAGATCGTCGTACTATGTAGATGTAGACGTGTAGTCAGCATTGTTTTGATGGATCGTCGTACTATGTAGATGTAGACGTGTAGTCATCATAGTTTTGATGGATCGTCGTACTATGGACGTGTAGTCATCAGAGTTTTGATGGATCGTCGTACTATGTACATGTAGACGTGTAGTCAGCAGAGTTTTGATGGATCGTCGTACTATGTATATGTAGACGTGTAGTCATCAGAGTTTTGATGGATTGTCGTACTATGGACGTGTAGTCATCAGAGTTTTGATGGTTCGTCGTACTATGTAGATGTAGACGTGTAGTCAGCAGAGTTTTGATAGATCGTCGTACTATGTAGATGTAGACGTATAGTCAGCAGAGTTTTGATAGATCGTCGTACTATGGACGTGTAGTCATCAGTGTTTTGATGGATCGTCGTACTATGTAGATGTAGACGTGTAGTCATCATAGTTTTGATGGATCGTCGTACTATGTAGATGTAGACGTGTAGTCATCAGAGTTTTGATAGATCGTCGTACTATGGACGTGTAGTCATCAGAGTTTTGATAGATCGTCGTACTATGTAGATGTAGACGTGTAGTCAGCAGAGTTTTGATGGATCGTCGTACTATGTAGATGTAGACCTGTAGTCATCAGAGTTTTGATGGATCGTCGTACTATGTAGATGTAGACGTGTAGTCATGAGAGTTTTGATAGATCGTCGTACTATATAGATGTAGACGTGTAGTCAGCATAGTTTTGATGGATCGTCGTACTTTGTAGATGTAGACGTGTAGTCATCAGAGTTTTGATAGATCGTCGTACTATGGACGTGTAGTCATCAGAGTTTTAATGGATCGTCGTACTATGTAGATGTAGACGTGTAGTCAGCAGAGTTTTGATGGATCGTCGTACTATGTAGATGTAGACGTGTAGTCATCAGAGTTTTGATGGATCGTCGTACTAAGGACGTGTAGTCATCAGAGTTTTGATGGATCGTCGTACTATGTAGATGTAGACGTGTAGTCAGCAGAGTTTTGATAGATCGTCGTACTATGTAGATGTAGACGTGTAGTCATCAGAGTTTTGATGGATCGTCGTACTAAGGACGTGTAGTCATCAGAGTTTTGATGGATCGTCGTACTATGTAGATGTAGACGTGTAGTCAGCAGAGTTTTGATATATCGTCGTACTATGTAGATGTAGACGTGTAGTCATCAGAGTTTTGATGGATCGTCGGACTATGGACGTGTAGTCATCAGAGTTTTAATGGATCGTCGTACTATGTAGATGTAGACGTGTAGTCATCAGAGTTTTGATGGATCGTCGTACTATGGACGTGTAGTCATCAGAGTTTTGATGGATCGTCGTACTATCTAGATGTAGACGTGTTGTCATCAGAGTTTTGATAGATCGTCGTACTATGGACGTGTAGTCGTCAGAGTTTTGATGGATCGTCGTACTATGTAGATGTAGACGTGTAGTCATCAGAGTTTTGATGGATCGTCGTACTATGTAGATGTAGACGTGTAGTCAGCAGAGTTTTGATGGATCGTCATACTATGTAGATGTAGACGTGTAGTCATCAGAGTTTTGATGGATCGTCGTACTATGTAGATGTAGACGTGAAGTCATCAGAGTTTTGATGGATCGTCGGACTATGGACGTGTAGTCATCAGAGTTTTGATGGATCGTCGCCCTATGTAGATGTAGACGTGTAGTCATCAGAGTTTTGATGGATCGTCGTACTATGGACGTGTAGTCCTCAGAGTTTTGATGGATCGTCGTACTATGTAGATGTAGACGTGTAGTCATCAGAGTTTTGATGGATCGTCGTACTATGTAGATGTAGACGTGTAGTCAGCAGAGTTTTGATGGATCGTCGTACTATGTAGATGTAGACGTGTAGTCATCAGAGTTTTGATGGATCGTCGTACTAAGGACGTGTAGTCATCAGAGTTTTGATGGATCGTCGTACTATGTAGATGTAGACGTGTAGTCAGCAGAGTTTTGATAGATCGTCGTACTATGTAGATGTAGACGTGTAGTCATCAGAGTTTTGATGGATCGTCGTACTAAGGACGTGTAGTCATCAGAGTTTTGATGGATCGTCGTACTATGTAGATGTAGACGTGTAGTCAGCAGAGTTTTGATATATCGTCGTACTATGTAGATGTAGACGTGTAGTCATCAGAGTTTTGATGGATCGTCGGACTATGGACGTGTAGTCATCAGAGTTTTGATGGATCGTCGTACTATGTAGATGTAGACGTGTAGTCAGCAGAGTTTTGATAGATCGTCGTACTATGGACGTGTAGTCATCAGAGTTTTGATGGATCGTCGTACTATGTAGATGTAGACGTGTAGTCATCATAGTTTTGATGGATCGTCGTACTATGTAGATGTAGACGTGTAGTCATCAGAGTTTTGATAGATCGTCGTACTATGGACGTGTAGACATCAGAGTTTTGATAGATCGTCGTACTATGTAGATGTAGACGTGTAGTCAGCAGAGTTTTGATGGATCGTCGTACTATGTAGATGTAGACCTGTAGTCATCAGAGTTTTGATGGATCGTCGTACTATGTAGATGTAGACGTGTAGTCATGAGAGTTTTGATAGATCGTCGTACTATATAGATGTAGACGTGTAGTCAGCATAGTTTTGATGGATCGTCGTACTTTGTAGATGTAGACGTGTAGTCATCAGAGTTTTGATGGATCGTCGTACTAAGGACGTGTAGTCATCAGAGTTTTGATGGATCGTCGTACTATGTAGATGTAGACGTGTAGTCAGCAGAGTTTTGATAGATCGTCGTACTATGTAGATGTAGACGTGTAGTCATCAGAGTTTTGATGGATCGTCGTACTAAGGACGTGTAGTCATCAGAGTTTTGATGGATCGTCGTACTATGTAGATGTAGACGTGTAGTCAGCAGAGTTTTGATATATCGTCGTACTATGTAGATGTAGACGTGTAGTCATCAGAGTTTTGATGGATCGTCGGACTATGGACGTGTAGTCATCAGAGTTTTGATGGATCGTCGTACTATGTAGATGTAGACGTGTAGTCATCAGAGTTTTGATGGATCGTCGTACTATGGACGTGTAGTCATCAGAGTTTTGATGGATCGTCGTACTATCTAGATGTAGACGTGTTGTCATCAGAGTTTTGATAGATCGTCGTACTATGGACGTGTAGTCGTCAGAGTTTTGATGGATCGTCGTACTATGTAGATGTAGACGTGTAGTCATAAGAGTTTTGATGGATCGTCGTACTATGTAGATGTAGACGTGTAGTCAGCAGAGTTTTGATGGATCGTCATACTATGTAGATGTAGACGTGTAGTCATCAGAGTTTTGATGGATCGTCGTACTATGTAGATGTAGACGTGAAGTCATCAGAGTTTTGATGGGTCGTCGGACTATGGACGTGTAGTCATCAGAGTTTTGATGGATCGTCGCCCTATGTAGATGTAGACGTGTAGTCATCAGAGTTTTGATGGATCGTCGTACTATGGACGTGTAGTCCTCAGAGTTTTGATGGATCGTCGTACTATGTAGATGTAGACGTGTAGTCATCAGAGTTTTGATGGATCGTCGTACTATGTAGATGTAGACGTGTAGTCAGCATTGTTTTGATGGATCGTCGTACTATGTAGATGTAGACGTGTAGTCATCATAGTTTTGATGGATCGTCGTACTATGGACGTGTAGTCATCAGAGTTTTGATGGATCGTCGTACTATGTACATGTAGACGTGTAGTCAGCAGAGTTTTGATGGATCGTCGTACTATGTATATGTAGACGTGTAGTCATCAGAGTTTTGATGGATTGTCGTACTATGGACGTGTAGTCATCAGAGTTTTGATGGTTCGTCGTACTATGTAGATGTAGACGTGTAGTCAGCAGAGTTTTGATAGATCGTCGTACTATGTAGATGTAGACTTATAGTCAGCAGAGTTTTGATAGATCGTCGTACTATGGACGTGTAGTCATCAGTGTTTTGATGGATCGTCGTACTATGTAGATGTAGACGTGTAGTCATCATAGTTTTGATGGATCGTCGTACTATGTAGATGTAGACGTGTAGTCATCAGAGTTTTGATAGATCGTCGTACTATGGACGTGTAGTCATCAGAGTTTTGATAGATCGTCGTACTATGTAGATGTAGACGTGTAGTCAGCAGAGTTTTGATGGATCGTCGTACTATGTAGATGTAGACCTGTAGTCATCAGAGTTTTGATGGATCGTCGTACTATGTAGATGTAGACGTGTAGTCATGAGAGTTTTGATAGATCGTCGTACTATATAGATGTAGACGTGTAGTCAGCATAGTTTTGATGGATCGTCGTACTTTGTAGATGTAGACGTGTAGTCATCAGAGTTTTGATAGATCGTCGTACTATGGACGTGTAGTCATCAGAGTTTTAATGGATCGTCGTACTATGTAGATGTAGACGTGTAGTCAGCAGAGTTTTGATGGATCGTCGTACTATGTAGATGTAGACGTGTAGTCATCAGAGTTTTGATGGATCGTCGTACTAAGGACGTGTAGTCATCAGAGTTTTGATGGATCGTCGTACTATGTAGATGTAGACGTGTAGTCAGCAGAGTTTTGATGGATCGTCGTACTATGTATATGTAGACGTGTAGTCATCAGAGTTTTGATGGATTGTCGTACTATGGACGTGTAGTCATCAGAGTTTTGATGGTTCGTCGTACTATGTAGATGTAGACGTGTAGTCAGCAGAGTTTTGATAGATCGTCGTACTATGTAGATGTAGACTTATAGTCAGCAGAGTTTTGATAGATCGTCGTACTATGGACGTGTAGTCATCAGTGTTTTGATGGATCGTCGTACTATGTAGATGTAGACGTGTAGTCATCATAGTTTTGATGGATCGTCGTACTATGTAGATGTAGACGTGTAGTCATCAGAGTTTTGATAGATCGTCGTACTATGGACGTGTAGTCATCAGAGTTTTGATAGATCGTCGTACTATGTAGATGTAGACGTGTAGTCAGCAGAGTTTTGATGGATCGTCGTACTATGTAGATGTAGACCTGTAGTCATCAGAGTTTTGATGGATCGTCGTACTATGTAGATGTAGACGTGTAGTCATGAGAGTTTTGATAGATCGTCGTACTATATAGATGTAGACGTGTAGTCAGCATAGTTTTGATGGATCGTCGTACTTTGTAGATGTAGACGTGTAGTCATCAGAGTTTTGATAGATCGTCGTACTATGGACGTGTAGTCATCAGAGTTTTAATGGATCGTCGTACTATGTAGATGTAGACGTGTAGTCAGCAGAGTTTTGATGGATCGTCGTACTATGTAGATGTAGACGTGTAGTCATCAGAGTTTTGATGGATCGTCGTACTAAGGACGTGTAGTCATCAGAGTTTTGATGGATCGTCGTACTATGTAGATGTAGACGTGTAGTCAGCAGAGTTTTGATAGATCGTCGTACTATGTAGATGTAGACGTGTAGTCATCAGAGTTTTGATGGATCGTCGGACTATGGACGTGTAGTCATCAGAGTTTTGATGGATCGTCGTACTATGTAGATGTAGACGTGTAGTCATCAGAGTTTTGATGGATCGTCGTACTATGGACGTGTAGTCATCAGAGTTTTGATGGATCGTCGTACTATCTAGATGTAGACGTGTTGTCATCAGAGTTTTGATAGATCGTCGTACTATGGACGTGTAGTCGTCAGAGTTTTGATGGATCGTCGTACTATGTAGATGTAGACGTGTAGTCATCAGAGTTTTGATGGATCGTCGTACTATGTAGATGTAGACGTGTAGTCAGCAGAGTTTTGATGGATCGTCATACTATGTAGATGTAGACGTGTAGTCATCAGAGTTTTGATGGATCGTCGTACTATGTAGATGTAGACGTGAAGTCATCAGAGTTTTGATGGATCGTCGGACTATGGACGTGTAGTCATCAGAGTTTTGATGGATCGTCGCCCTATGTAGATGTAGACGTGTAGTCATCAGAGTTTTGATGGATCGTCGTACTATGGACGTGTAGTCCTCAGAGTTTTGATGGATCGTCGTACTATGTAGATGTAGACGTGTAGTCATCAGAGTTTTGATGGATCGTCGTACTATGTAGATGTAGACGTGTAGTCAGCAGAGTTTTGATGGATCGTCGTACTATGTAGATGTAGACGTGTAGTCATCAGAGTTTTGATGGATCGTCGTACTAAGGACGTGTAGTCATCAGAGTTTTGATGGATCGTCGTACTATGTAGATGTAGACGTGTAGTCAGCAGAGTTTTGATAGATCGTCGTACTATGTAGATGTAGACGTGTAGTCATCAGAGTTTTGATGGATCGTCGTACTAAGGACGTGTAGTCATCAGAGTTTTGATGGATCGTCGTACTATGTAGATGTAGACGTGTAGTCAGCAGAGTTTTGATATATCGTCGTACTATGTAGATGTAGACGTGTAGTCATCAGAGTTTTGATGGATCGTCGGACTATGGACGTGTAGTCATCAGAGTTTTGATGGATCGTCGTACTATGTAGATGTAGACGTGTAGTCAGCAGAGTTTTGATAGATCGTCGTACTATGGACGTGTAGTCATCAGAGTTTTGATGGATCGTCGTACTATGTAGATGTAGACGTGTAGTCATCATAGTTTTGATGGATCGTCGTACTATGTAGATGTAGACGTGTAGTCATCAGAGTTTTGATAGATCGTCGTACTATGGACGTGTAGACATCAGAGTTTTGATAGATCGTCGTACTATGTAGATGTAGACGTGTAGTCAGCAGAGTTTTGATGGATCGTCGTACTATGTAGATGTAGACCTGTAGTCATCAGAGTTTTGATGGATCGTCGTACTATGTAGATGTAGACGTGTAGTCATGAGAGTTTTGATAGATCGTCGTACTATATAGATGTAGACGTGTAGTCAGCATAGTTTTGATGGATCGTCGTACTTTGTAGATGTAGACGTGTAGTCATCAGAGTTTTGATGGATCGTCGTACTAAGGACGTGTAGTCATCAGAGTTTTGATGGATCGTCGTACTATGTAGATGTAGACGTGTAGTCAGCAGAGTTTTGATAGATCGTCGTACTATGTAGATGTAGACGTGTAGTCATCAGAGTTTTGATGGATCGTCGTACTAAGGACGTGTAGTCATCAGAGTTTTGATGGATCGTCGTACTATGTAGATGTAGACGTGTAGTCAGCAGAGTTTTGATATATCGTCGTACTATGTAGATGTAGACGTGTAGTCATCAGAGTTTTGATGGATCGTCGGACTATGGACGTGTAGTCATCAGAGTTTTGATGGATCGTCGTACTATGTAGATGTAGACGTGTAGTCATCAGAGTTTTGATGGATCGTCGTACTATGGACGTGTAGTCATCAGAGTTTTGATGGATCGTCGTACTATCTAGATGTAGACGTGTTGTCATCAGAGTTTTGATAGATCGTCGTACTATGGACGTGTAGTCGTCAGAGTTTTGATGGATCGTCGTACTATGTAGATGTAGACGTGTAGTCATAAGAGTTTTGATGGATCGTCGTACTATGTAGATGTAGACGTGTAGTCAGCAGAGTTTTGATGGATCGTCATACTATGTAGATGTAGACGTGTAGTCATCAGAGTTTTGATGGATCGTCGTACTATGTAGATGTAGACGTGAAGTCATCAGAGTTTTGATGGGTCGTCGGACTATGGACGTGTAGTCATCAGAGTTTTGATGGATCGTCGCCCTATGTAGATGTAGACGTGTAGTCATCAGAGTTTTGATGGATCGTCGTACTATGGACGTGTAGTCCTCAGAGTTTTGATGGATCGTCGTACTATGTAGATGTAGACGTGTAGTCATCAGAGTTTTGATGGATCGTCGTACTATGTAGATGTAGACGTGTAGTCAGCAGAGTTTTGATGGATCGTCGTACTATGTAGATGTAGACGTGTAGTCATCAGAGTTTTGATGGATCGTCGTACTAAGGACGTGTAGTCATCAGAGTTTTGATGGATCGTCGTACTATGTAGATGTAGACGTGTAGTCAGCAGAGTTTTGATAGATCGTCGTACTATGTAGATGTAGACGTGTAGTCATCAGAGTTTGATGGATCGTCGTACTAAGGACGTGTAGTCATCAGAGTTTTGATGGATCGTCGTACTATGTAGATGTAGACGTGTAGTCATCAGAGTTTTGATGGATCGTCGGACTATGGACGTGTAGTCATCAGAGTTTTGATGGATCGTCGTACTATGTAGATGTAGACGTGTAGTCATCAGAGTTTTGATGGATCGTCGTACTAAGGACGTGTAGTCATCAGAGTTTTGATGGATCGTCGTACTATGTAGATGTAGACGTGTAGTCAGCAGAGTTTTGATATATCGTCGTACTATGTAGATGTAGACGTGTAGTCATCAGAGTTTTGATGGATCGTCGGACTATGTAGATGTAGACGTGTAGTCATCAGAGTTTTGATGGATCGTCGTACTAAGGACGTGTAGTCATCAGAGTTTTGATGGATCGTCGTACTATGTAGATGTAGACGTGTAGTCAGCAGAGTTTTGATATATCGTCGTACTATGTAGATGTAGACGTGTAGTCATCAGAGTTTTGATGGATCGTCGGACTATGGACGTGTAGTCATCAGAGTTTTAATGGATCGTCGTACTATGTAGATGTAGACGTGTAGTCATCAGAGTTTTGATGGATCGTCGTACTATGGACGTGTAGTCATCAGAGTTTTGATGGATCGTCGTACTATCTAGATGTAGACGTGTTGTCATCAGAGTTTTGATAGATCGTCGTACTATGGACGTGTAGTCGTCAGAGTTTTGATGGATCGTCGTACTATGTAGATGTAGACGTGTAGTCATCAGAGTTTTGATGGATCGTCGTACTATGTAGATGTAGACGTGTAGTCAGCAGAGTTTTGATGGATCGTCATACTATGTAGATGTAGACGTGTAGTCATCAGAGTTTTGATGGATCGTCGTACTATGTAGATGTAGACGTGAAGTCATCAGAGTTTTGATGGATCGTCGGACTATGGACGTGTAGTCATCAGAGTTTTGATGGATCGTCGCCCTATGTAGATGTAGACGTGTAGTCATCAGAGTTTTGATGGATCGTCGTACTATGGACGTGTAGTCCTCAGAGTTTTGATGGATCGTCGTACTATGTAGATGTAGACGTGTAGTCATCAGAGTTTTGATGGATCGTCGTACTATGTAGATGTAGACGTGTAGTCAGCAGAGTTTTGATGGATCGTCGTACTATGTAGATGTAGACGTGTAGTCATCAGAGTTTTGATGGATCGTCGTACTAAGGACGTGTAGTCATCAGAGTTTTGATGGATCGTCGTACTATGTAGATGTAGACGTGTAGTCAGCAGAGTTTTGATAGATCGTCGTACTATGTAGATGTAGACGTGTAGTCATCAGAGTTTTGATGGATCGTCGTACTAAGGACGTGTAGTCATCAGAGTTTTGATGGATCGTCGTACTATGTAGATGTAGACGTGTAGTCAGCAGAGTTTTGATATATCGTCGTACTATGTAGATGTAGACGTGTAGTCATCAGAGTTTTGATGGATCGTCGGACTATGGACGTGTAGTCATCAGAGTTTTGATGGATCGTCGTACTATGTAGATGTAGACGTGTAGTCAGCAGAGTTTTGATAGATCGTCGTACTATGGACGTGTAGTCATCAGAGTTTTGATGGATCGTCGTACTATGTAGATGTAGACGTGTAGTCATCATAGTTTTGATGGATCGTCGTACTATGTAGATGTAGACGTGTAGTCATCAGAGTTTTGATAGATCGTCGTACTATGGACGTGTAGACATCAGAGTTTTGATAGATCGTCGTACTATGTAGATGTAGACGTGTAGTCAGCAGAGTTTTGATGGATCGTCGTACTATGTAGATGTAGACCTGTAGTCATCAGAGTTTTGATGGATCGTCGTACTATGTAGATGTAGACGTGTAGTCATGAGAGTTTTGATAGATCGTCGTACTATATAGATGTAGACGTGTAGTCAGCATAGTTTTGATGGATCGTCGTACTTTGTAGATGTAGACGTGTAGTCATCAGAGTTTTGATGGATCGTCGTACTAAGGACGTGTAGTCATCAGAGTTTTGATGGATCGTCGTACTATGTAGATGTAGACGTGTAGTCAGCAGAGTTTTGATAGATCGTCGTACTATGTAGATGTAGACGTGTAGTCATCAGAGTTTTGATGGATCGTCGTACTAAGGACGTGTAGTCATCAGAGTTTTGATGGATCGTCGTACTATGTAGATGTAGACGTGTAGTCAGCAGAGTTTTGATATATCGTCGTACTATGTAGATGTAGACGTGTAGTCATCAGAGTTTTGATGGATCGTCGGACTATGGACGTGTAGTCATCAGAGTTTTGATGGATCGTCGTACTATGTAGATGTAGACGTGTAGTCATCAGAGTTTTGATGGATCGTCGTACTATGGACGTGTAGTCATCAGAGTTTTGATGGATCGTCGTACTATCTAGATGTAGACGTGTTGTCATCAGAGTTTTGATAGATCGTCGTACTATGGACGTGTAGTCGTCAGAGTTTTGATGGATCGTCGTACTATGTAGATGTAGACGTGTAGTCATAAGAGTTTTGATGGATCGTCGTACTATGTAGATGTAGACGTGTAGTCAGCAGAGTTTTGATGGATCGTCATACTATGTAGATGTAGACGTGTAGTCATCAGAGTTTTGATGGATCGTCGTACTATGTAGATGTAGACGTGAAGTCATCAGAGTTTTGATGGGTCGTCGGACTATGGACGTGTAGTCATCAGAGTTTTGATGGATCGTCGCCCTATGTAGATGTAGACGTGTAGTCATCAGAGTTTTGATGGATCGTCGTACTATGGACGTGTAGTCCTCAGAGTTTTGATGGATCGTCGTACTATGTAGATGTAGACGTGTAGTCATCAGAGTTTTGATGGATCGTCGTACTATGTAGATGTAGACGTGTAGTCAGCAGAGTTTTGATGGATCGTCGTACTATGTAGATGTAGACGTGTAGTCATCAGAGTTTTGATGGATCGTCGTACTAAGGACGTGTAGTCATCAGAGTTTTGATGGATCGTCGTACTATGTAGATGTAGACGTGTAGTCAGCAGAGTTTTGATAGATCGTCGTACTATGTAGATGTAGACGTGTAGTCATCAGAGTTTGATGGATCGTCGTACTAAGGACGTGTAGTCATCAGAGTTTTGATGGATCGTCGTACTATGTAGATGTAGACGTGTAGTCATCAGAGTTTTGATGGATCGTCGGACTATGGACGTGTAGTCATCAGAGTTTTGATGGATCGTCGTACTATGTAGATGTAGACGTGTAGTCATCAGAGTTTTGATGGATCGTCGTACTATGGACGTGTAGTCATCAGAGTTTTGATGGATCGTCGTACTATCTAGATGTAGACGTGTTGTCATCAGAGTTTTGATAGATCGTCGTACTATGGACGTGTAGTCGTCAGAGTTTTGATGGATCGTCGTACTATGTAGATGTAGACGTGTAGTCATCAGAGTTTTGATGGATCGTCGTACTATGTAGATGTAGACGTGTAGTCAGCAGAGTTTTGATGGATCGTCATACTATGTAGATGTAGACGTGTAGTCAGCAGAGTTTTGATGGATCGTCGTACTATGTAGATGTAGACGTGAAGTCATCAGAGTTTTGATGGATCGTCGGACTATGGACGTGTAGTCATCAGAGTTTTGATGGATCGTCGCCCTATGTAGATGTAGACGTGTAGTCATCAGAGTTTTGATGGATCGTCGTACTGTGGACGTGTAGTCCTCAGAGTTTTGATGGATCGTCGTACTATGTAGATGTAGACGTGTAGTCATCAGAGTTTTGATGGATCGTCGTACTATGTAGATGTAGACGGGTAGTCATCAGAGTTTTGATGGATCGTCGTACTATGTAGATAGAGACGTCTAGACATCAGAGTTTTGATGGATCGTCGTACTATGGACGTGTATTCATCAGAGTTTTGATAGATCGTCGTACTATCTAGATGTAGACGTGTTGTCATCAGAGTTTTGATAGATCGTCGTACTATGGACGTGTAGTCGTCAGAGTTTTGATGGATCGTCGTACTATGTAGATGTAGACGTGTAGTCATCAGAGTTTTGATGGATCGTCGTACTATGTAGATGTAGACGTGTAGTCAGCAGAGTTTTGATAGATCGTCGTACTATGGACGTGTAGTCATCAGAGTTTTGATGGATCGTCGTACTATGTAGATGTAGACGTGTAGTCATCATAGTTTTGATGGATCGTCGTACTATGTAGATGTAGACGTGTAGTCATCAGAGTTTTGATAGATCGTCGTACTATGGACGTGTAGACATCAGAGTTTTGATAGATCGTCGTACTATGTAGATGTAGACGTGTAGTCAGCAGAGTTTTGATGGATCGTCGTACTATGTAGATGTAGACCTGTAGTCATCAGAGTTTTGATGGATCGTCGTACTATGTAGATGTAGACGTGTAGTCATGAGAGTTTTGATAGATCGTCGTACTATATAGATGTAGACGTGTAGTCAGCATAGTTTTGATGGATCGTCGTACTTTGTAGATGTAGACGTGTAGTCATCAGAGTTTTGATGGAT
Organism: Bathymodiolus brooksi; assembly: GCA_963680875.1. Classification (NCBI taxonomy): domain Eukaryota; kingdom Metazoa; phylum Mollusca; class Bivalvia; order Mytilida; family Modiolidae; genus Bathymodiolus; species Bathymodiolus brooksi. The sequence goes on along the minus strand of OY804583.1, from coordinate 120,176,479 downwards.
CGTCGTACTAAGGACGTGTAGTCATCAGAGTTTTGATGGATCGTCGTACTATGTAGATGTAGACGTGTAGTCAGCAGAGTTTTGATAGATCGTCGTACTATGTAGATGTAGACGTGTAGTCATCAGAGTTTTGATGGATCGTCGTACTAAGGACGTGTAGTCATCAGAGTTTTGATGGATCGTCGTACTATGTAGATGTAGACGTGTAGTCAGCAGAGTTTTGATATATCGTCGTACTATGTAGATGTAGACGTGTAGTCATCAGAGTTTTGATGGATCGTCGGACTATGGACGTGTAGTCATCAGAGTTTTGATGGATCGTCGTACTATGTAGATGTAGACGTGTAGTCATCAGAGTTTTGATGGATCGTCGTACTATGGACGTGTAGTCATCAGAGTTTTGATGGATCGTCGTACTATCTAGATGTAGACGTGTTGTCATCAGAGTTTTGATAGATCGTCGTACTATGGACGTGTAGTCGTCAGAGTTTTGATGGATCGTCGTACTATGTAGATGTAGACGTGTAGTCATAAGAGTTTTGATGGATCGTCGTACTATGTAGATGTAGACGTGTAGTCAGCAGAGTTTTGATGGATCGTCATACTATGTAGATGTAGACGTGTAGTCATCAGAGTTTTGATGGATCGTCGTACTATGTAGATGTAGACGTGAAGTCATCAGAGTTTTGATGGGTCGTCGGAATATGGACGTGTAGTCATCAGAGTTTTGATGGATCGTCGCCCTATGTAGATGTAGACGTGTAGTCATCAGAGTTTTGATGGATCGTCGTACTATGGACGTGTAGTCCTCAGAGTTTTGATGGATCGTCGTACTATGTAGATGTAGACGTGTAGTCATCAGAGTTTTGATGGATCGTCGTACTATGTAGATGTAGACGTGTAGTCAGCAGAGTTTTGATGGATCGTCGTACTATGTAGATGTAGACGTGTAGTCATCAGAGTTTTGATGGATCGTCGTACTAAGGACGTGTAGTCATCAGAGTTTTGATGGATCGTCGTACTATGTAGATGTAGACGTGTAGTCAGCAGAGTTTTGATAGATCGTCGTACTATGTAGATGTAGACGTGTAGTCATCAGAGTTTGATGGATCGTCGTACTAAGGACGTGTAGTCATCAGAGTTTTGATGGATCGTCGTACTATGTAGATGTAGACGTGTAGTCATCAGAGTTTTGATGGATCGTCGGACTATGGACGTGTAGTCATCAGAGTTTTGATGGATCGTCGTACTATGTAGATGTAGACGTGTAGTCATCAGAGTTTTGATGGATCGTCGTACTATGGACGTGTAGTCATCAGAGTTTTGATGGATCGTCGTACTATCTAGATGTAGACGTGTTGTCATCAGAGTTTTGATAGATCGTCGTACTATGGACGTGTAGTCGTCAGAGTTTTGATGGATCGTCGTACTAAGTAGATGTAGACGTGTAGTCATCAGAGTTTTGATGGATCGTCGTACTATGTAGATGTAGACGTGTAGTCAGCAGAGTTTTGATGGATCGTCATACTATGTAGATGTAGACGTGTAGTCAGCAGAGTTTTGATGGATCGTCGTACTATGTAGATGTAGACGTGAAGTCATCAGAGTTTTGATGGATCGTCGTACTATGGACGTGTAGTCATCAGAGTTTTGATGGATCGTCGCCCTATGTAGATGTAGACGTGTAGTCATCAGAGTTTTGATGGATCCTCGTACTGTGGACGTGTAGTCCTCAGAGTTTTGATGGATCGTCGTACTATGTAGATGTAGACGTGTAGTCATCAGAGTTTTGATGGATCGTCGTACTATGTAGATGTAGACGGGTAGTCATCAGAGTTTTGATGGATCGTCGTACTATGTAGATAGAGACGTCTAGACATCAGAGTTTTGATGGATCGTCGTACTATGGACGTGTATTCATCAGAGTTTTGATAGATCGTCGTACTATCTAGATGTAGACGTGTTGTCATCAGAGTTTTGATAGATCGTCGTACTATGGACGTGTAGTCGTCAGAGTTTTGATGGATCGTCGTACTATGTAGATGTAGACGTGTAGTCATCAGAGTTTTGATGGATCGTCGTACTATGTAGATGTAGACGTGTAGTCAGCAGAGTTTTGATGGATCGTCATACTATGTAGATGTAGACGTGTAGTCATCAGAGTTTTGATGGATCGTCGTACTATGTAGATGTAGACGTGAAGTCATCAGAGTTTTGATGGATCGTCGGACTATGGACGTGTAGTCATCAGAGTTTTGATGGATCGTCGCCCTATGTAGATGTAGACGTGTAGTCATCAGAGTTTTGATTGATCGTCGTACTATGGACGTGTAGTCCTCAGAGTTTTGATGGATCGTCGTACTATGTAGATGTAGACGTGTAGTCATCAGAGTTTTGATGGATCGTCGTACTATGTAGATGTAGACGTGTAGTCAGCAGAGTTTTGATGGATCGTCGTACTATGTAGATGTAGACGTGTAGTCATCAGAGTTTTGATGGATCGTCGTACTAAGGACGTGTAGTCATCAGAGTTTTGATGGATCGTCGTACTATGTAGATGTAGACGTGTAGTCAGCAGAGTTTTGATAGATCGTCGTACTATGTAGATGTAGACGTGTAGTCATCAGAGTTTTGATGGATCGTCGTACTAAGGACGTGTAGTCATCAGAGTTTTGATGGATCGTCGTCCTATGTAGATGTAGACGTGTAGTCAGCAGAGTTTTGATATATCGTCGTACTATGTAGATGTAGACGTGTAGTCATCAGAGTTTTGATGGATCGTCGGACTATGGACGTGTAGTCATCAGAGTTTTGATGGATCGTCGTACTATGTAGATGTAGACGTGTAGTCATCAGAGTTTTGATGGATCGTCGTACTATGGACGTGTAGTCATCAGAGTTTTGATGGATCGTCGTACTATCTAGATGTAGACGTGTTGTCATCAGAGTTTTGATAGATCGTCGTACTATGGACGTGTAGTCGTCAGAGTTTTGATGGATCGTCGCCCTATGTAGATGTAGACGTGTAGTCATCAGAGTTTTGATGGATCGTCGTACTATGGACGTGTAGTCCTCAGAGTTTTGATGGATCGTCGTACTATGTAGATGTAGACGTGTAGTCATCAGAGTTTTGATGGATCGTCGTACTATGTAGATGTAGACGTGAAGTCATCAGAGTTTTGATGGATCGTCGGACTATGGACGTGTAGTCATCAGAGTTTTGATGGATCGTCGCCCTATGTAGATGTAGACGTGTAGTCATCAGAGTTTTGATGGATCGTCGTACTATGGACGTGTAGTCCTCAGAGTTTTGATGGATCGTCGTACTATGTAGATGTAGACGTGTAGTCATCAGAGTTTTGATGGATCGTCGTACTATGTAGATGTAGACGGGTAGTCATCAGAGTTTTGATGGATCGTCGTACTATGTAGATAGAGACGTCTAGACATCAGAGTTTTGATGGATCGTCGTACTATGGACGTGTAGTCATCAGAGTTTGGATGGATTGTCGTACTATCTAGATGTAGACGTGTATTCATCAGAGTTTTGATAGATCGTCGTACTATGGACGTGTAGTCGTCAGAGTTTTGATGGATCGTCGTACTATGTAAATGTAGACGTGTAGTCAGCAGAGTTTTGATGGATCGTCGTACTATGTAGATGTAGACGTGTAGTCATCAGAGTTTTGATGGATCGTCGTACTAAGGACGTGTAGTCATCAGAATTTTGATGGATCGTCGTACTATGTAGATGTAGACGTGTAGTCAGCAGAGTTTTGATAGATCGTCGTACTATGTAGATGTAGACGTGTAGTCATCAGAGTTTTGATGGATCGTCGTACTATGGACGTGTAGTCATCAGAGTTTTGATTGATCGTCGTACTATGTAGATGTAGACGTGTAGTCATCAGAGTTTTGATGGATCGTCGTACTATGGACGTGTAGTGATCAGAGTTTTGATGGATCGTCGTACTATCTAGATGTAGACGTGTTGTCATCAGAGTTTTGATAGATCGTCGTACTATGGACGTGTAGTCGTCAGAGTTTTGATGGATCGTCGTACTATGTAGATGTAGACGTGTAGTCATCAGAGTTTTGATGGATCGTCGTACTATGTAGATGTAGACGTGTAGTCAGCAGAGTTTTGATGGATCGTCGTACTATGTAGATGTAGACGTGTAGTCATCAGAATTTTGATGGATCGTCGTACTATGTAGATGTAGACGTGAAGTCATCAGAGTTTTGATGGATCGTCGGACTATGGACGTGTAGTCATCAGAGTTTTGATGGATCGTCGCCCTATGTAGATGTAGACGTGTAGTCATCAGAGTTTTGATGGATCGTCGTACTATGGACGTGTAGTCCTCAGAGTTTTGATGGCTCGTCGTACTATGTAGATGTAGACGTGTAGTCATCAGAGTTTTGATGGATCGTCGTACTATGTAGATGTAGACGGGTAGTCATCAGAGTTTTGATGGATCGTCGTACTATGTAGATAGAGCCGTCTAGACATCAGAGTTTTGATGGATCGTCGTACTATGGACGTGTAGTCATCAGAGTTTTGATGGATTGTCGTACTATCTAGATGTAGACGTGTATTCATCAGAGTTTTGATAGATCGTCGTACTATGGACGTGTAGTCGTCAGAGTTTTGATGGATCGTCGTACTATGTAGATGTAGACGTGTAGTCAGCAGAGTTTTGATGGATCGTCGTACTATGTAGATGTAGACGTGTAGTCAACATAGTTTTGATGGATCGTCGTACTATGTAGATGTAGACGTGTAGTCATCAGAGTTTTGATGGATCGTCGTACTATGTAGATGTAGACGTGTAGTCAGCAGAGTTTTGATAGATCGTCGTACTATGTAGATGCAGACGTGTAGTCATCAGAGTTTTCATGGATCGTCGGACTATGGACGTGTAGTCATCAGAGTTTTGATGGATCGTCGTACTATGTAGATGTAGATGTGTAGTCATCAGAGTTTTGACGGATCGTCGTACTATGGACGTGTAGTCATCAGAGTTTTGATGGATCGTCGAACTATCTAGATGTAGACGTGTAGTCGTCAGAGTTTTGATGGATCGTCGTACTATGTAGATGTAGACGTGTAGACATCATAGTTTTGATGGATCGTCGTACTGTGTAGATGTAGACGTGTAGTCAGCAGAGTTTTGATGGATCGTGGTACTATGTAGATGTAGACGTGTAGTCATCATAGTTTTGATGGATCGTCGTACTATGGACGTGTAGTCATCAGAGTTTTGATGGATCGTCGTACTATGTACATGTAGACGTGTAGTCAGCAGAGTTTTGATGGATCGTCGTACTATGTATATGTAGACGTGTAGTCATCAGAGTTTTGATGGATTGTCGTACTATGGACGTGTAGTCATCAGAGTTTTGATGGTTCGTCGTACTATGTAGATGTAGACGTGTAGTCAGCAGAGTTTTGATAGATCGTCGTACTATGTAGATGTAGACGTATAGTCAGCAGAGTTTTGATAGATCGTCGTACTATGGACGTGTAGTCATCAGAGTTTTGATGGATCGTCGTACTATGTAGATGTAGACGTGTAGTCATCATAGTTTTGATGGATCGTCGTACTATGTAGATGTAGACGTGTAGTCATCAGAGTTTTGATAGATCGTCGTACTATGGACGTGTAGTCATCAGAGTTTTGATAGATCGTCGTACTATGTAGATGTAGACGTGTAGTCAGCAGAGTTTTGATGGATCGTCGTACTATGTAGATGTAGACCTGTAGTCATCAGAGTTTTGATGGATCGTCGTACTATGTAGATGTAGACGTGTAGTCATGAGAGTTTTGATAGATCGTCGTACTATATAGATGTAGACGTGTAGTCATCAGAGTTTTGATGGATCGTCGTACTTTGTAGATGTAGACGTGTAGTCATCAGAGTTTTGATAGATCGTCGTACTATGGACGTGTAGTCATCAGAGTTTTAATGGATCGTCGTACTATGTAGATGTAGACGTGTAGTCAGCAGAGTTTTGATGGATCGTCGTACTATGTAGATGTACACGTGTAGTCATCAGAGTTTTGATGGATCGTCGTACTAAGGACGTGTAGTCATCAGAGTTTTGATGGATCGTCGTACTATGTAGATGTAGACGTGTAGTCAGCAGAGTTTTGATAGATCGTCGTACTATGTAGATGTAGACGTGTAGTCATCAGAGTTTTGATGGATCGTCGTACTAAGGACGTGTAGTCATCAGAGTTTTGATGGATCGTCGTACTATGTAGATGTAGACGTGTAGTCAGCAGAGTTTTGATATATCGTCGTACTATGTAGATGTAGACGTGAAGTCATCAGAGTTTTGATGGATCGTCGGACTATGGACGTGTAGTCATCAGAATTTTGATGGATCGTCGTACTATGTAGATGTAGACGTGTTGTCATCAGAGTTTTGATAGATCGTCGTACTATGGACGTGTAGTCGTCAGAGTTTTGATGGATCGTCGTACTATGTAGATGTAGACGTGTAGTCATCAGAGTTTTGATGGATCGTCGTACTATGTAGATGTAGACGTGTAGTCAGCAGAGTTTTGATGGATCGTCATACTATGTAGATGTAGACGTGTAGTCATCAGAGTTTTGATGGATCGTCGTACTATGTAGATGTAGACGTGAAGTCATCAGAGTTTTGATGGATCGTCGGACTATGGACGTGTAGTCATCAGAGTTTTGATGGATCGTCGCCCTATGTAGATGTAGACGTGTAGTCATCAGAGTTTTGATGGATCGTCGTACTATGGACGTGTAGTCCTCAGAGTTTTGATGGATCGTCGTACTATGTAGATGTAGACGTGTAGTCATCAGAGTTTTGATGGATCGTCGTACTATGTAGATGTAGACGTGTAGTCAGCAGAGTTTTGATGGATCGTCGTACTATGTAGATGTAGACGTGTAGTCATCAGAGTTTTGATGGATCGTCGTACTAAGGACGTGTAGTCATCAGAGTTTTGATGGATCGTCGTACTATGTAGATGTAGACGTGTAGTCAGCAGAGTTTTGATAGATCGTCGTACTATGTAGATGTAGACGTGTAGTCATCAGAGTTTTGATGGATCGTCGTACTAAGGACGTGTAGTCATCAGAGTTTTGATGGATCGTCGTACTATGTAGATGTAGACGTGTAGTCAGCAGAGTTTTGATATATCGTCGTACTATGTAGATGTAGACGTGTAGTCATCAGAGTTTTGATGGATCGTCGGACTATGGACGTGTAGTCATCAGAGTTTTGATGGATCGTCGTACTATGTAGATGTAGACGTGTAGTCATCAGAGTTTTGATGGATCGTCGTACTATGGACGTGTAGTCATCAGAGTTTTGATGGATCGTCGTACTATCTAGATGTAGACGTGTTGTCATCAGAGTTTTGATAGATCGTCGTACTATGGACGTGTAGTCGTCAGAGTTTTGATGGATCGTCGTACTATGTAGATGTAGACGTGTAGTCATCAGAGTGTTGATGGATCGTCGTACTATGTAGATGTAGACGTGTAGTCCTCAGAGTTTTGATGGATCGTCGTACTATGTAGATGTAGACGTGTAGTCATCAGAGTTTTGATGGATCGTCGTACTATGTAGATGTAGACGGGTAGTCATCAGAGTTTTGATGGATCGTCGTACTATGTAGATAGAGACGTCTAGACATCAGAGTTTTGATGGATCGTCGTACTATGGACGTGTAGTCATCAGAGTTTTGATGGATTGTCGTACTATCTAGATGTAGACGTGTAGTCATCAGAGTTTTGATAGATCGTCGTACTATCTAGATGTAGACGTGTTGTCATCAGAGTTTTGATAGATCGTCGTACTATGGACGTGTAGTCGTCAGAGTTTTGATGGATCGTCGTACTATGTAGATGTAGACGTGTAGTCATCAGAGTTTTGATGGATCGTCGTACTATGTAGATGTAGACGTGTAGTCAGCAGAGTTTTGATGGATCGTCATACTATGTAGATGTAGACGTGTAGTCATCAGAGTTTTGATGGATCGTCGTACTATGTAGATGTAGACGTGAAGTCATCAGAGTTTTGATGGATCGTCGGACTATGGACGTGTAGTCATCAGAGTTTTGATGGATCGTCGCCCTATGTAGATGTAGACGTGTAGTCATCAGAGTTTTGATGGATCGTCGTACTATGTAGATGTAGACGTGTAGTCAGCAGAGTTTTGATGGATCGTCGTACTATGTAGATGTAGACGTGTAGTCATCAGAGTTTTGATGGATCGTCGTACTAAGGACGTGTAGTCATCAGAGTTTTGATGGATCGTCGTACTATGTAGATGTAGACGTGTAGTCAGCAGAGTTTTGATAGATCGTCGTACTATGTAGATGTAGACGTGTAGTCATCAGAGTTTTGATGGATCGTCGTACTAAGGACGTGTAGTCATCAGAGTTTTGATGGATCGTCGTACTAAGGACGTGTAGTCATCAGAGTTTTGATGGATCGTCGTACTATGTAGATGTAGACGTGTAGTCAGCAGAGTTTTGATATATCGTCGTACTATGTAGATGTAGACGTGTAGTCATCAGAGTTTTGATGGATCGTCGGACTATGGACGTGTAGTCATCAGAGTTTTGATGGATCGTCGTACTATGTAGATGTAGACGTGTAGTCATCAGAGTTTTGATGGATCGTCGTACTATGGACGTGTAGTCATCAGAGTTTTGATGGATCGTCGTACTATCTAGATGTAGACGTGTTGTCATCAGAGTTTTGATAGATCGTCGTACTATGGACGTGTAGTCGTCAGAGTTTTGATGGATCGTCGCCCTATGTAGATGTAGACGTGTAGTCATCAGAGTTTTGATGGATCGTCGTACTATGGACGTGTAGTCATCAGAGTTTTGATGGATCGTCGTACTATGTAGATGTAGACGTGTAGTCATCAGAGTTTTGATGGATCGTCGTACTATGTAGATGTAGACGTGAAGTCATCAGAGTTTTGATGGATCGTCGGACTATGGACGTGTAGTCATCAGAGTTTTGATGGATCGTCGCCCTATGTAGATGTAGACGTGTAGTCATCAGAGTTTTGATGGATCGTCGTACTATGGACGTGTAGTCCTCAGAGTTTTGATGGATCGTCGTACTATGTAGATGTAGACGTGTAGTCATCAGAGTTTTGATGGATCGTCGTACTATGTAGATGTAGACGGGTAGTCATCAGAGTTTTGATGGATCGTCGTACTATGTAGATAGAGACGTCTAGACATCAGAGTTTTGATGGATCGTCGTACTATGGACGTGTAGTCATCAGAGTTTTGATGGATTGTCGTACTATCTAGATGTAGACGTGTATTCATCAGAGTTTTGATAGATCGTCGTACTATGGACGTGTAGTCGTCAGAGTTTTGATGGATCGTCGTACTATGTAAATGTAGACGTGTAGTCAGCAGAGTTTTGATGGATCGTCGTACTATGTAGATGTAGACGTGTAGTCATCAGAGTTTTGATGGATCGTCGTACTAAGGACGTGTAGTCATCAGAATTTTGATGGATCGTCGTACTATGTAGATGTAGACGTGTAGTCAGCAGAGTTTTGATAGATCGTCGTACTATGTAGATGTAGACGTGTAGTCATCAGAGTTTTGATGGATCGTCGGACTATGGACGTGTAGTCATCAGAGTTTTGATGGATCGTCGTACTATGTAGATGTAGACGTGTAGTCATCAGAGTTTTGATGGATCGTCGTACTATGGACGTGTAGTGATCAGAGTTTTGATGGATCGTCGTACTATCTAGATGTAGACGTGTTGTCATCAGGGTTTTGATAGATCGTCGTACTATGGACGTGTAGTCGTCAGAGTTTTGATGGATCGTCGTACTATGTAGATGTAGACGTGTAGTCATCAGAATTTTGATGGATCGTCGTACTATGTAGATGTAGACGTGAAGTCATCAGAGTTTTGATGGATCGTCGGACTATGGACGTGTAGTCATCAGAGTTTTGATGGATCGTCGTACTATGTAGATGTAGACGTGTAGTCAGCAGAGTTTTGATGGATCGTCGTACTATGTAGATGTAGACGTGTAGTCATCAGAATTTTGATGGATCGTCGTACTATGTAGATGTAGACGTGAAGTCATCAGAGTTTTGATGGATCGTCGGACTATGGACGTGTAGTCATCAGAGTTTTGATGGATCGTCGCCCTATGTAGATGTAGACGTGTAGTCATCAGAGTTTTGATGGATCGTCGTACTATGGACGTGTAGTCCTCAGAGTTTTGATGGCTCGTCGTACTATGTAGATGTAGACGTGTAGTCATCAGAGTTTTGATGGATCGTCGTACTATGGACGTGTAGTGATCAGAGTTTTGATGGATCGTCGTACTATCTAGATGTAGACGTGTTGTCATCAGAGTTTTGATAGATCGTCGTACTATGGACGTGTAGTCGTCAGAGTTTTGATGGATCGTCGTACTATGTAGATGTAGACGTGTAGTCATCAGAGTTTTGATGGATCGTCGTACTATGTAGATGTAGACATGTAGTCAGCAGAGTTTTGATGGATCGTCGTACTATGTAGATGTAGACGTGTAGTCATCAGAATTTTGATGGATCGTCGTACTATGTAGATGTAGACGTGAAGTCATCAGAGTTTTGATGGATCGTCGGACTATGGACGTGTAGTCATCAGAGTTTTGATGGATCGTCGCCCTATGTAGATGTAGACGTGTAGTCATCAGAGTTTTGATGGATCGTCGTACTATGGACGTGTAGTCCTCAGAGTTTTGATGGCTCGTCGTACTATGTAGATGTAGACGTGTAGTCATCAGAGTTTTGATGGATCGTCGTACTATGTAGATGTAGACGGGTAGTAATCAGAGTTTTGATGGATCGTCGTACTATGTAGATAGAGACGTCTAGACATCAGAGTTTTGATGGATCGTCGTACTATGGACGTGTAGTCATCAGAGTTTTGATGGATTGTCGTACTATCTAGATGTAGACGTGTATTCATCAGAGTTTTGATAGATCGTCGTACTATGGACGTGTAGTCGTCAGAGTTTTGATGGATCGTCGTACTATGTAGATGTAGACGTGTAGTCAGCAGAGTTTTGATGGATCGTCGTACTATGTAGATGTAGACGTGTAGTCAACATAGTTTTGATGGATCGTCGTACTATGTAGATGTAGACGTGTAGTCATCAGAGTTTTGATGGATCGTCGTACTATGTAGATGCAGACGTGTAGTCATCAGAGTTTTCATGGATCGTCGGACTATGGACGTGTAGTCATCAGAGTTTTGATGGATCGTCGTACTATGTAGATGTAGATGTGTAGTCATCAGAGTTTTGACGGATCGTCGTACTATGGACGTGTAGTCATCAGAGTTTTGATGGATCGTCGAACTATCTAGATGTAGACGTGTAGTCGTCAGAGTTTTGATGGATCGTCGTACTATGTAGATGTAGACGTGTAGACATCATAGTTTTGATGGATCGTCGTACTGTGTAGATGTAGACGTGTAGTCAGCAGAGTTTTGATGGATCGTGGTACTATGTAGATGTAGACGTGTAGTCATCATAGTTTTGATGGATCGTCGTACTATGTAGATGTAGACGTGAAGTCATCAGAGTTTTGATGGATCGTCGGAATATGGAAGTGTAGTCATCAGAGTTTTGATGGATCGTCGTACTATGTAGATGTAGACGTGTAGTCAGCAGAGTTTTGATGGATCGTCGTACTATGTAGATGTAGACGTGAAGTCATCAGAGTTTTGATGGATCGTCGTACTATGGACGTGTAGTCATCAGAGTTTTGATGGATCGTCGTACTATCTAGATGTAGACGTGTTGTCATCAGAGTTTTGATAGATCGTCGTACTATGGACGTGTAGTCGTCAGAGTTTTGATGGATCGTCGTACTATGTAGATGTAGATGTGTAGTCATCAGAGTTTTGATGGATCGTCGTACTATGTAGATGTAGACGTGTAGTCATCAGAGTTTTGATGGATCGTCGTACTATGTAGATGTAGACGTGAAGTCATCAGAGTTTTGATGGATCGTCGGACTATGGACGTGTAGTCATCAGAGTTTTGATGGATCGTCGCCCTATGTAGATGTAGACGTGTAGTCATCAGAGTTTTGATGGATCGTCGTACTATGGACGTGTAGTCCTCAGAGTTTTGATGGATCGTCGTACTATGTAGATGTAGACGTGTAGTCATCAGAGTTTTGATGGATCGTCGTACTATGTAGATGTAGACGGGTAGTCATCAGAGTTTTGATGGATCGTCGTACTATGTAGATAGAGACGTCTAGACATCAGAGTTTTGATGGATCGTCGTACTATGGACGTGTAGTCATCAGAGTTTTGATGGATTGTCGTACTATCTAGATGTAGACGTGTATTCATCAGAGTTTTGATAGATCGTCGTACTATGGACGTGTAGTCGTCAGAGTTTTGATGGATCGTCGTACTATGTAAATGTAGACGTGTAGTCAGCAGAGTTTTGATGGATCGTCGTACTATGTAGATGTAGACGTGTAGTCATCAGAGTTTTGATGGATCGTCGTACTAAGGACGTGTAGTCATCAGAATTTTGATGGATCGTCGTACTATGTAGATGTAGACGTGTAGTCAGCAGAGTTTTGATAGATCGTCGTACTATGTAGATGTAGACGTGTAGTCATCAGAGTTTTGATGGATCGTCGGACTATGGACGTGTAGTCATCAGAGTTTTGATGGATCGTCGTACTATGTAGATGTAGACGTGTAGTCATCAGAGTTTTGATGGATCGTCGTACTATGGACGTGTAGTGATCAGAGTTTTGATGGATCGTCGTACTATCTAGATGTAGACGTGTTGTCATCAGGGTTTTGATAGATCGTCGTACTATGGACGTGTAGTCGTCAGAGTTTTGATGGATCGTCGTACTATGTAGATGTAGACGTGTAGTCATCAGAATTTTGATGGATCGTCGTACTATGTAGATGTAGACGTGAAGTCATCAGAGTTTTGATGGATCGTCGGACTATGGACGTGTAGTCATCAGAGTTTTGATGGATCGTCGTACTATGTAGATGTAGACGTGTAGTCAGCAGAGTTTTGATGGATCGTCGTACTATGTAGATGTAGACGTGTAGTCATCAGAATTTTGATGGATCGTCGTACTATGTAGATGTAGACGTGAAGTCATCAGAGTTTTGATGGATCGTCGGACTATGGACGTGTAGTCATCAGAGTTTTGATGGATCGTCGCCCTATGTAGATGTAGACGTGTAGTCATCAGAGTTTTGATGGATCGTCGTACTATGGACGTGTAGTCCTCAGAGTTTTGATGGCTCGTCGTACTATGTAGATGTAGACGTGTAGTCATCAGAGTTTTGATGGATCGTCGTACTATGGACGTGTAGTGATCAGAGTTTTGATGGATCGTCGTACTATCTAGATGTAGACGTGTTGTCATCAGAGTTTTGATAGATCGTCGTACTATGGACGTGTAGTCGTCAGAGTTTTGATGGATCGTCGTACTATGTAGATGTAGACGTGTAGTCATCAGAGTTTTGATGGATCGTCGTACTATGTAGATGTAGACATGTAGTCAGCAGAGTTTTGATGGATCGTCGTACTATGTAGATGTAGACGTGTAGTCATCAGAATTTTGATGGATCGTCGTACTATGTAGATGTAGACGTGAAGTCATCAGAGTTTTGATGGATCGTCGGACTATGGACGTGTAGTCATCAGAGTTTTGATGGATCGTCGCCCTATGTAGATGTAGACGTGTAGTCATCAGAGTTTTGATGGATCGTCGTACTATGGACGTGTAGTCCTCAGAGTTTTGATGGCTCGTCGTACTATGTAGATGTAGACGTGTAGTCATCAGAGTTTTGATGGATCGTCGTACTATGTAGATGTAGACGGGTAGTAATCAGAGTTTTGATGGATCGTCGTACTATGTAGATAGAGACGTCTAGACATCAGAGTTTTGATGGATCGTCGTACTATGGACGTGTAGTCATCAGAGTTTTGATGGATTGTCGTACTATCTAGATGTAGACGTGTATTCATCAGAGTTTTGATAGATCGTCGTACTATGGACGTGTAGTCGTCAGAGTTTTGATGGATCGTCGTACTATGTAGATGTAGACGTGTAGTCAGCAGAGTTTTGATGGATCGTCGTACTATGTAGATGTAGACGTGTAGTCAACATAGTTTTGATGGATCGTCGTACTATGTAGATGTAGACGTGTAGTCATCAGAGTTTTGATGGATCGTCGTACTATGTAGATGCAGACGTGTAGTCATCAGAGTTTTCATGGATCGTCGGACTATGGACGTGTAGTCATCAGAGTTTTGATGGATCGTCGTACTATGTAGATGTAGATGTGTAGTCATCAGAGTTTTGACGGATCGTCGTACTATGGACGTGTAGTCATCAGAGTTTTGATGGATCGTCGAACTATCTAGATGTAGACGTGTAGTCGTCAGAGTTTTGATGGATCGTCGTACTATGTAGATGTAGACGTGTAGACATCATAGTTTTGATGGATCGTCGTACTGTGTAGATGTAGACGTGTAGTCAGCAGAGTTTTGATGGATCGTGGTACTATGTAGATGTAGACGTGTAGTCATCATAGTTTTGATGGATCGTCGTACTATGTAGATGTAGACGTGAAGTCATCAGAGTTTTGATGGATCGTCGGAATATGGAAGTGTAGTCATCAGAGTTTTGATGGATCGTCGTACTATGTAGATGTAGACGTGTAGTCAGCAGAGTTTTGATGGATCGTCGTACTATGTAGATGTAGACGTGAAGTCATCAGAGTTTTGATGGATCGTCGTACTATGGACGTGTAGTCATCAGAGTTTTGATGGATCGTCGTACTATCTAGATGTAGACGTGTTGTCATCAGAGTTTTGATAGATCGTCGTACTATGGACGTGTAGTCGTCAGAGTTTTGATGGATCGTCGTACTATGTAGATGTAGATGTGTAGTCATCAGAGTTTTGATGGATCGTCGTACTATGTAGATGTAGACGTGTAGTCAGCAGAGCTTTGATGGATCGTCGTACTATGTAGATGTAGACGTGTAGTCATCAGAGTTTTGATGGATCGTCGTACTATGTAGATGTAGACGTGAAGTCATCAGAGTTTTGATGGATCGTCGGACTATGGACGTGTAGTCATCAGAGTTTTGATGGATCGTCGCACTATGTAGATGTAGACGTGTAGTCATCAGAGTTTTGATGGATCGTCGTACTATGGACGTGTAGTCATCAGAGTTTTGATAGATCGTCGTACTATGTAGATGTAGACGGGTAGTCATCAGAGTTTTGATGGATCGTCGTACTATGTAGATGTAGACGCGTAGTCAGCAGAGTTTTGATGGATCGTCGTACTATGTAGATGTAGACGTGTAATCATCAGAGTTTTGATGGATCGTCGTACTATGTAGATGTAGACGTGTAGTCAGCAGAGTTTTGATGGATCGTCGTACTATGTAGATGTAGACGTGTAGTCAGCATAGTTTTGATGGATCGTCGTACTATGTAGATGTAGACGTGTAGTCATCAGAGTTTTGATGGATCGTCGTACTATGGACGTGTAGTCATCAGATTTTGATGGATCGTCGTACTATGTAGATGTAGACGTGTAGTCATCAGAGGGTTGATGGATCGTCGTACTATGTAGATGTAGACGTGAAGTCATCAGAGTTTTGATAGATCGTCGTGCTATGTAGATGTAGACGTGTAGTCAGCATAGTTTTGATGGATCGTCGTACTATGTAGATGTAGACGTGTAGTCATCATAGTTTTGATGGATCGTCGTACTATGGACGTGTAGTCATCAGAGTTTTGATGGATCGTCGTACTATGTAGATGTAGACGTGTAGTCAGCAGAGTTTTGATGGATCGTCGTACTATGTATATGTAGACGTGTAGTCATCAGAGTTTTGATGGATCGTCGTACTATGGACGTGTAGTCATCAGAGTTTTGATGGTTCGTCGTACTATGTAGATGTAGACGTGTAGTCAGCAGAGTTTTGATAGATCGTCGTACTATGTAGATGTAGACGTATAGTCAGCAGAGTTTTGATAAATCGTCGTACTATGGACGTGTAGTCATCAGAGTTTTGATGGATCGTCGTACTATGTAGATGTAGACGTGTAGTCATCATAGTTTTGATGGATCGTCGTACTATGTAGATGTAGACGTGTAGTCATCAGAGTTTTGATAGATCGTCGTACTATGGACGTGTAGTCATCAGAGTTTTGATAGATCGTCGTACTATGTAGATGTAGACGTGTAGTCAGCAGAGTTTTGATGGATCGTCGTACTATGTAGATGTAGACCTGTAGTCATCAGAGTTTTGATGGATCGTCGTACTATGTAGATGTAGACGTGTAGTCATGAGAGTTTTGATAGATCGTCGTACTATGTAGATGTAGACGTGTAGTCAGCATAGTTTTGATGGATCGTCGTACTTTGTAGATGTAGACGTGTAGTCATCAGAGTTTTGATAGATCGTCGTACTATGGACGTGTAGTCATCAGAGTTTTGATGGATCGTCGTACTATGTAGATGTAGACGTGTAGTCAGCAGAGTTTTGATAGATCGTCGTACTATGTAGATGTAGACGTGTAGTCATCAGAGTTTTGATGGATCGTCGGACTATGCACGTGTAGTCATCAGAGTTTTGATGGATCGTCGTACTATGTAGATGTAGACGTGTAGTCATCAGAGTTTTGATGGATCGTCGTACTATGGACGTGTAGTCATCAGAGTTTTGATGGATCGTCGTACTATCTAGATGTAGACGTGTTGTCATCAGAGTTTTGATAGATCGTCGTACTATGGACGTGTAGTCGTCAGAGTTTTGATGGATCGTCGTACTATGTAGATGTAGACGTGTAGTCATCAGAGTTTTGATGGATCGTCGTACTATGTAGATGTAGACGTGTAGTCAGCAGAGTTTTGATAGATCGTCGTACTATGTAGATGTAGACGTGTAGTCATCAGAGTTTTGATGGATCGTCGTACTAAGGACGTGTAGTCATCAGAGTTTTGATGGATCGTCGTACTATGTAGATGTAGACGTGTAGTCAGCAGAGTTTTGATAGATCGTCGTACTATGTAGATGTAGACGTGTAGTCATCAGAGTTTTGATGGATCGTCGGACTATGGACGTGTAGTCATCAGAGTTTTGATGGATCGTCGTACTATGTAGATGTAGACGTGTAGTCATCAGAGTTTTGATGGATCGTCGTACTATGGACGTGTAGTGATCAGAGTTTTGATGGATCGTCGTACTATCTAGATGTAGACGTGTTGTCATCAGAGTTTTGATAGATCGTCGTACTATGGACGTGTAGTCGTCAGAGTTTTGATGGATCGTCGTACTATGTAGATGTAGACGTGTAGTCATCAGAGTTTTGATGGATCGTCGTACTATGTAGATGTAGACGTGTAGTCAGCAGAGTTTTGATGGATCGTCGTACTATGTAGATGTAGACGTGTAGTCATCCGAGTTTTGATGGATCGTCGTACTATGTAGATGTAGACGTGAAGTCATCAGAGTTTTGATGGATCGTCGGACTATGGACGTGTAGTCATCAGAGTTTTGATGGATCGTCGCCCTATGTAGATGTAGACGTGTAGTCATCAGAGTTTTGATGGATCGTCGTACTATGGACGTGTAGTCCTCAGAGATTTGATGGATCGTCGTACTATGTAGATGTAGACGTGTAGTCATCAGAGTTTTGATGGATCGTCGTACTATGTAGATGTAGACGTGTAGTCAGCAGAGTTTTGATAGATCGTCGTACTATGTAGATGCAGTCGTGTAGTCATCAGAGTTTTCATGGATCGTCGGACTATGGACGTGTAGTCATCAGAGTTTTGATGGATCGTCGTACTATGTAGATGTAGATGTGTAGTCATCAGAGTTTTGACGGATCGTCGTACTATGGACGTGTAGTCATCAGAATTTTGATGGATCGTCGTACTATCTAGATGTAGACGTGTAGTCGTCAGAGTTTTGATGGATCGTCATACTATGTAGATGTAGACGTGTAGTCATCATAGTTTTGATGGATCGTCGTACTGTGTAGATGTAGACGTGTAGTCAGCAGAGTTTTGATGGATCGTGGTACTATGTAGATGTAGACGTGTAGTCATCAGAGTTTTGATGGATCGTCGTACTATGTAGATGTAGACGTGAAGTCATCAGAGTTTTGATGGATCGTCGGAATATGGACGTGTAGTCATCAGAGTTTTGATGGATCGTCGTACTATGTAGATGTAGACGTGTAGTCAGCAGAGTTTTGATGGATCGTCGTACTATGTAGATGTAGACGTGAAGTCATCAGAGTTTTGATGGATCGTCGTACTATGGACGTGTAGTCATCAGAGTTTTGATGGATCGTCGTACTATCTAGATGTAGACGTGTTGTCATCAGAGTTTTGATAGATCGTCGTACTAAGGACGTGTAGTCGTCAGCGTTTTGATTGATCGTCGTACTATGTAGATGTAGATGTGTAGTCATCAGAGTTTTGATGGATCGTCGTACTATGTAGATGTAGACGTGTAGTCATCAGAGTTTTGATGGATCGTCGTACTATGTAGATGTAGACGTGTAGTCATCAGAGTTTTGATGGATCGTCGTACTATGTAGATGTAGACGTGAAGTCATCAGAGTTTTGATGGATCGTCGGACTATGGACGTGTAGTCATCAGAGTTTTGATGGATCGTCGAACTATGTAGATGTAGACGTGTAGTCATCAGAGTTTTGATGGATCGTCGTACTATGGACGTGTAGTCATCAGAGTTTTGATAGATCGTCGTACTATGTAGATGTAGACGTGTAGTCATCAGAGTTTTGATGGATCGTCGTACTATGTAGATGTAGACGGGTAGTCATGAGAGTTTTGATAGATCGTCGTACTATGTAGATGTAGACGTGTAGTCAGCATAGTTTTGATGGATCGTCGTACTTTGTAGATGTAGACGTGTAGTCATCAGAGTTTTGATAGATCGTCGTACTATGGACGTGTAGTCATCAGAGTTTTGATGGATCGTCGTACTATGTAGATATAGACGTGTAATCAGCAGAGTTTTGATGGATCGTCGTACTATGTAGATGTAGACGTGTAGTCATCAGAGTTTTGATGAATCGTCGTACTAAGGACGTGTAGTCATCAGAGTTTTGATGGATCGTCGTACTATGTAGATGTAGACGTGTAGTCAGCAGAGTTTTGATAGATCGTCGTACTATGTAGATGTAGACGTGTAGTCATCAGAGTTTTGATGGATCGTCGGACTATGGACGTGTAGTCATCAGAGTTTTGATGGATCGTCGTACTATGTAGATGTAGACGTGTAGTCATCAGAGTTTTGATGGATCGTCGTACTATGGACGTGTAGTCATCAGAGTTTTGATGGATCGTCGTACTATCTAGATGTAGACGTGTAATCATCAGAGTTTTGATAGATCGTCGTACTATGGACGTGTAGTCGTCAGAGTTTTGATGGATCGTCGTACTATGTAGATGTAGACGTGTAGTCATCAGAGTTTTGATGGATCGTCGTACTATGTAGATGTAGACGTGTAGTCAGCAGAGTTTTGATGGATCGTCGTACTATGTAGATGTAGACGTGTAGTCATCAGAGTTTTGATGGATCGTCGTACTATGTAGATGTAGACGTGTAGTCATCAGAGTTTTTATGGATCGTCGTACTATGGACGTGTAGTCATCAGAGTTTTGATGGATCGTCGTACTATCTAGATGTAGACGTGTTGTCATCAGAGTTTTGATAGATCGTCGTACTATGGACGTGTAGTCGTCAGAGTTTTGATGGATCGTCGTACTATGTAGATGTAGACGTGTAGTCATCAGAGTTTTGATGGATCGTCGTACTATGTAGATGTAGACGTGTAGTCATCAGAGTTTTAATGGATCGTCGTACTATGTAGATGTAGACGGGTAGTCATCAGAGTTTTGATGGATCGTCGCACTATGTAGATGTAGACGTGTAGTCATCAGAGTTTTGATGGATCGTCGTACTATGGACGTGTAGTCATCAGAGTTTTGATGGATCGTCGTACTATCTAGATGTAGACGTGTATTCATCAGAGTTTTGATAGATCGTCGTACTATGGACGTGTAGTCGTCAGAGTTTTGATGGATCGTCGTACTATGTAGATGTAGACGTGTAGTCATCAAAATTTTGATAGATCGTCGTACTATGTAGATGTAGACGTGTAGTCATCAGAGTTTTGATGGATCGTCGTACTATGTAGATGTAGACGTGTAGTCATCAGAGTTTTGATGGATCGTCGTACTATGCAAATGTAGACGTGTAGTCATGAGAGTTTTGATAGATCGTCGTACTATGTAGATGTAGACGTGTAGTCAGCATAGTTTTGATGGATCGTCGTACTTTGTAGATGTAGACGTGTAGTCATCAGAGTTTTGATAGATCGTCGTACTATGGACGTGTAGTCATCAGAGTTTTGATGGATCGTCGTACTATGTAGATATAGACGTGTAATCAGCAGAGTTTTGATGGATCGTCGTACTATGTAGATGTAGACGTGTAGTCATCAGAGTTTTGATGAATCGTCGTACTAAGGACGTGTAGTCATCAGAGTTTTGATGGATCGTCGTACTATGTAGATGTAGACGTGTAGTCAGCAGAGTTTTGATAGATCGTCGTACTATGTAGATGTAGACGTGTAGTCATCAGAGTTTTGATGGATCGTCAGACTATGGACGTGTAGTCATCAGAGTTTTGATGGATCGTCGTACTATGTAGATGTAGACGTGTAGTCATCAGAGTTTTGATGGATCGTCGTACTATGGACGTGTAGTCATCAGAGTTTTGATGGATCGTCGTACTATCTAGATGTAGACGTGTTGTCATCAGAGTTTTGATAGATCGTCGTACTATGGACGTGTAGTCGTCAGAGTTTTGATGGATCGTCGTACTATGTAGATGTAGACGTGTAGTCATCAGAGTTTTGATGGATCGTCGTACTATGTAGATGTAGACGTGTAGTCATCAGAGTTTTAATGGATCGTCGTACTATGTAGATGTAGACGGGTAGTCATCAGAGTTTTGATGGATCGTCGCACTCTGTAGATGTAGACGTGTAGTCATCAGAGTTTTGATGGATCGTCGTACTATGGACGTGTAGTCATCAGAGTTTTGATGGATCGTCGTACTATCTAGATGTAGACGTGTATTCATCAGAGTTTTGATAGATCGTCGTACTATGGACGTGTAGTCGTCAGAGTTTTGATGGATCGTCGTACTATGTAGATGTAGACGTGTAGTCAGCAGAGTTTTGATGGATCGTCGTACTATGTAGATGTAAACGTGTAATCATCAGAGTTTTGATGGATCGTCGTACTATGTAGATGTAGACGTGTAGTCAGCAGAGTTTTGATGGATCGTCGTACTATGTAGATGTAGACGTGTAGTCAACATAGTTTTGATGGATCGTCGTACTATGTAGATGTAGACGTGTAGTCATCAGAGTTTTGATGGATCGTCGTACTATGTAGATGTAGACGTGTAGTCAGCAGAGTTTTGATGGATCGTCGTACTATGTAGATGCAGACGTGTAGTCATCAGAGTTTTCATGGATCGTCGGACTATGGACGTGTAGTCATCAGAGTTTTGATGGATCGTCGTACTATGTAGATGAAGATGTGTAGTCATCAGAGTTTTGACGGATCGTCGTACTATGGACGTGTAGTCATCAGAGTTTTGATGGATCGTCGTACTATCTAGATGTAGACGTGTAGTCGTCAGAGTTTTGATGGATCGTCGTACTATGTAGATGTAGACGTGTAGTCATCATAGTTTTGATGGATCGTCGTACTGTGTAGATGTAGACGTGTAGTCAGCAGAGTTTTGATGGATCGTGGTACTATGTAGATGTAGACGTGTAGTCATCAGAGTTTTGATGGATCGTCGTACTATGTAGATGTAGACATGAAGTCATCAGAGTTTTGATGGATCGTCGGAATATGGACGTGTAGTCATCAGAGTTTTGATGGATCGTCGTACTATGTAGATGTAGACGTGAAGTCATCAGAGTTTTGAAGGATCGTCGGACTATGGACGTGTAGTCATCAGAGTTTTGATGGATCGTCGCACTATGTAAATGTAGACGAGTAGTCATCAGAGTTTTGATGGATCGTCGTACTATGGACGTGTAGTCATCAGAGTTTTGATGGATCGTCGTACTATGTAGATGTAGACGGGTAGTCATCAGAGTTTTGATGGATCGTCGTACTATGTAGATGTAGACGTGTAGTCATCAGAGTTTTGATAGATCGTCGTACTATGTAGATGGAGACGTGTAGTCATCAGAGTTTTGATGGATCGTCGTACTATGGACGTGTAGTCGTCAGAGTTTTGATGGATCGTCGTATTATGTAGATGTAGACGTGTAATCATCAGAGTTTTGATGGATCGTCGTACTATGTAGATGTAGACGTGTAGTCAGCAGAGTTTTGATGGATCGTTGTACTATGTAGATGTAGACGTGTAGTCAACAGAGTTTTGATGGATCGTCGTACTATGTAGATGTAGACGTGTAGTCAGCAGAATTTTGATGGATCGTCGTACTATGTAGATGTAGACGTGTATTCATCAGAGTTTTGATGGATCGTCGTACTAAGGACGTGTAGTCATCAGAGTTTTGATGGATCGTCGTACTATGTAGATGTAGACGTGTAGTCAGCAGAGTTTTGATAGATCGTCGTACTATATAGATGCAGACGTGTAGTCATCAGAGTTTTGATGGATCGTCGGACTATGGACGTGTAGTCATCAGAGTTTTGATGGATCGTCGTACTATGTAGATGTAGACGTGTAGTCATCAGAGGTTTGATGGATCGTCGTACTATGGACGTGTAGTCATCAGAGTTTTGATGGATCGTCGTACTATCTAGATGTAGACGTGTATTCATCAGAGTTTTGATAAATCGTCGTACTATGGACGTGTAGTCGTCAGAGTTTTGATGGATCGTCGTACTATGTAGATGTAGACGTGTAGTCAGCAGAGTTTTGATGGATCGTCGTACTATGTAGATGTAGACGTGTAATCATCAGAGTTTTGATGGATCGTCGTACTATGTAGATGTAGACGTGTAGTCAGCAGAGTTTTGATGGATCGTCGTACTATGTAGATGTAGACGTGTAGTCAACATAGTTTTGATGGATCGTCGTACTATGTAGATGTAGACGTGTAGTCATCAGAGTTTTGATGGATCGTCGTACTATGTAGATGTAGACGTGTAGTCAGCAGAGTTTTGATAGATCGTCGTACTATGTAGATGCAGACGTGTAGTCATCAGAGTTTTCATGGATCGTCGGACTATGGACGTGTAGTCATCAGAATTTTGATGGATCGTCGTACTATGTAGATGTAGATGTGTAGTCATCAGAGTTTTGACGGATCGTCGTACTATGGACGTGTAGTCATCAGAGTTTTGATGGATCGTCGTACTATCTAGATGTAGACGTGTAGTCGTCAGAGTTTTGATGGATCGTCGTACTATGTAGATGTAGACGTGTAGTCATCATAGTTTTGATGGATCGTCGTACTGTGTAGATGTAGACGTGTAGTCAGCAGAGTTTTGATGGATCGTGGTACTATGTAGATGTAGATGTGTAGTCATCAGAGTTTTGATGGATCGTCGTACTATGTAGATGTAGACGTGTAGTCATCAGAGTTTTATGGATCGTCGTACTATGGACGTGTAGTCATCAGAGTTTTGATGGATCGTCGTACTATCTAGATGTAGACGTGTTGTCATCAGAGTTTTGATAGATCGTCGTACTATGGACGTGTAGTCGTCAGAGTTTTGATGGATCGTCGTACTATGTAGATGTAGACGTGTAGTCATCAGAGTTTTGATGGATCGTCGTATTATGTAGATGTAGACGTGTAGTCAGCAGAGTTTTGATGGATCGTCGTACTATGTAGATGTAGACGTGTAGTCATCAGAGTTTTGATGGATCGTCGTACTATGTAGATGTAGACGTGAAGTCATCAGAGTTTTGATGGATCGTCGGATTATGGACGTGTAGTCATCAGAGTTTTGATGGATCGTCGCCCTATGTAGATGTAGACGTGTAGTCATCAGAGTTTTGATGGATCGTCGTACTATGGACGAGTAGTCCTCAGAGATTTGATGGATCGTCGTACTATGTAGATGTAGACGTGTAGTCATCAGAGTTTTGATGGATCGTCGTACTATGTAGATAGAGACGTCTAGACATCAGAGTTTTGATGGATCGTCGTACTATGGACGTGTAGTCATCAGAGTTTTGATGGATCGTCGTACTATCTAGATGTAGACGTGTATTCATCAGAGTTTTGATAGATCGTCGTACTATGGACGTGTAGTCGTCAGAGTTTTGATGGATCGTCGTACTATGTAGATGTAGACGTGTAATCATCAGAGTTTTGATGGATCGTCGTACTATGTAGATGTAGACGTGTAGTCATCAGAGTTTTGATGGATCGTCGTACTATGTAGATGTAGACGTGTAGTCAGCAGAGTTTTTGATAGATCGTCGTACTATGTAGATGCAGACGTGTAGTCATCAGAGTTTTCATGGATCGTCGGACTATGGACGTGTATTCATCAGAGTTTTGATGGATCGTCGCACTATGTAGATGTAGACGTGTAGTCATCAGAGTTTTGATGGATCGTCGTACTATGGACGTGTAGTCATCAGAGTTTTGATAGATCGTCGTACTATGTAGATGTAGACGTGTAGTCATCAGAGTTTTGATGGATCGTCGTACTATGTAGATGTAGACGGGTAGTCATCAGAGTTTTGATGGATCGTCGTACTATGTAGATAGAGACGTCTAGTCATCAGAGTTTTGATGGATCGTCGTACTATGGACGCGTAGTCATCAGAGTTTTGATGGATCGTCGTACTATCTAGATGTAGACGTGTATTCATCAGAGTTTTGATAGATCGTCGTACTATGGACGTGTAGTCGTCAGAGTTTTGATGGATCGTCGTACTATGTAGATGTAGACGTGTAGTCATCAGAGTTTTGATGGATCGTCGTACTATGTAGATGTAGACGTGAAGTCATCAGAGTTTTGATGGATCGTCGCCCTATGTAGATGTAGACGTGTAGTCATCAGAGTTTTGATGGATCGTCGCCATATGTAGATGTAGACGTGTAGTCATCAGAGTTTTGATGGATCGTCGTACTATGGACGTGTAGTCCTCAGAGATTTGACGGATCGTCGTACTATGTAGATGTAGACGTGTAGTCATCAGAGTTTTGATGGATCGTCGTACTATGTAGATGTAGACGGGTAGTCATCAGAGTTTTGATGGATCGTCGTACTATGTAGATAGAGACGTCTAGACATCAGAGTTTTGATGGATCGTCGTACTATGGACGTGTAGTCATCAGAGTTTTGATGGATCGTCGTACTATCTAGATGTAGACGTGTATTCATCAGAGTTTTGATAGATCGTCGTACTATGGACGTGTAGTCGTCAGAGTTTTGATGGATCGTCGTACTATGTAGATGTAGAGGTGTAATCATCAGAGTTGTGATGGATCGTCGTACTATGTAGATGTAGACGTGTAGTCAGCAGAGTTTTGATGGATCGTCGTACTATGTAGATGTAGACGTGTAGTCAACATAGTTTTGATGGATCGTCGTACTATGTAGATGTAGACGTGTAGTCATCAGAGTTTTGATGGATCGTCCTACTATGTAGATGTAGACGTGTAGTCAGCAGAGTTTTGATAGATCGTCGTACTATGTAGATGCAGACGTGTAGTCATCAGAGTTTTCATGGATCGTCGGACTATGGACGTGTAGTCATCAGAGTTTTGATGGATCGTCGCACTATGTTGATGTAGACGTGTAGTCATCAGAGTTTTGATGGATCGTCGTACTATGGACGTGTAGTCATCAGAGTTTTGATAGATCGTCGTACTATGTAGATGTAGACGTGTAGTCATCAGAGTTTTGATGGATCGTCGTACTATGTAGATGTAGACGGGTAGTCATCAGAGTTTTGATGGATCGTCGTACTATGTAGATAGAGACGTCTAGTCATCAGAGTTTTGATGGATCGTCGTACTATGGACGCGTAGTCATCAGAGTTTTGATGGATCGTCGTACTATCTAGATGTAGACGTGTATTCATCAGAGTTTTGATAGATCGTCGTACTATGGACGTGTAGTCGTCAGAGTTTTGATAGATCGTCGTACTATTTAGATGTAGACGTGTAGTCAGCAGAGTTTTGATGGATCGTCGTACTATGTAGATGTAGACGTTTAGTCAGCAGAGTTTTGATGGATCGTCGTACTATGTAGATGTAGACGTGTAGTCATCAGAGTTTTGATGGATCGTCGTACTAAGGACGTGTAGTCATCAGAGTTTTGATGGATAGTCGTACTATGTAGATGAAGACGTGTAGTCAGCAGAGTTTTGATAGATCGTCGTACTATGTAGATGTAGACGTGTAGTCATCAGAGTTTTGATTGATCGTCGGACTATGGACGTGTAGTCATCAGAGTTTTGATGGATCGTCGTACTATGTAGATGTAGACGTGTAGTCATCAGAGTTTTGATGGATCGTCGTACTATGGACGTGTAGACGTGTTGTCATCAGAGTTTTGATAGATCGTCGTACTATGGACGTGTAGTCGTCAGAGTTTTGATGGATCGTCGTACTATGTAGATGTAGACGTGTAGTCAGCAGAGTTTTGATGGATCGTCGTACTATGTAGATGTAGAGGTGTAATCATCAGAGTTGTGATGGATCGTCGTACTATGTAGATGTAGACGTGTAGTCAGCAGAGTTTTGATGGATCGTCGTACTATGTAGATGTAGACGTGTAGTCAACATAGTTTTGATGGATCGTCGTACTATGTAGATGTAGACGTGTAGTCATCAGAGTTTTGATGGATCGTCGTACTATGTAGATGTAGACGTGTAGTCAGCAGAGTTTTGATAGATCGTCGTACTATGTAGATGCAGACGTGTAGTCATCAGAGTTTTCATGGATCGTCGGACTATGGACGTGTAGTCATCAGAGTTTTGATGGATCGTCGCACTATGTTGATGTAGACGTGTAGTCATCAGAGTTTTGATGGATCGTCGTACTATGGACGTGTAGTCATCAGAGTTTTGATAGATCGTCGTACTATGTAGATGTAGACGTGTAGTCATCAGAGTTTTGATGGATCGTCGTACTATGTAGATGTAGACGGGTAGTCATCAGAGTTTTGATGGATCGTCGTACTATGTAGATAGAGACGTCTAGTCATCAGAGTTTTGATGGATCGTCGTACTATGGACGCGTAGTCATCAGAGTTTTGATGGATCGTCGTACTATCTAGATGTAGACGTGTATTCATCAGAGTTTTGATAGATCGTCGTACTATGGACGTGTAGTCGTCAGAGTTTTGATAGATCGTCGTACTATGTAGATGTAGACGTGTAGTCAGCAGAGTTTTGATGGATCGTCGTACTATGTAGATGTAGACGTTTAGTCAGCAGAGTTTTGATGGATCGTCGTACTATGTAGATGTAGACGTGTAGTCATCAGAGTTTTGATGGATCGTCGTACTAAGGACGTGTAGTCATCAGAGTTTTGATGGATAGTCGTACTATGTAGATGTAGACGTGTAGTCAGCAGAGTTTTGATAGATCGTCGTACTATGTAGATGTAGACGTGTAGTCATCAGAGTTTTGATTGATCGTCGGACTATGGACGTGTAGTCATCAGAGTTTTGATGGATCGTCGTACTATGTAGATGTAGACGTGTAGTCATCAGAGTTTTGATGGATCGTCGTACTATGGACGTGTAGTCATCAGAGTTTTGATGGATCGTCGTACTATCTAGATGTAGACGTGTTGTCATCAGAGTTTTGATAGATCGTCGTACTATGGACGTGTAGTCGTCAGAGTTTTGATGGATCGTCGTACTATGTAGATGTAGACGTGTAGTCAGCAGAGTTTTGATGGATCGTCGTACTATGTAGATGTAGACGTGTAGTCATCAGAGTTTTGATGGATCGTCGTACTATGGACGTGTAGTCATCAGAGTTTTGATGGATCGTCGTACTATCTAGATGTAGACGTGTTGTCATCAGAGTTTTGATAGATCGTCGTACTATGGACGTGTAGTCATCAGAGTTTTGATGGATCGTCGTACTATGGACGTGTAGTCATCAGAGTTTTGATGGATCGTCGTACTATCTAGATGTAGACGTGTTGTCATCAGAGTTTTGATAGATCGTCGTACTATGGACGTGTAGTCATCAGAGTTTTGATGGATCGTCGCCCTATGTAGATGTAGACGTGTAGTCATCAGAGTTTTGATGGATCGTCGTACTATGGACGAGTAGTCCTCAGAGATTTGATGGATCGTCGTACTATGTAGATGTAGACGTGTAGTCATCAGAGTTTTGATAGATCGTCGTACTATGTAGATGGAGACGTGTAGTCATCAGAGTTTTGATGGATCGTCGTACTATGGACGTGTAGTCGTCAGAGTTTTGATGGATCGTCGTATTATGTAGATGTAGACGTGTAATCATCAGAGTTTTGATGGATCGTCGTACTATGTAGATGTAGACGTGTAGTCAGCAGAGTTTTGATGGATCGTTGTACTATGTAGATGTAGACGTGTAGTCAACAGAGTTTTGATGGATCGTCGTACTATGTAGATGTAGACGGGTAGTCATCAGAGTTTTGATGGATCGTCGTACTATGTAGATGTAGACGTGTAGTCATCAGAGTTTTGATAGATCGTCGTACTATGTAGATGGAGACGTGTAGTCATCAGAGTTTTGATGGATCGTCGTACTATGGACGTGTAGTCGTCAGAGTTTTGATGGATCGTCGTATTATGTAGATGTAGACGTGTAATCATCAGAGTTTTGATGGATCGTCGTACTATGTAGATGTAGACGTGTAGTCAGCAGAGTTTTGATGGATCGTTGTACTATGTAGATGTAGACGTGTAGTCAACAGAGTTTTGATGGATCGTCGTACTATGTAGATGTAGACGTGTAGTCAGCAGAATTTTGATGGATCGTCGTACTATGTAGATGTAGACGTGTATTCATCAGAGTTTTGATGGATCGTCGTACTAAGGACGTGTAGTCATCAGAGTTTTGATGGATCGTCGTACTATGTAGATGTAGACGTGTAGTCAGCAGAGTTTTGATAGATCGTCGTACTATATAGATGCAGACGTGTAGTCATCAGAGTTTTGATGGATCGTCGGACTATGGACGTGTAGTCATCAGAGTTTTGATGGATCGTCGTACTATGTAGATGTAGACGTGTAGTCATCAGAGGTTTGATGGATCGTCGTACTATGGACGTGTAGTCATCAGAGTTTTGATGGATCGTCGTACTATCTAGATGTAGACGTGTATTCATCAGAGTTTTGATAAATCGTCGTACTATGGACGTGTAGTCGTCAGAGTTTTGATGGATCGTCGTACTATGTAGATGTAGACGTGTAGTCAGCAGAGTTTTGATGGATCGTCGTACTATGTAGATGTAGACGTGTAATCATCAGAGTTTTGATGGATCGTCGTACTATGTAGATGTAGACGTGTAGTCAGCAGAGTTTTGATGGATCGTCGTACTATGTAGATGTAGACGTGTAGTCAACATAGTTTTGATGGATCGTCGTACTATGTAGATGTAGACGTGTAGTCATCAGAGTTTTGATGGATCGTCGTACTATGTAGATGTAGACGTGTAGTCAGCAGAGTTTTCATAGATCGTCGTACTATGTAGATGCAGACGTGTAGTCATCAGAGTTTTCATGGATCGTCGGACTATGGACGTGTAGTCATCAGAATTTTGATGGATCGTCGTACTATGTAGATGTAGATGTGTAGTCATCAGAGTTTTGACGGATCGTCGTACTATGGACGTGTAGTCATCAGAGTTTTGATGGATCGTCGTACTATCTAGATGTAGACGTGTAGTCGTCAGAGTTTTGATGGATCGTCGTACTATGTAGATGTAGACGTGTAGTCATCATAGTTTTGATGGATCGTCGTACTGTGTAGATGTAGACGTGTAGTCAGCAGAGTTTTGATGGATCGTGGTACTATGTAGATGTAGATGTGTAGTCATCAGAGTTTTGATGGATCGTCGTACTATGTAGATGTAGACGTGTAGTCATCAGAGTTTTATGGATCGTCGTACTATGGACGTGTAGTCATCAGAGTTTTGATGGATCGTCGTACTATCTAGATGTAGACGTGTTGTCATCAGAGTTTTGATAGATCGTCGTACTATGGACGTGTAGTCGTCAGAGTTTTGATGGATCGTCGTACTATGTAGATGTAGACGTGTAGTCATCAGAGTTTTGATGGATCGTCGTACTATGTAGATGTAGACGTGTAGTCAGCAGAGTTTTGATGGATCGTCGTACTATGTAGATGTAGACGTGAAGTCATCAGAGTTTTGATGGATCGTCGGATTATGGACGTGTAGTCATCAGAGTTTTGATGGATCGTCGCCCTATGTAGATGTAGACGTGTAGTCATCAGAGTTTTGATGGATCGTCGTACTATGGACGAGTAGTCCTCAGAGATTTGATGGATCGTCGTACTATGTAGATGTAGACGTGTAGTCATCAGAGTTTTGATGGATCGTCGTACTATGTAGATGTAGACGGGTAGTCATCAGAGTTTTGATGGATCGTCGTACTATGTAGATAGAGACGTCTAGACATCAGAGTTTTGATGGATCGTCGTACTATGGACGTGTAGTCATCAGATTTTTATGGATCGTCGTACTATCTAGATGTAGACGTGTATTCATCAGAGTTTTGATAGATCGTCGTACTATGGACGTGTAGTCGTCAGAGTTTTGATGGATCGTCGTACTATGTAGATGTAGACGTGTAATCATCAGAGTTTTGATGGATCGTCGTACTATGTAGATGTAGACGTGTAGTCATCAGAGTTTTGATGGATCGTCGTACTATGTAGATGTAGACGTGTAGTCAGCAGAGTTTTTGATAGATCGTCGTACTATGTAGATGCAGACGTGTAGTCATCAGAGTTTTCATGGATCGTCGGACTATGGACGTGTATTCATCAGAGTTTTGATGGATCGTCGCACTATGTAGATGTAGACGTGTAGTCATCAGAGTTTTGATGGATCGTCGTACTATGGACGTGTATTCATCAGAGTTTTGATAGATCGTCGTACTATGTAGATGTAGACGTGTAGTCATCAGAGTTTTGATGGATCGTCGTACTATGTAGATGTAGACGGGTAGTCATCAGAGTTTTGATGGATCGTCGTACTATGTAGATAGAGACGTCTAGTCATCAGAGTTTTGATGGATCGTCGTACTATGGACGCGTAGTCATCAGAGTTTTGATGGATCGTCGTACTATCTAGATGTAGACGTGTATTCATCAGAGTTTTGATAGATCGTCGTACTATGGACGTGTAGTCGTCAGAGTTTTGATGGATCGTCGTACTATGTAGATGTAGACGTGTAGTCATCAGAGTTTTGATGGATCGTCGTACTATGTAGATGTAGACGTGTAGTCAGCAGAGTTTTGATGGATCGTCGTACTATGTAGATGTAGACGTGTAGTCATCAGAGTTTTTATGGATCGTCGTACTATGTAGATGTAGACGTGAAGTCATCAGAGTTTTGATGGATCGTCGGATTATGGACGTGTAGTCATCAGAGTTTTGATGGATCGTCGCCCTATGTAGATGTAGACGTGTAGTCATCAGAGTTTTGATGGATCGTCGTACTATGGACGTGTAGTCCTCAGAGATTTGACGGATCGTCGTACTATGTAGATGTAGACGTGTAGTCATCAGAGTTTTGATGGATCGTCGTACTATGTAGATGTAGACGGGTAGTCATCAGAGTTTTGATGGATCGTCGTACTATGTAGATAGAGACGTCTAGACATCAGAGTTTTGATGGATCGTCGTACTATGGACGTGTAGTCATCAGAGTTTTGATGGATCGTCGTACTATCTAGATGTAGACGTGTATTCATCAGAGTTTTGATAGATCGTCGTACTATGGACGTGTAGTCGTCAGAGTTTTGATGGATCGTCGTACTATGTAGATGTAGAGGTGTAATCATCAGAGTTGTGATGGATCGTCGTACTATGTAGATGTAGACGTGTAGTCAGCAGAGTTTTGATGGATCGTCGTACTATGTAGATGTAGACGTGTAGTCAACATAGTTTTGATGGATCGTCGTACTATGTAGATGTAGACGTGTAGTCATCAGAGTTTTGATGGATCGTCCTACTATGTAGATGTAGACGTGTAGTCAGCAGAGTTTTGATAGATCGTCGTACTATGTAGATGCAGACGTGTAGTCATCAGAGTTTTCATGGATCGTCGGACTATGGACGTGTAGTCATCAGAGTTTTGATGGATCGTCGTACTATGTAGATGTAGACGGGTAGTCATCAGAGTTTTGATGGATCGTCGTACTATGGACGCGTAGTCATCAGAGTTTTGATGGATCGTCGTACTATCTAGATGTAGACGTGTATTCATCAGAGTTTTGATAGATCGTCGTACTATGGACGTGTAGTCGTCAGAGTTTTGATAGATCGTCGTACTATG
This sequence comes from Bathymodiolus brooksi, assembly GCA_963680875.1. NCBI lineage: Eukaryota > Metazoa > Mollusca > Bivalvia > Mytilida > Modiolidae > Bathymodiolus > Bathymodiolus brooksi. The sequence continues at coordinate 120,143,816 of OY804583.1, read as the reverse complement.
TAGATGTAGACGTGTAGTCAGCAGAGTTTTGATGGATCGTCGTACTATGTAGATGTAGACGTTTAGTCAGCAGAGTTTTGATGGATCGTCGTACTATGTAGATGTAGACGTGTAGTCATCAGAGTTTTGATGGATCGTCGTACTAAGGACGTGTAGTCATCAGAGTTTTGATGGATAGTCGTACTATGTAGATGTAGACGTGTAGTCAGCAGAGTTTTGATAGATCGTCGTACTATGTAGATGTAGACGTGTAGTCATCAGAGTTTTGATTGATCGTCGGACTATGGACGTGTAGTCATCAGAGTTTTGATGGATCGTCGTACTATGTAGATGTAGACGTGTAGTCATCAGAGTTTTGATGGATCGTCGTACTATGGACGTGTAGTCATCAGAGTTTTGATGGATCGTCGTACTATCTAGATGTAGACGTGTTGTCATCAGAGTTTTGATAGATCGTCGTACTATGGACGTGTAGTCGTCAGAGTTTTGATGGATCGTCGTACTATGTAGATGTAGACGTGTAGTCAGCAGAGTTTTGATGGATCGTCGTACTATGTAGATGTAGAGGTGTAATCATCAGAGTTGTGATGGATCGTCGTACTATGTAGATGTAGACGTGTAGTCAGCAGAGTTTTGATGGATCGTCGTACTATGTAGATGTAGACGTGTAGTCAACATAGTTTTGATGGATCGTCGTACTATGTAGATGTAGACGTGTAGTCATCAGAGTTTTGATGGATCGTCGTACTATGTAGATGTAGACGTGTAGTCAGCAGAGTTTTGATAGATCGTCGTACTATGTAGATGCAGACGTGTAGTCATCAGAGTTTTCATGGATCGTCGGACTATGGACGTGTAGTCATCAGAATTTTGATGGATCGTCGTACTATGTAGATGTAGATGTGTAGTCATCAGAGTTTTGACGGATCGTCGTACTATGGACGTGTAGTCATCAGAGTTTTGATGGATCGTCGTACTATCTAGATGTAGACGTGTAGTCGTCAGAGTTTTGATGGATCGTCGTACTATGTAGATGTAGACGTGTAGTCATCATAGTTTTGATGGATCGTCGTACTGTGTAGATGTAGACGTGTAGTCAGCAGAGTTTTGATGGATCGTGGTACTATGTAGATGTAGATGTGTAGTCATCAGAGTTTTGATGGATCGTCGTACTATGTAGATGTAGACGTGTAGTCATCAGAGTTTTATGGATCGTCGTACTATGGACGTGTAGTCATCAGAGTTTTGATGGATCGTCGTACTATCTAGATGTAGACGTGTTGTCATCAGAGTTTTGATAGATCGTCGTACTATGGACGTGTAGTCGTCAGAGTTTTGATGGATCGTCGTACTATGTAGATGTAGACGTGTAGTCATCAGAGATTTGATGGATCGTCGTACTATGTAGATGTAGACGTGTAGTCAGCAGAGTTTTGATGGATCGTCGTACTATGTAGATGTAGACGTGTAGTCATCAGAGTTTTGATGGATCGTCGTACTATGTAGATGTAGACGTGAAGTCATCAGAGTTTTGATGGATCGTCGGATTATGGACGTGTAGTCATCAGAGTTTTGATGGATCGTCGCCCTATGTAGATGTAGACGTGTAGTCATCAGAGTTTTGATGGATCGTCGTACTATGGACGAGTAGTCCTCAGAGATTTGATGGATCGTCGTACTATGTAGATGTAGACGTGTAGTCATCAGAGTTTTGATGGATCGTCGTACTATGTAGATGTAGACGGGTAGTCATCAGAGTTTTGATGGATCGTCGTACTATGTAGATAGAGACGTCTAGACATCAGAGTTTTGATGGATCGTCGTACTATGGACGTGTAGTCATCAGATTTTTATGGATCGTCGTACTATCTAGATGTAGACGTGTATTCATCAGAGTTTTGATAGATCGTCGTACTATGGACGTGTAGTCGTCAGAGTTTTGATGGATCGTCGTACTATGTAGATGTAGACGTGTAATCATCAGAGTTTTGATGGATCGTCGTACTATGTAGATGTAGACGTGTAGTCATCAGAGTTTTGATGGATCGTCGTACTATGTAGATGTAGACGTGTAGTCAGCAGAGTTTTTGATAGATCGTCGTACTATGTAGATGCAGACGTGTAGTCATCAGAGTTTTCATGGATCGTCGGACTATGGACGTGTATTCATCAGAGTTTTGATGGATCGTCGCACTATGTAGATGTAGACGTGTAGTCATCAGAGTTTTGATGGATCGTCGTACTATGGACGTGTAGTCATCAGAGTTTTGATAGATCGTCGTACTATGTAGATGTAGACGTGTAGTCATCAGAGTTTTGATGGATCGTCGTACTATGTAGATGTAGACGGGTAGTCATCAGAGTTTTGATGGATCGTCGTACTATGTAGATAGAGACGTCTAGTCATCAGAGTTTTGATGGATCGTCGTACTATGGACGCGTAGTCATCAGAGTTTTGATGGATCGTCGTACTATCTAGATGTAGACGTGTATTCATCAGAGTTTTGATAGATCGTCGTACTATGGACGTGTAGTCGTCAGAGTTTTGATGGATCGTCGTACTATGTAGATGTAGACGTGTAGTCATCAGAGTTTTGATGGATCGTCGTACTATGTAGATGTAGACGTGTAGTCAGCAGAGTTTTGATGGATCGTCGTACTATGTAGATGTAGACGTGTAGTCATCAGAGTTTTTATGGATCGTCGTACTATGTAGATGTAGACGTGAAGTCATCAGAGTTTTGATGGATCGTCGGATTATGGACGTGTAGTCATCAGAGTTTTGATGGATCGTCGCCCTATGTAGATGTAGACGTGTAGTCATCAGAGTTTTGATGGATCGTCGTACTATGGACGTGTAGTCCTCAGAGATTTGACGGATCGTCGTACTATGTAGATGTAGACGTGTAGTCATCAGAGTTTTGATGGATCGTCGTACTATGTAGATGTAGACGGGTAGTCATCAGAGTTTTGATGGATCGTCGTACTATGTAGATAGAGACGTCTAGACATCAGAGTTTTGATGGATCGTCGTACTATGGACGTGTAGTCATCAGAGTTTTGATGGATCGTCGTACTATCTAGATGTAGACGTGTATTCATCAGAGTTTTGATAGATCGTCGTACTATGGACGTGTAGTCGTCAGAGTTTTGATGGATCGTCGTACTATGTAGATGTAGAGGTGTAATCATCAGAGTTGTGATGGATCGTCGTACTATGTAGATGTAGACGTGTAGTCAGCAGAGTTTTGATGGATCGTCGTACTATGTAGATGTAGACGTGTAGTCAACATAGTTTTGATGGATCGTCGTACTATGTAGATGTAGACGTGTAGTCATCAGAGTTTTGATGGATCGTCCTACTATGTAGATGTAGACGTGTAGTCAGCAGAGTTTTGATAGATCGTCGTACTATGTAGATGCAGACGTGTAGTCATCAGAGTTTTCATGGATCGTCGGACTATGGACGTGTAGTCATCAGAGTTTTGATGGATCGTCGTACTATGTAGATGTAGATGTGTAGTCATCAGAGTTTTGACGGATCGTCGTACTATGGACGTGTAGTCATCAGAGTTTTGATGGATCGTCGTACTATCTAGATGTAGACGTGTAGTCGTCAGAGTTTTGATGGATCGTCGTACTATGTAGATGTAGACGTGTAGTCATCATAGTTTTGATGGATCGTCGTACTGTGTAGATGTAGACGTGTAGTCAGCAGAGTTTTGATGGATCGTGGTACTATGTAGATGTAGATGTGTAGTCATCAGAGTTTTGATGGATCGTCGTACTATGTAGATGTAGACGTGTAGTCATCAGAGTTTTATGGATCGTCGTACTATGGACGTGTAGTCATCAGAGTTTTGATGGATCGTCGTACTATCTAGATGTAGACGTGTTGTCATCAGAGTTTTGATAGATCGTCGTACTATGGACGTGTAGTCGTCAGAGTTTTGATGGATCGTCGTACTATGTAGATGTAGACGTGTAGTCATCAGAGATTTGATGGATCGTCGTACTATGTAGATGTAGACGTGTAGTCAGCAGAGTTTTGATGGATCGTCGTACTATGTAGATGTAGACGTGTAGTCATCAGAGTTTTGATGGATCGTCGTACTATGTAGATGTAGACGTGAAGTCATCAGAGTTTTGATGGATCGTCGGATTATGGACGTGTAGTCATCAGAGTTTTGATGGATCGTCGCCCTATGTAGATGTAGACGTGTAGTCATCAGAGTTTTGATGGATCGTCGTACTATGGACGAGTAGTCCTCAGAGATTTGATGGATCGTCGTACTATGTAGATGTAGACGTGTAGTCATCAGAGTTTTGATGGATCGTCGTACTATGTAGATGTAGACGGGTAGTCATCAGAGTTTTGATGGATCGTCGTACTATGTAGATAGAGACGTCTAGACATCAGAGTTTTGATGGATCGTCGTACTATGGACGTGTAGTCATCAGATTTTTATGGATCGTCGTACTATCTAGATGTAGACGTGTATTCATCAGAGTTTTGATAGATCGTCGTACTATGGACGTGTAGTCGTCAGAGTTTTGATGGATCGTCGTACTATGTAGATGTAGACGTGTAATCATCAGAGTTTTGATGGATCGTCGTACTATGTAGATGTAGACGTGTAGTCATCAGAGTTTTGATGGATCGTCGTACTATGTAGATGTAGACGTGTAGTCAGCAGAGTTTTTGATAGATCGTCGTACTATGTAGATGCAGACGTGTAGTCATCAGAGTTTTCATGGATCGTCGGACTATGGACGTGTATTCATCAGAGTTTTGATGGATCGTCGCACTATGTAGATGTAGACGTGTAGTCATCAGAGTTTTGATGGATCGTCGTACTATGGACGTGTAGTCATCAGAGTTTTGATAGATCGTCGTACTATGTAGATGTAGACGTGTAGTCATCAGAGTTTTGATGGATCGTCGTACTATGTAGATGTAGACGGGTAGTCATCAGAGTTTTGATGGATCGTCGTACTATGTAGATAGAGACGTCTAGTCATCAGAGTTTTGATGGATCGTCGTACTATGGACGCGTAGTCATCAGAGTTTTGATGGATCGTCGTACTATCTAGATGTAGACGTGTATTCATCAGAGTTTTGATAGATCGTCGTACTATGGACGTGTAGTCGTCAGAGTTTTGATGGATCGTCGTACTATGTAGATGTAGACGTGTAGTCATCAGAGTTTTGATGGATCGTCGTACTATGTAGATGTAGACGTGTAGTCAGCAGAGTTTTGATGGATCGTCGTACTATGTAGATGTAGACGTGTAGTCATCAGAGTTTTTATGGATCGTCGTACTATGTAGATGTAGACGTGAAGTCATCAGAGTTTTGATGGATCGTCGGATTATGGACGTGTAGTCATCAGAGTTTTGATGGATCGTCGCCCTATGTAGATGTAGACGTGTAGTCATCAGAGTTTTGATGGATCGTCGTACTATGGACGTGTAGTCCTCAGAGATTTGACGGATCGTCGTACTATGTAGATGTAGACGTGTAGTCATCAGAGTTTTGATGGATCGTCGTACTATGTAGATGTAGACGGGTAGTCATCAGAGTTTTGATGGATCGTCGTACTATGTAGATAGAGACGTCTAGACATCAGAGTTTTGATGGATCGTCGTACTATGGACGTGTAGTCATCAGAGTTTTGATGGATCGTCGTACTATCTAGATGTAGACGTGTATTCATCAGAGTTTTGATAGATCGTCGTACTATGGACGTGTAGTCGTCAGAGTTTTGATGGATCGTCGTACTATGTAGATGTAGAGGTGTAATCATCAGAGTTGTGATGGATCGTCGTACTATGTAGATGTAGACGTGTAGTCAGCAGAGTTTTGATGGATCGTCGTACTATGTAGATGTAGACGTGTAGTCAACATAGTTTTGATGGATCGTCGTACTATGTAGATGTAGACGTGTAGTCATCAGAGTTTTGATGGATCGTCCTACTATGTAGATGTAGACGTGTAGTCAGCAGAGTTTTGATAGATCGTCGTACTATGTAGATGCAGACGTGTAGTCATCAGAGTTTTCATGGATCGTCGGACTATGGACGTGTAGTCATCAGAGTTTTGATGGATCGTCGTACTATGTAGATGTAGACGGGTAGTCATCAGAGTTTTGATGGATCGTCGTACTATGGACGCGTAGTCATCAGAGTTTTGATGGATCGTCGTACTATCTAGATGTAGACGTGTATTCATCAGAGTTTTGATAGATCGTCGTACTATGGACGTGTAGTCGTCAGAGTTTTGATAGATCGTCGTACTATGTAGATGTAGACGTGTAGTCAGCAGAGTTTTGATGGATCGTCGTACTATGTAGATGTAGACGTTTAGTCAGCAGAGTTTTGATGGATCGTCGTACTATGTAGATGTAGACGTGTAGTCATCAGAGTTTTGATGGATCGTCGTACTAAGGACGTGTAGTCATCAGAGTTTTGATGGATAGTCGTACTATGTAGATGTAGACGTGTAGTCAGCAGAGTTTTGATAGATCGTCGTACTATGTAGATGTAGACGTGTAGTCATCAGAGTTTTGATTGATCGTCGGACTATGGACGTGTAGTCATCAGAGTTTTGATGGATCGTCGTACTATGTAGATGTAGACGTGTAGTCATCAGAGTTTTGATGGATCGTCGTACTATGGACGTGTAGTCATCAGAGTTTTGATGGATCGTCGTACTATCTAGATGTAGACGTGTTGTCATCAGAGTTTTGATAGATCGTCGTACTATGGACGTGTAGTCGTCAGAGTTTTGATGGATCGTCGTACTATGTAGATGTAGACGTGTAGTCAGCAGAGTTTTGATGGATCGTCGTACTATGTAGATGTAGAGGTGTAATCATCAGAGTTGTGATGGATCGTCGTACTATGTAGATGTAGACGTGTAGTCAGCAGAGTTTTGATGGATCGTCGTACTATGTAGATGTAGACGTGTAGTCAACATAGTTTTGATGGATCGTCGTACTATGTAGATGTAGACGTGTAGTCATCAGAGTTTTGATGGATCGTCGTACTATGTAGATGTAGACGTGTAGTCAGCAGAGTTTTGATAGATCGTCGTACTATGTAGATGCAGACGTGTAGTCATCAGAGTTTTCATGGATCGTCGGACTATGGACGTGTAGTCATCAGAATTTTGATGGATCGTCGTACTATGTAGATGTAGATGTGTAGTCATCAGAGTTTTGACGGATCGTCGTACTATGGACGTGTAGTCATCAGAGTTTTGATGGATCGTCGTACTATCTAGATGTAGACGTGTAGTCGTCAGAGTTTTGATGGATCGTCGTACTATGTAGATGTAGACGTGTAGTCATCATAGTTTTGATGGATCGTCGTACTGTGTAGATGTAGACGTGTAGTCAGCAGAGTTTTGATGGATCGTGGTACTATGTAGATGTAGATGTGTAGTCATCAGAGTTTTGATGGATCGTCGTACTATGTAGATGTAGACGTGTAGTCATCAGAGTTTTATGGATCGTCGTACTATGGACGTGTAGTCATCAGAGTTTTGATGGATCGTCGTACTATCTAGATGTAGACGTGTTGTCATCAGAGTTTTGATAGATCGTCGTACTATGGACGTGTAGTCGTCAGAGTTTTGATGGATCGTCGTACTATGTAGATGTAGACGTGTAGTCATCAGAGATTTGATGGATCGTCGTACTATGTAGATGTAGACGTGTAGTCAGCAGAGTTTTGATGGATCGTCGTACTATGTAGATGTAGACGTGTAGTCATCAGAGTTTTGATGGATCGTCGTACTATGTAGATGTAGACGTGAAGTCATCAGAGTTTTGATGGATCGTCGGATTATGGACGTGTAGTCATCAGAGTTTTGATGGATCGTCGCCCTATGTAGATGTAGACGTGTAGTCATCAGAGTTTTGATGGATCGTCGTACTATGGACGAGTAGTCCTCAGAGATTTGATGGATCGTCGTACTATGTAGATGTAGACGTGTAGTCATCAGAGTTTTGATGGATCGTCGTACTATGTAGATGTAGACGGGTAGTCATCAGAGTTTTGATGGATCGTCGTACTATGTAGATAGAGACGTCTAGACATCAGAGTTTTGATGGATCGTCGTACTATGGACGTGTAGTCATCAGATTTTTATGGATCGTCGTACTATCTAGATGTAGACGTGTATTCATCAGAGTTTTGATAGATCGTCGTACTATGGACGTGTAGTCGTCAGAGTTTTGATGGATCGTCGTACTATGTAGATGTAGACGTGTAATCATCAGAGTTTTGATGGATCGTCGTACTATGTAGATGTAGACGTGTAGTCATCAGAGTTTTGATGGATCGTCGTACTATGTAGATGTAGACGTGTAGTCAGCAGAGTTTTTGATAGATCGTCGTACTATGTAGATGCAGACGTGTAGTCATCAGAGTTTTCATGGATCGTCGGACTATGGACGTGTATTCATCAGAGTTTTGATGGATCGTCGCACTATGTAGATGTAGACGTGTAGTCATCAGAGTTTTGATGGATCGTCGTACTATGGACGTGTAGTCATCAGAGTTTTGATAGATCGTCGTACTATGTAGATGTAGACGTGTAGTCATCAGAGTTTTGATGGATCGTCGTACTATGTAGATGTAGACGGGTAGTCATCAGAGTTTTGATGGATCGTCGTACTATGTAGATAGAGACGTCTAGTCATCAGAGTTTTGATGGATCGTCGTACTATGGACGCGTAGTCATCAGAGTTTTGATGGATCGTCGTACTATCTAGATGTAGACGTGTATTCATCAGAGTTTTGATAGATCGTCGTACTATGGACGTGTAGTCGTCAGAGTTTTGATGGATCGTCGTACTATGTAGATGTAGACGTGTAGTCATCAGAGTTTTGATGGATCGTCGTACTATGTAGATGTAGACGTGTAGTCAGCAGAGTTTTGATGGATCGTCGTACTATGTAGATGTAGACGTGTAGTCATCAGAGTTTTTATGGATCGTCGTACTATGTAGATGTAGACGTGAAGTCATCAGAGTTTTGATGGATCGTCGGATTATGGACGTGTAGTCATCAGAGTTTTGATGGATCGTCGCCCTATGTAGATGTAGACGTGTAGTCATCAGAGTTTTGATGGATCGTCGTACTATGGACGTGTAGTCCTCAGAGATTTGACGGATCGTCGTACTATGTAGATGTAGACGTGTAGTCATCAGAGTTTTGATGGATCGTCGTACTATGTAGATGTAGACGGGTAGTCATCAGAGTTTTGATGGATCGTCGTACTATGTAGATAGAGACGTCTAGACATCAGAGTTTTGATGGATCGTCGTACTATGGACGTGTAGTCATCAGAGTTTTGATGGATCGTCGTACTATCTAGATGTAGACGTGTATTCATCAGAGTTTTGATAGATCGTCGTACTATGGACGTGTAGTCGTCAGAGTTTTGATGGATCGTCGTACTATGTAGATGTAGAGGTGTAATCATCAGAGTTGTGATGGATCGTCGTACTATGTAGATGTAGACGTGTAGTCAGCAGAGTTTTGATGGATCGTCGTACTATGTAGATGTAGACGTGTAGTCAACATAGTTTTGATGGATCGTCGTACTATGTAGATGTAGACGTGTAGTCATCAGAGTTTTGATGGATCGTCCTACTATGTAGATGTAGACGTGTAGTCAGCAGAGTTTTGATAGATCGTCGTACTATGTAGATGCAGACGTGTAGTCATCAGAGTTTTCATGGATCGTCGGACTATGGACGTGTAGTCATCAGAGTTTTGATGGATCGTCGTACTATGTAGATGTAGACGGGTAGTCATCAGAGTTTTGATGGATCGTCGTACTATGGACGCGTAGTCATCAGAGTTTTGATGGATCGTCGTACTATCTAGATGTAGACGTGTATTCATCAGAGTTTTGATAGATCGTCGTACTATGGACGTGTAGTCGTCAGAGTTTTGATAGATCGTCGTACTATGTAGATGTAGACGTGTAGTCAGCAGAGTTTTGATGGATCGTCGTACTATGTAGATGTAGACGTTTAGTCAGCAGAGTTTTGATGGATCGTCGTACTATGTAGATGTAGACGTGTAGTCATCAGAGTTTTGATGGATCGTCGTACTAAGGACGTGTAGTCATCAGAGTTTTGATGGATAGTCGTACTATGTAGATGTAGACGTGTAGTCAGCAGAGTTTTGATAGATCGTCGTACTATGTAGATGTAGACGTGTAGTCATCAGAGTTTTGATTGATCGTCGGACTATGGACGTGTAGTCATCAGAGTTTTGATGGATCGTCGTACTATGTAGATGTAGACGTGTAGTCATCAGAGTTTTGATGGATCGTCGTACTATGGACGTGTAGTCATCAGAGTTTTGATGGATCGTCGTACTATCTAGATGTAGACGTGTTGTCATCAGAGTTTTGATAGATCGTCGTACTATGGACGTGTAGTCGTCAGAGTTTTGATGGATCGTCGTACTATGTAGATGTAGACGTGTAGTCAGCAGAGTTTTGATGGATCGTCGTACTATGTAGATGTAGAGGTGTAATCATCAGAGTTGTGATGGATCGTCGTACTATGTAGATGTAGACGTGTAGTCAGCAGAGTTTTGATGGATCGTCGTACTATGTAGATGTAGACGTGTAGTCAACATAGTTTTGATGGATCGTCGTACTATGTAGATGTAGACGTGTAGTCATCAGAGTTTTGATGGATCGTCGTACTATGTAGATGTAGACGTGTAGTCAGCAGAGTTTTGATAGATCGTCGTACTATGTAGATGCAGACGTGTAGTCATCAGAGTTTTCATGGATCGTCGGACTATGGACGTGTAGTCATCAGAGTTTTGATGGATCGTCGCACTATGTTGATGTAGACGTGTAGTCATCAGAGTTTTGATGGATCGTCGTACTATGGACGTGTAGTCATCAGAGTTTTGATAGATCGTCGTACTATGTAGATGTAGACGTGTAGTCATCAGAGTTTTGATGGATCGTCGTACTATGTAGATGTAGACGGGTAGTCATCAGAGTTTTGATGGATCGTCGTACTATGTAGATAGAGACGTCTAGTCATAAGAGTTTTGATGGATCGTCGTACTATGGACGCGTAGTCATCAGAGTTTTGATGGATCGTCGTACTATCTAGATGTAGACGTGTATTCATCAGAGTTTTGATAGATCGTCGTACTATGGACGTGTAGTCGTCAGAGTTTTGATAGATCGTCGTACTATGTAGATGTAGACGTGTAGTCAGCAGAGTTTTGATGGATCGTCGTACTATGTAGATGTAGACGTTTAGTCAGCAGAGTTTTGATGGATCGTCGTACTATGTAGATGTAGACGTGTAGTCATCAGAGTTTTGATGGATCGTCGTACTAAGGACGTGTAGTCATCAGAGTTTTGATGGATAGTCGTACTATGTAGATGTAGACGTGTAGTCAGCAGAGTTTTGATAGATCGTCGTACTATGTAGATGTAGACGTGTAGTCATCAGAGTTTTGATTGATCGTCGGACTATGGACGTGTAGTCATCAGAGTTTTGATGGATCGTCGTACTATGTAGATGTAGACGTGTAGTCATCAGAGTTTTGATGGATCGTCGTACTATGGACGTGTAGTCATCAGAGTTTTGATGGATCGTCGTACTATCTAGATGTAGACGTGTTGTCATCAGAGTTTTGATAGATCGTCGTACTATGGACGTGTAGTCGTCAGAGTTTTGATGGATCGTCGTACTATGTAGATGTAGACGTGTAGTCAGCAGAGTTTTGATGGATCGTCGTACTATGTAGATGTAGACGTGTAGTCATCAGAGTTTTGATGGATCGTCGTACTATGGACGTGTAGTCATCAGAGTTTTGATGGATCGTCGTACTATCTAGATGTAGACGTGTTGTCATCAGAGTTTTGATAGATCGTCGTACTATGGACGTGTAGTCATCAGAGTTTTGATGGATCGTCGTACTATGGACGTGTAGTCATCAGAGTTTTGATGGATCGTCGTACTATCTAGATGTAGACGTGTTGTCATCAGAGTTTTGATAGATCGTCGTACTATGGACGTGTAGTCATCAGAGTTTTGATGGATCGTCGCCCTATGTAGATGTAGACGTGTAGTCATCAGAGTTTTGATGGATCGTCGTACTATGGACGAGTAGTCCTCAGAGATTTGATGGATCGTCGTACTATGTAGATGTAGACGTGTAGTCATCAGAGTTTTGATGGATCGTCGTACTATGTAGATGTAGACGGGTAGTCATCAGAGTTTTGATGGGTCGTCGTACTATGTAGATAGAGACGTCTAGACATCAGAGTTTTGATGGATCGTCGTACTATGGACGTGTAGTCATCAGAGTTTTGATGGATCGTCGTACTATCTAGATGTAGACGTGTATTCATCAGAGTTTTGATAGATCGTCGTACTATGGACGTGTAGTCGTCAGAGTTTTGATGGATCGTCGTACTATGTAGATGTAGACGTGTAATCATCAGAGTTTTGATGGATCGTCGTACTATGTAGATGTAGACGTGTAGTCATCAGAGTTTTGATGGATCGTCGTACTATGTAGATGTAGACGTGTAGTCAGCAGAGTTTTTGATAGATCGTCGTACTATGTAGATGCAGACGTGTAGTCATCAGAGTTTTCATGGATCGTCGGACTATGGACGTGTATTCATCAGAGTTTTGATGGATCGTCGCACTATGTAGATGTAGACGTGTAGTCATCAGAGTTTTGATGGATCGTCGTACTATGGACGTGTAGTCATCAGAGTTTTGATAGATCGTCGTACTATGTAGATGTAGACGTGTAGTCATCAGAGTTTTGATGGATCGTCGTACTATGTAGATGTAGACGGGTAGTCATCAGAGTTTTGATGGATCGTCGTACTATGTAGATAGAGACGTCTAGTCATCAGAGTTTTGATGGATCGTCGTACTATGGACGCGTAGTCATCAGAGTTTTGATGGATGGTCGTACTATCTAGATGTAGACGTGTATTCATCAGAGTTTTGATAGATCGTCGTACTATGGACGTGTAGTCGTCAGAGTTTTGATAGATCGTCGTACTATGTAGATGTAGACGTGTAGTCATCAGAGTTTTGATGGATCGTCGTACTATGTAGATGTAGACGTGAAGTCATCAGAGTTTTGATGGATCGTCGGATTATGGACGTGTAGTCATCAGAGTTTTGATGGATCGTCGCCCTATGTAGATGTAGACGTGTAGTCATCAGAGTTTTGATGGATCGTCGTACTATGGACGAGTAGTCCTCAGAGATTTGATGGATCGTCGTACTATGTAGATGTAGACGTGTAGTCATCAGAGTTTTGATGGATCGTCGTACTATGTAGATGTAGACGGGTAGTCATCAGAGTTTTGATGGATCGTCGTACTATGTAGATAGAGACGTCTAGACATCAGAGTTTTGATGGATCGTCGTACTATGGACGTGTAGTCATCAGATTTTTATGGATCGTCGTACTATCTAGATGTAGACGTGTATTCATCAGAGTTTTGATAGATCGTCGTACTATGGACGTGTAGTCGTCAGAGTTTTGATGGATCGTCGTACTATGTAGATGTAGACGTGTAATCATCAGAGTTTTGATGGATCGTCGTACTATGTAGATGTAGACGTGTAGTCATCAGAGTTTTGATGGATCGTCGTACTATGTAGATGTAGACGTGTAGTCAGCAGAGTTTTTGATAGATCGTCGTACTATGTAGATGCAGACGTGTAGTCATCAGAGTTTTCATGGATCGTCGGACTATGGACGTGTATTCATCAGAGTTTTGATGGATCGTCGCACTATGTAGATGTAGACGTGTAGTCATCAGAGTTTTGATGGATCGTCGTACTATGGACGTGTAGTCATCAGAGTTTTGATAGATCGTCGTACTATGTAGATGTAGACGTGTAGTCATCAGAGTTTTGATGGATCGTCGTACTATGTAGATGTAGACGGGTAGTCATCAGAGTTTTGATGGATCGTCGTACTATGTAGATAGAGACGTCTAGTCATCAGAGTTTTGATGGATCGTCGTACTATGGACGCGTAGTCATCAGAGTTTTGATGGATCGTCGTACTATCTAGATGTAGACGTGTATTCATCAGAGTTTTGATAGATCGTCGTACTATGGACGTGTAGTCGTCAGAGTTTTGATGGATCGTCGTACTATGTAGATGTAGACGTGTAGTCATCAGAGTTTTGATGGATCGTCGTACTATGTAGATGTAGACGTGTAGTCAGCAGAGTTTTGATGGATCGTCGTACTATGTAGATGTAGACGTGTAGTCATCAGAGTTTTTATGGATCGTCGTACTATGTAGATGTAGACGTGAAGTCATCAGAGTTTTGATGGATCGTCGGATTATGGACGTGTAGTCATCAGAGTTTTGATGGATCGTCGCCCTATGTAGATGTAGACGTGTAGTCATCAGAGTTTTGATGGATCGTCGTACTATGGACGTGTAGTCCTCAGAGATTTGACGGATCGTCGTACTATGTAGATGTAGACGTGTAGTCATCAGAGTTTTGATGGATCGTCGTACTATGTAGATGTAGACGGGTAGTCATCAGAGTTTTGATGGATCGTCGTACTATGTAGATAGAGACGTCTAGACATCAGAGTTTTGATGGATCGTCGTACTATGGACGTGTAGTCATCAGAGTTTTGATGGATCGTCGTACTATCTAGATGTAGACGTGTATTCATCAGAGTTTTGATAGATCGTCGTACTATGGACGTGTAGTCGTCAGAGTTTTGATGGATCGTCGTACTATGTAGATGTAGAGGTGTAATCATCAGAGTTGTGATGGATCGTCGTACTATGTAGATGTAGACGTGTAGTCAGCAGAGTTTTGATGGATCGTCGTACTATGTAGATGTAGACGTGTAGTCAACATAGTTTTGATGGATCGTCGTACTATGTAGATGTAGACGTGTAGTCATCAGAGTTTTGATGGATCGTCCTACTATGTAGATGTAGACGTGTAGTCAGCAGAGTTTTGATAGATCGTCGTACTATGTAGATGCAGACGTGTAGTCATCAGAGTTTTCATGGATCGTCGGACTATGGACGTGTAGTCATCAGAGTTTTGATGGATCGTCGTACTATGTAGATGTAGACGGGTAGTCATCAGAGTTTTGATGGATCGTCGTACTATGGACGCGTAGTCATCAGAGTTTTGATGGATCGTCGTACTATCTAGATGTAGACGTGTATTCATCAGAGTTTTGATAGATCGTCGTACTATGGACGTGTAGTCGTCAGAGTTTTGATAGATCGTCGTACTATGTAGATGTAGACGTGTAGTCAGCAGAGTTTTGATGGATCGTCGTACTATGTAGATGTAGACGTTTAGTCAGCAGAGTTTTGATGGATCGTCGTACTATGTAGATGTAGACGTGTAGTCATCAGAGTTTTGATGGATCGTCGTACTAAGGACGTGTAGTAATCAGAGTTTTGATGGATAGTCGTACTATGTAGATGTAGACGTGTAGTCAGCAGAGTTTTGATAGATCGTCGTACTATGTAGATGTAGACGTGTAGTCATCAGAGTTTTGATTGATCGTCGGACTATGGACGTGTAGTCATCAGAGTTTTGATGGATCGTCGTACTATGTAGATGTAGACGTGTAGTCATCAGAGTTTTGATGGATCGTCGTACTATGGACGTGTAGTCATCAGAGTTTTGATGGATCGTCGTACTATCTAGATGTAGACGTGTTGTCATCAGAGTTTTGATAGATCGTCGTACTATGGACGTGTAGTCGTCAGAGTTTTGATGGATCGTCGTACTATGTAGATGTAGACGTGTAGTCAGCAGAGTTTTGATGGATCGTCGTACTATGTAGATGTAGAGGTGTAATCATCAGAGTTGTGATGGATCGTCGTACTATGTAGATGTAGACGTGTAGTCAGCAGAGTTTTGATGGATCGTCGTACTATGTAGATGTAGACGTGTAGTCAACATAGTTTTGATGGATCGTCGTACTATGTAGATGTAGACGTGTAGTCATCAGAGTTTTGATGGATCGTCGTACTATGTAGATGTAGACGTGTAGTCAGCAGAGTTTTGATAGATCGTCGTATTATGTAGATGCAGACGTGTAGTCATCAGAGTTTTCATGGATCGTCGGACTATGGACGTGTAGTCATCAGAGTTTTGATGGATCGTCGCACTATGTTGATGTAGACGTGTAGTCATCAGAGTTTTGATGGATCGTCGTACTATGGACGTGTAGTCATCAGAGTTTTGATAGATCGTCGTACTATGTAGATGTAGACGTGTAGTCATCAGAGTTTTGATGGATCGTCGTACTATGTAGATGTAGACGGGTAGTCATCAGAGTTTTGATGGATCGTCGTACTATGTAGATAGAGACGTCTAGTCATAAGAGTTTTGATGGATCGTCGTACTATGGACGCGTAGTCATCAGAGTTTTGATGGATCGTCGTACTATCTAGATGTAGACGTGTATTCATCAGAGTTTTGATAGATCGTCGTACTATGGACGTGTAGTCGTCAGAGTTTTGATAGATCGTCGTACTATGTAGATGTAGACGTGTAGTCAGCAGAGTTTTGATGGATCGTCGTACTATGTAGATGTAGACGTTTAGTCAGCAGAGTTTTGATGGATCGTCGTACTATGTAGATGTAGACGTGTAGTCATCAGAGTTTTGATGGATCGTCGTACTAAGGACGTGTAGTCATCAGAGTTTTGATGGATAGTCGTACTATGTAGATGTAGACGTGTAGTCAGCAGAGTTTTGATAGATCGTCGTACTATGTAGATGTAGACGTGTAGTCATCAGAGTTTTGATTGATCGTCGGACTATGGACGTGTAGTCATCAGAGTTTTGATGGATCGTCGTACTATGTAGATGTAGACGTGTAGTCATCAGAGTTTTGATGGATCGTCGTACTATGGACGTGTAGTCATCAGAGTTTTGATGGATCGTCGTACTATCTAGATGTAGACGTGTTGTCATCAGAGTTTTGATAGATCGTCGTACTATGGACGTGTAGTCGTCAGAGTTTTGATGGATCGTCGTACTATGTAGATGTAGACGTGTAGTCAGCAGAGTTTTGATGGATCGTCGTACTATGTAGATGTAGACGTGTAGTCATCAGAGTTTTGATGGATCGTCGTACTATGGACGTGTAGTCATCAGAGTTTTGATGGATCGTCGTACTATCTAGATGTAGACGTGTTGTCATCAGAGTTTTGATAGATCGTCGTACTATGGACGTGTAGTCATCAGAGTTTTGATGGATCGTCGTACTATGGACGTGTAGTCATCAGAGTTTTGATGGATCGTCGTACTATCTAGATGTAGACGTGTTGTCATCAGAGTTTTGATAGATCGTCGTACTATGGACGTGTAGTCATCAGAGTTTTGATGGATCGTCGCCCTATGTAGATGTAGACGTGTAGTCATCAGAGTTTTGATGGATCGTCGTACTATGGACGAGTAGTCCTCAGAGATTTGATGGATCGTCGTACTATGTAGATGTAGACGTGTAGTCATCAGAGTTTTGATGGATCGTCGTACTATGTAGATGTAGACGGGTAGTCATCAGAGTTTTGATGGGTCGTCGTACTATGTAGATAGAGACGTCTAGACATCAGAGTTTTGATGGATCGTCGTACTATGGACGTGTAGTCATCAGAGTTTTGATGGATCGTCGTACTATCTAGATGTAGACGTGTATTCATCAGAGTTTTGATAGATCGTCGTACTATGGACGTGTAGTCGTCAGAGTTTTGATGGATCGTCGTACTATGTAGATGTAGACGTGTAATCATCAGAGTTTTGATGGATCGTCGTACTATGTAGATGTAGACGTGTAGTCATCAGAGTTTTGATGGATCGTCGACTATGTAGATGTAGACGTGTAGTCAGCAGAGTTTTTGATAGATCGTCGTACTATGTAGATGCAGACGTGTAGTCATCAGAGTTTTCATGGATCGTCGGACTATGGACGTGTATTCATCAGAGTTTTGATGGATCGTCGCACTATGTAGATGTAGACGTGTAGTCATCAGAGTTTTGATGGATCGTCGTACTATGGACGTGTAGTCATCAGAGTTTTGATAGATCGTCGTACTATGTAGATGTAGACGTGTAGTCATCAGAGTTTTGATGGATCGTCGTACTATGTAGATGTAGACGGGTAGTCATCAGAGTTTTGATGGATCGTCGTACTATGTAGATAGAGACGTCTAGTCATCAGAGTTTTGATGGATCGTCGTACTATGGACGCGTAGTCATCAGAGTTTTGATGGATGGTCGTACTATCTAGATGTAGACGTGTATTCATCAGAGTTTTGATAGATCGTCGTACTATGGACGTGTAGTCGTCAGAGTTTTGATAGATCGTCGTACTATGTAGATGTAGACGTGTAGTCATCAGAGTTTTGATGGATGGTCGTACTATCTAGATGTAGACGTGTATTCATCAGAGTTTTGATAGATCGTCGTACTATGGACGTGTAGTCGTCAGAGTTTTGATAGATCGTCGTACTATGTAGATGTAGACGTGTAGTCAGCAGAGTTTTGATGGATCGTCGTACTATGTAGATGTAGACGTTTAGTCAGCAGAGTTTTGATGGATCGTCGTACTATGTAGATGTAGACGTGTAGTCATCAGAGTTTTGATGGATCGTCGTACTAAGGACGTGTAGTCATCAGAGTTTTGATGGATAGTCGTACTATGTAGATGTAGACGTGTAGTCAGCAGAGTTTTGATAGATCGTCGTACTATGTAGATGTAGACGTGTAGTCATCAGAGTTTTGATTGATCGTCGGACTATGGACGTGTAGTCATCAGAGTTTTGATGGATCGTCGTACTATGTAGATGTAGACGTGTAGTCATCAGAGTTTTGATGGATCGTCGTACTATGGACGTGTAGTCATCAGAGTTTTGATGGATCGTCGTACTATCTAGATGTAGACGTGTTGTCATCAGAGTTTTGATAGATCGTCGTACTATGGACGTGTAGTCGTCAGAGTTTTGATGGATCGTCGTACTATGTAGATGTAGACGTGTAGTCAGCAGAGTTTTGATGGATCGTCGTACTATGTAGATGTAGACGTGTAGTCATCAGAGTTTTGATGGATCGTCGTACTATGGACGTGTAGTCATCAGAGTTTTGATGGATCGTCGTACTATCTAGATGTAGACGTGTTGTCATCAGAGTTTTGATAGATCGTCGTACTATGGACGTGTAGTCATCAGAGTTTTGATGGATCGTCGTACTATGGACGTGTAGTCATCAGAGTTTTGATGGATCGTCGTACTATCTAGATGTAGACGTGTTGTCATCAGAGTTTTGATAGATCGTCGTACTATGGACGTGTAGTCATCAGAGTTTTGATGGATCGTCGCCCTATGTAGATGTAGACGTGTAGTCATCAGAGTTTTGATGGATCGTCGTACTATGGACGAGTAGTCCTCAGAGATTTGATGGATCGTCGTACTATGTAGATGTAGACGTGTAGTCATCAGAGTTTTGATGGATCGTCGTACTATGTAGATGTAGACGGGTAGTCATCAGAGTTTTGATGGGTCGTCGTACTATGTAGATAGAGACGTCTAGACATCAGAGTTTTGATGGATCGTCGTACTATGGACGTGTAGTCATCAGAGTTTTGATGGATCGTCGTACTATCTAGATGTAGACGTGTATTCATCAGAGTTTTGATAGATCGTCGTACTATGGACGTGTAGTCGTCAGAGTTTTGATGGATCGTCGTACTATGTAGATGTAGACGTGTAATCATCAGAGTTTTGATGGATCGTCGTACTATGTAGATGTAGACGTGTAGTCATCAGAGTTTTGATGGATCGTCGTACTATGTAGATGTAGACGTGTAGTCAGCAGAGTTTTTGATAGATCGTCGTACTATGTAGATGCAGACGTGTAGTCATCAGAGTTTTCATGGATCGTCGGACTATGGACGTGTATTCATCAGAGTTTTGATGGATCGTCGCACTATGTAGATGTAGACGTGTAGTCATCAGAGTTTTGATGGATCGTCGTACTATGGACGTGTAGTCATCAGAGTTTTGATAGATCGTCGTACTATGTAGATGTAGACGTGTAGTCATCAGAGTTTTGATGGATCGTCGTACTATGTAGATGTAGACGGGTAGTCATCAGAGTTTTGATGGATCGTCGTACTATGTAGATAGAGACGTCTAGTCATCAGAGTTTTGATGGATCGTCGTACTATGGACGCGTAGTCATCAGAGTTTTGATGGATGGTCGTACTATCTAGATGTAGACGTGTATTCATCAGAGTTTTGATAGATCGTCGTACTATGGACGTGTAGTCGTCAGAGTTTTGATGGATCGTCGTACTATGTAGATGTAGACGTGTAGTCATCAGAGTTTTGATGGATCGTCGTACTATGTAGATGTAGACGTGTAGTCAGCAGAGTTTTGATGGATCGTCGTACTATGTAGATGTAGACGTGTAGTCATCAGAGTTTTGATGGATCGTCGTACTATGTAGATGTAGACGTGAAGTCATCAGAGTTTTGATGGATCGTCGGATTATGGACGTGTAGTCATCAGAGTTTTGATGGATCGTCGCCCTATGTAGATGTAGACGTGTAGTCATCAGAGTTTTGATGGATCGTCGTACTATGGACGTGTAGTCCTCAGAGATTTGATGGATCGTCGTACTATGTAGATGTAGACGTGTAGTCATCAGAGTTTTGATGGATCGTCGTACTATGTAGATGTAGACGGGTAGTCATCAGAGTTTTGATGGATCGTCGTACTATGTAGATAGAGACGTCTAGACATCAGAGTTTTGATGGATCGTCGTACTATGGACGTGTAGTCATCAGAGTTTTGATGGATCGTCGTACTATCTAGATGTAGACGTGTATTCATCAGAGTTTTGATAGATCGTCGTACTATGGACGTGTAGTCGTCAGAGTTTTGATGGATCGTCGTACTATGTAGATGTAGAGGTGTAATCATCAGAGTTGTGATGGATCGTCGTACTATGTAGATGTAGACGTGTAGTCAGCAGAGTTTTGATGGATCGTCGTACTATGTAGATGTAGACGTGTAGTCATCAGAGTTTTGATGGATCGTCGTACTATGTAGATGTAGACGTGTAGTCATCAGAGTTTTTATGGATCGTCGTACTATGGACGTGTAGTCATCAGAGTTGTGATGGATCGTCGTACTATGTAGATGTAGACGTGTAGTCAGCAGAGTTTTGATGGATCGTCGTACTATGTAGATGTAGACGTGTAGTCAACATAGTTTTGATGGATCGTCGTACTATGTAGATGTAGACGTGTAGTCATCAGAGTTTTGATGGATCGTCGTACTATGTAGATGCAGACGTGTAGTCATCAGAGTTTTCATGGATCGTCGGACTATGGACGTGTAGTCATCAGAGTTTTGATGGATCGTCGCACTATGTTGATGTAGACGTGTAGTCATCAGAGTTTTGATGGATCGTCGTACTATGGACGTGTAGTCATCAGAGTTTTGATAGATCGTCGTACTATGTAGATGTAGACGTGTAGTCATCAGAGTTTTGATGGATCGTCGTACTATGTAGATGTAGACGGGTAGTCATCAGAGTTTTGATGGATCGTCGTACTATGTAGATAGAGACGTCTAGTCATCAGAGTTTTGATGGATCGTCGTACTATGGACGCGTAGTCATCAGAGTTTTGATGGATCGTCGTACTATCTAGATGTAGACGTGTATTCGTCAGAGTTTTGATAGATCGTCGTACTATGGACGTGTAGTCGTCAGAGTTTTGATGGATCGTCGTACTATGTAGATGTAGACGTGTAGTCAGCAGAGTTTTGATGGATCGTCGTACTATGTAGATGTAGACGTTTAGTCAGCAGAGTTTTGATGGATCGTCGTACTATGTAGATGTAGACGTGTAGTCATCAGAGTTTTGATGGATCGTCGTACTAAGGACGTGTAGTCATCAGAGTTTTGATGGATCGTCGTACTATGTAGATGTAGACGTGTAGTCAGCAGAGTTTTGATAGATCGTCGTACTATGTAGATGTAGACGTGTATTGATCAGAGTTTTGATTGATCGTCGGACTATGGACGTGTAGTCATCAGAGTTTTGATGGATCGTCGTACTATGTATATGTAGACGTGTAGTCATCAGAGTTTTGATGGATCGTCGTACTATGGACGTGTAGTCATCAGAGTTTTGATGGATCGTCGTACTATCTAGATGTAGACGTGTTGTCATCAGAGTTTTGATAGATCGTCGTACTATGGACGTGTAGTCGTCAGAGTTTTGATGGATCGTCGTACTATCTAGATGTAGACGTGTTGTCATCAGAGTTTTGATAGATCGTCGTACTATGGACGTGTAGTCATCAGAGTTTTGATGGATCGTCGTACTATGGACGTGTAGTCATCAGAGTTTTGATGGATCGTCGCCCTATGTAGATGTAGACGTGTAGTCATCAGAGTTTTGATGGATCGTCGTACTATGGACGAGTAGTCCTCAGAGATTTGATGGATCGTCGTACTATGTAGATGTAGACGTGTAGTCATCAGAGTTTTGATGGATCGTCGTACTATGTAGATGTAGACGGGTAGTCATCAGAGTTTTGATGGGTCGTCGTACTATGTAGATAGAGACGTCTAGACATCAGAGTTTTGATGGATCGTCGTACTATGGACGTGTAGTCATCAGAGTTTTGATGGATCGTCGTACTATCTAGATGTAGACGTGTATTCATCAGAGTTTTAATAGATCGTCGTACTATGGACGTGTAGTCGTCAGAGTTTTGATGGATCGTCGTACTATGTAGATGTAGACGTGTAATCATCAGAGTTTTGATGGATCGTCGTACTATGTAGATGTAGACGTGTAGTCATCAGAGTTTTGATGGATCGTCGTACTATGTAGATGTAGACGTGTAGTCAGCAGAGTTTTTGATAGATCGTCGTACTATGTAGATGCAGACGTGTAGTCATCAGAGTTTTCATGGATCGTCGGACTATGGACGTGTATTCATCAGAGTTTTGATGGATCGTCGCACTATGTAGATGTAGACGTGTAGTCATCAGAGTTTTGATGGATCGTCGTACTATGGACGTGTAGTCATCAGAGTTTTGATAGATCGTCGTACTATGTAGATGTAGACGTGTAGTCATCAGAGTTTTGATGGATCGTCGTACTATGTAGATGTAGACGGGTAGTCATCAGAGTTTTGATGGATCGTCGTACTATGTAGATAGAGACGTCTAGTCATCAGAGTTTTGATGGATCGTCGTACTATGGACGCGTAGTCATCAGAGTTTTGATGGATCGTCGTACTATCTAGATGTAGACGTGTATTCATCAGAGTTTTGATAGATCGTCGTACTATGGACGTGTAGTCGTCAGAGTTTTGATGGATCGTCGTACTATGTAGATGTAGACGTGTAGTCATCAGAGTTTTGATGGATCGTCGTACTATGTAGATGTAGACGTGTAGTCAGTAGAGTTTTGATGGATCGTCGTACTATGTAGATGTAGACGTGTAGTCATCAGAGTTTTGATGGATCGTCGTACTATCTAGATGTAGACGTGTTGTCATCAGAGTTTTGATAGATCGTCGTACTATGGACGTGTAGTCATCAGAGTTTTGATGGATCGTCGTACTATGGACGTGTAGTCATCAGAGTTTTGATGGATCGTCGTACTATCTAGATGTAGACGTGTTGTCATCAGAGTTTTGATAGATCGTCGTACTATGGACGTGTAGTCATCAGAGTTTTGATGGATCGTCGCCCTATGTAGATGTAGACGTGTAGTCATCAGAGTTTTGATGGATCGTCGTACTATGGACGAGTAGTCCTCAGAGATTTGATGGATCGTCGTACTATGTAGATGTAGACGTGTAGTCATCAGAGTTTTGATGGATCGTCGTACTATGTAGATGTAGACGGGTAGTCATCAGAGTTTTGATGGGTCGTCGTACTATGTAGATAGAGACGTCTAGACATCAGAGTTTTGATGGATCGTCGTACTATGGACGTGTAGTCATCAGAGTTTTGATGGATCGTCGTACTATCTAGATGTAGACGTGTATTCATCAGAGTTTTGATAGATCGTCGTACTATGGACGTGTAGTCGTCAGAGTTTTGATGGATCGTCGTACTATGTAGATGTAGACGTGTAATCATCAGAGTTTTGATGGATCGTCGTACTATGTAGATGTAGACGTGTAGTCATCAGAGTTTTGATGGATCGTCGTACTATGTAGATGTAGACGTGTAGTCAGCAGAGTTTTTGATAGATCGTCGTACTATGTAGATGCAGACGTGTAGTCATCAGAGTTTTCATGGATCGTCGGACTATGGACGTGTATTCATCAGAGTTTTGATGGATCGTCGCACTATGTAGATGTAGACGTGTAGTCATCAGAGTTTTGATGGATCGTCGTACTATGGACGTGTAGTCATCAGAGTTTTGATAGATCGTCGTACTATGTAGATGTAGACGTGTAGTCATCAGAGTTTTGATGGATCGTCGTACTATGTAGATGTAGACGGTTAGTCATCAGAGTTTTGATGGATCGTCGTACTATGTAGATAGAGACGTCTAGTCATCAGAGTTTTGATGGATCGTCGTACTATGGACGCGTAGTCATCAGAGTTTTGATGGATCGTCGTACTATCTAGATGTAGACGTGTATTCATCAGAGTTTTGATAGATCGTCGTACTATGGACGTGTAGTCGTCAGAGTTTTGATGGATCGTCGTACTATGTAGATGTAGACGTGTAGTCATCAGAGTTTTGATGGATCGTCGTACTATGTAGATGTAGACGTGTAGTCAGCAGAGTTTTGATGGATCGTCGTACTATGTAGATGTAGACGTGTAGTCATCAGAGTTTTGATGGATCGTCGTACTATGTAGATGTAGACGTGAAGTCATCAGAGTGTTGATGGATCGTCGGATTATGGACGTGTAGTCATCAGAGTTTTGATGGATCGTCGCCCTATGTAGATGTAGACGTGTAGTCATCAGAGTTTTGATGGATCGTCGTACTATGGACGTGTAGTCCTCAGAGATTTGATGGATCGTCGTACTATGTAGATGTAGACGTGTAGTCATCAGAGTTTTGATGGATCGTCGTACTATGTAGATGTAGACGGGTAGTCATCAGAGTTTTGATGGATCGTCGTACTATGTAGATAGAGACGTCTAGACATCAGAGTTTTGATGGATCGTCGTACTATGGACGTGTAGTCATCAGAGTTTTGATGGATCGTCGTACTATCTAGATGTAGACGTGTATTCATCAGAGTTTTGATAGATCGTCGTACTATGGACGTGTAGTCGTCAGAGTTTTGATGGATCGTCGTACTATGTAGATGTAGAGGTGTAATCATCAGAGTTGTGATGGATCGTCGTACTATGTAGATGTAGACGTGTAGTCAGCAGAGTTTTGATGGATCGTCGTACTATGTAGATGTAGACGTGTAGTCATCAGAGTTTTGATGGATCGTCGTACTATGTAGATGTAGACGTGTAGTCATCAGAGTTTTTATGGATCGTCGTACTATGGACGTGTAGTCATCAGAGTTGTGATGGATCGTCGTACTATGTAGATGTAGACGTGTAGTCAGCAGAGTTTTGATGGATCGTCGTACTATGTAGATGTAGACGTGTAGTCAACATAGTTTTGATGGATCGTCGTACTATGTAGATGTAGACGTGTAGTCATCAGAGTTTTGATGGATCGTCGTACTATGTAGATGCAGACGTGTAGTCATCAGAGTTTTCATGGATCGTCGGACTATGGACGTGTAGTCATCAGAGTTTTGATGGATCGTCGCACTATGTTGATGTAGACGTGTAGTCATCAGAGTTTTGATGGATCGTCGTACTATGGACGTGTAGTCATCAGAGTTTTGATAGATCGTCGTACTATGTAGATGTAGACGTGTAGTCATCAGAGTTTTGATGGATCGTCGTACTATGTAGATGTAGACGGGTAGTCATCAGAGTTTTGATGGATCGTCGTACTATGTAGATAGAGACGTCTAGTCATCAGAGTTTTGATGGATCGTCGTACTATGGACGCGTAGTCATCAGAGTTTTGATGGATCGTCGTACTATCTAGATGTAGACGTGTATTCATCAGAGTTTTGATAGATCGTCGTACTATGGACGTGTAGTCGTCAGAGTTTTGATGGATCGTCGTACTATGTAGATGTAGACGTGTAGTCATCAGAGTTTTGATGGATCGTCGTACTATGTAGATGTAGACGTGTAGTCAGCAGAGTTTTGATGGATCGTCGTACTATGTAGATGTAGACGTGTAGTCATCAGAGTTTTGATGGATCGTCGTACTATGTAGATGTAGACGTGAAGTCATCAGAGTTTTGATGGATCGTCGGATTATGGACGTGTAGTCATCAGAGTTTTGATGGATCGTCGCCCTATGTAGATGTAGACGTGTAGTCATCAGAGTTTTGATGGATCGTCGTACTATGGACGTGTAGTCCTCAGAGATTTGATGGATCGTCGTACTATGTAGATGTAGACGTGTAGTCATCAGAGTTTTGATGGATCGTCGTACTATGTAGATGTAGACGGGTAGTCATCAGAGTTTTGATGGATCGTCGTACTATGTAGATAGAGACGTCTAGACATCAGAGTTTTGATGGATCGTCGTACTATGGACGTGTAGTCATCAGAGTTTTGATGGATCGTCGTACTATCTAGATGTAGACGTGTATTCATCAGAGTTTTGATAGATCGTCGTACTATGGACGTGTAGTCGTCAGAGTTTTGATGGATCGTCGTACTATGTAGATGTAGAGGTGTAATCATCAGAGTTGTGATGGATCGTCGTACTATGTAGATGTAGACGTGTAGTCAGCAGAGTTTTGATGGATCGTCGTACTATGTAGATGTAGACGTGTAGTCATCAGAGTTTTGATGGATCGTCGTACTATGTAGATGTAGACGTGTAGTCATCAGAGTTTTTATGGATCGTCGTACTATGGACGTGTAGTCATCAGAGTTGTGATGGATCGTCGTACTATGTAGATGTAGACGTGTAGTCAGCAGAGTTTTGATGGATCGTCGTACTATGTAGATGTAGACGTGTAGTCAACATAGTTTTGATGGATCGTCGTACTATGTAGATGTAGACGTGTAGTCATCAGAGTTTTGATGGATCGTCGTACTATGTAGATGCAGACGTGTAGTCATCAGAGTTTTCATGGATCGTCGGACTATGGACGTGTAGTCATCAGAGTTTTGATGGATCGTCGCACTATGTTGATGTAGACGTGTAGTCATCAGAGTTTTGATGGATCGTCGTACTATGGACGTGTAGTCATCAGAGTTTTGATAGATCGTCGTACTATGTAGATGTAGACGTGTAGTCATCAGAGTTTTGATGGATCGTCGTACTATGTAGATGTAGACGGGTAGTCATCAGAGTTTTGATGGATCGTCGTACTATGTAGATAGAGACGTCTAGTCATCAGAGTTTTGATGGATCGTCGTACTATGGACGCGTAGTCATCAGAGTTTTGATGGATCGTCGTACTATCTAGATGTAGACGTGTATTCATCAGAGTTTTGATAGATCGTCGTACTATGGACGTGTAGTCGTCAGAGTTTTGATGGATCGTCGTACTATGTAGATGTAGACGTGTAGTCAGCAGAGTTTTGATGGATCGTCGTACTATGTAGATGTAGACGTTTAGTCAGCAGAGTTTTGATGGATCGTCGTACTATGTAGATGTAGACGTGTAGTCATCAGAGTTTTGATGGATCGTCGTACTAAGGACGTGTAGTCATCAGAGTTTTGATGGATCGTCGTACTATGTAGATGTAGACGTGTAGTCAGCAGAGTTTTGATAGATCGTCGTACTATGTAGATGTAGACGTGTATTGATCAGAGTTTTGATTGATCGTCGGACTATGGACGTGTAGTCATCAGAGTTTTGATGGATCGTCGTACTATGTATATGTAGACGTGTAGTCATCAGAGTTTTGATGGATCGTCGTACTATGGACGTGTAGTCATCAGAGTTTTGATGGATCGTCGTACTATCTAGATGTAGACGTGTTGTCATCAGAGTTTTGATAGATCGTCGTACTATGGACGTGTAGTCGTCAGAGTTTTGATGGATCGTCGTACTATCTAGATGTAGACGTGTTGTCATCAGAGTTTTGATAGATCGTCGTACTATGGACGTGTAGTCATCAGAGTTTTGATGGATCGTCGTACTATGGACGTGTAGTCATCAGAGTTTTGATGGATCGTCGCCCTATGTAGATGTAGACGTGTAGTCATCAGAGTTTTGATGGATCGTCGTACTATGGACGAGTAGTCCTCAGAGATTTGATGGATCGTCGTACTATGTAGATGTAGGCGTGTAGTCATCAGAGTTTTGATGGATCGTCGTACTATGTAGATGTAGACGGGTAGTCATCAGAGTTTTGATGGGTCGTCGTACTATGTAGATAGAGACGTCTAGACATCAGAGTTTTGATGGATCGTCGTACTATGGACGTGTAGTCATCAGAGTTTTGATGGATCGTCGTACTATCTAGATGTAGACGTGTATTCATCAGAGTTTTAATAGATCGTCGTACTATGGACGTGTAGTCGTCAGAGTTTTGATGGATCGTCGTACTATGTAGATGTAGACGTGTAATCATCAGAGTTTTGATGGATCGTCGTACTATGTAGATGTAGACGTGTAGTCATCAGAGTTTTGATGGATCGTCGTACTATGTAGATGTAGACGTGTAGTCAGCAGAGTTTTTGATAGATCGTCGTACTATGTAGATGCAGACGTGTAGTCATCAGAGTTTTCATGGATCGTCGGACTATGGACGTGTATTCATCAGAGTTTTGATGGATCGTCGCACTATGTAGATGTAGACGTGTAGTCATCAGAGTTTTGATGGATCGTCGTACTATGGACGTGTAGTCATCAGAGTTTTGATAGATCGTCGTACTATGTAGATGTAGACGTGTAGTCATCAGAGTTTTGATGGATCGTCGTACTATGTAGATGTAGACGGGTAGTCATCAGAGTTTTGATGGATCGTCGTACTATGTAGATAGAGACGTCTAGTCATCAGAGTTTTGATGGATCGTCGTACTATGGACGCGTAGTCATCAGAGTTTTGATGGATCGTCGTACTATCTAGATGTAGACGTGTATTCATCAGAGTTTTGATAGATCGTCGTACTATGGACGTGTAGTCGTCAGAGTTTTGATGGATCGTCGTACTATGTAGATGTAGACGTGTAGTCATCAGAGTTTTGATGGATCGTCGTACTATGTAGATGTAGACGTGTAGTCAGCAGAGTTTTGATGGATCGTCGTACTATGTAGATGTAGACGTGTAGTCATCAGAGTTTTGATGGATCGTCGTACTATGTAGATGTAGACGTGAAGTCATCAGAGTTTTGATGGATCGTCGGATTATGGACGTGTAGTCATCAGAGTTTTGATGGATCGTCGCCCTATGTAGATGTAGACGTGTAGTCATCAGAGTTTTGATGGATCGTCGTACTATGGACGTGTAGTCCTCAGAGATTTGATGGATCGTCGTACTATGTAGATGTAGACGTGTAGTCATCAGAGTTTTGATGGATCGTCGTACTATGTAGATGTAGACGGGTAGTCATCAGAGTTTTGATGGATCGTCGTACTATGTAGATAGAGACGTCTAGACATCAGAGTTTTGATGGATCGTCGTACTATGGACGTGTAGTCATCAGAGTTTTGATGGATCGTCGTACTATCTAGATGTAGACGTGTATTCATCAGAGTTTTGATAGATCGTCGTACTATGGACGTGTAGTCGTCAGAGTTTTGATGGATCGTCGTACTATGTAGATGTAGAGGTGTAATCATCAGAGTTGTGATGGATCGTCGTACTATGTAGATGTAGACGTGTAGTCAGCAGAGTTTTGATGGATCGTCGTACTATGTAGATGTAGACGTGTAGTCAACATAGTTTTGATGGATCGTCGTACTATGTAGATGTAGACGTGTAGTCATCAGAGTTTTGATGGATCGTCGTACTATGTAGATGTAGACGTGTAGTCAGCAGAGTTTTGATAGATCGTCGTACTATGTAGATGCAGACGTGTAGTCATCAGAGTTTTCATGGATTGTCGGACTATGGACGTGTAGTCATCAGAGTTTTGATGGATCGTCGCACTATGTTGATGTAGACGTGTAGTCATCAGAGTTTTGATGGATCGTCGTACTATGGACGTGTAGTCATCAGAGTTTTGATAGATCGTCGTACTATGTAGATGTAGACGTGTAGTCAGCAGAGTTTTGATGGATCGTCGTACTATGTAGATGTAGACGTTTAGTCAGCAGAGTTTTGATGGATCGTCGTACTATGTAGATGTAGACGTGTAGTCATCAGAGTTTTGATGGATCGTCGTACTAAGGACGTGTAGTCATCAGAGTTTTGATGGATCGTCGTACTATGTAGATGTAGACGTGTAGTCAGCAGAGTTTTGATAGATCGTCGTACTATGTAGATGTAGACGTGTATTCATCAGAGTTTTGATTGATCGTCGGACTATGGACGTGTAGTCATCAGAGTTTTGATGGATCGTCGTACTATGTAGATGTAGACGTGTAGTCATCAGAGTTTTGATGGATCGTCGTACTATGGACGTGTAGTCATCAGAGTTTTGATGGATCGTCGTACTATCTAGATGTAGACGTGTTGTCATCAGAGTTTTGATAGATCGTCGTACTATGGACGTGTAGTCGTCAGAGTTTTGATGGATCGTCGTACTATGTAGATGTAGACGTGTAGTCATCAGAGTTTTGATGGATCGTCGTACTATGTAGATGTAGACGTGTAGTCAGCAGAGTTTTTATGGATCGTCGTACTATGTAGATGTAGACGTGTAGTCATCAGAGTTTTGATGGATCGTCGTACTATGTAGATGTAGACGTGAAGTCATCACAGTTTTGATGGATCGTCGGACTATAGACGTGTAGTCATCAGAGTTTTGATGGATCGTCGCACTATGTAGATGTTGACGTGTAGTCATCAGAGTTTTGATGGATCGTCGTACTATGGACGTGTAGTCATCAGAGTTTTGATGGATCGTCGTACTATGTAGATGTAGACGGGTAGTCATCAGAGTTTTGATGGATCGTCGTACTATGTAGATAGAGACGTCTAGTCATCAGAGTTTTGATAGATCGTCGTACTATGGACGTGTAGTCATCAGAGTTTTGATGGATCGTCGTACTATCTAGATGTAGACGTGTATTCATCAGAGTTTTGATAGATCGTCGTACTATGGACGTGTAGTCCTCAGAGTTTTGATGGATCGTCGTACTATGTAGATGTAGACGTGTAGTCAGCAGAGTTTTGATGGATCGTCGTACTATGTAGATGTAGCCGTGTAGTCAACATAGTTTTGATGGATCGTCGTACTATGTAGATGTAGACGTGTAGTCATCAGAGTTTTGATGGATCGTCGTACTATGTAGATTTAGACGTGTAGTCAGCAGAGTTTTGATAGATCGTCGTACTATGTAGATGCAGACGTGTAGTCCTCAGAGTTTTCATGGATCGTCGGACTATGGACGTGTAGTCATCAGAATTTTGATGGATCGTCGTACTATGTAGATGTAGATGTGTAGTCATCAGAGTTTTGACGGATCGTCGTACTATGGACGTGTAGTCATCAGAGTTTTGATGGATCGTCGTACTATCTAGATGTAGACCTGTAGTCGTCAGAGTTTTGATGGATCGTCGTACTATGTAGATGTAGACGTGTAGTCATAGTTTTGATGGATCGTCGTACTGTGTAGATGTAGACGTGTAGTCAGCAGAGATTTGATGGATCGTGGTACTATGTAGATGTAGACGTGTAGTCATCAGAGTTTTGATGGATCGTCGTACTATGTAGATGTAGACGTGTAGTCATCAGAGTTTTTATGGATCGTCGTATTATGGACGTGTAGTCATCAGAGTTTTGATGGATCGTCGTACTATGTAGATGTAGACGTGAAGTCATCAGAGTTTTGATGGATCGTCGGAATATGGACGTGTAGTCATCAGAGTTTTGATGGATCGTCGTACTATGTAGATGTAGACGTGTAGTCAGCAGAGTTTTGATGGATCGTCGTACTATGTAGATGTAGACGTGAAGTCATCAGAGTTTTGAAGGATCTTCGGACTATGGACGTGTAGTCATCAGAGTGTTGATGGATCGTCGCACTATGTAGATGTAGACGGGTAGTCATCAGAGTTTTGATGGATCGTCGTACTATGGACGTGTAGTCATCAGAGTTTTGATGGATCGTCGTACTATGTAGATGTAGACGTGTAGTCATCAGAGTTTTGATGGATCGTCGTACTATGTAGATGTAGACGTGTAGTCATCAGAGTTTGATGGATCGTCGTACTATGTAGATGGAGACGTGTAGTCATCAGAGTTTTGATGGATCGTCGTACTATCTAGATGTAGACGTGTATTCATCAGAGTTTTGATAGATCGTCGTACTATGGACGTGTAGTCGTCAGAGTTTTGATGGATCGTCGTATTATGTAGATGTAGACGTGTAATCATCAGAGTTTTGATGGATCGTCGTACTATGTAGATGTAGACGTGTAGTCAGCAGAGTTTTGATGGATCGTCGTACTATGTAGATGTAGACGTGTAGTCAACAGAGTTTTGATGGATCGTCGTACTATGTAGATGTAGACGTGTAGTCAGCAGAATTTTGATGGATCGTCGTACTATGTAGATGTAGACGTGTAGTCATCAGAGTTTTGATGGATCGTCGTACTAAGGGCGTGTAGTCATCAGAGTTTTGATGGATCGTCGTACTATGTAGATGTAGACGTGTAGTCAGCAGAGTTTTGATAGATCGTCGTACTATATAGATGCAGACGTGTAGTCATCAGAGTTTTGATGGATCGTCGGACTATGGACGTGTAGTCATCAGAGTTTTGATGGATCGTCGTACTATGTAGATGTAGACGTGTAGTCATCAGAGTTTTGATGAATCGTCGTACTATGGACGTGTAGTCATCAGAGTTTTGATGGATCGTCGTACTATCTAGATGTAGACGTGTATTCATCAGAGTTTTGATAAATCGTCGTACTATGGACGTGTAGTCGTCAGAGTTTTGATGGATCGTCGTACTATGTAGATGTAGACGTGTAGTCATCAGAGTTTTGATGGATCGTCGTACTATGTAGATGTAGACGGGTAGTCATCAGAGTTTTGATGGATCGTCGTACTATGTAGATAGAGACGTCTAATCATCAGAGTTTTGATGGATCGTCGTACTATGGACGTGTAGTCATCAGAGTTTTGATGGATCGTCGTACTAACTAGATGTAGACGTGTATCCATCAGAGTTTTGATAGATCGTCGTACTATGGACGTGTAGTCGTCAGAGTTTTGATGGATCGTCGTACTATGTAGATGTAGACGTGTAGTCAGCAGAGTTTTGATGGATCGTCGTACTATGTAGATGTAGACGTGTAATCATCAGAGTTTTGATGGATCGTCGTACTATGTAGATGTAGACGTGTAGTCAGCAGAGTTTTGATGGAACGTCGTACTATGTAGATGTAGACGTGTAGTCAACATAGTTTTGATGGATCGTCGTATTATGTAGATGTAGACGTGTAGTCATCAGATTTTGATCGATCGTCGTACTATGTAGATGTAGACGTGTAGTCATCAGAGGGTTGATGGATCGTCGTACTATGTAGATGTAGACGTGTAGTCATCAGAGTTTTGATAGATCGTCGTACTATGTAGATGTAGACGTGTAGTCAGCATAGTTTTGATGGATCGTCGTACTATGTAGATGTAGACGTGTAGTCATCATAGTTTTGATGGATCGTTGTACTATGGACGTGTAGTCATCAGAGTTTTGATGGATCGTCGTTCTATGGACGTGTAGTCATCATAGTTTTGATGGATCGTCGTACTATGGACGTGTAGTCATCAGAGTTTTGATGGTTCGTCGTACTATGTAGATGTAGACGTGTAGTCAGCAGAGTTTTGATAGATCGTCGTACTATGTAGATGTAGACGTGTAGTCATCAGAATTTTGATAGATCGTCGTACTATGTAGATGTAGACGTGTAGTCATCAGAGTTTTGATGGATCGTCGTACTATGTAGATGTAGACCTGTAGTCATCAGAGTTTTGATGGATCGTCGTACTATGCAAATGTAGACGTGTAGTCATGAGAGTTTTGATAGATCGTCGTACTATGTAGATGTAGACGTGTAGTCAGCATAGTTTTGATGGATCGTCGTACTTTGTAGATGTAGACGTGTAGTCATCAGAGTTTTGATAGATCGTCGTACTATGGACGTGTAGTCATCAGAGTTTTGATGGATCGTCGTACTATGTAGATATAGACGTGTAATCAGCAGAGTTTTGATGGATCGTCGTACTATGTAGATGTAGACGTGTAGTCATCAGAGTTTTGATGAATCGTCGTACTAAGGACGTGTAGTCATCAGAGTTTTGATGGATCGTCGTACTATGTAGATGTAGACGTGTAGTCAGCAGAGTTTTGATATATCGTCGTACTATGTAGATATAGACGTGTAATCAGCAGAGTTTTGATGGATCGTCGTACTATGTAGATGTAGACGTGTAGTCATCAGAGTTTTGATGAATCGTCGTACTAAGGACGTGTAGTCATCAGAGTTTTGATGGATCGTCGTACTATGTAGATGTAGACGTGTAGTCAGCAGAGTTTTGATAGATCGTCGTACTATGTAGATGTAGACGTGGAGTCATCAGAGTTTTGATGGATCGTCGGACTATGGACGTGTAGTCATCAGAGTTTTGATGGATCGTCGTACTATGTAGATGTAGACGTGTAGTCATCAGAGTTTTGATGGATCGTCGTACTATGGACGTGTAGTCATCAGAGTTTTGATGGATCGTCGTACTATCTAGATGTAGACGTGTAATCATCAGAGTTTTGATAGATCGTCGTACTATGGACGTGTAGTCGTCAGAGTTTTGATGGATCGTCGTACTATGTAGATGTAGACGTGTAGTCATCAGAGTTTTGATGGATCGTCGTACTATGTAGATGTAGACGTGTAGTCAGCAGAGTTTTGATGGATCGTCGTACTATGTAGATGTAGACGTGTAGTCATCAGAGTTTTGATGGATCGTCGTACTATGTAGATGTAGACGTGTAGTCATCAGAGTTTTGATGGATCGTCGTACTATGGACGTGTAGTCATCAGAGTTTTGATGGATCGTCGTACTATCTAGATGTAGACGTGTTGTCATCAGAGTTTTGATAGATCGTCGTACTATGGACGTGTAGTCGTCAGAGTTTTGATGGATCGTCGTACTATGTAGATGTAGACCTGTAGTCATCAGAGTTTTGATGGATCGTCGTACTATGTAGATGTAGACCTGTAGTCATCAGAGTTTTGATGGATCGTCGTACTATGCAAATGTAGACGTGTAGTCATGAGAGTTTTGATAGATCGTCGTACTATTTAGATGTAGACGTGTAGTCAGCATAGTTTTGATGGATCGTCGTACTATGTAGATGTAGACCTGTAGTCATCAGAGTTTTGATGGATCGTCGTACTATGCAAATGTAGACGTGTAGTCATGAGA
The DNA here is from genome assembly GCA_963680875.1 of Bathymodiolus brooksi. Classification (NCBI taxonomy): domain Eukaryota; kingdom Metazoa; phylum Mollusca; class Bivalvia; order Mytilida; family Modiolidae; genus Bathymodiolus; species Bathymodiolus brooksi. The sequence continues at coordinate 120,108,131 of OY804583.1, read as the reverse complement.
GTTTTGATAGATCGTCGTACTATGTAGATGTAGACGTGTAGTCAGCAGAGTTTTGATGGATCGTCGTACTTTGTAGATGTAGACGTGTAGTCATCAGCGTTTTGATAGATCGTCGTACTATGGACGTGTAGTCATCAGAGTTTTGATGAATCGTCGTACTAAGGACGTGTAGTCATCAGAGTTTTGATGGATCGTCGTACTATGTAGATGTAGACGTGTAGTCAGCAGAGTTTTGATAGATCGTCGTACTATGTAGATGTAGACGTGTAGTCATCAGAGTTTTGATGGATCGTCGGACTATGGACGTGTAGTCATCAGAGTTTTGATGGATCGTCGTACTATGTAGATGTAGACGTGTAGTCATCAGAGTTTTGATGGATCGTCGTACTATGGACGTGTAGTCATCAGAGTTTTGATGGATCGTCGTACTATCTAGATGTAGACGTGTAATCATCAGAGTTTTGATAGATCGTCGTACTATGGACGTGTAGTCGTCAGAGTTTTGATGGATCGTCGTACTATGTAGATTTAGATGTGTAGTCATCAGAGTTTTGATGGATCGTCGTACTATGTAGATGTAGACGTGTAGTCAGCAGAGTTTTGATGGATCGTCGTACTATGTAGATGTAGACGTGTAGTCATCAGAGTTTTGATGGATCGTCGTACTATGTAGATGTAGACGTGTAGTCATCAGAGTTTTGATGGATCGTCGTACTATGGACGTGTAGTCATCAGAGTTTTGATGGATCGTCGTACTATGTAGATGTAGACGTGTAGTGATCAGAGTTTTAATGGATCGTCGTACTATGTAGATGTAGACGGGTAGTCATCAGAGTTTTGATGGATCGTCGCACTATGTAGATGTAGACGTGTAGTCATCAGAGTTTTGATGGATCGTCGTACTATGGACGTGTAGTCATCAGAGTTTTGATGGATCGTCGTACTATCTAGATGTAGACGTGTATTCATCAGAGTTTTGATAGATCGTCGTACTATGGACGTGTAGTCGTCAGAGTTTTGATGGATCGTCGTACTATGTAGATGTAGACGTGTAGTCAGCAGAGTTTTGATGGATCGTCGTACTATGTAGATGTAGACGTGTAATCATCAGAGTTTTGATGGATCGTCGTACTATGTAGATGTAGACGTGTAGTCAGCAGAGTTTTGATGGATCGTCGTACTATGTAGATGTAGACGTGTAGTCAACATAGTTTTGATGGATCGTCGTACTATGTAGATGTAGACGTGTAGTCATCAGAGTTTTGATGGATCGTCGTACTATGTAGATGTAGACGTGTAGTCAGCAGAGTTTTGATGGATCGTCGTACTATGTAGATGCAGACGTGTAGTCATCAGAGTTTTCCTGGATCGTCGGACTATGGACGTGTAGTCATCAGAGTTTTGATGGATCGTCGTACTATTTAGATGTAGATGTGTAGTCATCAGAGTTTTGACGGATCGTCGTACTATGGACGTGTAGTCATCAGAGTTTTGATGGATCGTCGTACTATCTAGATGTAGACGTGTAGTCGTCAGAGTTTTGATGGATCGTCGTACTATGTAGATGTAGACGTGTAGTCATCATAGTTTTGATGGATCGTCGTACTGTGTAGATGTAGACGTGTAGTCAGCAGAGTTTTGATGGATCGTGGTACTATGTAGATGTAGACGTGTAGTCATCAGAGTTTTGATGGATCGTCGTACTATGTAGATGTAGACGTGAAGTCATCAGAGTTTTGATGGATCGTCGGAATATGGACGTGTAGTCATCAGAGTTTTGATGGATCGTCGCACTATGTAGATGTAGACGTGTAGTCATCAGAGTTTTGATGGATCGTCGTACTATGGACGTGTAGTCATCAGAGTTTTGATGGATCGTCGTACTATCTAGATGTAGACGTGTATTCATCAGAGTTTTGATAGATCGTCGTACTATGGACGTGTAGTCGTCAGAGTTTTGATGGATCGTCGTACTATGTAGATGTAGAGGTGTAGTCAGCAGAGTTTTGATGGATCGTCGTACTATGTAGATGTAGACGTGTAATCATCAGAGTTTTGATGGATCGTCGTACTATGTAGATGTAGACGTGTAGTCAGCAGAGTTTTGATGGATCGTCGTACTATGTAGATGTAGACGTGTAGTCAACATAGTTTTGAAGGATCGTCGTACTATGTAGATGTAGACGTGTAGTCATCAGAGTTTTGATGGATCGTCGTACTATGTAGATGTAGACGTGTAGTCAGCAGAGTTTTGATGGATCGTCGTACTATGTAGATGCAGACGTGTAGTCATCAGAGTTTTCCTGGATCGTCGGACTATGGACGTGTAGTCATCAGAGTTTTGATGGATCGTCGTACTATTTAGATGTAGATGTGTAGTCATCAGAGTTTTGACGGATCGTCGTACTATGGACGTGTAGTCATCAGAGTTTTGATGGATCGTCGTACTATCTAGATGTAGACGTGTAGTCGTCAGAGTTTTGATGGATCGTCGTACTATGTAGATGTAGACGTGTAGTCATCATAGTTTTGATGGATCGTCGTACTGTGTAGATGTAGACGTGTAGTCAGCAGAGTTTTGATGGATCGTGGTACTATGTAGATGTAGACGTGTAGTCATCAGAGTTTTGATGGATCGTCGTACTATGTAGATGTAGACGTGAAGTCATCAGAGTTTTGATGGATCGTCGGAATATGGACGTGTAGTCATCAGAGTTTTGATGGATCGTCGTACTATGTAGATGTAGACGTGTAGTCAGCAGAGTTTTGATGGATCGTCGGACTATGGACGTGTAGTCATCAGAGTTTTGATGGATCGTCGCACTATGTAAATGTAGACGAGTAGTCATCAGAGTTTTGATGGATCGTCGTACTATGGACGTGTAGTCATCAGAGTTTTGATGGATCGTCGTACTATGTAGATGTAGACGGGTAGTCATCAGAGTTTTGATGGATCGTCGTACTATGTAGATGTAGACGTGTAGTCATCAGAGTTTTGATGGATCGTCGTACTATGTAGATGGAGACGTGTAGTCATCAGAGTTTTGATGGATCGTCGTACTATCTAGATGTAGACGTGTATTCATCAGAGTTTTGATAGATCGTCGTACTATGGACGTGTAGTCGTCAGAGTTTTGATGGATCGTCGTATTATGTAGATGTAGACGTGTAATCATCAGGATTTTGATGGATCGTCGTACTATGTAGATGTAGACGTGTAGTCAGCAGAGTTTTGATGGATCGTTGTACTATGTAGATGTAGACGTGTAGTCAACAGAGTTTTGATGGATCGTCGTACTATGTAGATGTAGACGTGTAGTCAGCAGAATTTTGATGGATCGTCGTACTATGTAGATGTAGACGTGTATTCATCAGAGTTTTGATGGATCGTCGTACTATGTAGATGTAGACGTGTAGTCAGCAGAGTTTTGATGGATCGTCGTACTATGTAGATGTAGCCGTGTAGTCAACATAGTTTTGATGGATCGTCGTACTATGTAGATGTAGACGTGTAGTCATCAGAGTTTTGATGGATCGTCGTACTATGTAGATGTAGACGTGTAGTCAGCAGAGTTTTGATAGATCGTCGTACTATGTAGATGCAGACGTGTAGTCCTCAGAGTTTTCATGGATCGTCGGACTATGGACGTGTAGTCATCAGAATTTTGATGGATCGTCGTACTATGTAGATGTAGATGTGTAGTCATCAGAGTTTTGACGGATCGTCGTACTATGGACGTGTAGTCATCAGAGTTTTGATGGATCGTCGTACTATCTAGATGTAGACCTGTAGTCGTCAGAGTTTTGATGGATCGTCGTACTATGTAGATGTAGACGTGTAGTCATAGTTTTGATGGATCGTCGTACTGTGTAGATGTAGACGTGTAGTCAGCAGAGATTTGATGGATCGTGGTACTATGTAGATGTAGACGTGTAGTCATCAGAGTTTTGATGGATCGTCGTACTATGTAGATGTAGACGTGTAGTCATCAGAGTTTTTATGGATCGTCGTATTATGGACGTGTAGTCATCAGAGTTTTGATGGATCGTCGTACTATGTAGATGTAGACGTGAAGTCATCAGAGTTTTGATGGATCGTCGGAATATGGACGTGTAGTCATCAGAGTTTTGATGGATCGTCGTACTATGTAGATGTAGACGTGTAGTCAGCAGAGTTTTGATGGATCGTCGTACTATGTAGATGTAGACGTGAAGTCATCAGAGTTTTGAAGGATCTTCGGACTATGGACGTGTAGTCATCAGAGTGTTGATGGATCGTCGCACTATGTAGATGTAGACGGGTAGTCATCAGAGTTTTGATGGATCGTCGTACTATGGACGTGTAGTCATCAGAGTTTTGATGGATCGTCGTACTATGTAGATGTAGACGTGTAGTCATCAGAGTTTTGATGGATCGTCGTACTATGTAGATGTAGACGTGTAGTCATCAGAGTTTGATGGATCGTCGTACTATGTAGATGGAGACGTGTAGTCATCAGAGTTTTGATGGATCGTCGTACTATCTAGATGTAGACGTGTATTCATCAGAGTTTTGATAGATCGTCGTACTATGGACGTGTAGTCGTCAGAGTTTTGATGGATCGTCGTATTATGTAGATGTAGACGTGTAATCATCAGAGTTTTGATGGATCGTCGTACTATGTAGATGTAGACGTGTAGTCAGCAGAGTTTTGATGGATCGTCGTACTATGTAGATGTAGACGTGTAGTCAACAGAGTTTTGATGGATCGTCGTACTATGTAGATGTAGACGTGTAGTCAGCAGAATTTTGATGGATCGTCGTACTATGTAGATGTAGACGTGTAGTCATCAGAGCTTTGATGGATCGTCGTACTAAGGGCGTGTAGTCATCAGAGTTTTGATGGATCGTCGTACTATGTAGATGTAGACGTGTAGTCAGCAGAGTTTTGATAGATCGTCGTACTATATAGATGCAGACGTGTAGTCATCAGAGTTTTGATGGATCGTCGGACTATGGACGTGTAGTCATCAGAGTTTTGATGGATCGTCGTACTATGTAGATGTAGACGTGTAGTCATCAGAGTTTTGATGGATCGTCGTACTATGTAGATGTAGACGTGTAGTCATCAGAGTTTTGATGGATCGTCGTACTATGGACGTGTAGTCATCAGAGTTTTGATGGATCGTCGTACTATCTAGATGTAGACGTGTATTCATCAGAGTTTTGATAGATCGTCGTACTATGGACGTGTAGTCGTCAGAGTTTTGATGGATCGTCGTACTATGTAGATGTAGAGGTGTAGTCAGCAGAGTTTTGATGGATCGTCGTACTATGTAGATGTAGACGTGTAATCATCAGAGTTTTGATGGATCGTCGTACTATGTAGATGTAGACGTGTAGTCAGCAGAGTTTTGATGGATCGTCGTACTATGTAGATGTAGACGTGTAGTCAACATAGTTTTGATGGATCGTCGTACTATGTAGATGTAGACGTGTAGTCATCAGAGTTTTGATGGATCGTCGTACTATGTAGATGTAGACGTGTAGTCAGCAGAGTTTTGATGGATCGTCGTACTATGTAGATGCAGACGTGTAGTCATCAGAGTTTTCCTGGATCGTCGGACTATGGACGTGTAGTCATCAGAGTTTTGATGGATCGTCGTACTATTTAGATGTAGATGTGTAGTCATCAGAGTTTTGACGGATCGTCGTACTATGGACGTGTAGTCATCAGAGTTTTGATGGATCGTCGTACTATCTAGATGTAGACGTGTAGTCGTCAGAGTTTTGATGGATCGTCGTACTATGTAGATGTAGACGTGTAGTCATCATAGTTTTGATGGATCGTCGTACTGTGTAGATGTAGACGTGTAGTCAGCAGAGTTTTGATGGATCGTGGTACTATGTAGATGTAGACGTGTAGTCATCAGAGTTTTGATGGATCGTCGTACTATGTAGATGTAGACGTGAAGTCATCAGAGTTTTGATGGATCGTCGGAATATGGACGTGTAGTCATCAGAGTTTTGATGGATCGTCGTACTATGTAGATGTAGACGTGTAGACAGCAGAGTTTTGATGGATCGTCGGACTATGGACGTGTAGTCATCAGAGTTTTGATGGATCGTCGCACTATGTAAATGTAGACGAGTAGTCATCAGAGTTTTGATGGATCGTCGTACTATGGACGTGTAGTCATCAGAGTTTTGATGGATCGTCGTACTATGTAGATGTAGACGGGTAGTCATCAGAGTTTTGATGGATCGTCGTACTATGTAGATGTAGACGTGTAGTCATCAGAGTTTTGATGGATCGTCGTACTATGTAGATGGAGACGTGTAGTCATCAGAGTTTTGATGGATCGTCGTACTATCTAGATGTAGACGTGTATTCATCAGAGTTTTGATAGATCGTCGTACTATGGACGTGTAGTCGTCAGAGTTTTGATGGATCGTCGTATTATGTAGATGTAGACGTGTAATCATCAGGATTTTGATGGATCGTCGTACTATGTAGATGTAGACGTGTAGTCAGCAGAGTTTTGATGGATCGTTGTACTATGTAGATGTAGACGTGTAGTCAACAGAGTTTTGATGGATCGTCGTACTATGTAGATGTAGACGTGTAGTCAGCAGAATTTTGATGGATCGTCGTACTATGTAGATGTAGACGTGTATTCATCAGAGTTTTGATGGATCGTCGTACTATGTAGATGTAGACGTGTAGTCAGCAGAGTTTTGATGGATCGTCGTACTATGTAGATGTAGCCGTGTAGTCAACATAGTTTTGATGGATCGTCGTACTATGTAGATGTAGACGTGTAGTCATCAGAGTTTTGATGGATCGTCGGAATATGGACGTGTAGTCATCAGAGTTTTGATGGATCGTCGTACTATGTAGATGTAGACGTGTAGTCAGCAGAGTTTTGATGGATCGTCGTACTATGTAGATGTAGACGTGAAGTCATCAGAGTTTTGAAGGATCTTCGGACTATGGACGTGTAGTCATCAGAGTGTTGATGGATCGTCGCACTATGTAGATGTAGACGGGTAGTCATCAGAGTTTTGATGGATCGTCGTACTATGGACGTGTAGTCATCAGAGTTTTGATGGATCGTCGTACTATGTAGATGTAGACGTGTAGTCATCAGAGTTTTGATGGATCGTCGTACTATGTAGATGTAGACGTGTAGTCATCAGAGTTTGATGGATCGTCGTACTATGTAGATGGAGACGTGTAGTCATCAGAGTTTTGATGGATCGTCGTACTATCTAGATGTAGACGTGTATTCATCAGAGTTTTGATAGATCGTCGTACTATGGACGTGTAGTCGTCAGAGTTTTGATGGATCGTCGTATTATGTAGATGTAGACGTGTAATCATCAGAGTTTTGATGGATCGTCGTACTATGTAGATGTAGACGTGTAGTCAGCAGAGTTTTGATGGATCGTCGTACTATGTAGATGTAGACGTGTAGTCAACAGAGTTTTGATGGATCGTCGTACTATGTAGATGTAGACGTGTAGTCAGCAGAATTTTGATGGATCGTCGTACTATGTAGATGTAGACGTGTAGTCATCAGAGCTTTGATGGATCGTCGTACTAAGGGCGTGTAGTCATCAGAGTTTTGATGGATCGTCGTACTATGTAGATGTAGACGTGTAGTCAGCAGAGTTTTGATAGATCGTCGTACTATATAGATGCAGACGTGTAGTCATCAGAGTTTTGATGGATCGTCGGACTATGGACGTGTAGTCATCAGAGTTTTGATGGATCGTCGTACTATGTAGATGTAGACGTGTAGTCATCAGAGTTTTGATGGATCGTCGTACTATGTAGATGTAGACGTGTAGTCATCAGAGTTTTGATGGATCGTCGTACTATGGACGTGTAGTCATCAGAGTTTTGATGGATCGTCGTACTATCTAGATGTAGACGTGTATTCATCAGAGTTTTGATAGATCGTCGTACTATGGACGTGTAGTCGTCAGAGTTTTGATGGATCGTCGTACTATGTAGATGTAGAGGTGTAGTCAGCAGAGTTTTGATGGATCGTCGTACTATGTAGATGTAGACGTGTAATCATCAGAGTTTTGATGGATCGTCGTACTATGTAGATGTAGACGTGTAGTCAGCAGAGTTTTGATGGATCGTCGTACTATGTAGATGTAGACGTGTAGTCAACATAGTTTTGATGGATCGTCGTACTATGTAGATGTAGACGTGTAGTCATCAGAGTTTTGATGGATCGTCGTACTATGTAGATGTAGACGTGTAGTCAGCAGAGTTTTGATGGATCGTCGTACTATGTAGATGCAGACGTGTAGTCATCAGAGTTTTCCTGGATCGTCGGACTATGGACGTGTAGTCATCAGAGTTTTGATGGATCGTCGTACTATTTAGATGTAGATGTGTAGTCATCAGAGTTTTGACGGATCGTCGTACTATGGACGTGTAGTCATCAGAGTTTTGATGGATCGTCGTACTATCTAGATGTAGACGTGTAGTCGTCAGAGTTTTGATGGATCGTCGTACTATGTAGATGTAGACGTGTAGTCATCATAGTTTTGATGGATCGTCGTACTGTGTAGATGTAGACGTGTAGTCAGCAGAGTTTTGATGGATCGTGGTACTATGTAGATGTAGACGTGTAGTCATCAGAGTTTTGATGGATCGTCGTACTATGTAGATGTAGACGTGAAGTCATCAGAGTTTTGATGGATCGTCGGAATATGGACGTGTAGTCATCAGAGTTTTGATGGATCGTCGTACTATGTAGATGTAGACGTGTAGACAGCAGAGTTTTGATGGATCGTCGGACTATGGACGTGTAGTCATCAGAGTTTTGATGGATCGTCGCACTATGTAAATGTAGACGAGTAGTCATCAGAGTTTTGATGGATCGTCGTACTATGGACGTGTAGTCATCAGAGTTTTGATGGATCGTCGTACTATGTAGATGTAGACGGGTAGTCATCAGAGTTTTGATGGATCGTCGTACTATGTAGATGTAGACGTGTAGTCATCAGAGTTTTGATGGATCGTCGTACTATGTAGATGGAGACGTGTAGTCATCAGAGTTTTGATGGATCGTCGTACTATCTAGATGTAGACGTGTATTCATCAGAGTTTTGATAGATCGTCGTACTATGGACGTGTAGTCGTCAGAGTTTTGATGGATCGTCGTATTATGTAGATGTAGACGTGTAATCATCAGGATTTTGATGGATCGTCGTACTATGTAGATGTAGACGTGTAGTCAGCAGAGTTTTGATGGATCGTTGTACTATGTAGATGTAGACGTGTAGTCAACAGAGTTTTGATGGATCGTCGTACTATGTAGATGTAGACGTGTAGTCAGCAGAATTTTGATGGATCGTCGTACTATGTAGATGTAGACGTGTATTCATCAGAGTTTTGATGGATCGTCGTACTATGTAGATGTAGACGTGTAGTCAGCAGAGTTTTGATGGATCGTCGTACTATGTAGATGTAGCCGTGTAGTCAACATAGTTTTGATGGATCGTCGTACTATGTAGATGTAGACGTGTAGTCATCAGAGTTTTGATGGATCGTCGTACTATGTAGATGTAGACGTGTAGTCAGCAGAGTTTTGATAGATCGTCGTACTATGTAGATGCAGACGTGTAGTCCTCAGAGTTTTCATGGATCGTCGGACTATGGACGTGTAGTCATCAGAATTTTGATGGATCGTCGTACTATGTAGATGTAGATGTGTAGTCATCAGAGTTTTGACGGATCGTCGTACTATGGACGTGTAGTCATCAGAGTTTTGATGGATCGTCGTACTATCTAGATGTAGACCTGTAGTCGTCAGAGTTTTGATGGATCGTCGTACTATGTAGATGTAGACGTGTAGTCATAGTTTTGATGGATCGTCGTACTGTGTAGATGTAGACGTGTAGTCAGCAGAGATTTGATGGATCGTGGTACTATGTAGATGTAGACGTGTAGTCATCAGAGTTTTGATGGATCGTCGTACTATGTAGATGTAGACGTGTAGTCATCAGAGTTTTTATGGATCGTCGTATTATGGACGTGTAGTCATCAGAGTTTTGATGGATCGTCGTACTATGTAGATGTAGACGTGAAGTCATCAGAGTTTTGATGGATCGTCGGAATATGGACGTGTAGTCATCAGAGTTTTGATGGATCGTCGTACTATGTAGATGTAGACGTGTAGTCAGCAGAGTTTTGATGGATCGTCGTACTATGTAGATGTAGACGTGAAGTCATCAGAGTTTTGAAGGATCTTCGGACTATGGACGTGTAGTCATCAGAGTGTTGATGGATCGTCGCACTATGTAGATGTAGACGGGTAGTCATCAGAGTTTTGATGGATCGTCGTACTATGGACGTGTAGTCATCAGAGTTTTGATGGATCGTCGTACTATGTAGATGTAGACGTGTAGTCATCAGAGTTTTGATGGATCGTCGTACTATGTAGATGTAGACGTGTAGTCATCAGAGTTTGATGGATCGTCGTACTATGTAGATGGAGACGTGTAGTCATCAGAGTTTTGATGGATCGTCGTACTATCTAGATGTAGACGTGTATTCATCAGAGTTTTGATAGATCGTCGTACTATGGACGTGTAGTCGTCAGAGTTTTGATGGATCGTCGTATTATGTAGATGTAGACGTGTAATCATCAGAGTTTTGATGGATCGTCGTACTATGTAGATGTAGACGTGTAGTCAGCAGTGTTTTGATGGATCGTCGTACTATGTAGATGTAGACGTGTAGTCAACAGAGTTTTGATGGATCGTCGTACTATGTAGATGTAGACGTGTAGTCAGCAGAATTTTGATGGATCGTCGTACTATGTAGATGTAGACGTGTAGTCATCAGAGTTTTGATGGATCGTCGTACTAAGGGCGTGTAGTCATCAGAGTTTTGATGGATCGTCGTACTATGTAGATGTAGACGTGTAGTCAGCAGAGTTTTGATAGATCGTCGTACTATATAGATGCAGACGTGTAGTCATCAGAGTTTTGATGGATCGTCGGACTATGGACGTGTAGTCATCAGAGTTTTGATGGATCGTCGTACTATGTAGATGTAGACGTGTAGTCATCAGAGTTTTGATGAATCGTCGTACTATGGACGTGTAGTCATCAGAGTTTTGATGGATCGTCGTACTATCTAGATGTAGACGTGTATTCATCAGAGTTTTGATAAATCGTCGTACTATGGACGTGTAGTCGTCAGAGTTTTGATGGATCGTCGTACTATGTAGATGTAGACGTGTAGTCATCAGAGTTTTGATGGATCGTCGTACTATGTAGATGTAGACGGGTAGTCATCAGAGTTTTGATGGATCGTCGTACTATGTAGATAGAGACGTCTAGTCATCAGAGTTTTGATGGATCGTCGTACTATGGACGTGTAGTCATCAGAGTTTTGATGGATCGTCGTACTAACTAGATGTAGACGTGTATTCATCAGAGTTTTGATAGATCGTCGTACTATGGACGTGTAGTCGTCAGAGTTTTGATGGATCGTCGTACTATGTAGATGTAGACGTGTAGTCAGCAGAGTTTTGATGGATCGTCGTACTATGTAGATGTAGACGTGTAATCATCAGAGTTTTGATGGATCGTCGTACTATGTAGATGTAGACGTGTAGTCAGCAGAGTTTTGATGGATCGTCGTACTATGTAGATGTAGACGTGTAGTCAACATAGTTTTGATGGATCGTCGTATTATGTAGATGTAGACGTGTAGTCATCAGATTTTGATGGATCGTCGTACTATGTAGATGTAGACGTGTAGTCATCAGAGGGTTGATGGATCGCCGTACTATGTAGATGTAGACGTGTAGTCATCAGAGTTTTGATAGATCGTCGTACTATGTAGATGTAGACGTGTAGTCAGCATAGTTTTGATGGATCGTCGTACTATGTAGATGTAGACGTGTAGTCATCATAGTTTTGATGGATCGTTGTACTATGGACGTGTAGTCATCAGAGTTTTGATGGATCGTCGTTCTATGGACGTGTAGTCATCATAGTTTTGATGGATCGTCGTACTATGGACGTGTAGTCATCAGAGTTTTGATGGTTCGTCGTACTATGTAGATGTAGACGTGTAGTCAGCAGAGTTTTGATAGATCGTCGTACTATGTAGATGTAGACGTGTAGTCATCAGAATTTTGATAGATCGTCGTACTATGTAGATGTAGACGTGTAGTCATCAGAGTTTTGATGGATCGTCGTACTATGTAGATGTAGACCTGTAGTCATCAGAGTTTTGATGGATCGTCGTACTATGCAAATGTAGACGTGTAGTCATGAGAGTTTTGATAGATCGTCGTACTATGTAGATGTAGACGTGTAGTCAGCATAGTTTTGATGGATCGTCGTACTTTGTAGATGTAGACGTGTAGTCATCAGAGTTTTGATAGATCGTCGTACTATGGACGTGTAGTCATCAGAGTTTTGATGGATCGTCGTACTATGTAGATATAGACGTGTAATCAGCAGAGTTTTGATGGATCGTCGTACTATGTAGATGTAGATGTGTAGTCATCAGAGTTTTGACGGATCGTCGTACTATGGACGTGTAGTCATCAGAGTTTTGATGGATCGTCGTACTATCTAGATGTAGACCTGTAGTCGTCAGAGTTTTGATGGATCGTCGTACTATGTAGATGTAGACGTGTAGTCATAGTTTTGATGGATCGTCGTACTGTGTAGATGTAGACGTGTAGTCAGCAGAGATTTGATGGATCGTGGTACTATGTAGATGTAGACGTGTAGTCATCAGAGTTTTGATGGATCGTCGTACTATGTAGATGTAGACGTGTAGTCATCAGAGTTTTTATGGATCGTCGTATTATGGACGTGTAGTCATCAGAGTTTTGATGGATCGTCGTACTATGTAGATGTAGACGTGAAGTCATCAGAGTTTTGATGGATCGTCGGAATATGGACGTGTAGTCATCAGAGTTTTGATGGATCGTCGTACTATGTAGATGTAGACGTGTAGTCAGCAGAGTTTTGATGGATCGTCGTACTATGTAGATGTAGACGTGAAGTCATCAGAGTTTTGAAGGATCTTCGGACTATGGACGTGTAGTCATCAGAGTGTTGATGGATCGTCGCACTATGTAGATGTAGACGGGTAGTCATCAGAGTTTTGATGGATCGTCGTACTATGGACGTGTAGTCATCAGAGTTTTGATGGATCGTCGTACTATGTAGATGTAGACGTGTAGTCATCAGAGTTTTGATGGATCGTCGTACTATGTAGATGTAGACGTGTAGTCATCAGAGTTTGATGGATCGTCGTACTATGTAGATGGAGACGTGTAGTCATCAGAGTTTTGATGGATCGTCGTACTATCTAGATGTAGACGTGTATTCATCAGAGTTTTGATAGATCGTCGTACTATGGACGTGTAGTCGTCAGAGTTTTGATGGATCGTCGTATTATGTAGATGTAGACGTGTAATCATCAGAGTTTTGATGGATCGTCGTACTATGTAGATGTAGACGTGTAGTCAGCAGAGTTTTGATGGATCGTCGTACTATGTAGATGTAGACGTGTAGTCAACAGAGTTTTGATGGATCGTCGTACTATGTAGATGTAGACGTGTAGTCAGCAGAATTTTGATGGATCGTCGTACTATGTAGATGTAGACGTGTAGTCATCAGAGCTTTGATGGATCGTCGTACTAAGGGCGTGTAGTCATCAGAGTTTTGATGGATCGTCGTACTATGTAGATGTAGACGTGTAGTCAGCAGAGTTTTGATAGATCGTCGTACTATATAGATGCAGACGTGTAGTCATCAGAGTTTTGATGGATCGTCGGACTATGGACGTGTAGTCATCAGAGTTTTGATGGATCGTCGTACTATGTAGATGTAGACGTGTAGTCATCAGAGTTTTGATGGATCGTCGTACTATGTAGATGTAGACGTGTAGTCATCAGAGTTTTGATGGATCGTCGTACTATGGACGTGTAGTCATCAGAGTTTTGATGGATCGTCGTACTATCTAGATGTAGACGTGTATTCATCAGAGTTTTGATAGATCGTCGTACTATGGACGTGTAGTCGTCAGAGTTTTGATGGATCGTCGTACTATGTAGATGTAGAGGTGTAGTCAGCAGAGTTTTGATGGATCGTCGTACTATGTAGATGTAGACGTGTAATCATCAGAGTTTTGATGGATCGTCGTACTATGTAGATGTAGACGTGTAGTCAGCAGAGTTTTGATGGATCGTCGTACTATGTAGATGTAGACGTGTAGTCAACATAGTTTTGATGGATCGTCGTACTATGTAGATGTAGACGTGTAGTCATCAGAGTTTTGATGGATCGTCGTACTATGTAGATGTAGACGTGTAGTCAGCAGAGTTTTGATGGATCGTCGTACTATGTAGATGCAGACGTGTAGTCATCAGAGTTTTCCTGGATCGTCGGACTATGGACGTGTAGTCATCAGAGTTTTGATGGATCGTCGTACTATTTAGATGTAGATGTGTAGTCATCAGAGTTTTGACGGATCGTCGTACTATGGACGTGTAGTCATCAGAGTTTTGATGGATCGTCGTACTATCTAGATGTAGACGTGTAGTCGTCAGAGTTTTGATGGATCGTCGTACTATGTAGATGTAGACGTGTAGTCATCATAGTTTTGATGGATCGTCGTACTGTGTAGATGTAGACGTGTAGTCAGCAGAGTTTTGATGGATCGTGGTACTATGTAGATGTAGACGTGTAGTCATCAGAGTTTTGATGGATCGTCGTACTATGTAGATGTAGACGTGAAGTCATCAGAGTTTTGATGGATCGTCGGAATATGGACGTGTAGTCATCAGAGTTTTGATGGATCGTCGTACTATGTAGATGTAGACGTGTAGTCAGCAGAGTTTTGATGGATCGTCGGACTATGGACGTGTAGTCATCAGAGTTTTGATGGATCGTCGCACTATGTAAATGTAGACGAGTAGTCATCAGAGTTTTGATGGATCGTCGTACTATGGACGTGTAGTCATCAGAGTTTTGATGGATCGTCGTACTATGTAGATGTAGACGGGTAGTCATCAGAGTTTTGATGGATCGTCGTACTATGTAGATGTAGACGTGTAGTCATCAGAGTTTTGATGGATCGTCGTACTATGTAGATGGAGACGTGTAGTCATCAGAGTTTTGATGGATCGTCGTACTATCTAGATGTAGACGTGTATTCATCAGAGTTTTGATAGATCGTCGTACTATGGACGTGTAGTCGTCAGAGTTTTGATGGATCGTCGTATTATGTAGATGTAGACGTGTAATCATCAGGATTTTGATGGATCGTCGTACTATGTAGATGTAGACGTGTAGTCAGCAGAGTTTTGATGGATCGTTGTACTATGTAGATGTAGACGTGTAGTCAACAGAGTTTTGATGGATCGTCGTACTATGTAGATGTAGACGTGTAGTCAGCAGAATTTTGATGGATCGTCGTACTATGTAGATGTAGACGTGTATTCATCAGAGTTTTGATGGATCGTCGTACTATGTAGATGTAGACGTGTAGTCAGCAGAGTTTTGATGGATCGTCGTACTATGTAGATGTAGCCGTGTAGTCAACATAGTTTTGATGGATCGTCGTACTATGTAGATGTAGACGTGTAGTCATCAGAGTTTTGATGGATCGTCGTACTATGTAGATGTAGACGTGTAGTCAGCAGAGTTTTGATAGATCGTCGTACTATGTAGATGCAGACGTGTAGTCCTCAGAGTTTTCATGGATCGTCGGACTATGGACGTGTAGTCATCAGAATTTTGATGGATCGTCGTACTATGTAGATGTAGATGTGTAGTCATCAGAGTTTTGACGGATCGTCGTACTATGGACGTGTAGTCATCAGAGTTTTGATGGATCGTCGTACTATCTAGATGTAGACCTGTAGTCGTCAGAGTTTTGATGGATCGTCGTACTATGTAGATGTAGACGTGTAGTCATAGTTTTGATGGATCGTCGTACTGTGTAGATGTAGACGTGTAGTCAGCAGAGATTTGATGGATCGTGGTACTATGTAGATGTAGACGTGTAGTCATCAGAGTTTTGATGGATCGTCGTACTATGTAGATGTAGACGTGTAGTCATCAGAGTTTTTATGGATCGTCGTATTATGGACGTGTAGTCATCAGAGTTTTGATGGATCGTCGTACTATGTAGATGTAGACGTGAAGTCATCAGAGTTTTGATGGATCGTCGGAATATGGACGTGTAGTCATCAGAGTTTTGATGGATCGTCGTACTATGTAGATGTAGACGTGTAGTCAGCAGAGTTTTGATGGATCGTCGTACTATGTAGATGTAGACGTGAAGTCATCAGAGTTTTGAAGGATCTTCGGACTATGGACGTGTAGTCATCAGAGTGTTGATGGATCGTCGCACTATGTAGATGTAGACGGGTAGTCATCAGAGTTTTGATGGATCGTCGTACTATGGACGTGTAGTCATCAGAGTTTTGATGGATCGTCGTACTATGTAGATGTAGACGTGTAGTCATCAGAGTTTTGATGGATCGTCGTACTATGTAGATGTAGACGTGTAGTCATCAGAGTTTGATGGATCGTCGTACTATGTAGATGGAGACGTGTAGTCATCAGAGTTTTGATGGATCGTCGTACTATCTAGATGTAGACGTGTATTCATCAGAGTTTTGATAGATCGTCGTACTATGGACGTGTAGTCGTCAGAGTTTTGATGGATCGTCGTATTATGTAAATGTAGACGTGTAATCATCAGAGTTTTGATGGATCGTCGTACTATGTAGATGTAGACGTGTAGTCAGCAGTGTTTTGATGGATCGTCGTACTATGTAGATGTAGACGTGTAGTCAACAGAGTTTTGATGGATCGTCGTACTATGTAGATGTAGACGTGTAGTCAGCAGAATTTTGATGGATCGTCGTACTATGTAGATGTAGACGTGTAGTCATCAGAGTTTTGATGGATCGTCGTACTAAGGGCGTGTAGTCATCAGAGTTTTGATGGATCGTCGTACTATGTAGATGTAGACGTGTAGTCAGCAGAGTTTTGATAGATCGTCGTACTATATAGATGCAGACGTGTAGTCATCAGAGTTTTGATGGATCGTCGGACTATGGACGTGTAGTCATCAGAGTTTTGATGGATCGTCGTACTATGTAGATGTAGACGTGTAGTCATCAGAGTTTTGATGAATCGTCGTACTATGGACGTGTAGTCATCAGAGTTTTGATGGATCGTCGTACTATCTAGATGTAGACGTGTATTCATCAGAGTTTTGATAAATCGTCGTACTATGGACGTGTAGTCGTCAGAGTTTTGATGGATCGTCGTACTATGTAGATGTAGACGTGTAGTCATCAGAGTTTTGATGGATCGTCGTACTATGTAGATGTAGACGGGTAGTCATCAGAGTTTTGATGGATCGTCGTACTATGTAGATAGAGACGTCTAGTCATCAGAGTTTTGATGGATCGTCGTACTATGGACGTGTAGTCATCAGAGTTTTGATGGATCGTCGTACTAACTAGATGTAGACGTGTATTCATCAGAGTTTTGATAGATCGTCGTACTATGGACGTGTAGTCGTCAGAGTTTTGATGGATCGTCGTACTATGTAGATGTAGACGTGTAGTCAGCAGAGTTTTGATGGATCGTCGTACTATGTAGATGTAGACGTGTAATCATCAGAGTTTTGATGGATCGTCGTACTATGTAGATGTAGACGTGTAGTCAGCAGAGTTTTGATGGATCGTCGTACTATGTAGATGTAGACGTGTAGTCAACATAGTTTTGATGGATCGTCGTATTATGTAGATGTAGACGTGTAGTCATCAGATTTTGATGGATCGTCGTACTATGTAGATGTAGACGTGTAGTCATCAGAGGGTTGATGGATCGTCGTACTATGTAGATGTAGACGTGTAGTCATCAGAGTTTTGATAGATCGTCGTACTATGTAGATGTAGACGTGTAGTCAGCATAGTTTTGATGGATCGTCGTACTATGTAGATGTAGACGTGTAGTCATCATAGTTTTGATGGATCGTTGTACTATGGACGTGTAGTCATCAGAGTTTTGATGGATCGTCGTTCTATGGACGTGTAGTCATCATAGTTTTGATGGATCGTCGTACTATGGACGTGTAGTCATCAGAGTTTTGATGGTTCGTCGTACTATGTAGATGTAGACGTGTAGTCAGCAGAGTTTTGATAGATCGTCGTACTATGTAGATGTAGACGTGTAGTCATCAGAATTTTGATAGATCGTCGTACTATGTAGATGTAGACGTGTAGTCATCAGAGTTTTGATGGATCGTCGTACTATGTAGATGTAGACCTGTAGTCATCAGAGTTTTGATGGATCGTCGTACTATGCAAATGTAGACGTGTAGTCATGAGAGTTTTGATAGATCGTCGTACTATGTAGATGTAGACGTGTAGTCAGCATAGTTTTGATGGATCGTCGTACTTTGTAGATGTAGACGTGTAGTCATCAGAGTTTTGATAGATCGTCGTACTATGGACGTGTAGTCATCAGAGTTTTGATGGATCGTCGTACTATGTAGATATAGACGTGTAATCAGCAGAGTTTTGATGGATCGTCGTACTATGTAGATGTAGACGTGTAGTCATCAGAGTTTTGATGAATCGTCGTACTAAGGACGTGTAGTCATCAGAGTTTTGATGGATCGTCGTACTATGTAGATGTAGACGTGTAGTCAGCAGAGTTTTGATATATCGTCGTACTATGTAGATATAGACGTGTAATCAGCAGAGTTTTGATGGATCGTCGTACTATGTAGATGTAGACGTGTAGTCATCAGAGTTTTGATGAATCGTCGTACTAAGGACGTGTAGTCATCAGAGTTTTGATGGATCGTCGTACTATGTAGATGTAGACGTGTAGTCAGCAGAGTTTTGATAGATCGTCGTACTATGTAGATGTAGACGTGTAGTCATCAGAGTTTTGATGGATCGTCGGACTATGGACGTGTAGTCATCAGAGTTTTGATGGATCGTCGTACTATGTAGATGTAGACGTGTAGTCATCAGAGTTTTGATGGATCGTCGTACTATGGACGTGTAGTCATCAGAGTTTTGATGGATCGTCGTACTATCTAGATGTAGACGTGTAATCATCAGAGTTTTGATAGATCGTCGTACTATGGACGTGTAGTCGTCAGAGTTTTGATGGATCGTCGTACTATGTAGATGTAGACGTGTAGTCATCAGAGTTTTGATGGATCGTCGTACTATGTAGATGTAGACGTGTAGTCAGCAGAGTTTTGATGGATCGTCGTACTATGTAGATGTAGACGTGTAGTCATCAGAGTTTTGATGGATCGTCGTACTATGTAGATGTAGACGTGTAGTCATCAGAGTTTTGATGGATCGTCGTACTATGGACGTGTAGTCATCAGAGTTTTGATGGATCGTCGTACTATCTAGATGTAGACGTGTTGTCATCAGAGTTTTGATAGATCGTCGTACTATGGACGTGTAGTCGTCAGAGTTTTGATGGATCGTCGTACTATGTAGATGTAGACCTGTAGTCATCAGAGTTTTGATGGATCGTCGTACTATGTAGATGTAGACCTGTAGTCATCAGAGTTTTGATGGATCGTCGTACTATGCAAATGTAGACGTGTAGTCATGAGAGTTTTGATAGATCGTCGTACTATGTAGATGTAGACGTGTAGTCAGCATAGTTTTGATGGATCGTCGTACTATGTAGATGTAGACCTGTAGTCATCAGAGTTTTGATGGATCGTCGTACTTTGTAGATGTAGACGTGTAGTCATCAGCGTTTTGATAGATCGTCGTACTATGGACGTGTAGTCATCAGAGTTTTGATGAATCGTCGTACTAAGGACGTGTAGTCATCAGAGTTTTGATGGATCGTCGTACTATGTAGATGTAGACGTGTAGTCAGCAGAGTTTTGATAGATCGTCGTACTATGTAGATGTAGACGTGTAGTCATCAGCGTTTTGATAGATCGTCGTACTATGGACGTGTAGTCATCAGAGTTTTGATGAATCGTCGTACTAAGGACGTGTAGTCATCAGAGTTTTGATGGATCGTCGTACTATGTAGATGTAGACGTGTAGTCAGCAGAGTTTTGATGGATCGTCGTACTATGTAGATGTAGACGTGTAATCATCAGAGTTTTGATGGATCGTCGTACTATGTAGATGTAGACGTGTAGTCAGCAGAGTTTTGATGGATCGTCGTACTATGTAGATGTAGACGTGTAGTCAACATAGTTTTGATGGATCGTCGTATTATGTAGATGTAGACGTGTAGTCATCAGATTTTGATGGATCGTCGTACTATGTAGATGTAGACGTGTAGTCATCAGAGGGTTGATGGATCGTCGTACTATGTAGATGTAGACGTGTAGTCATCAGAGTTTTGATAGATCGTCGTACTATGTAGATGTAGACGTGTAGTCAGCATAGTTTTGATGGATCGTCGTACTATGTAGATGTAGACGTGTAGTCATCATAGTTTTGATGGATCGTTGTACTATGGACGTGTAGTCATCAGAGTTTTGATGGATCGTCGTTCTATGGACGTGTAGTCATCATAGTTTTGATGGATCGTCGTACTATGGACGTGTAGTCATCAGAGTTTTGATGGTTCGTCGTACTATGTAGATGTAGACGTGTAGTCAGCAGAGTTTTGATAGATCGTCGTACTATGTAGATGTAGACGTGTAGTCATCAGAATTTTGATAGATCGTCGTACTATGTAGATGTAGACGTGTAGTCATCAGAGTTTTGATGGATCGTCGTACTATGTAGATGTAGACCTGTAGTCATCAGAGTTTTGATGGATCGTCGTACTATGCAAATGTAGACGTGTAGTCATGAGAGTTTTGATAGATCGTCGTACTATGTAGATGTAGACGTGTAGTCAGCATAGTTTTGATGGATCGTCGTACTTTGTAGATGTAGACGTGTAGTCATCAGAGTTTTGATAGATCGTCGTACTATGGACGTGTAGTCATCAGAGTTTTGATGGATCGTCGTACTATGTAGATATAGACGTGTAATCAGCAGAGTTTTGATGGATCGTCGTACTATGTAGATGTAGACGTGTAGTCAGCAGAGTTTTGATATATCGTCGTACTATGTAGATATAGACGTGTAATCAGCAGAGTTTTGATGGATCGTCGTACTATGTAGATGTAGACGTGTAGTCATCAGAGTTTTGATGAATCGTCGTACTAAGGACGTGTAGTCATCAGAGTTTTGATGGATCGTCGTACTATGTAGATGTAGACGTGTAGTCAGCAGAGTTTTGATAGATCGTCGTACTATGTAGATGTAGACGTGTAGTCATCAGAGTTTTGATGGATCGTCGGACTATGGACGTGTAGTCATCATAGTTTTGATGGATCGTCGTACTATGTAGATGTAGACGTGTAGTCATCAGAGTTTTGATGGATCGTCGTACTATGGACGTGTAGTCATCAGAGTTTTGATGGATCGTCGTACTATCTAGATGTAGACGTGTAATCATCAGAGTTTTGATAGATCGTCGTACTATGGACGTGTAGTCATCAGAGTTTTGATGGATCATCGTACTATGTAGATGTAGACGTGTAGTCAGCAGAGTTTTGATGGATCGTCGTACTATGTAGATGTAGACGTGTAGTCATCAGAGTTTTGATGGATCGTCGTACTAAGGACGTGTAGTCATCAGAGTTTTGATGGATCGTCGTACTATGTAGATGTAGACGTGTAGTCATCAGAGTTTTGATGGATCGTCGTACTATGTAGATGTAGACGTGTAGTCAGCAGAGTTTTGATGGATCGTCGTACTATGTAGATGTAGACGTGTAGTCATCAGAGTTTTGATGGATCGTCGTACTATGTAGATGTAGACGTGTAGTCATCAGAGTTTTGATGGATCGTCGTACTATGGACGTGTAGTCATCAGAGTTTTGATGGATCGTCGTACTATCTAGATGTAGACGTGTTGTCATCAGAGTTTTGATAGATCGTCGTACTATGGACGTGTAGTCGTCAGAGTTTTGATGGATCGTCGTACTATGTAGATGTAGACCTGTAGTCATCAGAGTTTTGATGGATCGTCGTACTATGTAGATGTAGACCTGTAGTCATCAGAGTTTTGATGGATCGTCGTACTATGCAAATGTAGACGTGTAGTCATGAGAGTTTTGATAGATCGTCGTACTATGTAGATGTAGACGTGTAGTCAGCATAGTTTTGATGGATCGTCGTACTATGTAGATGTAGACCTGTAGTCATCAGAGTTTTGATGGATCGTCGTACTTTGTAGATGTAGACGTGTAGTCATCAGCGTTTTGATAGATCGTCGTACTATGGACGTGTAGTCATCAGAGTTTTGATGAATCGTCGTACTAAGGACGTGTAGTCATCAGAGTTTTGATGGATCGTCGTACTATGTAGATGTAGACGTGTAGTCAGCAGAGTTTTGATAGATCGTCGTACTATGTAGATGTAGACGTGTAGTCATCAGCGTTTTGATAAATCGTCGTACTATGGACGTGTAGTCATCAGAGTTTTGATGAATCGTCGTACTAAGGACGTGTAGTCATCAGAGTTTTGATGGATCGTCGTACTATGTAGATGTAGACATGTAGTCAGCAGAGTTTTGATAGATCGTCGTACTATGTAGATGTAGACGTGTAGTCATCAGAGTTTTGATGGATCGTCGGACTATGGACGTGTAGTCATCAGAGTTTTGATGGATCGTCGTACTATGTAGATGTAGACGTGTAGTCAGCATAGTTTTGATGGATCGTCGTACTATGTAGATGTAGACGTGTAGTCATCATAGTTTTGATGGATCGTTGTACTATGGACGTGTAGTCATCAGAGTTTTGATGGATCGTCGTTCTATGGACGTGTAGTCATCATAGTTTTGATGGATCGTCGTACTATGGACGTGTAGTCATCAGAGTTTTGATGGTTCGTCGTACTATGTAGATGTAGACGTGTAGTCAGCAGAGTTTTGATAGATCGTCGTACTATGTAGATGTAGACGTGTAGTCATCAGAATTTTGATAGATCGTCGTACTATGTAGATGTAGACGTGTAGTCATCAGAGTTTTGATGGATCGTCGTACTATGTAGATGTAGACCTGTAGTCATCAGAGTTTTGATGGATCGTCGTACTATGCAAATGTAGACGTGTAGTCATGAGAGTTTTGATAGATCGTCGTACTATGTAGATGTAGACGTGTAGTCAGCATAGTTTTGATGGATCGTCGTACTTTGTAGATGTAGACGTGTAGTCATCAGAGTTTTGATAGATCGTCGTACTATGGACGTGTAGTCATCAGAGTTTTGATGGATCGTCGTACTATGTAGATATAGACGTGTAATCAGCAGAGTTTTGATGGATCGTCGTACTATGTAGATGTAGACGTGTAGTCATCAGAGTTTTGATGAATCGTCGTACTAAGGACGTGTAGTCATCAGAGTTTTGATGGATCGTCGTACTATGTAGATGTAGACGTGTAGTCAGCAGAGTTTTGATATATCGTCGTACTATGTAGATATAGACGTGTAATCAGCAGAGTTTTGATGGATCGTCGTACTATGTAGATGTAGACGTGTAGTCATCAGAGTTTTGATGAATCGTCGTACTAAGGACGTGTAGTCATCAGAGTTTTGATGGATCGTCGTACTATGTAGATGTAGACGTGTAGTCAGCAGAGTTTTGATAGATCGTCGTACTATGTAGATGTAGACGTGTAGTCATCAGAGTTTTGATGGATCGTCGGACTATGGACGTGTAGTCATCAGAGTTTTGATGGATCGTCGTACTATGTAGATGTAGACGTGTAGTCATCAGAGTTTTGATGGATCGTCGTACTATGGACGTGTAGTCATCAGAGTTTTGATGGATCGTCGTACTATCTAGATGTAGACGTGTAATCATCAGAGTTTTGATAGATCGTCGTACTATGGACGTGTAGTCGTCAGAGTTTTGATGGATCGTCGTACTATGTAGATGTAGACGTGTAGTCATCAGAGTTTTGATGGATCGTCGTACTATGTAGATGTAGACGTGTAGTCAGCAGAGTTTTGATGGATCGTCGTACTATGTAGATGTAGACGTGTAGTCATCAGAGTTTTGATGGATCGTCGTACTATGTAGATGTAGACGTGTAGTCATCAGAGTTTTGATGGATCGTCGTACTATGGACGTGTAGTCATCAGAGTTTTGATGGATCGTCGTACTATCTAGATGTAGACGTGTTGTCATCAGAGTTTTGATAGATCGTCGTACTATGGACGTGTAGTCGTCAGAGTTTTGATGGATCGTCGTACTATGTAGATGTAGACCTGTAGTCATCAGAGTTTTGATGGATCGTCGTACTATGTAGATGTAGACCTGTAGTCATCAGAGTTTTGATGGATCGTCGTACTATGCAAATGTAGACGTGTAGTCATGAGAGTTTTGATAGATCGTCGTACTATGTAGATGTAGACGTGTAGTCAGCATAGTTTTGATGGATCGTCGTACTATGTAGATGTAGACCTGTAGTCATCAGAGTTTTGATGGATCGTCGTACTTTGTAGATGTAGACGTGTAGTCATCAGCGTTTTGATAGATCGTCGTACTATGGACGTGTAGTCATCAGAGTTTTGATGAATCGTCGTACTAAGGACGTGTAGTCATCAGAGTTTTGATGGATCGTCGTACTATGTAGATGTAGACGTGTAGTCAGCAGAGTTTTGATAGATCGTCGTACTATGTAGATGTAGACGTGTAGTCATCAGCGTTTTGATAGATCGTCGTACTATGGACGTGTAGTCATCAGAGTTTTGATGAATCGTCGTACTAAGGACGTGTAGTCATCAGAGTTTTGATGGATCGTCGTACTATGTAGATGTAGACGTGTAGTCAGCAGAGTTTTGATAGATCGTCGTACTATGTAGATGTAGACGTGTAGTCATCAGAGTTTTGATGGATCGTCGTACTATGGACGTGTAGTCATCAGAGTTTTGATGGATCGTCGTACTAACTAGATGTAGACGTGTATTCATCAGAGTTTTGATAGATCGTCGTACTATGGACGTGTAGTCGTCAGAGTTTTGATGGATCGTCGTACTATGTAGATGTAGACGTGTAGTCAGCAGAGTTTTGATGGATCGTCGTACTATGTAGATGTAGACGTGTAATCATCAGAGTTTTGATGGATCGTCGTACTATGTAGATGTAGACGTGTAGTCAGCAGAGTTTTGATGGATCGTCGTACTATGTAGATGTAGACGTGTAGTCAACATAGTTTTGATGGATCGTCGTATTATGTAGATGTAGACGTGTAGTCATCAGATTTTGATGGATCGTCGTACTATGTAGATGTAGACGTGTAGTCATCAGAGGGTTGATGGATCGTCGTACTATGTAGATGTAGACGTGTAGTCATCAGAGTTTTGATAGATCGTCGTACTATGTAGATGTAGACGTGTAGTCAGCATAGTTTTGATGGATCGTCGTACTATGTAGATGTAGACGTGTAGTCATCATAGTTTTGATGGATCGTTGTACTATGGACGTGTAGTCATCAGAGTTTTGATGGATCGTCGTTCTATGGACGTGTAGTCATCATAGTTTTGATGGATCGTCGTACTATGGACGTGTAGTCATCAGAGTTTTGATGGTTCGTCGTACTATGTAGATGTAGACGTGTAGTCAGCAGAGTTTTGATAGATCGTCGTACTATGTAGATGTAGACGTGTAGTCATCAGAATTTTGATAGATCGTCGTACTATGTAGATGTAGACGTGTAGTCATCAGAGTTTTGATGGATCGTCGTACTATGTAGATGTAGACCTGTAGTCATCAGAGTTTTGATGGATCGTCGTACTATGCAAATGTAGACGTGTAGTCATGAGAGTTTTGATAGATCGTCGTACTATGTAGATGTAGACGTGTAGTCAGCATAGTTTTGATGGATCGTCGTACTTTGTAGATGTAGACGTGTAGTCATCAGAGTTTTGATAGATCGTCGTACTATGGACGTGTAGTCATCAGAGTTTTGATGGATCGTCGTACTATGTAGATATAGACGTGTAATCAGCAGAGTTTTGATGGATCGTCGTACTATGTAGATGTAGACGTGTAGTCATCAGAGTTTTGATGAATCGTCGTACTAAGGACGTGTAGTCATCAGAGTTTTGATGGATCGTCGTACTATGTAGATGTAGACGTGTAGTCAGCAGAGTTTTGATATATCGTCGTACTATGTAGATATAGACGTGTAATCAGCAGAGTTTTGATGGATCGTCGTACTATGTAGATGTAGACGTGTAGTCATCAGAGTTTTGATGAATCGTCGTACTAAGGACGTGTAGTCATCAGAGTTTTGATGGATCGTCGTACTATGTAGATGTAGACGTGTAGTCAGCAGAGTTTTGATAGATCGTCGTACTATGTAGATGTAGACGTGTAGTCATCAGAGTTTTGATGGATCGTCGGACTATGGACGTGTAGTCATCATAGTTTTGATGGATCGTCGTACTATGTAGATGTAGACGTGTAGTCATCAGAGTTTTGATGGATCGTCGTACTATGGACGTGTAGTCATCAGAGTTTTGATGGATCGTCGTACTATCTAGATGTAGACGTGTAATCATCAGAGTTTTGATAGATCGTCGTACTATGGACGTGTAGTCGTCAGAGTTTTGATGGATCGTCGTACTATGTAGATGTAGACGTGTAGTCATCAGAGTTTTGATGGATCGTCGTACTATGTAGATGTAGACGTGTAGTCAGCAGAGTTTTGATGGATCGTCGTACTATGTAGATGTAGACGTGTAGTCATCAGAGTTTTGATGGATCGTCGTACTATGTAGATGTAGACGTGTAGTCATCAGAGTTTTGATGGATCGTCGTACTATGGACGTGTAGTCATCAGAGTTTTGATGGATCGTCGTACTATCTAGATGTAGACGTGTTGTCATCAGAGTTTTGATAGATCGTCGTACTATGGACGTGTAGTCGTCAGAGTTTTGATGGATCGTCGTACTATGTAGATGTAGACCTGTAGTCATCAGAGTTTTGATGGATCGTCGTACTATGTAGATGTAGACCTGTAGTCATCAGAGTTTTGATGGATCGTCGTACTATGCAAATGTAGACGTGTAGTCATGAGAGTTTTGATAGATCGTCGTACTATGTAGATGTAGACGTGTAGTCAGCATAGTTTTGATGGATCGTCGTACTATGTAGATGTAGACCTGTAGTCATCAGAGTTTTGATGGATCGTCGTACTTTGTAGATGTAGACGTGTAGTCATCAGCGTTTTGATAGATCGTCGTACTATGGACGTGTAGTCATCAGAGTTTTGATGAATCGTCGTACTAAGGACGTGTAGTCATCAGAGTTTTGATGGATCGTCGTACTATGTAGATGTAGACGTGTAGTCAGCAGAGTTTTGATAGATCGTCGTACTATGTAGATGTAGACGTGTAGTCATCAGCGTTTTGATAGATCGTCGTACTATGGACGTGTAGTCATCAGAGTTTTGATGAATCGTCGTACTAAGGACGTGTAGTCATCAGAGTTTTGATGGATCGTCGTACTATGTAGATGTAGACGTGTAGTCAGCAGAGTTTTGATAGATCGTCGTACTATGTAGATGTAGACGTGTAGTCATCAGAGTTTTGATGGATCGTCGGACTATGGACGTGTAGTCATCAGAGTTTTGATGGATCGTCGTACTATGTAGATGTAGACGTGTAGTCATCAGAGTTTTAATGGATCGTCGTACTATGGACGTGTAGTCATCAGAGTTTTGATGGATCGTCGTACTATCTAGATGTAGACGTGTAATCATCAGAGTTTTGATAGATCGTCGTACTATGGACGTGTAGTCGTCAGAGTTTTGATGGATCGTCGTACTATGTAGATGTAGACGTGTAGTCATCAGAGTTTTGATGGATCGTCGTACTATGTAGATGTAGACGTGTAGTCAGCAGAGTTTTGATGGATCGTCGTACTATGTAGATGTAGACGTGTAGTCATCAGAGTTTTGATGGATCGTCGTACTATGTAGATGTAGACGTGTAGTCATCAGAGTTTTGATGGATCGTCGTACTATGGACGTGTAGTCATCAGAGTTTTGATGGATCGTCGTACTATGTAGATGTAGACGTGTAGTGATCAGAGTTTTAATGGATCGTCGTACTATGTAGATGTAGACGGGTAGTCATCAGAGTTTTGATGGATCGTCGCACTATGTAGATGTAGACGTGTAGTCATCAGAGTTTTGATGGATCGTCGTACTATGGACGTGTAGTCATCAGAGTTTTGATGGATCGTCGTACTATCTAGATGTAGACGTGTATTCATCAGAGTTTTGATAGATCGTCGTACTATGGACGTGTAGTCGTCAGAGTTTTGATGGATCGTCGTACTATGTAGATGTAGACGTGTAGTCAGCAGAGTTTTGATGGATCGTCGTACTATGTAGATGTAGACGTGTAATCATCAGAGTTTTGATGGATCGTCGTACTATGTAGATGTAGACGTGTAGTCAGCAGAGTTTTGATGGATCGTCGTACTATGTAGATGTAGACGTGTAGTCAACATAGTTTTGATGGATCGTCGTACTATGTAGATGTAGACGTGTAGTCATCAGAGTTTTGATGGATCGTCGTACTATGTAGATGTAGACGTGTAGTCAGCAGAGTTTTGATGGATCGTCGTACTATGTAGATGCAGACGTGTAGTCATCAGAGTTTTCCTGGATCGTCGGACTATGGACGTGTAGTCATCAGAGTTTTGATGGATCGTCGTACTATTTAGATGTAGATGTGTAGTCATCAGAGTTTTGACGGATCGTCGTACTATGGACGTGTAGTCATCAGAGTTTTGATGGATCGTCGTACTATCTAGATGTAGACGTGTAGTCGTCAGAGTTTTGATGGATCGTCGTACTATGTAGATGTAGACGTGTAGTCATCATAGTTTTGATGGATCGTCGTACTGTGTAGATGTAGACGTGTAGTCAGCAGAGTTTTGATGGATCGTGGTACTATGTAGATGTAGACGTGTAGTCATCAGAGTTTTGATGGATCGTCGTACTATGTAGATGTAGACGTGAAGTCATCAGAGTTTTGATGGATCGTCGGAATATGGACGTGTAGTCATCAGAGTTTTGATGGATCGTCGTATTCTGTAGATGTAGACGTGTAGTCAGCAGAGTTTTGATGGATCGTGGTACTATGTAGATGTAGACGTGAAGTCATCAGAGTTTTGAAGCATCGTCGGACTATGGACGTGTAGTCGTCAGAGTTTTGATGGATCGTCGTACTATGTAGATGTAGACGTGTAGTCATCAGAGTTTTGATGGATCGTCGTACTATGTAGATGTAGACGTGTAGTCAGCAGAGTTTTGATGGATCGTCGTACTATGTAGATGTAGACGTGTAGTCATCAGAGTTTTGATGGATCGTCGTACTATGTAGATGTAGACGTGTAGTCATCAGAGTTTTGATGGATCGTCGTACTATGGACGTGTAGTCATCAGAGTTTTGATGGATCGTCGTACTATGTAGATGTAGACGTGTAGTGATCAGAGTTTTAATGGATCGTCGTACTATGTAGATGTAGACGGGTAGTCATCAGAGTTTTGATGGATCGTCGCACTATGTAGATGTAGACGTGTAGTCATCAGAGTTTTGATGGATCGTCGTACTATGGACGTGTAGTCATCAGAGTTTTGATGGATCGTCGTACTATCTAGATGTAGACGTGTATTCATCAGAGTTTTGATAGATCTTCGTACTATGGACGTGTAGTCGTCAGAGTTTTGATGGATCGTCGTACTATGTAGATGTAGAGGTGTAGTCAGCAGAGTTTTGATGGATCGTCGTACTATGTAGATGTAGACGTGTAATCATCAGAGTTTTGATGGATCGTCGTACTATGTAGATGTAGACGTGTAGTCAGCAGAGTTTTGATGGATCGTCGTACTATGTAGATGTAGACGTGTAGTCAACATAGTTTTGATGGATCGTCGTACTATGTAGATGTAGACGTGTAGTCATCAGAGTTTTGATGGATCGTCGTACTATGTAGATGTAGACGTGTAGTCAGCAGAGTTTTGATGGATCGTCGTACTATGTAGATGCAGACGTGTAGTCATCAGAGTTTTCCTGGATCGTCGGACTATGGACGTGTAGTCATCAGAGTTTTGATGGATCGTCGTACTATTTAGATGTAGATGTGTAGTCATCAGAGTTTTGACGGATCGTCGTACTATGGACGTGTAGTCATCAGAGTTTTGATGGATCGTCGTACTATCTAGATGTAGACGTGTAGTCGTCAGAGTTTTGATGGATCGTCGTACTATGTAGATGTAGACGTGTAGTCATCATAGTTTTGATGGATCGTCGTACTGTGTAGATGTAGACGTGTAGTCAGCAGAGTTTTGATGGATCGTGGTACTATGTAGATGTAGACGTGTAGTCATCAGAGTTTTGATGGATCGTCGTACTATGTAGATGTAGACGTGAAGTCATCAGAGTTTTGATGGATCGTCGGAATATGGACGTGTAGTCATCAGAGTTTTGATGGATCGTCGTACTATGTAGATGTAGACGTGTAGTCAGCAGAGTTTTGATGGATCGTCGTACTATGTAGATGTAGACGTGAAGTCATCAGAGTTTTGAAGGATCGTCGGACTATGGACGTGTAGTCATCAGAGTTTTGATGGATCGTCGCACTATGTAAATGTAGACGAGTAGTCATCAGAGTTTTGATGGATCGTCGTACTATGGACGTGTAGTCATCAGAGTTTTGATGGATCGTCGTACTATGTAGATGTAGACGGGTAGTCATCAGAGTTTTGATGGATCGTCGTACTATGTAGATGTAGACGTGTAGTCATCAGAGTTTTGATGGATCGTCGTACTATGTAGATGGAGACGTGTAGTCATCAGAGTTTTGATGGATCGTCGTACTATCTAGATGTAGACGTGTATTCATCAGAGTTTTGATAGATCGTCGTACTATGGACGTGTAGTCGTCAGAGTTTTGATGGATCGTCGTATTATGTAGATGTAGACGTGTAATCATCAGGATTTTGATGGATCGTCGTACTATGTAGATGTAGACGTGTAGTCAGCAGAGTTTTGATGGATCGTTGTACTATGTAGATGTAGACGTGTAGTCAACAGAGTTTTGATGGATCGTCGTACTATGTAGATGTAGACGTGTAGTCAGCAGAATTTTGATGGATCGTCGTACTATGTAGATGTAGACGTGTATTCATCAGAGTTTTGATGGATCGTCGTACTAAGGACGTGTAGTCATCAGAGTTTTGATGGATCGTCGTACTATGTAGATGTAGACGTGTAGTCAGCAGAGTTTTGATACATCGTCGTACTATATAGATGCAGACGTGTAGTCATCAGAGTTTTGATGGATCGTCGGACTATGGACGTGTAGTCATCAGAGTTTTGATGGATCGTCGTACTATGTAGATGTAGACGTGTAGTCATCAGAGTTTTGATGGATCGTCGTACTATGGACGTGTAGTCATCAGAGTTTTGATGGATCGTCGTACTATCTAGATGTAGACGTGTATTCATCAGAGTTTTGATAAATCGTCGTACTATGGACGTGTAGTCGTCAGAGTTTTGATGGATCGTCGTACTATGTAGATGTAGACGTGTAGTCAGCAGAATTTTGATGGATCGTCGTACTATGTAGATGTAGACGTGTAGTCATCAGAGTTTTGATGGATCGTCGTACTAAGGGCGTGTAGTCATCAGAGGTTTGATGGATCGTCGTACTATGTAGATGTAGACGTGTAGTCAGCAGAGTTTTGATAGATCGTCGTACTATATAGATGCAGACGTGTAGTCATCAGAGTTTTGATGGATCGTCGGACTATGGACGTGTAGTCATCAGAGTTTTGATGGATCGTCGTACTATGTAGATGTAGACGTGTAGTCATCAGAGTTTTGATGGATCGTCGTACTATGGACGTGTAGTCATCAGAGTTTTGATGGATCGTCGTACTATCTAGATGTAGACGTGTATTCATCAGAGTTTTGATAAATCGTCGTACTATGGACGTGTAGTCGTCAGAGTTTTGATGGATCGTCGTACTATGTAGATGTAGACGTGTAGTCATCAGAGTTTTGATGGATCGTCGTACTATGTAGATGTAGACGGGTAGTCATCAGAGTTTTGATGGATCGTCGTACTATGTAGATAGAGACGTCTAGTCATCAGAGTTTTGATGGATCGTCGTACTATGGACGTGTAGTCATCAGAGTTTTGATGGTTCGTCGTACTATCTAGATGTAGACGTGTATTCATCAGAGTTTTGATAGATCGTCGTACTATGGACGTGTAGTCGTCAGAGTTTTGATGGATCGTCGTACTATGTAGATGTAGACGTGTAGTCAGCAGAGTTTTGATGGATCGTCGTACTATGTAGATGTAGACGTGTAGTCATCAGAGTTTTGATGGATCGTCGTACTATCTAGATGTAGACGTGTATTCATCAGAGTTTTGATAGATCGTCGTACTATGGACGTGTAGTCGTCAGAGTTTTGATGGATCGTCGTATTATGTAGATGTAGACGTGTAATCATCAGGATTTTGATGGATCGTCGTACTATGTAGATGTAGACGTGTAGTCAGCAGAGTTTTGATGGATCGTTGTACTATGTAGATGTAGACGTGTAGTCAACAGAGTTTTGATGGATCGTCGTACTATGTAGATGTAGACGTGTAGTCAGCAGAATTTTGATGGATCGTCGTACTATGTAGATGTAGACGTGTATTCATCAGAGTTTTGATGGATCGTCGTACTAAGGACGTGTAGTCATCAGAGTTTTGATGGATCGTCGTACTATGTAGATGTAGACGTGTAGTCAGCAGAGTTTTGATACATCGTCGTACTATATAGATGCAGACGTGTAGTCATCAGAGTTTTGATGGATCGTCGGACTATGGACGTGTAGTCATCAGAGTTTTGATGGATCGTCGTACTATGTAGATGTAGACGTGTAGTCATCAGAGTTTTGATGGATCGTCGTACTATGGACGTGTAGTCATCAGAGTTTTGATGGATCGTCGTACTATCTAGATGTAGACGTGTATTCATCAGAGTTTTGATAAATCGTCGTACTATGGACGTGTAGTCGTCAGAGTTTTGATGGATCGTCGTACTATGTAGATGTAGACGTGTAGTCAGCAGAATTTTGATGGATCGTCGTACTATGTAGATGTAGACGTGTAGTCATCAGAGTTTTGATGGATCGTCGTACTAAGGGCGTGTAGTCATCAGAGGTTTGATGGATCGTCGTACTATGTAGATGTAGACGTGTAGTCAGCAGAGTTTTGATAGATCGTCGTACTATATAGATGCAGACGTGTAGTCATCAGAGTTTTGATGGATCGTCGGACTATGGACGTGTAGTCATCAGAGTTTTGATGGATCGTCGTACTATGTAGATGTAGACGTGTAGTCATCAGAGTTTTGATGGATCGTCGTACTATGGACGTGTAGTCATCAGAGTTTTGATGGATCGTCGTACTATCTAGATGTAGACGTGTATTCATCAGAGTTTTGATAAATCGTCGTACTATGGACGTGTAGTCGTCAGAGTTTTGATGGATCGTCGTACTATGTAGATGTAGACGTGTAGTCATCAGAGTTTTGATGGATCGTCGTACTATGTAGATGTAGACGGGTAGTCATCAGAGTTTTGATGGATCGTCGTACTATGTAGATAGAGACGTCTAGTCATCAGAGTTTTGATGGATCGTCGTACTATGGACGTGTAGTCATCAGAGTTTTGATGGTTCGTCGTACTATCTAGATGTAGACGTGTATTCATCAGAGTTTTGATAGATCGTCGTACTATGGACGTGTAGTCGTCAGAGTTTTGATGGATCGTCGTACTATGTAGATGTAGACGTGTAGTCAGCAGAGTTTTGATGGATCGTCGTACTATGTAGATGTAGACGTGTAATCATCAGAGTTTTGATGGATCGTCGTACTATGTAGATGTAGACGTGTAGTCAGCAGAGATTTGATGGATCGTCGTACTATGTAGATGTAGACGTGTAGTCAACATAGTTTTGATGGATCGTCGTATTATGTAGATGTAGACGTGTATTCATCAGAGTTTTGATGGATCGTCGTACTAAGGACGTGTAGTCATCAGGGTTTTGATGGATCGTCGTACTATGTAGATGTAGACGTGTAGTCAGCAGAATTTTGATACATCGTCGTACTATATAGATGCAGACGTGTAGTCATCAGAGTTTTGATGGATCATCGGACTATGGACGTGTAGTCATCAGAGTTTTGATGGATCGTCGTACTATGTAGATGTAGACGTGTAGTCATCAGAGTTTTGATGGATCGTCGTACTATGGACGTGTAGTCATCAGAGTTTTGATGGATCGTCGTACTATCTAGATGTAGACGTGTATTCATCAGAGTTTTGATAAATCGTCGTACTATGGACGTGTAATCGTCAGAGTTTTGATGGATCGTCGTACTATGTAGATGTAGACGTGTAGTCAGCAGAATTTTGATGGATCGTCGTACTATGTAGATGTAGACGTGTAGTCATCAGAGTTTTGATGGATCGTCGTACTAAGGGCGTGTAGTCATCAGAGTTTTGATGGATCGTCGTACTATGTAGATGTAGACGTGTAGTCAGCAGAGTTTTGATAGATCGTCGTACTATATAGATGCAGACGTGTAGTCATCAGAGTTTTGATGGATCGTCGGACTATGGACGTGTAGTCATCAGAGTTTTGATGGATCGTCGTACTATGTAGATGTAGACGTGTAGTCATCAGAGTTTTGATGAATCGTCGTACTATGGACGTGTAGTCATCAGAGTTTTGATGGATCGTCGTACTATCTAGATGTAGACGTGTATTCATCAGAGTTTTGATAAATCGTCGTACTATGGACGTGTAGTCGTCAGAGTTTTGATGGATCGTCGTACTATGTAGATGTAGACGTGTAGTCATCAGAGTTTTGATGGATCGTCGTACTATGTAGATGTAGACGGGTAGTCATCAGAGTTTTGATGGATCGTCGTACTATGTAGATAGAGACGTCTAGTCATCAGAGTTTTGATGGATCGTCGTACTATGGACGTGTAGTCATCAGAGTTTTGATGGATCGTCGTACTAACTAGATGTAGACGTGTATTCATCAGAGTTTTGATAGATCGTCGTACTATGGACGTGTAGTCATCAGAGTTTTGATGGATCGTCGTACTATCTAGATGTAGACGTGTAGTCGTCAGAGTTTTGATGGATCGTCGTACTATGTAGATGTAGACGTGTAATCATCAGAGTTTTGATGGATCGTCGTACTATGTAGATGTAGACGTGTAGTCAGCAGAGTTTTGATGGATCGTCGTACTATGTAGATGTAGACGTGTAGTCAACATAGTTTTGATGGATCGTCGTACTATGTAGATGTAGACGTGTAGTCATCAGAGTTTTGATGGATCGTCGTACTATGTAGATGTAGACGTGTAGTCAGCAGAGTTTTGATGGATCGTCGTACTATGTAGATGCAGACGTGTAGTCATCAGAGTTTTCCTGGATCGTCGGACTATGGACGTGTAGTCATCAGAGTTTTGATGGATCGTCGTACTATTTAGATGTAGATGTGTAGTCATCAGAGTTTTGACGGATCGTCGTACTATGGACGTGTAGTCATCAGAGTTTTGATGGATCGTCGTACTATCTAGATGTAGACGTGTAGTCGTCAGAGTTTTGATGGATCGTCGTACTATGTAGATGTAGACGTGTAGTCATCATAGTTTTGATGGATCGTCGTACTGTGTAGATGTAGACGTGTAGTCAGCAGAGTTTTGATGGATCGTGGTACTATGTAGATGTAGACGTGTAGTCATCAGAGTTTTGATGGATCGTCGTACTATGTAGATGTAGACGTGAAGTCATCAGAGTTTTGATGGATCGTCGGAATATGGACGTGTAGTCATCAGAGTTTTGATGGATCGTCGTACTATGTAGATGTAGACGTGTAGTCAGCAGAGTTTTGATGGATCGTCGTACTATGTAGATGTAGACGTGAAGTCATCAGAGTTTTGAAGGATCGTCGGACTATGGACGTGTAGTCATCAGAGTTTTGATGGATCGTCGCACTATGTAAATGTAGACGAGTAGTCATCAGAGTTTTGATGGATCGTCGTACTATGGACGTGTAGTCATCAGAGTTTTGATGGATCGTCGTACTATGTAGATGTAGACGGGTAGTCATCAGAGTTTTGATGGATCGTCGTACTATGTAGATGTAGACGTGTAGTCATCAGAGTTTTGATGGATCGTCGTACTATGTAGATGGAGACGTGTAGTCATCAGAGTTTTGATGGATCGTCGTACTATCTAGATGTAGACGTGTATTCATCAGAGTTTTGATAGATCGTCGTACTATGGACGTGTAGTCGTCAGAGTTTTGATGGATCGTCGTATTATGTAGATGTAGACGTGTAATCATCAGGATTTTGATGGATCGTCGTACTATGTAGATGTAGACGTGTAGTCAGCAGAGTTTTGATGGATCGTTGTACTATGTAGATGTAGACGTGTAGTCAACAGAGTTTTGATGGATCGTCGTACTATGTAGATGTAGACGTGTAGTCAGCAGAATTTTGATGGATCGTCGTACTATGTAGATGTAGACGTGTATTCATCAGAGTTTTGATGGATCGTCGTACTAAGGACGTGTAGTCATCAGAGTTTTGATGGATCGTCGTACTATGTAGATGTAGACGTGTAGTCAGCAGAGTTTTGATACATCGTCGTACTATATAGATGCAGACGTGTAGTCATCAGAGTTTTGATGGATCGTCGGACTATGGACGTGTAGTCATCAGAGTTTTGATGGATCGTCGTACTATGTAGATGTAGACGTGTAGTCATCAGAGTTTTGATGGATCGTCGTACTATGGACGTGTAGTCATCAGAGTTTTGATGGATCGTCGTACTATCTAGATGTAGACGTGTATTCATCAGAGTTTTGATAAATCGTCGTACTATGGACGTGTAGTCGTCAGAGTTTTGATGGATCGTCGTACTATGTAGATGTAGACGTGTAGTCAGCAGAATTTTGATGGATCGTCGTACTATGTAGATGTAGACGTGTAGTCATCAGAGTTTTGATGGATCGTCGTACTAAGGGCGTGTAGTCATCAGAGGTTTGATGGATCGTCGTACTATGTAGATGTAGACGTGTAGTCAGCAGAGTTTTGATAGATCGTCGTACTATATAGATGCAGACGTGTAGTCATCAGAGTTTTGATGGATCGTCGGACTATGGACGTGTAGTCATCAGAGTTTTGATGGATCGTCGTACTATGTAGATGTAGACGTGTAGTCATCAGAGTTTTGATGGATCGTCGTACTATGGACGTGTAGTCATCAGAGTTTTGATGGATCGTCGTACTATCTAGATGTAGACGTGTATTCATCAGAGTTTTGATAAATCGTCGTACTATGGACGTGTAGTCGTCAGAGTTTTGATGGATCGTCGTACTATGTAGATGTAGACGTGTAGTCATCAGAGTTTTGATGGATCGTCGTACTATGTAGATGTAGACGGGTAGTCATCAGAGTTTTGATGGATCGTCGTACTATGTAGATAGAGACGTCTAGTCATCAGAGTTTTGATGGATCGTCGTACTATGGACGTGTAGTCATCAGAGTTTTGATGGTTCGTCGTACTATCTAGATGTAGACGTGTATTCATCAGAGTTTTGATAGATCGTCGTACTATGGACGTGTAGTCGTCAGAGTTTTGATGGATCGTCGTACTATGTAGATGTAGACGTGTAGTCAGCAGAGTTTTGATGGATCGTCGTACTATGTAGATGTAGACGTGTAGTCATCAGAGTTTTGATGGATCGTCGTACTATCTAGATGTAGACGTGTATTCATCAGAGTTTTGATAGATCGTCGTACTATGGACGTGTAGTCGTCAGAGTTTTGATGGATCGTCGTATTATGTAGATGTAGACGTGTAATCATCAGGATTTTGATGGATCGTCGTACTATGTAGATGTAGACGTGTAGTCAGCAGAGTTTTGATGGATCGTTGTACTATGTAGATGTAGACGTGTAGTCAACAGAGTTTTGATGGATCGTCGTACTATGTAGATGTAGACGTGTAGTCAGCGGAATTTTGATGGATCGTCGTACTATGTAGATGTAGACGTGTATTCATCAGAGTTTTGATGGATCGTCGTACTAAGGACGTGTAGTCATCAGAGTTTTGATGGATCGTCGTACTATGTAGATGTAGACGTGTAGTCAGCAGAGTTTTGATACATCGTCGTACTATATAGATGCAGACGTGTAGTCATCAGAGTTTTGATGGATCGTCGGACTATGGACGTGTAGTCATCAGAGTTTTGATGGATCGTCGTACTATGTAGATGTAGACGTGTAGTCATCAGAGTTTTGATGGATCGTCGTACTATGGACGTGTAGTCATCAGAGTTTTGATGGATCGTCGTACTATGGACGTGTAGTCATCAGAGTTTTGATGGATCGTCGTACTATGTAGATGTAGACGTGTAGTCATCAGAGTTTTGATGGATCGTCGTACTAAGGGCGTGTAGTCATCAGAGGTTTGATGGATCGTCGTACTATGTAGATGTAGACGTGTAGTCAGCAGAGTTTTGATAGATCGTCGTACTATATAGATGCAGACGTGTAGTCATCAGAGTTTTGATGGATCGTCGGACTATGGACGTGTAGTCATCAGAGTTTTGATGGATCGTCGTACTATGTAGATGTAGACGTGTAGTCATCAGAGTTTTGATGGATCGTCGTACTATGGACGTGTAGTCATCAGAGTTTTGATGGATCGTCGTACTATCTAGATGTAGACGTGTATTCATCAGAGTTTTGATAAATCGTCGTACTATGGACGTGTAGTCGTCAGAGTTTTGATGGATCGTCGTACTATGTAGATGTAGACGTGTAGTCATCAGAGTTTTGATGGATCGTCGTACTATGTAGATGTAGACGGGTAGTCATCAGAGTTTTGATGGATCGTCGTACTATGTAGATAGAGACGTCTAGTCATCAGAGTTTTGATGGATCGTCGTACTATGGACGTGTAGTCATCAGAGTTTTGATGGTTCGTCGTACTATCTAGATGTAGACGTGTATTCATCAGAGTTTTGATAGATCGTCGTACTATGGACGTGTAGTCGTCAGAGTTTTGATGGATCGTCGTACTATGTAGATGTAGACGTGTAGTCAGCAGAGTTTTGATGGATCGTCGTACTATGTAGATGTAGACGTGTAATCATCAGAGTTTTGATGGATCGTCGTACTATGTAGATGTAGACGTGTAGTCAGCAGAGATTTGATGGATCGTCGTACTATGTAGATGTAGACGTGTAGTCAACATAGTTTTGATGGATCGTCGTATTATGTAGATGTAGACGTGTATTCATCAGAGTTTTGATGGATCGTCGTACTAAGGACGTGTAGTCATCAGGGTTTTGATGGATCGTCGTACTATGTAGATGTAGACGTGTAGTCAGCAGAATTTTGATACATCGTCGTACTATATAGATGCAGACGTGTAGTCATCAGAGTTTTGATGGATCGTCGGACTATGGACGTGTAGTCATCAGAGTTTTGATGGATCGTCGTACTATGTAGATGTAGACGTGTAGTCATCAGAGTTTTGATGGATCGTCGTACTATGGACGTGTAGTCATCAGAGTTTTGATGGATCGTCGTACTATCTAGATGTAGACGTGTATTCATCAGAGTTTTGATAAATCGTCGTACTATGGACGTGTAATCGTCAGAGTTTTGATGGATCGTCGTACTATGTAGATGTAGACGTGTAGTCAGCAGAATTTTGATGGATCGTCGTACTATGTAGATGTAGACGTGTAGTCATCAGAGTTTTGATGGATCGTCGTACTAAGGGCGTGTAGTCATCAGAGTTTTGATGGATCGTCGTACTATGTAGATGTAGACGTGTAGTCAGCAGAGTTTTGATACATCGTCGTACTATATAGATGCAGACGTGTAGTCATCAGAGTTTTGATGGATCGTCGGACTATGGACGTGTAGTCATCAGAGTTTTGATGGATCGTCGTACTATGTAGATGTAGACGTGTAGTCATCAGAGTTTTGATGAATCGTCGTACTATGGACGTGTAGTCATCAGAGTTTTGATGGATCGTCGTACTATCTAGATGTAGACGTGTATTCATCAGAGTTTTGATAAATCGTCGTACTATGGACGTGTAGTCGTCAGAGTTTTGATGGATCGTCGTACTATGTAGATGTAGACGTGTAGTCATCAGAGTTTTGATGGATCGTCGTACTATGTAGATGTAGACGGGTAGTCATCAGAGTTTTGATGGATCGTCGTACTATGTAGATAGAGACGTCTAGTCATCAGAGTTTTGATGGATCGTCGTACTATGGACGTGTAGTCATCAGAGTTTTGATGGATCGTCGTACTAACTAGATGTAGACGTGTATTCATCAGAGTTTTGATAGATCGTCGTACTATGGACGTGTAGTCGTCAGAGTTTTGATGGATCGTCGTACTATGTAGATGTAGACGTGTAGTCAGCAGAGTTTTGATGGATCGTCGTACTATGTAGATGTAGACGTGTAATCATCAGAGTTTTGATGGATCGTCGTACTATGTAGATGTAGACGTGTAGTCAGCAGAGTTTTGATGGATCGTCGTACTATGTAGATGTAGACGTGTAGTCAACATAGTTTTGATGGATCGTCGTATTATGTAGATGTAGACGTGTAGTCATCAGATTTTGATGGATCGTCGTACTATGTAGATGTAGACGTGTAGTCATCAGAGGGTTGATGGATCGTCGTACTATGTAGATGTAGACGTGTAGTCATCAGAGTTTTGATAGATCGTCGTACTATGTAGATGTAGACGTGTAGTCAGCATAGTTTTGATGGATCGTCGTACTATGTAGATGTAGACGTGTAGTCATCATAGTTTTGATGGATCGTTGTACTATGGACGTGTAGTCATCAGAGTTTTGATGGATCGTCGTTCTATGGACGTGTAGTCATCATAGTTTTGATGGATCGTCGTACTATGGACGTGTAGTCATCAGAGTTTTGATGGTTCGTCGTACTATGTAGATGTAGACGTGTAGTCAGCAGAGTTTTGATAGATCGTCGTACTATGTAGATGTAGACGTGTAGTCATCAGAATTTTGATAGATCGTCGTACTATGTAGATGTAGACGTGTAGTCATCAGAGTTTTGATGGATCGTCGTACTATGTAGATGTAGACCTGTAGTCATCAGAGTTTTGATGGATCGTCGTACTATGCAAATGTAGACGTGTAGTCATGAGAGTTTTGATAGATCGTCGTACTATGTAGATGTAGACGTGTAGTCAGCATAGTTTTGATGGATCGTCGTACTTTGTAGATGTAGACGTGTAGTCATCAGAGTTTTGATAGATCGTCGTACTATGGACGTGTAGTCATCAGAGTTTTGATGGATCGTCGTACTATGTAGATATAGACGTGTAATCAGCAGAGTTTTGATGGATCGTCGTACTATGTAGATGTAGACGTGTAGTCATCAGAGTTTTGATGAATCGTCGTACTAAGGACGTGTAGTCATCAGAGTTTTGATGGATCGTCGTACTATGTAGATGTAGACGTGTAGTCAGCAGAGTTTTGATATATCGTCGTACTATGTAGATATAGACGTGTAATCAGCAGAGTTTTGATGGATCGTCGTACTATGTAGATGTAGACGTGTAGTCATCAGAGTTTTGATGAATCGTCGTACTAAGGACGTGTAGTCATCAGAGTTTTGATGGATCGTCGTACTATGTAGATGTAGACGTGTAGTCAGCAGAGTTTTGATAGATCGTCGTACTATGTAGATGTAGACGTGTAGTCATCAGAGTTTTGATGGATCGTCGGACTATGGACGTGTAGTCATCAGAGTTTTGATGGATCGTCGTACTATGTAGATGTAGACGTGTAGTCATCAGAGTTTTGATGGATCGTCGTACTATGTAGATGTAGACGTGTAGTCATCAGAGTTTTGATGGATCGTCGTACTATGGACGTGTAGTCATCAGAGTTTTGATGGATCGTCGTACTATCTAGATGTAGACGTGTTGTCATCAGAGTTTTGATAGATCGTCGTACTATGGACGTGTAGTCGTCAGAGTTTTGATGGATCGTCGTACTATGTAGATGTAGACCTGTAGTCATCAGAGTTTTGATGGATCGTCGTACTATGTAGATGTAGACCTGTAGTCATCAGAGTTTTGATGGATCGTCGTACTATGCAAATGTAGACGTGTAGTCAGCAGAGTTTTGATGGATCGTCGTACTATGTAGATGTAGACGTGTAGTCATCAGAGTTTTGATGGATCGTCGTACTATGTAGATGTAGACGTGTAGTCATCAGAGTTTTGATGGATCGTCGTACTATGGACGTGTAGTCATCAGAGTTTTGATGGATCGTCGTACTATCTAGATGTAGACGTGTTGTCATCAGAGTTTTGATAGATCGTCGTACTATGGACGTGTAGTCGTCAGAGTTTTGATGGATCGTCGTACTATGTAGATGTAGACCTGTAGTCATCAGAGTTTTGATGGATCGTCGTACTATGTAGATGTAGACCTGTAGTCATCAGAGTTTTGATGGATCGTCGTACTATGCAAATGTAGACG
The DNA here is from genome assembly GCA_963680875.1 of Bathymodiolus brooksi. NCBI lineage: Eukaryota > Metazoa > Mollusca > Bivalvia > Mytilida > Modiolidae > Bathymodiolus > Bathymodiolus brooksi. The sequence goes on along the minus strand of OY804583.1, from coordinate 120,065,387 downwards.
TGTAGTCATGAGAGTTTTGATAGATCGTCGTACTATGTAGATGTAGACGTGTAGTCAGCATAGTTTTGATGGATCGTCGTACTATGTAGATGTAGACCTGTAGTCATCAGAGTTTTGATGGATCGTCGTACTTTGTAGATGTAGACGTGTAGTCATCAGCGTTTTGATAGATCGTCGTACTATGGACGTGTAGTCATCAGAGTTTTGATGAATCGTCGTACTAAGGACGTGTAGTCATCAGAGTTTTGATGGATCGTCGTACTATGTAGATGTAGACGTGTAGTCAGCAGAGTTTTGATAGATCGTCGTACTATGTAGATGTAGACGTGTAGTCATCAGCGTTTTGATAGATCGTCGTACTATGGACGTGTAGTCATCAGAGTTTTGATGAATCGTCGTACTAAGGACGTGTAGTCATCAGAGTTTTGATGGATCGTCGTACTATGTAGATGTAGACGTGTAGTCAACAGAGTTTTGATAGATCGTCGTACTATGTAGATGTAGACGTGTAGTCATCAGAGTTTTGATGGATCGTCGGACTATGGACGTGTAGTCATCAGAGTTTTGATGGATCGTCGTACTATGTAGATGTAGACGTGTAGTCATCAGAGTTTTGATGGATCGTCGTACTATGGACGTGTAGTCATCAGAGTTTTGATGGATCGTCGTACTATCTAGATGTAGACGTGTAATCATCAGAGTTTTGATAGATCGTCGTACTATGGACGTGTAGTCGTCAGAGTTTTGATGGATCGTCGTACTATGTAGATGTAGACGTGTAGTCATCAGAGTTTTGATGGATCGTCGTACTATGTAGATGTAGACGTGTAGTCAGCAGAGTTTTGATGGATCGTCGTACTATGTAGATGTAGACGTGTAGTCATCAGAGTTTTGATGGATCGTCGTACTATGTAGATGTAGACGTGTAGTCATCAGAGTTTTGATGGATCGTCGTACTATGGACGTGTAGTCATCAGAGTTTTGATGGATCGTCGTACTATGTAGATGTAGACGTGTAGTGATCAGAGTTTTAATGGATCGTCGTACTATGTAGATGTAGACGGGTAGTCATCAGAGTTTTGATGGATCGTCGCACTATGTAGATGTAGACGTGTAGTCATCAGAGTTTTGATGGATCGTCGTACTATGGACGTGTAGTCATCAGAGTTTTGATGGATCGTCGTACTATCTAGATGTAGACGTGTATTCATCAGAGTTTTGATAGATCGTCGTACTATGGACGTGTAGTCGTCAGAGTTTTGATGGATCGTCGTACTATGTAGATGTAGACGTGTAGTCAGCAGAGTTTTGATGGATCGTCGTACTATGTAGATGTAGACGTGTAATCATCAGAGTTTTGATGGATCGTCGTACTATGTAGATGTAGACGTGTAGTCAGCAGAGTTTTGATGGATCGTCGTACTATGTAGATGTAGACGTGTAGTCAACATAGTTTTGATGGATCGTCGTACTATGTAGATGTAGACGTGTAGTCATCAGAGTTTTGATGGATCGTCGTACTATGTAGATGTAGACGTGTAGTCAGCAGAGTTTTGATGGATCGTCGTACTATGTAGATGCAGACGTGTAGTCATCAGAGTTTTCCTGGATCGTCGGACTATGGACGTGTAGTCATCAGAGTTTTGATGGATCGTCGTACTATTTAGATGTAGATGTGTAGTCATCAGAGTTTTGACGGATCGTCGTACTATGGACGTGTAGTCATCAGAGTTTTGATGGATCGTCGTACTATCTAGATGTAGACGTGTAGTCGTCAGAGTTTTGATGGATCGTCGTACTATGTAGATGTAGACGTGTAGTCATCATAGTTTTGATGGATCGTCGTACTGTGTAGATGTAGACGTGTAGTCAGCAGAGTTTTGATGGATCGTGGTACTATGTAGATGTAGACGTGTAGTCATCAGAGTTTTGATGGATCGTCGTACTATGTAGATGTAGACGTGAAGTCATCAGAGTTTTGATGGATCGTCGGAATATGGACGTGTAGTCATCAGAGTTTTGATGGATCGTCGTATTCTGTAGATGTAGACGTGTAGTCAGCAGAGTTTTGATGGATCGTGGTACTATGTAGATGTAGACGTGAAGTCATCAGAGTTTTGAAGCATCGTCGGACTATGGACGTGTAGTCGTCAGAGTTTTGATGGATCGTCGTACTATGTAGATGTAGACGTGTAGTCATCAGAGTTTTGATGGATCGTCGTACTATGTAGATGTAGACGTGTAGTCAGCAGAGTTTTGATGGATCGTCGTACTATGTAGATGTAGACGTGTAGTCATCAGAGTTTTGATGGATCGTCGTACTATGTAGATGTAGACGTGTAGTCATCAGAGTTTTGATGGATCGTCGTACTATGGACGTGTAGTCATCAGAGTTTTGATGGATCGTCGTACTATGTAGATGTAGACGTGTAGTGATCAGAGTTTTAATGGATCGTCGTACTATGTAGATGTAGACGGGTAGTCATCAGAGTTTTGATGGATCGTCGCACTATGTAGATGTAGACGTGTAGTCATCAGAGTTTTGATGGATCGTCGTACTATGGACGTGTAGTCATCAGAGTTTTGATGGATCGTCGTACTATCTAGATGTAGACGTGTATTCATCAGAGTTTTGATAGATCGTCGTACTATGGACGTGTAGTCGTCAGAGTTTTGATGGATCGTCGTACTATGTAGATGTAGAGGTGTAGTCAGCAGAGTTTTGATGGATCGTCGTACTATGTAGATGTAGACGTGTAATCATCAGAGTTTTGATGGATCGTCGTACTATGTAGATGTAGACGTGTAGTCAGCAGAGTTTTGATGGATCGTCGTACTATGTAGATGTAGACGTGTAGTCAACATAGTTTTGATGGATCGTCGTACTATGTAGATGTAGACGTGTAGTCATCAGAGTTTTGATGGATCGTCGTACTATGTAGATGTAGACGTGTAGTCAGCAGAGTTTTGATGGATCGTCGTACTATGTAGATGCAGACGTGTAGTCATCAGAGTTTTCCTGGATCGTCGGACTATGGACGTGTAGTCATCAGAGTTTTGATGGATCGTCGTACTATTTAGATGTAGATGTGTAGTCATCAGAGTTTTGACGGATCGTCGTACTATGGACGTGTAGTCATCAGAGTTTTGATGGATCGTCGTACTATCTAGATGTAGACGTGTAGTCGTCAGAGTTTTGATGGATCGTCGTACTATGTAGATGTAGACGTGTAGTCATCATAGTTTTGATGGATCGTCGTACTGTGTAGATGTAGACGTGTAGTCAGCAGAGTTTTGATGGATCGTGGTACTATGTAGATGTAGACGTGTAGTCATCAGAGTTTTGATGGATCGTCGTACTATGTAGATGTAGACGTGAAGTCATCAGAGTTTTGATGGATCGTCGGAATATGGACGTGTAGTCATCAGAGTTTTGATGGATCGTCGTACTATGTAGATGTAGACGTGTAGTCAGCAGAGTTTTGATGGATCGTCGTACTATGTAGATGTAGACGTGAAGTCATCAGAGTTTTGAAGGATCGTCGGACTATGGACGTGTAGTCATCAGAGTTTTGATGGATCGTCGCACTATGTAAATGTAGACGAGTAGTCATCAGAGTTTTGATGGATCGTCGTACTATGGACGTGTAGTCATCAGAGTTTTGATGGATCGTCGTACTATGTAGATGTAGACGGGTAGTCATCAGAGTTTTGATGGATCGTCGTACTATGTAGATGTAGACGTGTAGTCATCAGAGTTTTGATGGATCGTCGTACTATGTAGATGGAGACGTGTAGTCATCAGAGTTTTGATGGATCGTCGTACTATCTAGATGTAGACGTGTATTCATCAGAGTTTTGATAGATCGTCGTACTATGGACGTGTAGTCGTCAGAGTTTTGATGGATCGTCGTATTATGTAGATGTAGACGTGTAATCATCAGGATTTTGATGGATCGTCGTACTATGTAGATGTAGACGTGTAGTCAGCAGAGTTTTGATGGATCGTTGTACTATGTAGATGTAGACGTGTAGTCAACAGAGTTTTGATGGATCGTCGTACTATGTAGATGTAGACGTGTAGTCAGCAGAATTTTGATGGATCGTCGTACTATGTAGATGTAGACGTGTATTCATCAGAGTTTTGATGGATCGTCGTACTAAGGACGTGTAGTCATCAGAGTTTTGATGGATCGTCGTACTATGTAGATGTAGACGTGTAGTCAGCAGAGTTTTGATACATCGTCGTACTATATAGATGCAGACGTGTAGTCATCAGAGTTTTGATGGATCGTCGGACTATGGACGTGTAGTCATCAGAGTTTTGATGGATCGTCGTACTATGTAGATGTAGACGTGTAGTCATCAGAGTTTTGATGGATCGTCGTACTATGGACGTGTAGTCATCAGAGTTTTGATGGATCGTCGTACTATCTAGATGTAGACGTGTATTCATCAGAGTTTTGATAAATCGTCGTACTATGGACGTGTAGTCGTCAGAGTTTTGATGGATCGTCGTACTATGTAGATGTAGACGTGTAGTCAGCAGAATTTTGATGGATCGTCGTACTATGTAGATGTAGACGTGTAGTCATCAGAGTTTTGATGGATCGTCGTACTAAGGGCGTGTAGTCATCAGAGGTTTGATGGATCGTCGTACTATGTAGATGTAGACGTGTAGTCAGCAGAGTTTTGATAGATCGTCGTACTATATAGATGCAGACGTGTAGTCATCAGAGTTTTGATGGATCGTCGGACTATGGACGTGTAGTCATCAGAGTTTTGATGGATCGTCGTACTATGTAGATGTAGACGTGTAGTCATCAGAGTTTTGATGGATCGTCGTACTATGGACGTGTAGTCATCAGAGTTTTGATGGATCGTCGTACTATCTAGATGTAGACGTGTATTCATCAGAGTTTTGATAAATCGTCGTACTATGGACGTGTAGTCGTCAGAGTTTTGATGGATCGTCGTACTATGTAGATGTAGACGTGTAGTCATCAGAGTTTTGATGGATCGTCGTACTATGTAGATGTAGACGGGTAGTCATCAGAGTTTTGATGGATCGTCGTACTATGTAGATAGAGACGTCTAGTCATCAGAGTTTTGATGGATCGTCGTACTATGGACGTGTAGTCATCAGAGTTTTGATGGTTCGTCGTACTATCTAGATGTAGACGTGTATTCATCAGAGTTTTGATAGATCGTCGTACTATGGACGTGTAGTCGTCAGAGTTTTGATGGATCGTCGTACTATGTAGATGTAGACGTGTAGTCAGCAGAGTTTTGATGGATCGTCGTACTATGTAGATGTAGACGTGTAATCATCAGAGTTTTGATGGATCGTCGTACTATGTAGATGTAGACGTGTAGTCAGCAGAGATTTGATGGATCGTCGTACTATGTAGATGTAGACGTGTAGTCAACATAGTTTTGATGGATCGTCGTATTATGTAGATGTAGACGTGTATTCATCAGAGTTTTGATGGATCGTCGTACTATGTAGATGTAGACGTGTAGTCAGCAGAATTTTGATACATCGTCGTACTATATAGATGCAGACGTGTAGTCATCAGAGTTTTGATGGATCGTCGGACTATGGACGTGTAGTCATCAGAGTTTTGATGGATCGTCGTACTATGTAGATGTAGACGTGTAGTCATCAGAGTTTTGATGGATCGTCGTACTATGGACGTGTAGTCATCAGAGTTTTGATGGATCGTCGTACTATCTAGATGTAGACGTGTATTCATCAGAGTTTTGATAAATCGTCGTACTATGGACGTGTAATCGTCAGAGTTTTGATGGATCGTCGTACTATGTAGATGTAGACGTGTAGTCAGCAGAATTTTGATGGATCGTCGTACTATGTAGATGTAGACGTGTAGTCATCAGAGTTTTGATGGATCGTCGTACTAAGGGCGTGTAGTCATCAGAGTTTTGATGGATCGTCGTACTATGTAGATGTAGACGTGTAGTCAGCAGAGTTTTGATAGATCGTCGTACTATATAGATGCAGACGTGTAGTCATCAGAGTTTTGATGGATCGTCGGACTATGGACGTGTAGTCATCAGAGTTTTGATGGATCGTCGTACTATGTAGATGTAGACGTGTAGTCATCAGAGTTTTGATGGATCGTCGTACTATGGACGTGTAGTCATCAGAGCTTTGATGGATCGTCGTACTATCTAGATGTAGACGTGTATTCATCAGAGTTTTGATAAATCGTCGTACTATGGACGTGTAGTCGTCAGAGTTTTGATGGATCGTCGTACTATGTAGATGTAGACGTGTAGTCATCAGAGTTTTGATGGATCGTCGTACTATGTAGATGTAGACTGGTAGTCATCAGAGTTTTGATGGATCGTCGTACTATGTAGATGTAGACGTCTAGTCATCAGAGTTTTGATGGATCGTCGTACTATGGACGTGTAGTCATCAGAGTTTTGATGGATCGTCGTACTATCTAGATGTAGACGTGTATTCATCAGAGTTTTGATAGATCGTCGTACTATGGACGTGTAGTCGTCAGAGTTTTGATGGATCGTCGTACTATGTAGATGTAGACGTGTAGTCAGCAGAGTTTTGATGGATCGTCGTACTATGTAGATGTAGACGTGTAATCATCAGAGTTTTGATGGATCGTCGTACTATGTAGATGTAGACGTGTAGTCAGCAGAGTTTTGATGGATCGTCGTAATATGTAGATGTAGACGTGTAGTCAACATAGTTTTGATGGATCGTCGTATTATGTAGATGTAGACGTGTAGTCATCAGATTTTGATGGATCGTCGTACTATGTAGATGTAGACGTGTAGTTATCAGAGGGTTGATGGATCGTCGTACTATGTAGATGTAGACGTGTAGTCATCAGAGTTTTGATAGATCGTCGTACTATGTAGATGTAGACGTGTAGTCAGCATAGTTTTGATGGATCGTCGTACTATGTAGATGTAGACGTGTTGTCATCATAGTTTTGATGGATCGTTGTACTATGGACGTGTAGTCATCAGAGTTTTGATGGATCGTCGTTCTATGGACGTGTAGTCATCATAGTTTTGATGGATCGTCGTACTATGGACGTGTAGTCATCAGAGTTTTGATGGTTCGTCGTACTATGTAGATGTAGACGTGTAGTCAGCAGAGTTTTGATAGATCGTCGTACTATGTAGATGTAGACGTGTAGTCATCAGAATTTTGATAGATCGTCGTACTATGTAGATGTAGACGTGTAGTCATCAGAGTTTTGATGGATCGTCGTACTATGTAGATGTAGACCTGTAGTCATCAGAGTTTTGATGGATCGTCGTACTATGCAAATGTAGACGTGTAGTCATGCGAGTTTTGATAGATCGTCGTACTATGTAGATGTAGACGTGTAGTCAGCATAGTTTTGATGGATCGTCGTACTTTGTAGATGTAGACGTGTAGTCATCAGAGTTTTGATAGATCGTCGTACTATGGACGTGTAGTCATCAGAGTTTTGATGGATCGTCGTACTATGTAGATATAGACGTGTAATCAGCAGAGTTTTGATGGATCGTCGTACTATGTAGATGTAGACGTGTAGTCATCAGAGTTTTGATGAATCGTCGTACTAAGGACGTGTAGTCATCAGAGTTTTGATGGATCGTCGTACTATGTAGATGTAGACGTGTAGTCAGCAGAGTTTTGATAGATCGTCGTACTATGTAGATGTAGACGTGTAGTCATCAGAGTTTTGATGGATCGTCGGACTATGGACGTGTAGTCATCAGAGTTTTGATGGATCGTCGTACTATGTAGATGTAGACGTGTAGTCATCAGAGTTTTGATGGATCGTCGTACTATGGACGTGTAGTCATCAGAGTTTTGATGGATCGTCGTACTATCTAGATGTAGACGTGTAATCATCAGAGTTTTGATAGATCGTCGTACTATGGACGTGTAGTCGTCAGAGTTTTGATGGATCGTCGTACTATGTAGATGTAGACGTGTAGTCATCAGAGTTTTGATGGATCGTCGTACTATGTAGATGTAGACGTGTAGTCAGCAGAGTTTTGATGGATCGTCGTACTATGTAGATGTAGACGTGTAGTCATCAGAGTTTTGATGGATCGTCGTACTATGTAGATGTAGACGTGTAGTCATCAGAGTTTTGATGGATCGTCGTACTATGGACGTGTAGTCATCAGAGTTTTGATGGATCGTCGTACTATCTAGATGTAGACGTGTTGTCATCAGAGTTTTGATAGATCGTCGTACTATGGCGTGTAGTCGTCAGAGTTTTGATGGATCGTCGTACTATGTAGATGTAGACGTGTAGTCATCAGAGTTTTGATGGATCGTCGTACTATGTAGATGTAGACGTGTAGTGATCAGAGTTTTAATGGATCGTCGTACTATGTAGATGTAGACGGGTAGTCATCAGAGTTTTGATGGATCGTCGCACTATGTAGATGTAGACGTGTAGTCATCAGAGTTTTGATGGATCGTCGTACTATGGACGTGTAGTCATCAGAGTTTTGATGGATCGTCGTACTATCTAGATGTAGACGTGTATTCATCAGAGTTTTGATAGATCGTCGTACTATGGACGTGTAGTCGTCAGAGTTTTGATGGATCGTCGTACTATGTAGATGTAGACGTGTAGTCAGCAGAGTTTTGATGGATCGTCGTACTATGTAGATGTAGACGTGTAATCATCAGAGTTTTGATGGATCGTCGTACTATGTAGATGTAGACGTGTAGTCAGCAGAGTTTTGATGGATCGTCGTACTATGTAGATGTAGACGTGTAGTCAACATAGTTTTGATGGATCGTCGTACTATGTAGATGTAGACGTGTAGTCATCAGAGTTTTGATGGATCGTCGTACTATGTAGATGTAGACGTGTAGTCAGCAGAGTTTTGATGGATCGTCGTACTATGTAGATGCAGACGTGTAGTCATCAGAGTTTTCATGGATCGTCGGACTATGGACGTGTAGTCATCAGAGTTTTGATGGATCGTCGTACTATGTAGATGTAGATGTGTAGTCATCAGAGTTTTGACGGATCGTCGTACTATGGACGTGTAGTCATCAGAGTTTTGATGGATCGTCGTACTATCTAGATGTAGACGTGTAGTCGTCAGAGTTTTGATGGATCGTCGTACTATGTAGATGTAGACGTGTAATCATCATAGTTTTGATGGATCGTCGTACTGTGTAGATGTAGACGTGTAGTCAGCAGAGTTTTGATGGATCGTGGTACTATGTAGATGTAGACGTGTAGTCATCAGAGTTTTGATGGATCGTCGTACTATGTAGATGTAGACGTGAAGTCATCAGAGTTTTGATGGATCGTCGGAATATGGACGTGTAGTCATCAGAGTTTTGATGGATCGTCGTACTATGTAGATGTAGACGTGTAGTCAGCAGAGTTTTGATGGATCGTCGTACTATGTAGATGTAGACGTGAAGTCATCAGAGTTTTGAAGGATCGTCGGACTATGGACGTGTAGTCATCAGAGTTTTGATGGATCGTCGCACTATGTAAATGTAGACGAGTAGTCATTAGAGTTTTGATGGATCGTCGTACTATGGACGTGTAGTCATCAGAGTTTTGATGGATCGTCGTACTATGTAGATGTAGACGGGTAGTCATCAGAGTTTTGATGGATCGTCGTACTATGTAGATGTAGACGTGTAGTCATCAGAGTTTTGATGGATAGTCGTACTATGTAGATGGAGACGTGTAGTCATCAGAGTTTTGATGGATCGTTGTACTATCTAGATGTAGACGTGTATTCATCAGAGTTTTGATAGATCGTCGTACTATGGACGTGTAGTCGTCAGAGTTTTGATGGATCGTCGTATTATGTAGATGTAGACGTGTAATCATCAGAGTTTTGATGGATCGTCGTACTATGTAGATGTAGACGTGTAGTCAGCAGAGTTTTGATGGATCGTTGTACTATGTAGATGTAGACGTGTAGTCAACAGAGTTTTGATGGATCGTCGTACTATGTAGATGTAGACGTGTAGTCAGCAGAGTTTTGATGGATCGTCGTACTATGTAGATGTAGACGTGTAGTCAACATAGTTTTGATGGAGCGTCGTACTATGTAGATGTAGACGTGTAGTCATCAGAGTTTTGATGGATCGTCGTACTATGTAGATGTAGACGTGTAGTCAGCAGAGTTTTGATGGATCGTCGTACTATGTAGATGCAGACGTGTAGTCATCAGAGTTTTCATGGATCGTCGGACTATGGACGTGTAGTCATCAGAGTTTTGATGGATCGTCGTACTATGTAGATGTAGATGTGTAGTCATCAGAGTTTTGACGGATCGTCGTACTATGGACGTGTAGTCATCAGAGTTTTGATGGATCGTCGTACTATCTAGATGTAGACGTGTAGTCGTCAGAGTTTTGATGGATCGTCGTACTATGTAGATGTAGACGTGTAATCATCATAGTTTTGATGGATCGTCGTACTGTGTAGATGTAGACGTGTAGTCAGCAGAGTTTTGATGGATCGTGGTACTATGTAGATGTAGACGTGTAGTCATCAGAGTTTTGATGGATCGTCGTACTATGTAGATGTAGACGTGAAGTCATCAGAGTTTTGATGGATCGTCGGAATATGGACGTGTAGTCATCAGAGTTTTGATGGATCGTCGTACTATGTAGATGTAGACGTGTAGTCAGCAGAGTTTTGATGGATCGTCGTACTATGTAGATGTAGACGTGAAGTCATCAGAGTTTTGAAGGATCGTCGGACTATGGACGTGTAGTCATCAGAGTTTTGATGGATCGTCGCACTATGTAAATGTAGACGAGTAGTCATTAGAGTTTTGATGGATCGTCGTACTATGGACGTGTAGTCATCAGAGTTTTGATGGATCGTCGTACTATGTAGATGTAGACGGGTAGTCATCAGAGTTTTGATGGATCGTCGTACTATGTAGATGTAGACGTGTAGTCATCAGAGTTTTGATGGATAGTCGTACTATGTAGATGGAGACGTGTAGTCATCAGAGTTTTGATGGATCGTTGTACTATCTAGATGTAGACGTGTATTCATCAGAGTTTTGATAGATCGTCGTACTATGGACGTGTAGTCGTCAGAGTTTTGATGGATCGTCGTATTATGTAGATGTAGACGTGTAATCATCAGAGTTTTGATGGATCGTCGTACTATGTAGATGTAGACGTGTAGTCAGCAGAGTTTTGATGGATCGTTGTACTATGTAGATGTAGACGTGTAGTCAACAGAGTTTTGATGGATCGTCGTACTATGTAGATGTAGACGTGTAGTCAGCAGAATTTTGATGGATCGTCGTACTATGTAGATGTAGACGTGTATTCATCAGAGTTTTGATGGATCGTCGTACTAAGGACGTGTAGTCATCAGAGTTTTGATGGATCGTCGTACTATGTAGATGTAGACGTGTAGTCAGCAGAGTTTTGATAGATCGTCGTACTATATAGATGCAGACGTGTAGTCATCAGAGTTTTGATGGATCGTCGGACTATGGACGTGTAGTCATCAGAGTTTTGATGGATCGTCGTACTATGTAGATGTAGACGTGTAGTCATCAGAGTTTTGATGGATCGTCGTACTATGGACGTGTAGTCATCAGAGTTTTGATGGATCGTCGTACTATCTAGATGTAGACGTGTATTCATCAGAGTTTTGATAAATCGTCGTACTATGGACGTGTAGTCGTCAGAGTTTTGATGGATCGTCGTAATATGTAGATGTAGACGTGTAGTCAGCAGAGTTTTGATGGATCGTCGTACTATGTAGATGTAGACCTGTAATCATCAGAGTTTTGATGGATCGTCGTACTATGTAGATGTAGACGTGTAGTCAGCAGAGTTTTGATAGATCGTCGTACTATGTAGATGCAGACGTGTAGTCATCAGAGTTTTCATGGATCGTCGGACTATGGACGTGTAGTCATCAGAATTTTGATGGATCGTCGTACTATGTAGATGTAGATGTGTAGTCATCAGAGTTTTGACGGATCGTCGTACTATGGACGTGTAGTCATCAGAGTTTTGATGGATCGTCGTACTATCTAGATGTAGACGTGTAGTCGTCAGAGTTTTGATGGATCGTCGTACTATGTAGATGTAGACGTGTAGTCATCATAGTTTTGATGGATCGTCGTACTGTGTAGATGTAGACGTGTAGTCAGCAGAGTTTTGATGGATCGTGGTACTATGTAGATGTAGATGTGTAGTCATCAGAGTTTTGATGGATCGTCGTACTATGTAGATGTAGACGTGTAGTCATCAGAGTTTTGATGGATCGTCGTACTATGGACGTGTAGTCATCAGAGTTTTGATGGATCGTCGTACTATCTAGATGTAGACGTGTAGTCGTCAGAGTTTTGATGGATCGTCGTATTATGTAGATGCAGACGTGTAGTCATCAGAGTTTTCATGGATCGTCGGACTATGGACGTGTAGTCATCAGAGTTTTGATGGATCGTCGTACTATGTAGATGTAGATGTGTAGTCATCAGAGTTTTGACGGATCGTCGTACTATGGACGTGTAGTCATCAGAGTTTTGATGGATCGTCGTACTATCTAGATGTAGACGTGTAGTCGTCAGAGTTTTGATGGATCGTCGTACTATGTAGATGTAGACGTGTAATCATCATAGTTTTGATGGATCGTCGTACTGTGTAGATGTAGACGTGTAGTCAGCAGAGTTTTGATGGATCGTGGTACTATGTAGATGTAGACGTGTAGTCATCAGAGTTTTGATGGATCGTCGTACTATGTAGATGTAGACGTGAAGTCATCAGAGTTTTGATGGATCGTCGGAATATGGACGTGTAGTCATCAGAGTTTTGATGGATCGTCGTACTATGTAGATGTAGACGTGTAGTCAGCAGAGTTTTGATGGATCGTCGTACTATGTAGATGTAGACGTGAAGTCATCAGAGTTTTGAAGGATCGTCGGACTATGGACGTGTAGTCATCAGAGTTTTGATGGATCGTCGCACTATGTAAATGTAGACGAGTAGTCATCAGAGTTTTGATGGATCGTCGTACTATGGACGTGTAGTCATCAGAGTTTTGATGGATCGTCGTACTATGTAGATGTAGACGGGTAGTCATCAGAGTTTTGATGGATCGTCGTACTATGTAGATGTAGACGTGTAGTCATCAGAGTTTTGATGGATAGTCGTACTATGTAGATGGAGACGTGTAGTCATCAGAGTTTTGATGGATCGTTGTACTATCTAGATGTAGACGTGTATTCATCAGAGTTTTGATAGATAGTCGTACTATGGACGTGTAGTCGTCAGAGTTTTGATGGATCGTCGTATTATGTAGATGTAGACGTGTAATCATCAGAGTTTTGATGGATCGTCGTACTATGTAGATGTAGACGTGTAGTCAGCAGAGTTTTGATGGATCGTTGTACTATGTAGATGTAGACGTGTAGTCAACAGAGTTTTGATGGATCGTCGTACTATGTAGATGTAGACGTGTAGTCAGCAGAATTTTGATGGATCGTCGTACTATGTAGATGTAGACGTGTATTCATCAGAGTTTTGATGGATCGTCGTACTAAGGACGTGTAGTCATCAGAGTTTTGATGGATCGTCGTACTATGTAGATGTAGACGTGTAGTCAGCAGAGTTTTGATAGATCGTCGTACTATATAGATGCAGACGTGTAGTCATCAGAGTTTTGATGGATCGTCGGACTATGGACGTGTAGTCATCAGAGTTTTGATGGATCGTCGTACTATGTAGATGTAGACGTGTAGTCATCAGAGTTTTGATGGATCGTCGTACTATGGACGTGTAGTCATCAGAGTTTTGATGGATCGTCGTACTATCTAGATGTAGACGTGTATTCATCAGAGTTTTGATAAATCGTCGTACTATGGACGTGTAGTCGTCAGAGTTTTGATGGATCGTCGTAATATGTAGATGTAGACGTGTAGTCAGCAGAGTTTTGATGGATCGTCGTACTATGTAGATGTAGACCTGTAATCATCAGAGTTTTGATGGATCGTCGTACTATGTAGATGTAGACGTGTAGTCAGCAGAGTTTTGATAGATCGTCGTACTATGTAGATGCAGACGTGTAGTCATCAGAGTTTTCATGGATCGTCGGACTATGGACGTGTAGTCATCAGAATTTTGATGGATCGTCGTACTATGTAGATGTAGATGTGTAGTCATCAGAGTTTTGACGGATCGTCGTACTATGGACGTGTAGTCATCAGAGTTTTGATGGATCGTCGTACTATCTAGATGTAGACGTGTAGTCGTCAGAGTTTTGATGGATCGTCGTACTATGTAGATGTAGACGTGTAGTCATCATAGTTTTGATGGATCGTCGTACTGTGTAGATGTAGACGTGTAGTCAGCAGAGTTTTGATGGATCGTGGTACTATGTAGATGTAGATGTGTAGTCATCAGAGTTTTGATGGATCGTCGTACTATGTAGATGTAGACGTGTAGTCATCAGAGTTTTGATGGATCGTCGTACTATGGACGTGTAGTCATCAGAGTTTTGATGGATCGTCGTACTATCTAGATGTAGACGTGTTGTCATCAGAGTTTTGATAGATCGTCGTACTATGGACGTGTAGTCGTCAGAGTTTTGATGGATCGTCGTACTATGTAGATGTAGACGTGTAGTCATCAGAGTTTTGATGGATCGTCGTACTATGTAGATGTAGAAGTGTAGTCAGCAGAGTTTTGATGGATCGTCGTACTATGTAGATGTAGACGTGTAGTCATCAGAGTTTTGATGGATCGTCGTACTATGTAGATGTAGACGTGAAGTCATCAGAGTTTTGATGGATCGTCGGATTATGGACGTGTAGTCATCAGAGTTTTGATGGATCGTCGTCCTATGTAGATGTAGACGTGTAGTCATCAGAGTTTTGATGGATCGTCGTACTATGGACGAGTAGTCTTCAGAGATTTGATGGATTGTCGTACTATGTAGATGTAGACGTGTAGTCATCAGAGTTTTGATGGATCGTCGTACTATGTAGATGTAGACGGGTAGTCATCAGAGTTTTGATGGATCGTCGTACTATGTAGATAGAGACGTCTAGACATCAGAGTTTTGATGGATCGTCGTACTATGGACGCGTAGTCATCAGAGTTTTGATGGATCGTCGTACTATCTAGATGTAGACGTGTATTCATCAGAGTTTTGATAGATCGTCGTACTATGGACGTGTAGTCGTCAGAGTTTTGATGGATCGTCGGACTATGGACGTGTATTCATCAGAGTTTTGATGGATCGTCGTACTATGTAGATGTAGACGTGTAGTCAACATAGTTTTGATGGATCGTCGTACTATGTAGATATAGACGTGTAGTCATCAGAGTTTTGATGGATCGTCGTACTATGTAGATATAGACGTGTAGTCATCAGAGTTTTGATGGATCGTCGTACTATGTAGATGTAGACGTGTAGTCAGCAGAGTTTTGATAGATCGTCGTACTATGTAGATGCAGACGTGTAGTCATCAGAGTTTTCATGGATCGTCGGACTATGGACGTGTATTCATCAGAGTTTTGATGGATCGTCGCACTATGTAGATGTAGACGTGTAGTCATCAGAGTTTTGATGGATCGTCGTACTATGGACGTGTAGTCATCAGAGTTTTGATAGATCGTCGTACTATGTAGATGTAGACGTGTAGTCATCAGAGTTTTGATGGATCGTCGTACTATGCAGATGTAGACGGGTAGTCATCAGAGTTTTGATGGATCGTCGTACTATGTAGATAGAGACGTCTAGTCATCAGAGTTTTGATGGATCGTCGTACTATGGACGCGTAGTCATCAGAGTTTTGATGGATCGTCGTACTATCTAGATGTAGACGTGTATTCATCAGAGTTTTGATAGATCGTCATACTATGGACGTGTAGTCGTCAGAGTTTTGATGGATCGTCGTACTATGTAGATGTAGACGTGTAGTCATCAGAGTTTTGATGGATCGTCGTACTATGTAGATGTAGACGTGTAGTCAGCAGAGTTTTGATAGATCGTCGTACTATGTAGATGTAGACGTGTAGTCATCAGAGTTTTGATGGATCGTCGTACTATGGACGTGTAGTCATCAGAGTTTTGATGGATCGTCGTACTATCTAGATGTAGACGTGTATTCATCAGAGTTTTGATAAATCGTCGTACTATGGACGTGTAGTCGTCAGAGTTTTGATGGATCGTCGTAATATGTAGATGTAGACGTGTAGTCAGCAGAGTTTTGATGGATCGTCGTACTATGTAGATGTAGACCTGTAATCATCAGAGTTTTGATGGATCGTCGTACTATGTAGATGTAGACGTGTAGTCAGCAGAGTTTTGATAGATCGTCGTACTATGTAGATGCAGACGTGTAGTCATCAGAGTTTTCATGGATCGTCGGACTATGGACGTGTAGTCATCAGAATTTTGATGGATCGTCGTACTATGTAGATGTAGACGTGAAGTCATCAGAGTTTTGAAGGATCGTCGGACTATGGACGTGTAGTCATCAGAGTTTTGATGGATCGTCGTACTATGTAGATGTAGACGTGTAGTCAGCAGAGTTTTGATGGATCGTCGTACTATGTAGATGTAGACGTGTAGTCAACATAGTTTTGATGGAGCGTCGTACTATGTAGATGTAGACGTGTAGTCATCAGAGTTTTGATGGATCGTCGTACTATGTAGATGTAGACGTGTAGTCAGCAGAGTTTTGATGGATCGTCGTACTATGTAGATGTAGACGTGAAGTCATCAGAGTTTTGAAGGATCGTCGGACTATGGACGTGTAGTCATCAGAGTTTTGATGGATCGTCGCACTATGTAAATGTAGACGAGTAGTCATCAGAGTTTTGATGGATCGTCGTACTATGGACGTGTAGTCATCAGAGTTTTGATGGATCGTCGTACTATGTAGATGTAGACGGGTAGTCATCAGAGTTTTGATGGATCGTCGTACTATGTAGATGTAGACGTGTAGTCATCAGAGTTTTGATGGATAGTCGTACTATGTAGATGGAGACGTGTAGTCATCAGAGTTTTGATGGATCGTTGTACTATCTAGATGTAGACGTGTATTCATCAGAGTTTTGATAGATAGTCGTACTATGGACGTGTAGTCGTCAGAGTTTTGATGGATCGTCGTATTATGTAGATGTAGACGTGTAATCATCAGAGTTTTGATGGATCGTCGTACTATGTAGATGTAGACGTGTAGTCAGCAGAGTTTTGATGGATCGTTGTACTATGTAGATGTAGACGTGTAGTCAACAGAGTTTTGATGGATCGTCGTACTATGTAGATGTAGACGTGTAGTCAGCAGAATTTTGATGGATCGTCGTACTATGTAGATGTAGACGTGTATTCATCAGAGTTTTGATGGATCGTCGTACTAAGGACGTGTAGTCATCAGAGTTTTGATGGATCGTCGTACTATGTAGATGTAGACGTGTAGTCAGCAGAGTTTTGATAGATCGTCGTACTATATAGATGCAGACGTGTAGTCATCAGAGTTTTGATGGATCGTCGGACTATGGACGTGTAGTCATCAGAGTTTTGATGGATCGTCGTACTATGTAGATGTAGACGTGTAGTCATCAGAGTTTTGATGGATCGTCGTACTATGGACGTGTAGTCATCAGAGTTTTGATGGATCGTCGTACTATCTAGATGTAGACGTGTATTCATCAGAGTTTTGATAAATCGTCGTACTATGGACGTGTAGTCGTCAGAGTTTTGATGGATCGTCGTAATATGTAGATGTAGACGTGTAGTCAGCAGAGTTTTGATGGATCGTCGTACTATGTAGATGTAGACCTGTAATCATCAGAGTTTTGATGGATCGTCGTACTATGTAGATGTAGACGTGTAGTCAGCAGAGTTTTGATAGATCGTCGTACTATGTAGATGCAGACGTGTAGTCATCAGAGTTTTCATGGATCGTCGGACTATGGACGTGTAGTCATCAGAATTTTGATGGATCGTCGTACTATGTAGATGTAGATGTGTAGTCATCAGAGTTTTGACGGATCGTCGTACTATGGACGTGTAGTCATCAGAGTTTTGATGGATCGTCGTACTATCTAGATGTAGACGTGTAGTCGTCAGAGTTTTGATGGATCGTCGTACTATGTAGATGTAGACGTGTAGTCATCATAGTTTTGATGGATCGTCGTACTGTGTAGATGTAGACGTGTAGTCAGCAGAGTTTTGATGGATCGTGGTACTATGTAGATGTAGATGTGTAGTCATCAGAGTTTTGATGGATCGTCGTACTATGTAGATGTAGACGTGTAGTCATCAGAGTTTTGATGGATCGTCGTACTATGGACGTGTAGTCATCAGAGTTTTGATGGATCGTCGTACTATCTAGATGTAGACGTGTTGTCATCAGAGTTTTGATAGATCGTCGTACTATGGACGTGTAGTCGTCAGAGTTTTGATGGATCGTCGTACTATGTAGATGTAGACGTGTAGTCATCAGAGTTTTGATGGATCGTCGTACTATGTAGATGTAGAAGTGTAGTCAGCAGAGTTTTGATGGATCGTCGTACTATGTAGATGTAGACGTGTAGTCATCAGAGTTTTGATGGATCGTCGTACTATGTAGATGTAGACGTGAAGTCATCAGAGTTTTGATGGATCGTCGGATTATGGACGTGTAGTCATCAGAGTTTTGATGGATCGTCGTCCTATGTAGATGTAGACGTGTAGTCATCAGAGTTTTGATGGATCGTCGTACTATGGACGAGTAGTCTTCAGAGATTTGATGGATTGTCGTACTATGTAGATGTAGACGTGTAGTCATCAGAGTTTTGATGGATTGTCGTACTATGTAGATGTAGACGGGTAGTCATCAGAGTTTTGATGGATCGTCGTACTATGTAGATAGAGACGTCTAGACATCAGAGTTTTGATGGATCGTCGTACTATGGACGCGTAGTCATCAGAGTTTTGATGGATCGTCGTACTATCTAGATGTAGACGTGTATTCATCAGAGTTTTGATAGATCGTCGTACTATGGACGTGTAGTCGTCAGAGTTTTGATGGATCGTCGGACTATGGACGTGTATTCATCAGAGTTTTGATGGATCGTCGTACTATGTAGATGTAGACGTGTAGTCAACATAGTTTTGATGGATCGTCGTACTATGTAGATATAGACGTGTAGTCATCAGAGTTTTGATGGATCGTCGTACTATGTAGATATAGACGTGTAGTCATCAGAGTTTTGATGGATCGTCGTACTATGTAGATGTAGACGTGTAGTCAGCAGAGTTTTGATAGATCGTCGTACTATGTAGATGCAGACGTGTAGTCATCAGAGTTTTCATGGATCGTCGGACTATGGACGTGTATTCATCAGAGTTTTGATGGATCGTCGCACTATGTAGATGTAGACGTGTAGTCATCAGAGTTTTGATGGATCGTCGTACTATGGACGTGTAGTCATCAGAGTTTTGATAGATCGTCGTACTATGTAGATGTAGACATGTAGTCATCAGAGTTTTGATGGATCGTCGTACTATGCAGATGTAGACGGGTAGTCATCAGAGTTTTGATGGATCGTCGTACTATGTAGATAGAGACGTCTAGTCATCAGAGTTTTGATGGATCGTCGTACTATGGACGCGTAGTCATCAGAGTTTTGATGGATCGTCGTACTATCTAGATGTAGACGTGTATTCATCAGAGTTTTGATAGATCGTCATACTATGGACGTGTAGTCGTCAGAGTTTTGATGGATCGTCGTACTATGTAGATGTAGACGTGTAGTCATCAGAGTTTTGATGGATCGTCGTACTATGTAGATGTAGACGTGTAGTCAGCAGAGTTTTGATAGATCGTCGTACTATGTAGATGTAGACGTGTAGTCATCAGAGTTTTGATGGATCGTCGTACTATGGACGTGTAGTCATCAGAGTTTTGATGGATCGTCGTACTATCTAGATGTAGACGTGTATTCATCAGAGTTTTGATAAATCGTCGTACTATGGACGTGTAGTCGTCAGAGTTTTGATGGATCGTCGTAATATGTAGATGTAGACGTGTAGTCAGCAGAGTTTTGATGGATCGTCGTACTATGTAGATGTAGACCTGTAATCATCAGAGTTTTGATGGATCGTCGTACTATGTAGATGTAGACGTGTAGTCAGCAGAGTTTTGATAGATCGTCGTACTATGTAGATGCAGACGTGTAGTCATCAGAGTTTTCATGGATCGTCGGACTATGGACGTGTAGTCATCAGAATTTTGATGGATCGTCGTACTATGTAGATGTAGATGTGTAGTCATCAGAGTTTTGACGGATCGTCGTACTATGGACGTGTAGTCATCAGAGTTTTGATGGATCGTCGTACTATCTAGATGTAGACGTGTAGTCGTCAGAGTTTTGATGGATCGTCGTACTATGTAGATGTAGACGTGTAGTCATCATAGTTTTGATGGATCGTCGTACTGTGTAGATGTAGACGTGTAGTCAGCAGAGTTTTGATGGATCGTGGTACTATGTAGATGTAGATGTGTAGTCATCAGAGTTTTGATGGATCGTCGTACTATGTAGATGTAGACGTGTAGTCATCAGAGTTTTGATGGATCGTCGTACTATGGACGTGTAGTCATCAGAGTTTTGATGGATCGTCGTACTATCTAGATGTAGACGTGTTGTCATCAGAGTTTTGATAGATCGTCGTACTATGGACGTGTAGTCGTCAGAGTTTTGATGGATCGTCGTACTATGTAGATGTAGACGTGTAGTCATCAGAGTTTTGATGGATCGTCGTACTATGTAGATGTAGAAGTGTAGTCAGCAGAGTTTTGATGGATCGTCGTACTATGTAGATGTAGACGTGTAGTCATCAGAGTTTTGATGGATCGTCGTACTATGTAGATGTAGACGTGAAGTCATCAGAGTTTTGATGGATCGTCGGATTATGGACGTGTAGTCATCAGAGTTTTGATGGATCGTCGTCCTATGTAGATGTAGACGTGTAGTCATCAGAGTTTTGATGGATCGTCGTACTATGGACGAGTAGTCTTCAGAGATTTGATGGATTGTCGTACTATGTAGATGTAGACGTGTAGTCATCAGAGTTTTGATGGATCGTCGTACTATGTAGATGTAGACGGGTAGTCATCAGAGTTTTGATGGATCGTCGTACTATGTAGATAGAGACGTCTAGACATCAGAGTTTTGATGGATCGTCGTACTATGGACGCGTAGTCATCAGAGTTTTGATGGATCGTCGTACTATCTAGATGTAGACGTGTATTCATCAGAGTTTTGATAGATCGTCGTACTATGGACGTGTAGTCGTCAGAGTTTTGATGGATCGTCGGACTATGGACGTGTATTCATCAGAGTTTTGATGGATCGTCGTACTATGTAGATGTAGACGTGTAGTCAACATAGTTTTGATGGATCGTCGTACTATGTAGATATAGACGTGTAGTCATCAGAGTTTTGATGGATCGTCGTACTATGTAGATATAGACGTGTAGTCATCAGAGTTTTGATGGATCGTCGTACTATGTAGATGTAGACGTGTAGTCAGCAGAGTTTTGATAGATCGTCGTACTATGTAGATGCAGACGTGTAGTCATCAGAGTTTTCATGGATCGTCGGACTATGGACGTGTATTCATCAGAGTTTTGATGGATCGTCGCACTATGTAGATGTAGACGTGTAGTCATCAGAGTTTTGATGGATCGTCGTACTATGGACGTGTAGTCATCAGAGTTTTGATAGATCGTCGTACTATGTAGATGTAGACGTGTAGTCATCAGAGTTTTGATGGATCGTCGTACTATGCAGATGTAGACGGGTAGTCATCAGAGTTTTGATGGATCGTCGTACTATGTAGATAGAGACGTCTAGTCATCAGAGTTTTGATGGATCGTCGTACTATGGACGCGTAGTCATCAGAGTTTTGATGGATCGTCGTACTATCTAGATGTAGACGTGTATTCATCAGAGTTTTGATAGATCGTCATACTATGGACGTGTAGTCGTCAGAGTTTTGATGGATCGTCGTACTATGTAGATGTAGACGTGTAATCATCATAGTTTTGATGGATCGTCGTACTGTGTAGATGTAGACGTGTAGTCAGCAGAGTTTTGATGGATCGTGGTACTATGTAGATGTAGACGTGTAGTCATCAGAGTTTTGATGGATCGTCGTACTATGTAGATGTAGACGTGAAGTCATCAGAGTTTTGATGGATCGTCGGAATATGGACGTGTAGTCATCAGAGTTTTGATGGATCGTCGTACTATGTAGATGTAGACGTGTAGTCAGCAGAGTTTTGATGGATCGTCGTACTATGTAGATGTAGACGTGAAGTCATCAGAGTTTTGAAGGATCGTCGGACTATGGACGTGTAGTCATCAGAGTTTTGATGGATCGTCGCACTATGTAAATGTAGACGAGTAGTCATTAGAGTTTTGATGGATCGTCGTACTATGGACGTGTAGTCATCAGAGTTTTGATGGATCGTCGTACTATGTAGATGTAGACGGGTAGTCATCAGAGTTTTGATGGATCGTCGTACTATGTAGATGTAGACGTGTAGTCATCAGAGTTTTGATGGATAGTCGTACTATGTAGATGGAGACGTGTAGTCATCAGAGTTTTGATGGATCGTTGTACTATCTAGATGTAGACGTGTATTCATCAGAGTTTTGATAGATCGTCGTACTATGGACGTGTAGTCGTCAGAGTTTTGATGGATCGTCGTATTATGTAGATGTAGACGTGTAATCATCAGAGTTTTGATGGATCGTCGTACTATGTAGATGTAGACGTGTAGTCAGCAGAGTTTTGATGGATCGTTGTACTATGTAGATGTAGACGTGTAGTCAACAGAGTTTTGATGGATCGTCGTACTATGTAGATGTAGACGTGTAGTCAGCAGAGTTTTGATGGATCGTCGTACTATGTAGATGTAGACGTGTAGTCAACATAGTTTTGATGGAGCGTCGTACTATGTAGATGTAGACGTGTAGTCATCAGAGTTTTGATGGATCGTCGTACTATGTAGATGTAGACGTGTAGTCAGCAGAGTTTTGATGGATCGTCGTACTATGTAGATGCAGACGTGTAGTCATCAGAGTTTTCATGGATCGTCGGACTATGGACGTGTAGTCATCAGAGTTTTGATGGATCGTCGTACTATGTAGATGTAGATGTGTAGTCATCAGAGTTTTGACGGATCGTCGTACTATGGACGTGTAGTCATCAGAGTTTTGATGGATCGTCGTACTATCTAGATGTAGACGTGTAGTCGTCAGAGTTTTGATGGATCGTCGTACTATGTAGATGTAGACGTGTAATCATCATAGTTTTGATGGATCGTCGTACTGTGTAGATGTAGACGTGTAGTCAGCAGAGTTTTGATGGATCGTGGTACTATGTAGATGTAGACGTGTAGTCATCAGAGTTTTGATGGATCGTCGTACTATGTAGATGTAGACGTGAAGTCATCAGAGTTTTGATGGATCGTCGGAATATGGACGTGTAGTCATCAGAGTTTTGATGGATCGTCGTACTATGTAGATGTAGACGTGTAGTCAGCAGAGTTTTGATGGATCGTCGTACTATGTAGATGTAGACGTGAAGTCATCAGAGTTTTGAAGGATCGTCGGACTATGGACGTGTAGTCATCAGAGTTTTGATGGATCGTCGCACTATGTAAATGTAGACGAGTAGTCATTAGAGTTTTGATGGATCGTCGTACTATGGACGTGTAGTCATCAGAGTTTTGATGGATCGTCGTACTATGTAGATGTAGACGGGTAGTCATCAGAGTTTTGATGGATCGTCGTACTATGTAGATGTAGACGTGTAGTCATCAGAGTTTTGATGGATAGTCGTACTATGTAGATGGAGACGTGTAGTCATCAGAGTTTTGATGGATCGTTGTACTATCTAGATGTAGACGTGTATTCATCAGAGTTTTGATAGATCGTCGTACTATGGACGTGTAGTCGTCAGAGTTTTGATGGATCGTCGTATTATGTAGATGTAGACGTGTAATCATCAGAGTTTTGATGGATCGTCGTACTATGTAGATGTAGACGTGTAGTCAGCAGAGTTTTGATGGATCGTTGTACTATGTAGATGTAGACGTGTAGTCAACAGAGTTTTGATGGATCGTCGTACTATGTAGATGTAGACGTGTAGTCAGCAGAATTTTGATGGATCGTCGTACTATGTAGATGTAGACGTGTATTCATCAGAGTTTTGATGGATCGTCGTACTAAGGACGTGTAGTCATCAGAGTTTTGATGGATCGTCGTACTATGTAGATGTAGACGTGTAGTCAGCAGAGTTTTGATAGATCGTCGTACTATATAGATGCAGACGTGTAGTCATCAGAGTTTTGATGGATCGTCGGACTATGGACGTGTAGTCATCAGAGTTTTGATGGATCGTCGTACTATGTAGATGTAGACGTGTAGTCATCAGAGTTTTGATGGATCGTCGTACTATGGACGTGTAGTCATCAGAGTTTTGATGGATCGTCGTACTATCTAGATGTAGACGTGTATTCATCAGAGTTTTGATAAATCGTCGTACTATGGACGTGTAGTCGTCAGAGTTTTGATGGATCGTCGTAATATGTAGATGTAGACGTGTAGTCAGCAGAGTTTTGATGGATCGTCGTACTATGTAGATGTAGACCTGTAATCATCAGAGTTTTGATGGATCGTCGTACTATGTAGATGTAGACGTGTAGTCAGCAGAGTTTTGATAGATCGTCGTACTATGTAGATGCAGACGTGTAGTCATCAGAGTTTTCATGGATCGTCGGACTATGGACGTGTAGTCATCAGAATTTTGATGGATCGTCGTACTATGTAGATGTAGATGTGTAGTCATCAGAGTTTTGACGGATCGTCGTACTATGGACGTGTAGTCATCAGAGTTTTGATGGATCGTCGTACTATCTAGATGTAGACGTGTAGTCGTCAGAGTTTTGATGGATCGTCGTACTATGTAGATGTAGACGTGTAGTCATCATAGTTTTGATGGATCGTCGTACTGTGTAGATGTAGACGTGTAGTCAGCAGAGTTTTGATGGATCGTGGTACTATGTAGATGTAGATGTGTAGTCATCAGAGTTTTGATGGATCGTCGTACTATGTAGATGTAGACGTGTAGTCATCAGAGTTTTGATGGATCGTCGTACTATGGACGTGTAGTCATCAGAGTTTTGATGGATCGTCGTACTATCTAGATGTAGACGTGTAGTCGTCAGAGTTTTGATGGATCGTCGTATTATGTAGATGCAGACGTGTAGTCATCAGAGTTTTCATGGATCGTCGGACTATGGACGTGTAGTCATCAGAGTTTTGATGGATCGTCGTACTATGTAGATGTAGATGTGTAGTCATCAGAGTTTTGACGGATCGTCGTACTATGGACGTGTAGTCATCAGAGTTTTGATGGATCGTCGTACTATCTAGATGTAGACGTGTAGTCGTCAGAGTTTTGATGGATCGTCGTACTATGTAGATGTAGACGTGTAATCATCATAGTTTTGATGGATCGTCGTACTGTGTAGATGTAGACGTGTAGTCAGCAGAGTTTTGATGGATCGTGGTACTATGTAGATGTAGACGTGTAGTCATCAGAGTTTTGATGGATCGTCGTACTATGTAGATGTAGACGTGAAGTCATCAGAGTTTTGATGGATCGTCGGAATATGGACGTGTAGTCATCAGAGTTTTGATGGATCGTCGTACTATGTAGATGTAGACGTGTAGTCAGCAGAGTTTTGATGGATCGTCGTACTATGTAGATGTAGACGTGAAGTCATCAGAGTTTTGAAGGATCGTCGGACTATGGACGTGTAGTCATCAGAGTTTTGATGGATCGTCGCACTATGTAAATGTAGACGAGTAGTCATTAGAGTTTTGATGGATCGTCGTACTATGGACGTGTAGTCATCAGAGTTTTGATGGATCGTCGTACTATGTAGATGTAGACGGGTAGTCATCAGAGTTTTGATGGATCGTCGTACTATGTAGATGTAGACGTGTAGTCATCAGAGTTTTGATGGATAGTCGTACTATGTAGATGGAGACGTGTAGTCATCAGAGTTTTGATGGATCGTTGTACTATCTAGATGTAGACGTGTATTCATCAGAGTTTTGATAGATCGTCGTACTATGGACGTGTAGTCGTCAGAGTTTTGATGGATCGTCGTATTATGTAGATGTAGACGTGTAATCATCAGAGTTTTGATGGATCGTCGTACTATGTAGATGTAGACGTGTAGTCAGCAGAGTTTTGATGGATCGTTGTACTATGTAGATGTAGACGTGTAGTCAACAGAGTTTTGATGGATCGTCGTACTATGTAGATGTAGACGTGTAGTCAGCAGAGTTTTGATGGATCGTCGTACTATGTAGATGTAGACGTGTAGTCAACATAGTTTTGATGGAGCGTCGTACTATGTAGATGTAGACGTGTAGTCATCAGAGTTTTGATGGATCGTCGTACTATGTAGATGTAGACGTGTAGTCAGCAGAGTTTTGATGGATCGTCGTACTATGTAGATGCAGACGTGTAGTCATCAGAGTTTTCATGGATCGTCGGACTATGGACGTGTAGTCATCAGAGTTTTGATGGATCGTCGTACTATGTAGATGTAGATGTGTAGTCATCAGAGTTTTGACGGATCGTCGTACTATGGACGTGTAGTCATCAGAGTTTTGATGGATCGTCGTACTATCTAGATGTAGACGTGTAGTCGTCAGAGTTTTGATGGATCGTCGTACTATGTAGATGTAGACGTGTAATCATCATAGTTTTGATGGATCGTCGTACTGTGTAGATGTAGACGTGTAGTCAGCAGAGTTTTGATGGATCGTGGTACTATGTAGATGTAGACGTGTAGTCATCAGAGTTTTGATGGATCGTCGTACTATGTAGATGTAGACGTGAAGTCATCAGAGTTTTGATGGATCGTCGGAATATGGACGTGTAGTCATCAGAGTTTTGATGGATCGTCGTACTATGTAGATGTAGACGTGTAGTCAGCAGAGTTTTGATGGATCGTCGTACTATGTAGATGTAGACGTGAAGTCATCAGAGTTTTGAAGGATCGTCGGACTATGGACGTGTAGTCATCAGAGTTTTGATGGATCGTCGCACTATGTAAATGTAGACGAGTAGTCATTAGAGTTTTGATGGATCGTCGTACTATGGACGTGTAGTCATCAGAGTTTTGATGGATCGTCGTACTATGTAGATGTAGACGGGTAGTCATCAGAGTTTTGATGGATCGTCGTACTATGTAGATGTAGACGTGTAGTCATCAGAGTTTTGATGGATAGTCGTACTATGTAGATGGAGACGTGTAGTCATCAGAGTTTTGATGGATCGTTGTACTATCTAGATGTAGACGTGTATTCATCAGAGTTTTGATAGATCGTCGTACTATGGACGTGTAGTCGTCAGAGTTTTGATGGATCGTCGTATTATGTAGATGTAGACGTGTAATCATCAGAGTTTTGATGGATCGTCGTACTATGTAGATGTAGACGTGTAGTCAGCAGAGTTTTGATGGATCGTTGTACTATGTAGATGTAGACGTGTAGTCAACAGAGTTTTGATGGATCGTCGTACTATGTAGATGTAGACGTGTAGTCAGCAGAATTTTGATGGATCGTCGTACTATGTAGATGTAGACGTGTATTCATCAGAGTTTTGATGGATCGTCGTACTAAGGACGTGTAGTCATCAGAGTTTTGATGGATCGTCGTACTATGTAGATGTAGACGTGTAGTCAGCAGAGTTTTGATAGATCGTCGTACTATATAGATGCAGACGTGTAGTCATCAGAGTTTTGATGGATCGTCGGACTATGGACGTGTAGTCATCAGAGTTTTGATGGATCGTCGTACTATGTAGATGTAGACGTGTAGTCATCAGAGTTTTGATGGATCGTCGTACTATGGACGTGTAGTCATCAGAGTTTTGATGGATCGTCGTACTATCTAGATGTAGACGTGTATTCATCAGAGTTTTGATAAATCGTCGTACTATGGACGTGTAGTCGTCAGAGTTTTGATGGATCGTCGTAATATGTAGATGTAGACGTGTAGTCAGCAGAGTTTTGATGGATCGTCGTACTATGTAGATGTAGACCTGTAATCATCAGAGTTTTGATGGATCGTCGTACTATGTAGATGTAGACGTGTAGTCAGCAGAGTTTTGATAGATCGTCGTACTATGTAGATGCAGACGTGTAGTCATCAGAGTTTTCATGGATCGTCGGACTATGGACGTGTAGTCATCAGAATTTTGATGGATCGTCGTACTATGTAGATGTAGATGTGTAGTCATCAGAGTTTTGACGGATCGTCGTACTATGGACGTGTAGTCATCAGAGTTTTGATGGATCGTCGTACTATCTAGATGTAGACGTGTAGTCGTCAGAGTTTTGATGGATCGTCGTACTATGTAGATGTAGACGTGTAGTCATCATAGTTTTGATGGATCGTCGTACTGTGTAGATGTAGACGTGTAGTCAGCAGAGTTTTGATGGATCGTGGTACTATGTAGATGTAGATGTGTAGTCATCAGAGTTTTGATGGATCGTCGTACTATGTAGATGTAGACGTGTAGTCATCAGAGTTTTGATGGATCGTCGTACTATGGACGTGTAGTCATCAGAGTTTTGATGGATCGTCGTACTATCTAGATGTAGACGTGTAGTCGTCAGAGTTTTGATGGATCGTCGTATTATGTAGATGCAGACGTGTAGTCATCAGAGTTTTCATGGATCGTCGGACTATGGACGTGTAGTCATCAGAGTTTTGATGGATCGTCGTACTATGTAGATGTAGATGTGTAGTCATCAGAGTTTTGACGGATCGTCGTACTATGGACGTGTAGTCATCAGAGTTTTGATGGATCGTCGTACTATCTAGATGTAGACGTGTAGTCGTCAGAGTTTTGATGGATCGTCGTACTATGTAGATGTAGACGTGTAATCATCATAGTTTTGATGGATCGTCGTACTGTGTAGATGTAGACGTGTAGTCAGCAGAGTTTTGATGGATCGTGGTACTATGTAGATGTAGACGTGTAGTCATCAGAGTTTTGATGGATCGTCGTACTATGTAGATGTAGACGTGAAGTCATCAGAGTTTTGATGGATCGTCGGAATATGGACGTGTAGTCATCAGAGTTTTGATGGATCGTCGTACTATGTAGATGTAGACGTGTAGTCAGCAGAGTTTTGATGGATCGTCGTACTATGTAGATGTAGACGTGAAGTCATCAGAGTTTTGAAGGATCGTCGGACTATGGACGTGTAGTCATCAGAGTTTTGATGGATCGTCGCACTATGTAAATGTAGACGAGTAGTCATCAGAGTTTTGATGGATCGTCGTACTATGGACGTGTAGTCATCAGAGTTTTGATGGATCGTCGTACTATGTAGATGTAGACGGGTAGTCATCAGAGTTTTGATGGATCGTCGTACTATGTAGATGTAGACGTGTAGTCATCAGAGTTTTGATGGATAGTCGTACTATGTAGATGGAGACGTGTAGTCATCAGAGTTTTGATGGATCGTTGTACTATCTAGATGTAGACGTGTATTCATCAGAGTTTTGATAGATCGTCGTACTATGGACGTGTAGTCGTCAGAGTTTTGATGGATCGTCGTATTATGTAGATGTAGACGTGTAATCATCAGAGTTTTGATGGATCGTCGTACTATGTAGATGTAGACGTGTAGTCAGCAGAGTTTTGATGGATCGTTGTACTATGTAGATGTAGACGTGTAGTCAACAGAGTTTTGATGGATCGTCGTACTATGTAGATGTAGACGTGTAGTCAGCAGAATTTTGATGGATCGTCGTACTATGTAGATGTAGACGTGTATTCATCAGAGTTTTGATGGATCGTCGTACTAAGGACGTGTAGTCATCAGAGTTTTGATGGATCGTCGTACTATGTAGATGTAGACGTGTAGTCAGCAGAGTTTTGATAGATCGTCGTACTATATAGATGCAGACGTGTAGTCATCAGAGTTTTGATGGATCGTCGGACTATGGACGTGTAGTCATCAGAGTTTTGATGGATCGTCGTACTATGTAGATGTAGACGTGTAGTCATCAGAGTTTTGATGGATCGTCGTACTATGGACGTGTAGTCATCAGAGTTTTGATGGATCGTCGTACTATCTAGATGTAGACGTGTATTCATCAGAGTTTTGATAAATCGTCGTACTATGGACGTGTAGTCGTCAGAGTTTTGATGGATCGTCGTAATGTGTAGATGTAGACGTGTAGTCAGCAGAGTTTTGATGGATCGTCGTACTATGTAGATGTAGACCTGTAATCATCAGAGTTTTGATGGATCGTCGTACTATGTAGATGTAGACGTGTAGTCAGCAGAGTTTTGATAGATCGTCGTACTATGTAGATGCAGACGTGTAGTCATCAGAGTTTTCATGGATCGTCGGACTATGGACGTGTAGTCATCAGAATTTTGATGGATCGTCGTACTATGTAGATGTAGATGTGTAGTCATCAGAGTTTTGACGGATCGTCGTACTATGGACGTGTAGTCATCAGAGTTTTGATGGATCGTCGTACTATCTAGATGTAGACGTGTAGTCGTCAGAGTTTTGATGGATCGTCGTACTATGTAGATGTAGACGTGTAGTCATCATAGTTTTGATGGATCGTCGTACTGTGTAGATGTAGACGTGTAGTCAGCAGAGTTTTGATGGATCGTGGTACTATGTAGATGTAGATGTGTAGTCATCAGAGTTTTGATGGATCGTCGTACTATGTAGATGTAGACGTGTAGTCATCAGAGTTTTGATGGATCGTCGTACTATGGACGTGTAGTCATCAGAGTTTTGATGGATCGTCGTACTATCTAGATGTAGACGTGTTGTCATCAGAGTTTTGATAGATCGTCGTACTATGGACGTGTAGTCGTCAGAGTTTTGATGGATCGTCGTACTATGTAGATGTAGACGTGTAGTCATCAGAGTTTTGATGGATCGTCGTACTATGTAGATGTAGAAGTGTAGTCAGCAGAGTTTTGATGGATCGTCGTACTATGTAGATGTAGACGTGTAGTCATCAGAGTTTTGATGGATCGTCGTACTATGTAGATGTAGACGTGAAGTCATCAGAGTTTTGATGGATCGTCGGATTATGGACGTGTAGTCATCAGAGTTTTGATGGATCGTCGTCCTATGTAGATGTAGACGTGTAGTCATCAGAGTTTTGATGGATCGTCGTACTATGGACGAGTAGTCTTCAGAGATTTGATGGATTGTCGTACTATGTAGATGTAGACGTGCAGTCATCAGAGTTTTGATGGATCGTCGTACTATGTAGATGTAGACGGGTAGTCATCAGAGTTTTGATGGATCGTCGTACTATGTAGATAGAGACGTCTAGACATCAGAGTTTTGATGGATCGTCGTACTATGGACGCGTAGTCATCAGAGTTTTGATGGATCGTCGTACTATCTAGATGTAGACGTGTATTCATCAGAGTTTTGATAGATCGTCGTACTATGGACGTGTAGTCGTCAGAGTTTTGATGGATCGTCGGACTATGGACGTGTATTCATCAGAGTTTTGATGGATCGTCGTACTATGTAGATGTAGACGTGTAGTCAACATAGTTTTGATGGATCGTCGTACTATGTAGATATAGACGTGTAGTCATCAGAGTTTTGATGGATCGTCGTACTATGTAGATATAGACGTGTAGTCATCAGAGTTTTGATGGATCGTCGTACTATGTAGATGTAGACGTGTAGTCAGCAGAGTTTTGATAGATCGTCGTACTATGTAGATGCAGACGTGTAGTCATCAGAGTTTTCATGGATCGTCGGACTATGGACGTGTATTCATCAGAGTTTTGATGGATCGTCGCACTATGTAGATGTAGACGTGTAGTCATCAGAGTTTTGATGGATCGTCGTACTATGGACGTGTAGTCATCAGAGTTTTGATAGATCGTCGTACTATGTAGATGTAGACGTGTAGTCATCAGAGTTTTGATGGATCGTCGTACTATGCAGATGTAGACGGGTAGTCATCAGAGTTTTGATGGATCGTCGTACTATGTAGATAGAGACGTCTAGTCATCAGAGTTTTGATGGATCGTCGTACTATGGACGCGTAGTCATCAGAGTTTTGATGGATCGTCGTACTATCTAGATGTAGACGTGTATTCATCAGAGTTTTGATAGATCGTCATACTATGGACGTGTAGTCGTCAGAGTTTTGATGGATCGTCGTACTATGTAGATGTAGACGTGTAGTCATCAGAGTTTTGATGGATCGTCGTACTATGTAGATGTAGACGTGTAGTCAGCAGAGTTTTGATAGATCGTCGTACTATGTAGATGTAGACGTGTAGTCATCAGAGTTTTGATGGATCGTCGTACTATGGACGTGTAGTCATCAGAGTTTTGATGGATCGTCGTACTATCTAGATGTAGACGTGTATTCATCAGAGTTTTGATAAATCGTCGTACTATGGACGTGTAGTCGTCAGAGTTTTGATGGATCGTCGTAATATGTAGATGTAGACGTGTAGTCAGCAGAGTTTTGATGGATCGTCGTACTATGTAGATGTAGACCTGTAATCATCAGAGTTTTGATGGATCGTCGTACTATGTAGATGTAGACGTGTAGTCAGCAGAGTTTTGATAGATCGTCGTACTATGTAGATGCAGACGTGTAGTCATCAGAGTTTTCATGGATCGTCGGACTATGGACGTGTAGTCATCAGAATTTTGATGGATCGTCGTACTATGTAGATGTAGATGTGTAGTCATCAGAGTTTTGACGGATCGTCGTACTATGGACGTGTAGTCATCAGAGTTTTGATGGATCGTCGTACTATCTAGATGTAGACGTGTAGTCGTCAGAGTTTTGATGGATCGTCGTACTATGTAGATGTAGACGTGTAGTCATCATAGTTTTGATGGATCGTCGTACTGTGTAGATGTAGACGTGTAGTCAGCAGAGTTTTGATGGATCGTGGTACTATGTAGATGTAGATGTGTAGTCATCAGAGTTTTGATGGATCGTCGTACTATGTAGATGTAGACGTGTAGTCATCAGAGTTTTGATGGATCGTCGTACTATGGACGTGTAGTCATCAGAGTTTTGATGGATCGTCGTACTATCTAGATGTAGACGTGTTGTCATCAGAGTTTTGATAGATCGTCGTACTATGGACGTGTAGTCGTCAGAGTTTTGATGGATCGTCGTACTATGTAGATGTAGACGTGTAGTCATCAGAGTTTTGATGGATCGTCGTACTATGTAGATGTAGAAGTGTAGTCAGCAGAGTTTTGATGGATCGTCGTACTATGTAGATGTAGACGTGTAGTCATCAGAGTTTTGATGGATCGTCGTACTATGTAGATGTAGACGTGAAGTCATCAGAGTTTTGATGGATCGTCGGATTATGGACGTGTAGTCATCAGAGTTTTGATGGATCGTCGTCCTATGTAGATGTAGACGTGTAGTCATCAGAGTTTTGATGGATCGTCGTACTATGGACGAGTAGTCTTCAGAGATTTGATGGATTGTCGTACTATGTAGATGTAGACGTGTAGTCATCAGAGTTTTGATGGATCGTCGTACTATGTAGATGTAGACGGGTAGTCATCAGAGTTTTGATGGATCGTCGTACTATGTAGATAGAGACGTCTAGACATCAGAGTTTTGATGGATCGTCGTACTATGGACGCGTAGTCATCAGAGTTTTGATGGATCGTCGTACTATCTAGATGTAGACGTGTATTCATCAGAGTTTTGATAGATCGTCGTACTATGGACGTGTAGTCGTCAGAGTTTTGATGGATCGTCGGACTATGGACGTGTATTCATCAGAGTTTTGATGGATCGTCGTACTATGTAGATGTAGACGTGTAGTCAACATAGTTTTGATGGATCGTCGTACTATGTAGATATAGACGTGTAGTCATCAGAGTTTTGATGGATCGTCGTACTATGTAGATATAGACGTGTAGTCATCAGAGTTTTGATGGATCGTCGTACTATGTAGATGTAGACGTGTAGTCAGCAGAGTTTTGATAGATCGTCGTACTATGTAGATGCAGACGTGTAGTCATCAGAGTTTTCATGGATCGTCGGACTATGGACGTGTATTCATCAGAGTTTTGATGGATCGTCGCACTATGTAGATGTAGACGTGTAGTCATCAGAGTTTTGATGGATCGTCGTACTATGGACGTGTAGTCATCAGAGTTTTGATAGATCGTCGTACTATGTAGATGTAGACGTGTAGTCATCAGAGTTTTGATGGATCGTCGTACTATGCAGATGTAGACGGGTAGTCATCAGAGTTTTGATGGATCGTCGTACTATGTAGATAGAGACGTCTAGTCATCAGAGTTTTGATGGATCGTCGTACTATGGACGCGTAGTCATCAGAGTTTTGATGGATCGTCGTACTATCTAGATGTAGACGTGTATTCATCAGAGTTTTGATAGATCGTCATACTATGGACGTGTAGTCGTCAGAGTTTTGATGGATCGTCGTACTATGTAGATGTAGACGTGTAATCATCATAGTTTTGATGGATCGTCGTACTGTGTAGATGTAGACGTGTAGTCAGCAGAGTTTTGATGGATCGTGGTACTATGTAGATGTAGACGTGTAGTCATCAGAGTTTTGATGGATCGTCGTACTATGTAGATGTAGACGTGAAGTCATCAGAGTTTTGATGGATCGTCGGAATATGGACGTGTAGTCATCAGAGTTTTGATGGATCGTCGTACTATGTAGATGTAGACGTGTAGTCAGCAGAGTTTTGATGGATCGTCGTACTATGTAGATGTAGACGTGAAGTCATCAGAGTTTTGAAGGATCGTCGGACTATGGACGTGTAGTCATCAGAGTTTTGATGGATCGTCGCACTATGTAAATGTAGACGAGTAGTCATTAGAGTTTTGATGGATCGTCGTACTATGGACGTGTAGTCATCAGAGTTTTGATGGATCGTCGTACTATGTAGATGTAGACGGGTAGTCATCAGAGTTTTGATGGATCGTCGTACTATGTAGATGTAGACGTGTAGTCATCAGAGTTTTGATGGATAGTCGTACTATGTAGATGGAGACGTGTAGTCATCAGAGTTTTGATGGATCGTTGTACTATCTAGATGTAGACGTGTATTCATCAGAGTTTTGATAGATCGTCGTACTATGGACGTGTAGTCGTCAGAGTTTTGATGGATCGTCGTATTATGTAGATGTAGACGTGTAATCATCAGAGTTTTGATGGATCGTCGTACTATGTAGATGTAGACGTGTAGTCAGCAGAGTTTTGATGGATCGTTGTACTATGTAGATGTAGACGTGTAGTCAACAGAGTTTTGATGGATCGTCGTACTATGTAGATGTAGACGTGTAGTCAGCAGAGTTTTGATGGATCGTCGTACTATGTAGATGTAGACGTGTAGTCAACATAGTTTTGATGGAGCGTCGTACTATGTAGATGTAGACGTGTAGTCATCAGAGTTTTGATGGATCGTCGTACTATGTAGATGTAGACGTGTAGTCAGCAGAGTTTTGATGGATCGTCGTACTATGTAGATGCAGACGTGTAGTCATCAGAGTTTTCATGGATCGTCGGACTATGGACGTGTAGTCATCAGAGTTTTGATGGATCGTCGTACTATGTAGATGTAGATGTGTAGTCATCAGAGTTTTGACGGATCGTCGTACTATGGACGTGTAGTCATCAGAGTTTTGATGGATCGTCGTACTATCTAGATGTAGACGTGTAGTCGTCAGAGTTTTGATGGATCGTCGTACTATGTAGATGTAGACGTGTAATCATCATAGTTTTGATGGATCGTCGTACTGTGTAGATGTAGACGTGTAGTCAGCAGAGTTTTGATGGATCGTGGTACTATGTAGATGTAGACGTGTAGTCATCAGAGTTTTGATGGATCGTCGTACTATGTAGATGTAGACGTGAAGTCATCAGAGTTTTGATGGATCGTCGGAATATGGACGTGTAGTCATCAGAGTTTTGATGGATCGTCGTACTATGTAGATGTAGACGTGTAGTCAGCAGAGTTTTGATGGATCGTCGTACTATGTAGATGTAGACGTGAAGTCATCAGAGTTTTGAAGGATCGTCGGACTATGGACGTGTAGTCATCAGAGTTTTGATGGATCGTCGCACTATGTAAATGTAGACGAGTAGTCATTAGAGTTTTGATGGATCGTCGTACTATGGACGTGTAGTCATCAGAGTTTTGATGGATCGTCGTACTATGTAGATGTAGACGGGTAGTCATCAGAGTTTTGATGGATCGTCGTACTATGTAGATGTAGACGTGTAGTCATCAGAGTTTTGATGGATAGTCGTACTATGTAGATGGAGACGTGTAGTCATCAGAGTTTTGATGGATCGTTGTAATATCTAGATGTAGACGTGTATTCATCAGAGTTTTGATAGATCGTCGTACTATGGACGTGTAGTCGTCAGAGTTTTGATGGATCGTCGTATTATGTAGATGTAGACGTGTAATCATCAGAGTTTTGATGGATCGTCGTACTATGTAGATGTAGACGTGTAGTCAGCAGAGTTTTGATGGATCGTTGTACTATGTAGATGTAGACGTGTAGTCAACAGAGTTTTGATGGATCGTCGTACTATGTAGATGTAGACGTGTAGTCAGCAGAATTTTGATGGATCGTCGTACTATGTAGATGTAGACGTGTATTCATCAGAGTTTTGATGGATCTTCGTACTAAGGACGTGTAGTCATCAGAGTTTTGATGGATCGTCGTACTATGTAGATGTAGACGTGTAGTCAGCAGAGTTTTGATAGATCGTCGTACTATATAGATGCAGACGTGTAGTCATCAGAGTTTTGATGGATCGTCGTACTATGTAGATGTAGACGTGTAGTCATCAGAGTTTTGATGGATCGTCGTACTATGGACGTGTAGTCATCAGAGTTTTGATGGATCGTCGTACTATCTAGATGTAGACGTGTATTCATCAGAGTTTTGATAAATCGTCGTACTATGGACGTGTAGTCGTCAGAGTTTTGATGGATCGTCGTAATATGTAGATGTAGACGTGTAGTCAGCAGAGTTTTGATGGATCGTCGTACTATGTAGATGTAGACCTGTAATCATCAGAGTTTTGATGGATCGTCGTACTATGTAGATGTAGACGTGTAGTCAGCAGAGTTTTGATAGATCGTCGTACTATGTAGATGCAGACGTGTAGTCATCAGAGTTTTCATGGATCGTCGGACTATGGACGTGTAGTCATCAGAATTTTGATGGATCGTCGTACTATGTAGATGTAGATGTGTAGTCATCAGAGTTTTGACGGATCGTCGTACTATGGACGTGTAGTCATCAGAGTTTTGATGGATCGTCGTACTATCTAGATGTAGACGTGTAGTCGTCAGAGTTTTGATGGATCGTCGTACTATGTAGATGTAGACGTGTAGTCATCATAGTTTTGATGGATCGTCGTACTGTGTAGATGTAGACGTGTAGTCAGCAGAGTTTTGATGGATCGTGGTACTATGTAGATGTAGATGTGTAGTCATCAGAGTTTTGATGGATCGTCGTACTATGTAGATGTAGACGTGTAGTCATCAGAGTTTTGATGGATCGTCGTACTATGGACGTGTAGTCATCAGAGTTTTGATGGATCGTCGTACTATCTAGATGTAGACGTGTAGTCGTCAGAGTTTTGATGG
This sequence comes from Bathymodiolus brooksi, assembly GCA_963680875.1. Taxonomy (NCBI): domain Eukaryota; kingdom Metazoa; phylum Mollusca; class Bivalvia; order Mytilida; family Modiolidae; genus Bathymodiolus; species Bathymodiolus brooksi. Next base: position 120,027,623 of record OY804583.1, on the reverse strand, counting down.
ATCGTCGTATTATGTAGATGCAGACGTGTAGTCATCAGAGTTTTCATGGATCGTCGGACTATGGACGTGTAGTCATCAGAGTTTTGATGGATCGTCGTACTATGTAGATGTAGATGTGTAGTCATCAGAGTTTTGACGGATCGTCGTACTATGGACGTGTAGTCATCAGAGTTTTGATGGATCGTCGTACTATCTAGATGTAGACGTGTAGTCGTCAGAGTTTTGATGGATCGTCGTACTATGTAGATGTAGACGTGTAATCATCATAGTTTTGATGGATCGTCGTACTGTGTAGATGTAGACGTGTAGTCAGCAGAGTTTTGATGGATCGTGGTACTATGTAGATGTAGACGTGTAGTCATCAGAGTTTTGATGGATCGTCGTACTATGTAGATGTAGACGTGAAGTCATCAGAGTTTTGATGGATCGTCGGAATATGGACGTGTAGTCATCAGAGTTTTGATGGATCGTCGTACTATGTAGATGTAGACGTGTAGTCAGCAGAGTTTTGATGGATCGTCGTACTATGTAGATGTAGACGTGAAGTCATCAGAGTTTTGAAGGATCGTCGGACTATGGACGTGTAGTCATCAGAGTTTTGATGGATCGTCGCACTATGTAAATGTAGACGAGTAGTCATCAGAGTTTTGATGGATCGTCGTACTATGGACGTGTAGTCATCAGAGTTTTGATGGATCGTCGTACTATGTAGATGTAGACGGGTAGTCATCAGAGTTTTGATGGATCGTCGTACTATGTAGATGTAGACGTGTAGTCATCAGAGTTTTGATGGATAGTCGTACTATGTAGATGGAGACGTGTAGTCATCAGAGTTTTGATGGATCGTTGTACTATCTAGATGTAGACGTGTATTCATCAGAGTTTTGATAGATCGTCGTACTATGGACGTGTAGTCGTCAGAGTTTTGATGGATCGTCGTATTATGTAGATGTAGACGTGTAATCATCAGAGTTTTGATGGATCGTCGTACTATGTAGATGTAGACGTGTAGTCAGCAGAGTTTTGATGGATCGTTGTACTATGTAGATGTAGACGTGTAGTCAACAGAGTTTTGATGGATCGTCGTACTATGTAGATGTAGACGTGTAGTCAGCAGAATTTTGATGGATCGTCGTACTATGTAGATGTAGACGTGTATTCATCAGAGTTTTGATGGATCGTCGTACTAAGGACGTGTAGTCATCAGAGTTTTGATGGATCGTCGTACTATGTAGATGTAGACGTGTAGTCAGCAGAGTTTTGATAGATCGTCGTACTATATAGATGCAGACGTGTAGTCATCAGAGTTTTGATGGATCGTCGGACTATGGACGTGTAGTCATCAGAGTTTTGATGGATCGTCGTACTATGTAGATGTAGACGTGTAGTCATCAGAGTTTTGATGGATCGTCGTACTATGGACGTGTAGTCATCAGAGTTTTGATGGATCGTCGTACTATCTAGATGTAGACGTGTATTCATCAGAGTTTTGATAAATCGTCGTACTATGGACGTGTAGTCGTCAGAGTTTTGATGGATCGTCGTAATATGTAGATGTAGACGTGTAGTCAGCAGAGTTTTGATGGATCGTCGTACTATGTAGATGTAGACCTGTAATCATCAGAGTTTTGATGGATCGTCGTACTATGTAGATGTAGACGTGTAGTCAGCAGAGTTTTGATAGATCGTCGTACTATGTAGATGCAGACGTGTAGTCATCAGAGTTTTCATGGATCGTCGGACTATGGACGTGTAGTCATCAGAATTTTGATGGATCGTCGTACTATGTAGATGTAGATGTGTAGTCATCAGAGTTTTGACGGATCGTCGTACTATGGACGTGTAGTCATCAGAGTTTTGATGGATCGTCGTACTATCTAGATGTAGACGTGTAGTCGTCAGAGTTTTGATGGATCGTCGTACTATGTAGATGTAGACGTGTAGTCATCATAGTTTTGATGGATCGTCGTACTGTGTAGATGTAGACGTGTAGTCAGCAGAGTTTTGATGGATCGTGGTACTATGTAGATGTAGATGTGTAGTCATCAGAGTTTTGATGGATCGTCGTACTATGTAGATGTAGACGTGTAGTCATCAGAGTTTTGATGGATCGTCGTACTATGGACGTGTAGTCATCAGAGTTTTGATGGATCGTCGTACTATCTAGATGTAGACGTGTTGTCATCAGAGTTTTGATAGATCGTCGTACTATGGACGTGTAGTCGTCAGAGTTTTGATGGATCGTCGTACTATGTAGATGTAGACGTGTAGTCATCAGAGTTTTGATGGATCGTCGTACTATGTAGATGTAGAAGTGTAGTCAGCAGAGTTTTGATGGATCGTCGTACTATGTAGATGTAGACGTGTAGTCATCAGAGTTTTGATGGATCGTCGTACTATGTAGATGTAGACGTGAAGTCATCAGAGTTTTGATGGATCGTCGGATTATGGACGTGTAGTCATCAGAGTTTTGATGGATCGTCGTCCTATGTAGATGTAGACGTGTAGTCATCAGAGTTTTGATGGATCGTCGTACTATGGACGAGTAGTCTTCAGAGATTTGATGGATTGTCGTACTATGTAGATGTAGACGTGTAGTCATCAGAGTTTTGATGGATCGTCGTACTATGTAGATGTAGACGGGTAGTCATCAGAGTTTTGATGGATCGTCGTACTATGTAGATAGAGACGTCTAGACATCAGAGTTTTGATGGATCGTCGTACTATGGACGCGTAGTCATCAGAGTTTTGATGGATCGTCGTACTATCTAGATGTAGACGTGTATTCATCAGAGTTTTGATAGATCGTCGTACTATGGACGTGTAGTCGTCAGAGTTTTGATGGATCGTCGGACTATGGACGTGTATTCATCAGAGTTTTGATGGATCGTCGTACTATGTAGATGTAGACGTGTAGTCAACATAGTTTTGATGGATCGTCGTACTATGTAGATATAGACGTGTAGTCATCAGAGTTTTGATGGATCGTCGTACTATGTAGATATAGACGTGTAGTCATCAGAGTTTTGATGGATCGTCGTACTATGTAGATGTAGACGTGTAGTCAGCAGAGTTTTGATAGATCGTCGTACTATGTAGATGCAGACGTGTAGTCATCAGAGTTTTCATGGATCGTCGGACTATGGACGTGTATTCATCAGAGTTTTGATGGATCGTCGCACTATGTAGATGTAGACGTGTAGTCATCAGAGTTTTGATGGATCGTCGTACTATGGACGTGTAGTCATCAGAGTTTTGATAGATCGTCGTACTATGTAGATGTAGACGTGTAGTCATCAGAGTTTTGATGGATCGTCGTACTATGCAGATGTAGACGGGTAGTCATCAGAGTTTTGATGGATCGTCGTACTATGTAGATAGAGACGTCTAGTCATCAGAGTTTTGATGGATCGTCGTACTATGGACGCGTAGTCATCAGAGTTTTGATGGATCGTCGTACTATCTAGATGTAGACGTGTATTCATCAGAGTTTTGATAGATCGTCATACTATGGACGTGTAGTCGTCAGAGTTTTGATGGATCGTCGTACTATGTAGATGTAGACGTGTAGTCATCAGAGTTTTGATGGATCGTCGTACTATGTAGATGTAGACGTGTAGTCAGCAGAGTTTTGATAGATCGTCGTACTATGTAGATGTAGACGTGTAGTCATCAGAGTTTTGATGGATCGTCGTACTATGGACGTGTAGTCATCAGAGTTTTGATGGATCGTCGTACTATCTAGATGTAGACGTGTATTCATCAGAGTTTTGATAAATCGTCGTACTATGGACGTGTAGTCGTCAGAGTTTTGATGGATCGTCGTAATATGTAGATGTAGACGTGTAGTCAGCAGAGTTTTGATGGATCGTCGTACTATGTAGATGTAGACCTGTAATCATCAGAGTTTTGATGGATCGTCGTACTATGTAGATGTAGACGTGTAGTCAGCAGAGTTTTGATAGATCGTCGTACTATGTAGATGCAGACGTGTAGTCATCAGAGTTTTCATGGATCGTCGGACTATGGACGTGTAGTCATCAGAATTTTGATGGATCGTCGTACTATGTAGATGTAGATGTGTAGTCATCAGAGTTTTGACGGATCGTCGTACTATGGACGTGTAGTCATCAGAGTTTTGATGGATCGTCGTACTATCTAGATGTAGACGTGTAGTCGTCAGAGTTTTGATGGATCGTCGTACTATGTAGATGTAGACGTGTAGTCATCATAGTTTTGATGGATCGTCGTACTGTGTAGATGTAGACGTGTAGTCAGCAGAGTTTTGATGGATCGTGGTACTATGTAGATGTAGATGTGTAGTCATCAGAGTTTTGATGGATCGTCGTACTATGTAGATGTAGACGTGTAGTCATCAGAGTTTTGATGGATCGTCGTACTATGGACGTGTAGTCATCAGAGTTTTGATGGATCGTCGTACTATCTAGATGTAGACGTGTTGTCATCAGAGTTTTGATAGATCGTCGTACTATGGACGTGTAGTCGTCAGAGTTTTGATGGATCGTCGTACTATGTAGATGTAGACGTGTAGTCATCAGAGTTTTGATGGATCGTCGTACTATGTAGATGTAGAAGTGTAGTCAGCAGAGTTTTGATGGATCGTCGTACTATGTAGATGTAGACGTGTAGTCATCAGAGTTTTGATGGATCGTCGTACTATGTAGATGTAGACGTGAAGTCATCAGAGTTTTGATGGATCGTCGGATTATGGACGTGTAGTCATCAGAGTTTTGATGGATCGTCGTCCTATGTAGATGTAGACGTGTAGTCATCAGAGTTTTGATGGATCGTCGTACTATGGACGAGTAGTCTTCAGAGATTTGATGGATTGTCGTACTATGTAGATGTAGACGTGTAGTCATCAGAGTTTTGATGGATCGTCGTACTATGTAGATGTAGACGGGTAGTCATCAGAGTTTTGATGGATCGTCGTACTATGTAGATAGAGACGTCTAGACATCAGAGTTTTGATGGATCGTCGTACTATGGACGCGTAGTCATCAGAGTTTTGATGGATCGTCGTACTATCTAGATGTAGACGTGTATTCATCAGAGTTTTGATAGATCGTCGTACTATGGACGTGTAGTCGTCAGAGTTTTGATGGATCGTCGGACTATGGACGTGTATTCATCAGAGTTTTGATGGATCGTCGTACTATGTAGATGTAGACGTGTAGTCAACATAGTTTTGATGGATCGTCGTACTATGTAGATATAGACGTGTAGTCATCAGAGTTTTGATGGATCGTCGTACTATGTAGATATAGACGTGTAGTCATCAGAGTTTTGATGGATCGTCGTACTATGTAGATGTAGACGTGTAGTCAGCAGAGTTTTGATAGATCGTCGTACTATGTAGATGCAGACGTGTAGTCATCAGAGTTTTCATGGATCGTCGGACTATGGACGTGTATTCATCAGAGTTTTGATGGATCGTCGCACTATGTAGATGTAGACGTGTAGTCATCAGAGTTTTGATGGATCGTCGTACTATGGACGTGTAGTCATCAGAGTTTTGATAGATCGTCGTACTATGTAGATGTAGACGTGTAGTCATCAGAGTTTTGATGGATCGTCGTACTATGCAGATGTAGACGGGTAGTCATCAGAGTTTTGATGGATCGTCGTACTATGTAGATAGAGACGTCTAGTCATCAGAGTTTTGATGGATCGTCGTACTATGGACGCGTAGTCATCAGAGTTTTGATGGATCGTCGTACTATCTAGATGTAGACGTGTATTCATCAGAGTTTTGATAGATCGTCATACTATGGACGTGTAGTCGTCAGAGTTTTGATGGATCGTCGTACTATGTAGATGTAGACGTGTAGTCATCAGAGTTTTGATGGATCGTCGTACTATGTAGATGTAGACGTGTAGTCAGCAGAGTTTTGATGGATCGTCGTACTATGTAGATGTAGACGTGTAGTCATCAGAGTTTTGATGGATCGTCGTACTAAGGACGTGTAGTCATCAGAGTTTTGATGGATCGTCGTACTATGTAGATGTAGACGTGTAGTCAGCAGAGTTTTGATAGATCGTCGTACTATGTAGATGTAGACGTGTAGTCATCAGAGTTTTGATGGATCGTCGGACTATGGACGTGTAGTCATCAGAGTTTTGATGGATCGTCGTACTATGTAGATGTAGACGTGTAGTCATCAGAGTTTTGATGGATCGTCGTACTATGGACGTGTAGTCATCAGAGTTTTGATGGATCGTCGTACTATCTAGATGTAGACGTGTTGTCATCAGAGTTTTGATAGATCGTCGTACTATGGACGTGTAGTCGTCAGAGTTTTGATGGATCGTCGTACTATGTAGATGTAGACGTGTAGTCATTAGAGTTTTGATGGATCGTCGTACTATGTAGATGTAGACGTGTAGTCAGCAGAGTTTTTATGGATCGTCGTACTATGTAGATGTAGACGTGTAGTCATCAGAGTTTTGATGGATCGTCGTACTATGTAGATGTAGACGTGAAGTCATCACAGTTTTGATAGATCGTCGGACTATAGACGTGTAGTCATCAGAGTTTTGATGGATCGTCGCACTATGTAGATGTAGACGTGTAGTCATCAGAGTTTTGATGGATCGTCGTACTATGGACGTGTAGTCATCAGAGTTTTGATGGATCGTCGTACTATGTAGATGTAGACGGGTAGTCATCAGAGTTTTGATGGATCGTCGTACTATGTAGATAGAGACGTCTAGTCATCAGAGTTTTGATGGATCGTCGTACTATGGACGTGTAGTCATCAGAGTTTTGATGGATTGTCGTACTATCTAGATGTAGACGTGTATTCATCAGAGTTTTGATAGATCGTCGTACTATGGACGTGTAGTCCTCAGAGTTTTGATGGATCGTCGTACTATGTAGATGTAGACGTGTAGTCAGCAGAGTTTTGATGGATCGTCGTACTATGTAGATGTAGACGTGTAGTCAACATAGTTTTGATGGATCGTCGTACTATGTAGATGTAGACGTGTAGTCATCAGAATTTTGATAGATCGTCGTACTATGTAGATGCACACGTGTAGTCATCAGAGTTTTGATAAATCGTCGTACTATGTAGATGCAGACGTGTAGTCATCAGAATTTTGATGGATCGTCGTACTATATAGATGTAGATGTGTAGTCATCAGAGTTTTGACGGATCGTCGTACTATGGACGTGTAGTCATCAGAGTTTTGATGGATCGTCGTACTATCTAGATGTAGACGTGTAGTCGTCAGAGTTTTGATGGATCGTCGTACTATGGACGTGTAGTCATCAGAGTTTTGATGGATCGTCGTACTATCTAGATGTAGACGTGTTGTCATCAGAGTTTTGATGGATCGTCGTACTATGTAGATGTAGACGTGTAGTCATCAGAGTTTTGATGGATCGTCGTACTATGTAGATGTAGACGTGTATTCAGCAGAGTTTTTATGGATCGTCGTACTATGTAGATGTAGACGTGTAGTCATCAGAGTTTTGATGGATCGTCGTACTATGTAGATGTAGACGTGAAGTCATCACAGTTTTGATGGATCGTCAGACTATAGACGTGTAGTCATCAGAGTTTTGATGGATCGTCGCACTATGTAGATGTAGACGTGTAGTCATCAGAGTTTTGATGGATCGTCGTACTATGGACGTGTAGTCATCAGAGTTTTGATGGATCGTCGTACTATGTAGATGTAGACGTGTAGTCATCAGAGTTTTGATGGATCGTCGTACTATGTAGATGTAGACGTGTATTCAGCAGAGTTTTTATGGATCGTCGTACTATGTAGATGTAGACGTGTAGTCATCAGAGTTTTGATGGATCGTCGTACTATGTAAATGTAGACGTGAAGTCATCACAGTTTTGATGGATCGTCGGACTATAGACGTGTAGTCATCAGAGTTTTGATGGATCGTCGCACTATGTAGATGTAGACGTGTAGTCATCAGAGTTTTGATGGATCGTCGTACTATGGACGTGTAGTCATCAGAGTTTTGATGGATCGTCGTACTATGTAGATGTAGACGTGTAGTCATCAGAGTTTTGATGGATCGTCGTACTATGGACGTGTAGTCATCAGAGTTTTGATGGATCGTCGTACTATCTAGAGGTAGACGTGTTGTCATCAGAGTTTTGATAGATCGTCGTACTATGGACGTGTAGTCGTCAGAGTTTTGATGGATCGTCGTACTATGTAGATGTAGACGTGTAGTCATCAGAGTTTTGATGGATCGTCGTACTATGTAGATGTAGACGTGTAGTCAGCAGAGTTTTGATGGATCGTCATTCTATGTAGATGTAGACGTGTAGTCATCAGAGTTTTGATGGATCGTCGTACTATGTAGATGTAGTCGTGAAGTCATCAGAGTTTTGATGGATCGTCGGACTATGGACGTGTAGTCATCAGAGTTTTGATGGATCGTCGCCCTATGTAGATGTAGACGTGTAGTCATCAGAGTTTTGATGGATCGTCGTACTATGGACGTGTAGTCCTCAGAAATTTGATGGATCGTCGTACTATGTAGATGTAGACGTGTAGTCATCAGAGTTTTGATGGATCGTCGTACTATGTAGATGTAGACGGGTAGTCATCAGAGTTTTGATGGATCGTCGTACTATGTAGATAGAGACGTCTAGACATCAGAGTTTTGATGGATCGTCGTACTATGGACGTGTAGTCATCAGAGTTTTGATGGATCGTCGTACTATCTAGATGTAGACGTGTATTCATCAGAGTTTTGATAGATCGTCGTACTATATACGTGTAGTCGTCAGAGTTTTGATGGATCGTCGTACTATGGACGTGTATTCATCAGAGTTTTGATGGATCGTCGTACTATCTAGATGTAGACGTGTTGTCATCAGAGTTTTGATGGATCGTCGTACTATGTAGATGTAGACGTGTAGTCATCAGAGTTTTGATGGATCGTCGTACTATGTAGATGTAGACGTGTATTCAGCAGAGTTTTTATGGATCGTCGTACTATGTAGATGTAGACGTGTAGTCATCAGAGTTTTGATGGATCGTCGTACTATGTAGATGTAGACGTGAAGTCATCACAGTTTTGATGGATCGTCAGACTATAGACGTGTAGTCATCAGAGTTTTGATGGATCGTCGCACTATGTAGATGTAGACGTGTAGTCATCAGAGTTTTGATGGATCGTCGTACTATGGACGTGTAGTCATCAGAGTTTTGATGGATCGTCGTACTATGTGGATGTAGACGTGTAGTCATCAGAGTTTTGATGGATCGTCGTACTATGTAGATGTAGACGTGTATTCAGCAGAGTTTTTATGGATCGTCGTACTATGTAGATGTAGACGTGTAGTCATCAGAGTTTTGATGGATCGTCGTACTATGTAAATGTAGACGTGAAGTCATCACAGTTTTGATGGATCGTCGGACTATAGACGTGTAGTCATCAGAGTTTTGATGGATCGTCGCACTATGTAGATGTAGACGTGTAGTCATCAGAGTTTTGATGGATCGTCGTACTATGGACGTGTAGTCATCAGAGTTTTGATGGATCGTCGTACTATGTAGATGTAGACGTGTAGTCATCAGAGTTTTGATGGATCGTCGTACTATGGACGTGTAGTCATCAGAGTTTTGATGGATCGTCGTACTATCTAGATGTAGACGTGTAGTCATCAGAGTTTTGATGGATCGTCGTACTATGTAGATGTAGACGTGTAGTCAGCAGAGTTTTGATGGATCGTCGTTCTATGTAGATGTAGACGTGTCGTCATCAGAGTTTTGATGGATCGTCGTACTATGTAGATGTAGACGTGAAGTCATCAGAGTTTTGATGGATCGTCGGACTATGGACGTGTAGTCATCAGAGTTTTGATGGATCGTCGCCCTATGTAGATGTAGACGTGTAGTCATCAGAGTTTTGATGGATCGTCGTACTATGGACGTGTAGTCCTCAGAAATTTGATGGATCGTCGTACTATGTAGATGTAGACGTGTAGTCATCAGAGTTTTGATGGATCGTCGTACTATGTAGATGTAGACGGGTAGTCATCAGAGTTTTGATGGATCGTCGTACTATGTAGATAGAGACGTCTAGACATCAGAGTTTTGATGGATCGTCGTACTATGGACGTGTAGTCATCAGAGTTTTGATGGATCGTCGTACTATCTAGATGTAGACGTGTATTCATCAGAGTTTTGATGGATCGTCGGACTATGGACGTGTATTCATCAGAGTTTTGATGGATCGTCGTACTATGTAGATGTAGACGTGTAATCATCAGAGTTTTGATGGATCGTCGTACTATGTAGATGTAGACGTGTAGTCAGCAGAGTTTTGATGGATCGTCGTACTATGTAGATGTAGACGTGTAGTCAACATAGTTTTGATGGATCGTCGTACTATGTAGATATAGACGTGTAGTCATCAGAGTTTTGATGGATCGTCGTACTATGTAGATGTAGACGTGTAGTCAGCAGAGTTTTGATAGATCGTCGTACTATGTAGATGCAGACGTGTAGTCATCAGAGTTTTCATGGATCGTCGGACTATGGACGTGTATTCATCAGAGTTTTGATGGATCGTCGCACTATGTAGATGTAGACGTGTAGTCATCAGAGTTTTGATGGATCGTCGTACTATGGACGTGTAGTCATCAGAGTTTTGATAGATCGTCGTGCTATGTAGATGTAGACGTGTAGTCATCAGAGTTTTGATGGATCGTCGTACTATGCAGATGTAGACGGGTAGTCATCAGAGTTTTGATGGATCGTCGTACTATGTAGATAGAGACGTCTAGTCATCAGAGTTTTGATGGATCGTCGTACTATGGACGCGTAGTCATCAGAGTTTTGATGGATCGTCGTACTATCTAGATGTAGACGTGTATTCATCAGAGTTTTGATAGATCGTCATACTATGGACGTGTAGTCGTCAGAGTTTTGATGGATCGTCGTACTATGTAGATGTAGACGTGTAGTCATCAGAGTTTTGATGGATCGTCGTACTATGTAGATGTAGACGTGTAGTCAGCAGAGTTTTGATGGATCGTCGTACTATGTAGATGTAGACGTGTAGTCATCAGAGTTTTGATGGATCGTCGTACTAAGGACGTGTAGTCATCAGAGTTTTGATGGATCGTCGTACTATGTAGATGTAGACGTGTAGTCAGCAGAGTTTTGATAGATCGTCGTACTATGTAGATGTAGACGTGTAGTCATCAGAGTTTTGATGGATCGTCGGACTATGGACGTGTAGTCATCAGAGTTTTGATGGATCGTCGTACTATGTAGATGTAGACGTGTAGTCATCAGAGTTTTGATGGATCGTCGTACTATGGACGTGTAGTCATCAGAGTTTTGATGGATCGTCGTACTATCTAGATGTAGACGTGTTGTCATCAGAGTTTTGATAGATCGTCGTACTATGGACGTGTAGTCGTCAGAGTTTTGATGGATCGTCGTACTATGTAGATGTAGACGTGTAGTCATCAGAGTTTTGATGGATCGTCGTACTATGGACGTGTAGTCATCAGAGTTTTGATGGATCGTCGTACTATCTAGAGGTAGACGTGTTGTCATCAGAGTTTTGATAGATCGTCGTACTATGGACGTGTAGTCGTCAGAGTTTTGATGGATCGTCGTACTATGTAGATGTAGACGTGTAGTCATCAGAGTTTTGATGGATCGTCGTACTATGTAGATGTAGACGTGTAGTCAGCAGAGTTTTGATGGATCGTCATTCTATGTAGATGTAGACGTGTAGTCATCAGAGTTTTGATGGATCGTCGTACTATGTAGATGTAGTCGTGAAGTCATCAGAGTTTTGATGGATCGTCGGACTATGGACGTGTAGTCATCAGAGTTTTGATGGATCGTCGCCCTATGTAGATGTAGACGTGTAGTCATCAGAGTTTTGATGGATCGTCGTACTATGGACGTGTAGTCCTCAGAAATTTGATGGATCGTCGTACTGTGTAGATGTAGACGTGTAGTCATCAGAGTTTTGATGGATCGTCGTACTATGTAGATGTAGACGGGTAGTCATCAGAGTTTTGATGGATCGTCGTACTATGGACGTGTAGTCATCAGAGTTTTGATGGATCGTCGTACTATCTAGATGTAGACGTGTATTCATCAGAGTTTTGATAGATCGTCGTACTATATACGTGTAGTCGTCAGAGTTTTGATGGATCGTCGTACTATGGACGTGTAGTCATCAGAGTTTTGATGGATCGTCGTACTATCTAGATGTAGACGTGTTGTCATCAGAGTTTTGATGGATCGTCGTACTATGTAGATGTAGACGTGTAGTCATCAGAGTTTTGATGGATCGTCGTACTATGTAGATGTAGACGTGTATTCAGCAGAGTTTTTATGGATCGTCGTACTATGTAGATGTAGACGTGTAGTCATCAGAGTTTTGATGGATCGTCGTACTATGTAGATGTAGACGTGAAGTCATCACAGTTTTGATGGATCGTCAGACTATAGACGTGTAGTCATCAGAGTTTTGATGGATCGTCGCACTATGTAGATGTAGACGTGTAGTCATCAGAGTTTTGATGGATCGTCGTACTATGGACGTGTAGTCATCAGAGTTTTGATGGATCGTCGTACTATGTAGATGTAGACGTGTAGTCATCAGAGTTTTGATGGATCGTCGTACTATGTAAATGTAGACGTGAAGTCATCACAGTTTTGATGGATCGTCGGACTATAGACGTGTAGTCATCAGAGTTTTGATGGATCGTCGCACTATGTAGATGTAGACGTGTAGTCATCAGAGTTTTGATGGATCGTCGTACTATGGACGTGTAGTCATCAGAGTTTTGATGGATCGTCGTACTATGTAGATGTAGACGTGTAGTCATCAGAGTTTTGATGGATCGTCGTACTATGGACGTGTAGTCATCAGAGTTTTGATGGATCGTCGTACTATCTAGAGGTAGACGTGTTGTCATCAGAGTTTTGATAGATCGTCGTACTATGGACGTGTAGTCGTCAGAGTTTTGATGGATCGTCGTACTATGTAGATGTAGACGTGTAGTCATCAGAGTTTTGATGGATCGTCGTACTATGTAGATGTAGACGTGTAGTCAGCAGAGTTTTGATGGATCGTCGTTCTATGTAGATGTAGACGTGTAGTCATCAGAGTTTTGATGGATCGTCGTACTATGTAGATGTAGACGTGAAGTCATCAGAGTTTTGATGGATCGTCGGACTATGGACGTGTAGTCATAAGAGTTTTGATGGATCGTCGCCCTATGTAGATGTAGACGTGTAGTCATCAGAGTTTTGATGGATCGTCGTACTATGGACGTGTAGTCCTCAGAAATTTGATGGATCGTCGTACTATGTAGATGTAGACGTGTAGTCATCAGAGTTTTGATGGATCGTCGTACTATGTAGATGTAGACGGGTAGTCATCAGAGTTTTGATGGATCGTCGTACTATGTAGATAGAGACGTCTAGACATCAGAGTTTTGATGGATCGTCGTACTATGGACGTGTAGTCATCAGAGTTTTGATGGATCGTCGTACTATCTAGATGTAGACGTGTATTCATCAGAGTTTTGATAGATCGTCGTACTATGGACCTGTAGTCGTCAGAGTTTTGATGGATCGTCGGACTATGGACGTGTATTCATCAGAGTTTTGATGGATCGTCGTACTATGTAGATGTAGACGTGTAATCATCAGAGTTTTGATGGATCGTCGTACTATGTAGATGTAGACGTGTAGTCAGCAGAGTTTTGATGGATCGTCGTACTATGTAGATGTAGACGTGTAGTCAACATAGTTTTGATGGATCGTCGTACTATGTAGATATAGACGTGTAGTCATCAGAGTTTTGATGGATCGTCGTACTATGTAGATGTAGACGTGTAGTCAGCAGAGTTTTGATAGATCGTCGTACTATGTAGATGCAGACGTGTAGTCATCAGAGTTTTCATGGATCGTCGGACTATGGACGTGTATTCATCAGAGTTTTGATGGATCGTCGCACTATGTAGATGTAGACGTGTAGTCATCAGAGTTTTGATGGATCGTCGTACTATGGACGTGTAGTCATCAGAGTTTTGATAGATCGTCGTACTATGTAGATGTAGACGTGTAGTCATCAGAGTTTTGATGGATCGTCGTACTATGCAGATGTAGACGGGTAGTCATCAGAGTTTTGATGGATCGTCGTACTATGTAGATAGAGACGTCTAGTCATCAGAGTTTTGATGGATCGTCGTACTATGGACGCGTAGTCATCAGAGTTTTGATGGATCGTCGTACTATCTAGATGTAGACGTGTATTCATCAGAGTTTTGATAGATCGTCATACTATGGACGTGTAGTCGTCAGAGTTTTGATGGATCGTCGTACTATGTAGATGTAGACGTGTAGTCATCAGAGTTTTGATGGATCGTCGTACTATGTAGATGTAGACGTGTAGTCAGCAGAGTTTTGATGGATCGTCGTACTATGTAGATGTAGACGTGTAGTCAACATAGTTTTGATGGATCGTCGTACTATGTAGATATAGACGTGTAGTCATCAGAGTTTTGATGGATCGTCGTACTATGTAGATGTAGACGTGTAGTCAGCAGAGTTTTGATAGATCGTCGTACTATGTAGATGCAGACGTGTAGTCATCAGAGTTTTCATGGATCGTCGGACTATGGACGTGTATTCATCAGAGTTTTGATGGATCGTCGCACTATGTAGATGTAGACGTGTAGTCATCAGAGTTTTGATGGATCGTCGTACTATGGACGTGTAGTCATCAGAGTTTTGATAGATCGTCGTACTATGTAGATGTAGACGTGTAGTCATCAGAGTTTTGATGGATCGTCGTACTATGCAGATGTAGACGGGTAGTCATCAGAGTTTTGATGGATCGTCGTACTATGTAGATAGAGACGTCTAGTCATCAGAGTTTTGATGGATCGTCGTACTATGTAGATGTAGACGTGTAGTCAGCAGAGTTTTGATAGATCGTCGTACTATGTAGATGCAGACGTGTAGTCATCAGAGTTTTCATGGATCGTCGGACTATGGACGTGTATTCATCAGAGTTTTGATGGATCGTCGCACTATGTAGATGTAGACGTGTAGTCATCAGAGTTTTGATGGATCGTCGTACTATGGACGTGTAGTCATCAGAGTTTTGATAGATCGTCGTACTATGTAGATGTAGACGTGTAGTCATCAGAGTTTTGATGGATCGTCGTACTATGCAGATGTAGACGGGTAGTCATCAGAGTTTTGATGGATCGTCGTACTATGTAGATAGAGACGTCTAGTCATCAGAGTTTTGATGGATCGTCGTACTATGGACGCGTAGTCATCAGAGTTTTGATGGATCGTCGTACTATCTAGATGTAGACGTGTATTCATCAGAGTTTTGATAGATCGTCATACTATGGACGTGTAGTCGTCAGAGTTTTGATGGATCGTCGTACTATGTAGATGTAGACGTGTAGTCATCAGAGTTTTGATGGATCGTCGTACTATGTAGATGTAGACGTGTAGTCAGCAGAGTTTTGATGGATCGTCGTACTATGTAGATGTAGACGTGTAGTCAACATAGTTTTGATGGATCGTCGTACTATGTAGATATAGACGTGTAGTCATCAGAGTTTTGATGGATCGTCGTACTATGTAGATGTAGACGTGTAGTCAGCAGAGTTTTGATAGATCGTCGTACTATGTAGATGCAGACGTGTAGTCATCAGAGTTTTCATGGATCGTCGGACTATGGACGTGTATTCATCAGAGTTTTGATGGATCGTCGCACTATGTAGATGTAGACGTGTAGTCATCAGAGTTTTGATGGATCGTCGTACTATGGACGTGTAGTCATCAGAGTTTTGATAGATCGTCGTACTATGTAGATGTAGACGTGTAGTCATCAGAGTTTTGATGGATCGTCGTACTATGCAGATGTAGACGGGTAGTCATCAGAGTTTTGATGGATCGTCGTACTATGTAGATAGAGACGTCTAGTCATCAGAGTTTTGATGGATCGTCGTACTATGGACGTGTAGTCATCAGAGTTTTGATGGATCGTCGTACTATCTAGAGGTAGACGTGTTGTCATCAGAGTTTTGATAGATCGTCGTACTATGGACGTGTAGTCGTCAGAGTTTTGATGGATCGTCGTACTATGTAGATGTAGACGTGTAGTCATCAGAGTTTTGATGGATCGTCGTACTATGTAGATGTAGACGTGTAGTCAGCAGAGTTTTGATGGATCGTCGTTCTATGTAGATGTAGACGTGTAGTCATCAGAGTTTTGATGGATCGTCGTACTATGTAGATGTAGACGTGAAGTCATCAGAGTTTTGATGGATCGTCGGACTATGGACGTGTAGTCATAAGAGTTTTGATGGATCGTCGCCCTATGTAGATGTAGACGTGTAGTCATCAGAGTTTTGATGGATCGTCGTACTATGGACGTGTAGTCCTCAGAAATTTGATGGATCGTCGTACTATGTAGATGTAGACGTGTAGTCATCAGAGTTTTGATGGATCGTCGTACTATGTAGATGTAGACGGGTAGTCATCAGAGTTTTGATGGATCGTCGTACTATGTAGATAGAGACGTCTAGACATCAGAGTTTTGATGGATCGTCGTACTATGGACGTGTAGTCATCAGAGTTTTGATGGATCGTCGTACTATCTAGATGTAGACGTGTATTCATCAGAGTTTTGATAGATCGTCGTACTATGGACGTGTAGTCGTCAGAGTTTTGATGGATCGTCGGACTATGGACGTGTATTCATCAGAGTTTTGATGGATCGTCGTACTATGTAGATGTAGACGTGTAATCATCAGAGTTTTGATGGATCGTCGTACTATGTAGATGTAGACGTGTAGTCAGCAGAGTTTTGATGGATCGTCGTACTATGTAGATGTAGACGTGTAGTCAACATAGTTTTGATGGATCGTCGTACTATGTAGATATAGACGTGTAGTCATCAGAGTTTTGATGGATCGTCGTACTATGTAGATGTAGACGTGTAGTCAGCAGAGTTTTGATAGATCGTCGTACTATGTAGATGCAGACGTGTAGTCATCAGAGTTTTCATGGATCGTCGGACTATGGACGTGTATTCATCAGAGTTTTGATGGATCGTCGCACTATGTAGATGTAGACGTGTAGTCATCAGAGTTTTGATGGATCGTCGTACTATGGACGTGTAGTCATCAGAGTTTTGATAGATCGTCGTACTATGTAGATGTAGACGTGTAGTCATCAGAGTTTTGATGGATCGTCGTACTATGCAGATGTAGACGGGTAGTCATCAGAGTTTTGATGGATCGTCGTACTATGTAGATAGAGACGTCTAGTCATCAGAGTTTTGATGGATCGTCGTACTATGGACGCGTAGTCATCAGAGTTTTGATGGATCGTCGTACTATCTAGATGTAGACGTGTATTCATCAGAGTTTTGATAGATCGTCATACTATGGACGTGTAGTCGTCAGAGTTTTGATGGATCGTCGTACTATGTAGATGTAGACGTGTAGTCATCAGAGTTTTGATGGATCGTCGTACTATGTAGATGTAGACGTGTAGTCAGCAGAGTTTTGATGGATCGTCGTACTATGTAGATGTAGACGTGTAGTCAACATAGCTTTGATGGATCGTCGTACTATGTAGATATAGACGTGTAGTCATCAGAGTTTTGATGGATCGTCGTACTATGTAGATGTAGACGTGTAGTCAGCAGAGTTTTGATAGATCGTCGTACTATGTAGATGCAGACGTGTAGTCATCAGAGTTTTCATGGATCGTCGGACTATGGACGTGTATTCATCAGAGTTTTGATGGATCGTCGCACTATGTAGATGTAGACGTGTAGTCATCAGAGTTTTGATGGATCGTCGTACTATGGACGTGTAGTCATCAGAGTTTTGATAGATCGTCGTACTATGTAGATGTAGACGTGTAGTCATCAGAGTTTTGATGGATCGTCGTACTATGCAGATGTAGACGGGTAGTCATCAGAGTTTTGATGGATCGTCGTACTATGTAGATAGAGACGTCTAGTCATCAGAGTTTTGATGGATCGTCGTACTATGGACGCGTAGTCATCAGAGTTTTGATGGATCGTCGTACTATCTAGATGTAGACGTGTATTCATCAGAGTTTTGATAGATCGTCATACTATGGACGTGTAGTCGTCAGAGTTTTGATGGATCGTCGTACTATGTAGATGTAGACGTGTAGTCATCAGAGTTTTGATGGATCGTCGTACTATGTAGATGTAGACGTGTAGTCAGCAGAGTTTTGATGGATCGTCGTACTATGTAGATGTAGACGTGTAGTCATCAGAGTTTTGATGGATCGTCGTACTAAGGACGTGTAGTCATCAGAGTTTTGATGGATCGTCGTACTATGTAGATGTAGACGTGTAGTCAGCAGAGTTTTGATAGATCGTCGTACTATGTAGATGTAGACGTGTAGTCATCAGAGTTTTGATGGATCGTCGGACTATGGACGTGTAGTCATCAGAGTTTTGATGGATCGTCGTACTATGTAGATGTAGACGTGTAGTCATCAGAGTTTTGATGGATCGTCGTACTATGGACGTGTAGTCATCAGAGTTTTGATGGATCGTCGTACTATCTAGATGTAGACGTGTTGTCATCAGAGTTTTGATAGATCGTCGTACTATGGACGTGTAGTCGTCAGAGTTTTGATGGATCGTCGTACTATGTAGATGTAGACGTGTAGTCATCAGAGTTTTGATGGATCGTCGTACTATGGACGTGTAGTCATCACAGTTTTGATGGATCGTCGTACTATCTAGAGGTAGACGTGTTGTCATCAGAGTTTTGATAGATCGTCGTACTATGGACGTGTAGTCGTCAGAGTTTTGATGGATCGTCGTACTATGTAGATGTAGACGTGTAGTCATCAGAGTTTTGATGGATCGTCGTACTATGTAGATGTAGACGTGTAGTCAGCAGAGTTTTGATGGATCGTCATTCTATGTAGATGTAGACGTGTAGTCATCAGAGTTTTGATGGATCGTCGTACTATGTAGATGTAGTCGTGAAGTCATCAGAGTTTTGATGGATCGTCGGACTATGGACGTGTAGTCATCAGAGTTTTGATGGATCGTCGCCCTATGTAGATGTAGACGTGTAGTCATCAGAGTTTTGATGGATCGTCGTACTATGGACGTGTAGTCCTCAGAAATTTGATGGATCGTCGTACTATGTAGATGTAGACGTGTAGTCATCAGAGTTTTGATGGATCGTCGTACTATGTAGATGTAGACGGGTAGTCATCAGAGTTTTGATGGATCGTCGTACTATGTAGATAGAGACGTCTAGACATCAGAGTTTTGATGGATCGTCGTACTATGGACGTGTAGTCATCAGAGTTTTGATGGATCGTCGTACTATCTAGATGTAGACGTGTATTCATCAGAGTTTTGATAGATCGTCGTACTATATACGTGTAGTCGTCAGAGTTTTGATGGATCGTCGTACTATGGACGTGTAGTCATCAGAGTTTTGATGGATCGTCGTACTATCTAGATGTAGACGTGTTGTCATCAGAGTTTTGATGGATCGTCGTACTATGTAGATGTAGACGTGTAGTCATCAGAGTTTTGATGGATCGTCGTACTATGTAGATGTAGACGTGTATTCAGCAGAGTTTTTATGGATCGTCGTACTATGTAGATGTAGACGTGTAGTCATCAGAGTTTTGATGGATCGTCGTACTATGTAGATGTAGACGTGAAGTCATCACAGTTTTGATGGATCGTCAGACTATAGACGTGTAGTCATCAGAGTTTTGATGGATCGTCGCACTATGTAGATGTAGACGTGTAGTCATCAGAGTTTTGATGGATCGTCGTACTATGGACGTGTAGTCATCAGAGTTTTGATGGATCGTCGTACTATGTAGATGTAGACGTGTAGTCATCAGAGTTTTGATGGATCGTCGTACTATGTAGATGTAGACGTGTATTCAGCAGAGTTTTTATGGATCGTCGTACTATGTAGATGTAGACGTGTAGTCATCAGAGTTTTGATGGATCGTCGTACTATGTAAATGTAGACGTGAAGTCATCACAGTTTTGATGGATCGTCGGACTATAGACGTGTAGTCATCAGAGTTTTGATGGATCGTCGCACTATGTAGATGTAGACGTGTAGTCATCAGAGTTTTGATGGATCGTCGTACTATGGACGTGTAGTCATCAGAGTTTTGATGGATCGTCGTACTATGTAGATGTAGACGTGTAGTCATCAGAGTTTTGATGGATCGTCGTACTATGGACGTGTAGTCATCAGAGTTTTGATGGATCGTCGTACTATCTAGAGGTAGACGTGTTGTCATCAGAGTTTTGATAGATCGTCGTACTATGGACGTGTAGTCGTCAGAGTTTTGATGGATCGTCGTACTATGTAGATGTAGACGTGTAGTCATCAGAGTTTTGATGGATCGTCGTACTATGTAGATGTAGACGTGTAGTCAGCAGAGTTTTGATGGATCGTCGTTCTATGTAGATGTAGACGTGTAGTCATCAGAGTTTTGATGGATCGTCGTACTATGTAGATGTAGACGTGAAGTCATCAGAGTTTTGATGGATCGTCGGACTATGGACGTGTAGTCATCAGAGTTTTGATGGATCGTCGCCCTATGTAGATGTAGACGTGTAGTCATCAGAGTTTTGATGGATCGTCGTACTATGGACGAGTAGTCTTCAGAGATTTGATGGATCGTCGTACTATGTAGATGTAGACGTGTAGTCATCAGAGTTTTGATGGATCGTCGTACTATGTAGATGTAGACGGGTAGTCATCAGAGTTTTGATGGATCGTCGTACTATGTAGATAGAGACGTCTAGACATCAGAGTTTTGATGGATCGTCGTACTATGGACGTGTAGTCATCAGAGTTTTGATGGATCGTCGTACTATCTAGATGTAGACGTGTATTCATCAGAGTTTTGATAGATCGTCGTACTATGGACGTGTAGTCGTCAGAGTTTTGATGGATCGTCGGACTATGGACGTGTATTCATCAGAGTTTTGATGGATCGTCGTACTATGTAGATGTAGACGTGTAATCATCAGAGTTTTGATGGATCGTCGTACTATGTAGATGTAGACGTGTAGTCAGCAGAGTTTTGATGGATCGTCGTACTATGTAGATGTAGACGTGTAGTCAACATAGTTTTGATGGATCGTCGTACTATGTAGATATAGACGTGTAGTCATCAGAGTTTTGATGGATCGTCGTACTATGTAGATGTAGACGTGTAGTCAGCAGAGTTTTGATAGATCGTCGTACTATGTAGATGCAGACGTGTAGTCATCAGAGTTTTCATGGATCGTCGGACTATGGACGTGTATTCATCAGAGTTTTGATGGATCGTCGCACTATGTAGATGTAGACGTGTAGTCATCAGAGTTTTGATGGATCGTCGTACTATGGACGTGTAGTCATCAGAGTTTTGATAGATCGTCGTACTATGTAGATGTAGACGTGTAGTCATCAGAGTTTTGATGGATCGTCGTACTATGCAGATGTAGACGGGTAGTCATCAGAGTTTTGATGGATCGTCGTACTATGTAGATAGAGACGTCTAGTCATCAGAGTTTTGATGGATCGTCGTACTATGGACGCGTAGTCATCAGAGTTTTGATGGATCGTCGTACTTTCTAGATGTAGACGTGTATTCATCAGAGTTTTGATAGATCGTCATACTATGGACGTGTAGTCGTCAGAGTTTTGATGGATCGTCGTACTATGTAGATGTAGACGTGTAGTCATCAGAGTTTTGATGGATCGTCGTACTATGTAGATGTAGACGTGTAGTCAGCAGAGTTTTGATGGATCGTCGTACTATGTAGATGTAGACGTGTAGTCATCAGAGTTTTGATGGATCGTCGTACTAAGGACGTGTAGTCATCAGAGTTTTGATGGATCGTCGTACTATGTAGATGTAGACGTGTAGTCAGCAGAGTTTTGATAGATCGTCGTACTATGTAGATGTAGACGTGTAGTCATCAGAGTTTTGATGGATCGTCGGACTATGGACGTGTAGTCATCAGAGTTTTGATGGATCGTCGTACTATGTAGATGTAGACGTGTAGTCATCAGAGTTTTGATGGATCGTCGTACTATGGACGTGTAGTCATCAGAGTTTTGATGGATCGTCGTACTATCTAGATGTAGACGTGTTGTCATCAGAGTTTTGATAGATCGTCGTACTATGGACGTGTAGTCGTCAGAGTTTTGATGGATCGTCGTACTATGTAGATGTAGACGTGTAGTCATCAGAGTTTTGATGGATCGTCGTACTATGTAGATGTAGACGTGTAGTCAGCAGAGTTTTTATGGATCGTCGTACTATGTAGATGTAGACGTGTAGTCATCAGAGTTTTGATGGATCGTCGTACTATGTAGATGTAGACGTGAAGTCATCACAGTTTTGATAGATCGTCGGACTATAGACGTGTAGTCATCAGAGTTTTGATGGATCGTCGCACTATGTAGATGTAGACGTGTAGTCATCAGAGTTTTGATGGATCGTCGTACTATGGACGTGTAGTCATCAGAGTTTTGATGGATCGTCGTACTATGTAGATGTAGACGGGTAGTCATCAGAGTTTTGATGGATCGTCGTACTATGTAGATAGAGACGTCTAGTCATCAGAGTTTTGATGGATCGTCGTACTATGGACGTGTAGTCATCAGAGTTTTGATGGATTGTCGTACTATCTAGATGTAGACGTGTATTCATCAGAGTTTTGATAGATCGTCGTACTATGGACGTGTAGTCCTCAGAGTTTTGATGGATCGTCGTACTATGTAGATGTAGACGTGTAGTCAGCAGAGTTTTGATGGATCGTCGTACTATGTAGATGTAGACGTGTAGTCAACATAGTTTTGATGGATCGTCGTACTATGTAGATGTAGACGTGTAGTCATCAGAATTTTGATAGATCGTCGTACTATGTAGATGCAGACGTGTAGTCATCAGAGTTTTGATAAATCGTCGTACTATGTAGATGCAGACGTGTAGTCATCATAATTTTGATGGATCGTCGTACTATATAGATGTAGATGTGTAGTCATCAGAGTTTTGACCGATCGTCGTACTATGGACGTGTAGTCATCAGAGTTTTGATGGATCGTCGTACTATGTAGATGTAGACGTGTAGTCATCAGAGTTTTGATGGATCGTCGTACTATGTAGATGTAGACGTGTATTCAGCAGAGTTTTTATGGATCGTCGTACTATGTAGATGTAGACGTGTAGTCGTCAGAGTTTTGATGGATCGTCGTACTATGGACGTGTAGTCATCAGAGTTTTGATGGATCGTCGTACTATCTAGATGTAGACGTGTTGTCATCAGAGTTTTGATGGATCGTCGTACTATGTAGATGTAGACGTGTAGTCATCAGAGTTTTGATGGATCGTCGTACTATGTAGATGTAGACGTGTATTCAGCAGAGTTTTTATGGATCGTCGTACTATGTAGATGTAGACGTGTAGTCATCAGAGTTTTGATGGATCGTCGTACTATGTAGATGTAGACGTGAAGTCATCACAGTTTTGATGGATCGTCAGACTATAGACGTGTAGTCATCAGAGTTTTGATGGATCGTCGCACTATGTAGATGTAGACGTGTAGTCATCAGAGTTTTGATGGATCGTCGTACTATGGACGTGTAGTCATCAGAGTTTTGATGGATCGTCGTACTATGTAGATGTAGACGTGTAGTCATCAGAGTTTTGATGGATCGTCGTACTATGTAGATGTAGACGTGTATTCAGCAGAGTTTTTATGGATCGTCGTACTATGTAGATGTAGACGTGTAGTCATCAGAGTTTTGATGGATCGTCGTACTATGTAAATGTAGACGTGAAGTCATCACAGTTTTGATGGATCGTCGGACTATAGACGTGTAGTCATCAGAGTTTTGATGGATCGTCGCACTATGTAGATGTAGACGTGTAGTCATCAGAGTTTTGATGGATCGTCGTACTATGGACGTGTAGTCATCAGAGTTTTGATGGATCGTCGTACTATGTAGATGTAGACGTGTAGTCATCAGAGTTTTGATGGATCGTCGTACTATGGACGTGTAGTCATCAGAGTTTTGATGGATCGTCGTACTATCTAGAGGTAGACGTGTTGTCATCAGAGTTTTGATAGATCGTCGTACTATGGACGTGTAGTCGTCAGAGTTTTGATGGATCGTCGTACTATGTAGATGTAGACGTGTAGTCATCAGAGTTTTGATGGATCGTCGTACTATGTAGATGTAGACGTGTAGTCAGCAGAGTTTTGATGGATCGTCGTTCTATGTAGATGTAGACGTGTAGTCATCAGAGTTTTGATGGATCGTCGTACTATGTAGATGTAGACGTGAAGTCATCAGAGTTTTGATGGATCGTCGGACTATGGACGTGTAGTCATCAGAGTTTTGATGGATCGTCGCCCTATGTAGATGTAGACGTGTAGTCATCAGAGTTTTGATGGATCGTCGTACTATGGACGTGTAGTCCTCAGAAATTTGATGGATCGTCGTACTATGTAGATGTAGACGTGTAGTCATCAGAGTTTTGATGGATCGTCGTACTATGTAGATGTAGACGGGTAGTCATCAGAGTTTTGATGGATCGTCGTACTATGTAGATAGAGACGTCTAGACATCAGAGTTTTGATGGATCGTCATACTATGGACGTGTAGTCATCAGAGTTTTGATGGATCGTCGTACTATCTAGATGTAGACGTGTATTCATCAGAGTTTTGATAGATCGTCGTCCTATGGACGTGTAGTCGTCAGAGTTTTGATGGATCGTCGTACTATGTAGATGTAGACGTGTAATCATCAGAGTTTTGATGGATCGTCGTACTATGTAGATGTAGACGTGTAGTCAGCAGAGTTTTGATGGATCGTCGTACTATGTAGATGTAGACGTGTAGTCAACATAGTTTTGATGGATCGTCGTACTATGTAGATGTAGACGTGTAGTCATCAGAGTTTTGATGGATCGTCGTACTATGTAGATGTAGACGTGTAGTCAGCAGAGTTTTGATAGATCGTCGTACTATGTAGATGCAGACGTGTAGTCATCAGAGTTTTCATGGATCCTCGGACTATGGACGTGTAGTCATCAGAGTTTTGATGGATCGTCGTACTATGGACGTGTAGTCATCAGAGTTTTGATGGATCGTCGTACTATGTAGATGTAGACGTGTAGTCAGCAGAGTTTTGATAGATCGTCGTACTATGTAGATGTAGACGTGTAGTCAGCAGAGTTTTGATAGATCGTCGTACTATGGACGTGTAGTCATCAGAGTTTTGATGGATCGTCGTACTATATAGATGTAGACGTGTAGTCATCATAGTTTTGATGGATCGCCGTACTATGTAGATGTAGACGTGTAGTCATCAGAGTTTTGATGGATCGTCGTACTATGTAGATGTAGACGTGTAGACATCAGAGTTTTGATAGATCGTCGTACTATGTAGATGTAGACGTGTAGTCAGCATAGTTTTGATGGATCGTCGTACTATGTAGATGTAGACGTGCCGTCATCAGAGTTTTGATGGATCGTCGTACTATGGACGTGTAGTCATCAGAGTTTTGATGGATCGTCGTACTATGTAGATGTAGACGTGTAGTCATCAGAGTTTTGATGGTTCGTCGTACTATGTAGATCTAGACGTGTAGTCATCAGAGTTTTGATAGATCGTCGTACTATGTAGATGTAGACGTGTAGTCAGCATAGTTTTGATGGAGCGTCGTACTATGTAGATGTAGACGTGTAGTCATCATAGTTTTGATGGATCGTCGTACTATGGACGTGTAGTCATCAGAGTTTTGATGGATCGTCGTACTATGTAGATGTAGACGTGTAGTCAGCAGAGTTTTGATGGATCGTCGTACTATGTAGATGTAGACGTGTAGTCATCAGAGTTTTGATGGATCGTCGTACTATGTAGATGTAGACGTGTAGTCAGCAGAGTTTTGATAGATCGTCGTACTTTGTAGATGTAGACGTGTAGTCATCAGAGTTTTGATGGATCGTCGTACTATGTAGATGTAGACGTGTAGTCATCAGAGTTTTGATGGATCGTCGTACTATGGACGTGTAGTCATCAGAGATTTGGTGGATCGTCGTACTATGTAGATGTAGACGTGAAGTCATCACAGTTTTGATGGATCGTCGTACTATGTAGATGTAGACGTGTAGTCAGCAGAGTTTTGATAGATCGTCGTACTTTGTAGATGTAGACGTGTAGTCATCAGAGTTTTGATGGATCGTCGTACTATGTAGATGTAGACGTGTATTCAGCAGAGTTTTTATGGATCGTCGTACTATGTAGATGTAGACGTGTAGTCATCAGAGTTTTGATGGATCGTCGTACTATGTAGATGTAGACGTGAAGTCATCACAGTTTTGATGGATCGTCAGACTATAGACGTGTAGTCATCAGAGTTTTGATGGATCGTCGCACTATGTAGATGTAGACGTGTAGTCATCAGAGTTTTGATGGATCGTCGTACTATGGACGTGTAGTCATCAGAGTTTTGATGGATCGTCGCCCTATGTAGATGTAGACGTGTAGTCATCAGAGTTTTGATGGATCGTCGTACTATGGACGTGTAGTCCTCAGAAATTTGATGGATCGTCGTACTATGTAGATGTAGACGTGTAGTCATCAGAGTTTTGATGGATCGTCGTACTATGTAGATGTAGACGGGTAGTCATCAGAGTTTTGATGGATCGTCGTACTATGTAGATAGAGACGTCTAGACATCAGAGTTTTGATGGATCGTCATACTATGGACGTGTAGTCATCAGAGTTTTGATGGATCGTCGTACTATCTAGATGTAGACGTGTATTCATCAGAGTTTTGATAGATCGTCGTCCTATGGACGTGTAGTCGTCAGAGTTTTGATGGATCGTCGTACTATGTAGATGTAGACGTGTAATCATCAGAGTTTTGATGGATCGTCGTACTATGTAGATGTAGACGTGTAGTCAGCAGAGTTTTGATGGATCGTCGTACTATGTAGATGTAGACGTGTAGTCAACATAGTTTTGATGGATCGTCGTACTATGTAGATGTAGACGTGTAGTCATCAGAGTTTTGATGGATCGTCGTACTATGTAGATGTAGACGTGTAGTCAGCAGAGTTTTGATAGATCGTCGTACTATGTAGATGCAGACGTGTAGTCATCAGAGTTTTCATGGATCCTCGGACTATGGACGTGTAGTCATCAGAGTTTTGATGGATCGTCGTACTATGGACGTGTAGTCATCAGAGTTTTGATGGATCGTCGTACTATGTAGATGTAGACGTGTAGTCAGCAGAGTTTTGATAGATCGTCGTACTATGTAGATGTAGACGTGTAGTCAGCAGAGTTTTGATAGATCGTCGTACTATGGACGTGTAGTCATCAGAGTTTTGATGGATCGTCGTACTATATAGATGTAGACGTGTAGTCATCATAGTTTTGATGGATCGCCGTACTATGTAGATGTAGACGTGTAGTCATCAGAGTTTTGATGGATCGTCGTACTATGTAGATGTAGACGTGTAGACATCAGAGTTTTGATAGATCGTCGTACTATGTAGATGTAGACGTGTAGTCAGCATAGTTTTGATGGATCGTCGTACTATGTAGATGTAGACGTGCCGTCATCAGAGTTTTGATGGATCGTCGTACTATGGACGTGTAGTCATCAGAGTTTTGATGGATCGTCGTACTATGTAGATGTAGACGTGTAGTCATCAGAGTTTTGATGGTTCGTCGTACTATGTAGATCTAGACGTGTAGTCATCAGAGTTTTGATAGATCGTCGTACTATGTAGATGTAGACGTGTAGTCAGCATAGTTTTGATGGAGCGTCGTACTATGTAGATGTAGACGTGTAGTCATCATAGTTTTGATGGATCGTCGTACTATGGACGTGTAGTCATCAGAGTTTTGATGGATCGTCGTACTATGTAGATGTAGACGTGTAGTCAGCAGAGTTTTGATGGATCGTCGTACTATGTAGATGTAGACGTGTAGTCATCAGAGTTTTGATGGATCGTCGTACTATGTAGATGTAGACGTGTAGTCAGCAGAGTTTTGATAGATCGTCGTACTTTGTAGATGTAGACGTGTAGTCATCAGAGTTTTGATGGATCGTCGTACTATGTAGATGTAGACGTGTAGTCATCAGAGTTTTGATGGATCGTCGTACTATGGACGTGTAGTCATCAGAGATTTGGTGGATCGTCGTACTATGTAGATGTAGACGTGTAGTCATCAGAGTTTTGATGGATCGTCGTACTATGTAGATGTAGACGTGTAGTCAGCAGAGTTTTGATGGATCGTCGTACTATGTAGATGTAGACGTGTAGTCAGCAGAGTTTTGATGGATCGTCGTACTATGTAGATGCAGACGTGTAGTCATCAGAGTTTTCATGGATCCTCGGACTATGGACGTGTAGTCATCAGAGTTTTGATGGATCGTCGTACTATGGACGTGTAGTCATCAGAGTTTTGATGGATCGTCGTACTATGTAGATGTAGACGTGTAGTCAGCAGAGTTTTGATAGATCGTCGTACTATGTAGATGTAGACGTGTAGTCAGCAGAGTTTTGATAGATCGTCGTACTATGGACGTGTAGTCATCAGAGTTTTGATGGATCGTCGTACTATATAGATGTAGACGTGTAGTCATCATAGTTTTGATGGATCGCCGTACTATGTAGATGTAGACGTGTAGTCATCAGAGTTTTGATGGATCGTCGTACTATGTAGATGTAGACGTGTAGACATCAGAGTTTTGATAGATCGTCGTACTATGTAGATGTAGACGTGTAGTCAGCATAGTTTTGATGGATCGTCGTACTATGTAGATGTAGACGTGCCGTCATCAGAGTTTTGATGGATCGTCGTACTATGGACGTGTAGTCATCAGAGTTTTGATGGATCGTCGTACTATGTAGATGTAGACGTGTAGTCATCAGAGTTTTGATGGTTCGTCGTACTATGTAGATCTAGACGTGTAGTCATCAGAGTTTTGATAGATCGTCGTACTATGTAGATGTAGACGTGTAGTCAGCATAGTTTTGATGGAGCGTCGTACTATGTAGATGTAGACGTGTAGTCATCATAGTTTTGATGGATCGTCGTACTATGGACGTGTAGTCATCAGAGTTTTGATGGATCGTCGTACTATGTAGATGTAGACGTGTAGTCAGCAGAGTTTTGATGGATCGTCGTACTATGTAGATGTAGACGTGTAGTCATCAGAGTTTTGATGGATCGTCGTACTATGTAGATGTAGACGTGTAGTCAGCAGAGTTTTGATAGATCGTCGTACTTTGTAGATGTAGACGTGTAGTCATCAGAGTTTTGATGGATCGTCGTACTATGTAGATGTAGACGTGTAGTCATCAGAGTTTTGATGGATCGTCGTACTATGGACGTGTAGTCATCAGAGATTTGGTGGATCGTCGTACTATGTAGATGTAGACGTGTAGTCATCAGAGTTTTGATGGATCGTCGTACTATGTAGATGTAGACGTGTAGTCAGCAGAGTTTTGATGGATCGTCGTACTATGTAGATGTAGACGTGTAGTCAGCAGAGTTTTGATGGATCGTCGTACTATGTAGATGTAGACGTGAAGTCATCAGAGTTTTGATGGATCCTCGGACTATGGACGTGTAGTCATCAGAATTTTGATGGATCGTCGTACTATGTAGATGTAGACGTGTAGTCATCAGAGTTTTGATGGATCGTCGTACTATGTAGATGTAGACGTGTAGTCATCAGAGTTTAGTTGGATCGTCGTACTATGGACGTGTAGTCATCAGATATTTGATGGATCGTCGTACTATGTAGATGTAGACGTGTAGTCATCAGAGTTTTATGGATCGTCGTACTATGTAGATGTATACCTGTAGTCATCAGAGTTTTGATAGATCGTCGTACTATGTTGATGTAGACGTGTAGTCAGCATAGTTTTGATGGATCGTCGTACTATGTAGATGTAGACGTGTAGTCATCAGAGTTTTGATGGATCGTCGTACTATGGACGTGTAGTCAACATATTTTGATGGATCGTCGTACTATGTAGATGTAGACGCGTAGTCATCAGAGTGTTGATGGATCGTCGTACTATGTAGATGTAGACGTGTAGTCATCAGAGTTTTGATGGATCGTCGTACTATGTAGATATAGAAGTGTAGTCATCATAGTTTTGATGGTTCGTCGTACTATGGACGTGTAGTCATCAGAGTTTTGATGGATCGTCGTACTATGTAGATGTAGACGTGTAGTCAGCAGAGTTTTGATGGATCGTCGTACTATGTAGATGTAGACGTGTAGTCATCAGAGTTTTGATGGATCGTCGTACTATGTAGATGTAGACGTGTAGTCAGCAGAGTTTTGATGGATCGTCGTACTATGTAGATGTAGACGTGTAGTCATCAGAGTTTTGATGGATCGTCGTACTATGTAGATGTAGACGTGTAGTCATCAGAGTTTTGATGGATCGTCGTATTAAGGACGTGTAGTCATCAGAGTTTTGATGGATCGTCGTACTATGTAGATGTAGATGTGTAGTCAGCAGAGTTTTGATAGATCGTCGTACTATGTAGATGTAGACGTGTAGTCATCAGAGTTTTGATGGATCGTCGTACTATGTAGATGTAGACGTGTAGTCATCAGAGTTTTGATGGATCGTCGTACTTTGGACGTGTAGTCATCAGAGTTTTGATGGATCGTCGTACTATGTAGATGTAGACGTGTAGTCAGCAGAGTTTTGATAGATCGTCGTACTATGTAGATGTAGACGTGTAGTCAGCAGAGTTTTGATAGATCGTTGTACTATGGACGTGTAGTCATCAGAGTTTTGATGGATCGTCGTACTATATAGATGTAGACGTGTAGTCATCAGAATTTTGATAGATCGTCGTACTATGGACGTGTAGTCATCAGAGTTTTGATAGATCGTCGTACTATGTAGATTTAGACGTGTAGTCATCAGAGTTTTGATGGATCGTCGTACTATGTAGATGTAGACGTGTAGTCATCATAGTTTTGATGGATCGTCGTACTATGTAGATGTAGACGTGTAGTAATCAGAGTTTTGATGGATCGTCGTACTATGTAGATGTAGACATGTAGTCATCAGAGTTTTGATAGATCGTCGTACTATGTAGATGTAGACGTGTAGTCATCAGCGTTTTGATGGATCGTCGTACTATGCAGATGTAGACGTGTAGTCATCAGAGTTTTGATGGATGGTCGTACTATGTAGATGTAGACGTGTAGTCATCAGAGTTTGATGGATCGTCGTACTATGTAGATGTAGACGTGTAGTCATCAGAGTTTTGATGGATCGTCGTACTATGTAGATGTAGACGTGTAGTCATCAGAGTGTTCATGGATCGTCGTACTATGGACGTGTAGTCATCAGAGTTTTGATGGATCGTCGTACTATGTAGATGTAGACATGTAGTCAGCAGAGTTTTGATAGATCGTCGTACTATGGACGTGTAGTCATCAGAGTTTTGATGGATCGTCGTACTATATAGATGTAGACGTGTAGTCATCAGAGTTTTGATAGATCGTCGTACTATGGACTTGTAGTCATCAGAGTTTTGATAGATCGTCGAACTATGTAGATGTAGACGTGTAGTCATCAGAGTTTTGATGGATCGTCGTACTATGTAGATGTAGACGTGTAGTCATCAGCGTTTTGATGGATCGTCGTACTATGTAGATGTAGACGTGTAGTCATCAGAGTTTTGATGGATCGTCGTACTATGTAGATGTAGACGTGTAGACATCAGAGTTTTGATAGATCGTCGTACTATGTAGATGTAGACGTGTAGTCAGCATAGTTTTGATGGATCGTCGTACTATGTAGATGTAGACGTGTAGTCATCAGAGTTTTGATGGATCGTCGTACTATGGACGTGTAGTCATCAGAGTTTTGATGGATCGTCGTACTATGTAGATGTAGACGTGTAGTAATCAGAGTTTTGATGGTTCGTCGTACTATGTAGATGTAGACGTGTAGTCATCAGAGTTTTGATAGATCGTCGTACTATGTAGATGTAGACGTGTAGTCAGCATAGTTTTGATGGATCGTCGTACTATGTTGATGTAGACGTGTAGGCATCATAGTGTTGATGGATCGTCGTACTATGGACGTGTAGTCATCAGAGTTTTGATGGATCGTCGTACTATGTAGATGTAGACGTGTAGTCAGCAGAGTTTTGATGGATCGTCGTACTATGTAGATGTAGACGTGTAGTCATCAGAGTTTTGATGGATCGTCGTACTATGTAGATGTAGACGTGTAGTCAGCAGAGTTTTGATAGATCGTCGTACTTTGTAGATGTAGACGTGTAGTCATCAGAGTTTTGATGGATCGTCGTACTATGTAGATGTAGACGTGTAGTCATCAGAGTTTTGATGGATCGTCGTACTATGGACGTGTAGTCATCAGAGTTTTGATGGATCGTCGTACTATGTAGATGTAGACGTGTAGTCATCAGAGTTTTGATGGATCGTCGTACTATGTAGATGTAGACGTGTAGTCAGCAGAGTTTTGATAGATCGTCGTACTATGTAGATGTAGACGTGTAGTCATCAGAGTTTTGATGGATCGTCGTACTATGTACATGTAGACGTGTAGTCATCAGAGTTTTCATGGATCGTCGTACTATGGACGTGTAGTCATCAGAGTTTTGATGGATCGTCGTACTATGTAGATGTAGACATGTAGTCAGCAGAGTTTTGATAGATCGTCGTACTATGTAGATGTAGACGTGTAGTCAGCACAGTTTTGATAGATCGTCGTACTATGGACGTGTAGTCATCAGAGTTTTGATGGATCGTCGTACTATATAGATGTAGACGTGTAGTCATCATAGTTTTGATGGATCGTCGTACTATGTAGATGTAGACGTGTAGTCATCAGAGTTTTGATAGATCGTCGTACTATGGACTTGTAGTCATCAGAGTTTTGATAGATCGTCGAACTATGTAGATGTAGACGTGTAGTCATCAGAGTTTTGATGGATCGTCGTACTATGTAGATGTAGACGTGTAGTCATCAGCGTTTTGATGGATCGTCGTACTATGTAGATGTAGACGTGTAGTCATCAGAGTTTTGATGGATCGTCGTACTATGTAGATGTAGACGTGTAGACATCAGAGTTTTGATAGATCGTCGTACTATGTAGATGTAGACGTGTAGTCAGCATAGTTTTGATGGATCGTCGTACTATGTAGATGTAGACGTGTAGTCATCAGAGTTTTGATGGATCGTCGTACTATGGACGTGTAGTCATCAGAGTTTTGATGGATCGTCGTACTATGTAGATGTAGACGTGTAGTAATCAGAGTTTTGATGGTTCGTCGTACTATGTAGATGTAGACGTGTAGTCATCAGAGTTTTGATAGATCGTCGTACTATGTAGATGTAGACGTGTAGTCAGCATAGTTTTGATGGATCGTCGTACTATGTTGATGTAGACGTGTAGGCATCATAGTGTTGATGGATCGTCGTACTATGGACGTGTAGTCATCAGAGTTTTGATGGATCGTCGTACTATGTAGATGTAGACGTGTAGTCAGCAGAGTTTTGATGGATCGTCGTACTATGTAGATGTAGACGTGTAGTCATCAGAGTTTTGATGGATCGTCGTACTATGTAGATGTAGACGTGTAGTCATCAGAGTTTTGATGGATCGTCGTACTATGGACGTGTAGTCATCAGAGTTTTGATGGATCGTCGTACTATGTAGATGTAGACGTGTAGTCATCAGAGTTTTGATGGATCGTCGTACTATGTAGATGTAGACGTGTAGTCAGCAGAGTTTTGATGGATCGTCGTACTATGTAGATGTAGACGTGTAATCAGCAGAGTTTTGATGGATCGTCGTACTATGTAGATGTAGACGTGTAGACATCAGAGTTTTGATAGATCGTCGTACTATGTAGATGTAGACGTGTAGTCAGCATAGTTTTGATGGATCGTCGTACTATGTAGATGAAGACGTGTAGTCATCAGAGTTTTGATGGATCGTCGTACTATGGACGTGTAGTCATCATATTTTGATGGATCGTCGTACTATGTAGATGTAGACGCGTAGTCATCAGAGTGTTGATGGATCGTCGTACTATGTAGATGTAGACGTGTAGTCATCAGAGTTTTAATAGATCGTCGTACTATGTAGATGTAGACGTGTAGTCATCAGAGTTTTTATGGATCGTCGTACTATGTAGATGTAGAAGTGTAGTCATCATAGTTTTGATGGATCGTCGTACTATGGACGTGTAGTCATCAGAGTTTTGATGGATCGTCGTACTATGTAGATGTAGACGTGTAGTCAGCAGAGTTTTGATGGATCGTCGTACTATGTAGATGTAGACGTGTAGTCATCAGAGTTTTGATGGATCGTCGTACTATGTAGATGTAGACGTGTAGTCAGCAGAGTTTTGATGGATCGTCGTACTATGTAGATGTATACGTGTAGTCATCAGAGTTTTGATGGATCGTCGTACTAAGGACGTGTAGTCATCAGAGTTTTGATGGATCGTCGTACTATGTAGATGTAGATGTGTAGTCAACAGAGTTTTGATAGATCGTCGTACTATGTAGATGTAGACGTGTAGTCATCAGAGTTTAGATGGATCGTCGTACTATGTAGATGTAGACGTGTAGTCATCAGAGTTTTGATGGATCGTCGTACTATGGACGTGTAGTCATAAGAGTTTTGATGGATCGTCGTACTATGTAGATGTAGACGTGTAGTCAGCAGAGTTTTGATAGATCGTCGTACTATGTAGATGTAGACGTGTAGTCAGCAGAGTTTTGATAGATCGTTGTACTATGGACGTGTAGTCATCAGAGTTTTGATGGATCGTCGTACTATATAGATGTAGACGTGTAGTCATCATAATTTTGATGGATCGTCGTACTATGTAGATGTAGACGTGTAGTCATCAGAATTTTGATAGATCGTCGTACTATGGACGTGTAGTCATCAGAGTTTTGATAGATCGTCGTACTATGTAGATGTAGACGTGTAGTCATCAGAGTTTTGATGGATCGTCGTACTATGTAGATGTAGACGTGTAGTCATCAGAGTTTTGATGGATCGTCGTAC
Organism: Bathymodiolus brooksi; assembly: GCA_963680875.1. Taxonomy (NCBI): domain Eukaryota; kingdom Metazoa; phylum Mollusca; class Bivalvia; order Mytilida; family Modiolidae; genus Bathymodiolus; species Bathymodiolus brooksi. The sequence goes on along the minus strand of OY804583.1, from coordinate 119,992,448 downwards.
TATGTAGATGTAGACGTGTAGTAATCAGAGTTTTGATGGATCGTCGTACTATGTAGATGTAGACATGTAGTCATCAGAGTTTTGATAGACCGTCGTACTATGTAGATGTAGACGTGTAGTCATCAGCGTTTTGATGGATCGTCGTACTATGCAGATGTAGACGTGTAGTCATCAGAGTTTTGATGGATCGTCGTACTATGTAGATGTAGACGTGTAGTCATCAGCGTTTGATGGATCGTCGTACTATGTAGATGTAGACGTGTAGTCATCAGAGTTTTGATGGATCGTCGTACTAAGGACGTGTAGTCATCAGAGTTTTGATGGATCGTCGTACTATGTAGATGTAGATGTGTAGTCAACAGAGTTTTGATAGATCGTCGTACTATGTAGATGTAGACGTGTAGTCATCAGAGTTTTGATGGATCGTCGTACTATGTAGATGTAGACGTGTAGTCATCAGAGTTTTGATGGATCGTCGTACTATGGACGTGTAGTCATAAGAGTTTTGATGGATCGTCGTACTATGTAGATGTAGACGTGTAGTCAGCAGAGTTTTGATAGATCGTCGTACTATGTAGATGTAGACGTGTAGTCAGCAGAGTTTTGATAGATCGTTGTACTATGGACGTGTAGTCATCAGAGTTTTGATGGATCGTCGTACTATATAGATGTAGACGTGTAGTCATCATAATTTTGATGGATCGTCGTACTATGTAGATGTAGACGTGTAGTCAGCAGAGTTTTGATGGATCGTCGTACTATGTAGATGTATACGTGTAGTCATCAGAGTTTTGATGGATCGTCGTACTAAGGACGTGTAGTCATCAGAGTTTTGATGGATCGTCGTACTATGTAGATGTAGATGTGTAGTCAACAGAGTTTTGATAGATCGTCGTACTATGTAGATGTAGACGTGTAGTCATCAGAGTTTAGATGGATCGTCGTACTATGTAGATGTAGACGTGTAGTCATCAGAGTTTTGATGGATCGTCGTACTATGGACGTGTAGTCATAAGAGTTTTGATGGATCGTCGTACTATGTAGATGTAGACGTGTAGTCAGCAGAGTTTTGATAGATCGTCGTACTATGTAGATGTAGACGTGTAGTCAGCAGAGTTTTGATAGATCGTTGTACTATGGACGTGTAGTCATCAGAGTTTTGATGGATCGTCGTACTATATAGATGTAGACGTGTAGTCATCATAATTTTGATGGATCGTCGTACTATGTAGATGTAGACGTGTAGTCATCAGAATTTTGATAGATCGTCGTACTATGGACGTGTAGTCATCAGAGTTTTGATAGATCGTCGTACTATGTAGATGTAGACGTGTAGTCATCAGAGTTTTGATGGATCGTCGTACTATGTAGATGTAGACGTGTAGTCATCAGAGTTTTGATGGATCGTCGTACTATGTAGATGTAGACGTGTAGTAATCAGAGTTTTGATGGATCGTCGTACTATGTAGATGTAGACATGTAGTCATCAGAGTTTTGATAGACCGTCGTACTATGTAGATGTAGACGTGTAGTCATCAGCGTTTTGATGGATCGTCGTACTATGCAGATGTAGACGTGTAGTCATCAGAGTTTTGATGGATCGTCGTACTATGTAGATGTAGACGTGTAGTCATCAGCGTTTGATGGATCGTCGTACTATGTAGATGTAGACGTGTAGTCATCAGAGTTTTGATGGATCGTCGTACTAAGGACGTGTAGTCATCAGAGTTTTGATGGATCGTCGTACTATGTAGATGTAGATGTGTAGTCAACAGAGTTTTGATAGATCGTCGTACTATGTAGATGTAGACGTGTAGTCATCAGAGTTTTGATGGATCGTCGTACTATGTAGATGTAGACGTGTAGTCATCAGAGTTTTGATGGATCGTCGTACTATGGACGTGTAGTCATAAGAGTTTTGATGGATCGTCGTACTATGTAGATGTAGACGTGTAGTCAGCAGAGTTTTGATAGATCGTCGTACTATGTAGATGTAGACGTGTAGTCAGCAGAGTTTTGATAGATCGTTGTACTATGGACGTGTAGTCATCAGAGTTTTGATGGATCGTCGTACTATATAGATGTAGACGTGTAGTCATCATAATTTTGATGGATCGTCGTACTATGTAGATGTAGACGTGTAGTCATCAGAATTTTGATAGATCGTCGTACTATGGACGTGTAGTCATCAGAGTTTTGATAGATCGTCGTACTATGTAGATGTAGACGTGTAGTCATCAGAGTTTTGATGGATCGTCGTACTATGTAGATGTAGACGTGTAGTCATCAGAGTTTTGATGGATCGTCGTACTATGTAGATGTAGACGTGTAGTAATCAGAGTTTTGATGGATCGTCGTACTATGTAGATGTAGACATGTAGTCATCAGAGTTTTGATAGACCGTCGTACTATGTAGATGTAGACGTGTAGTCATCAGCGTTTTGATGGATCGTCGTACTATGCAGATGTAGACGTGTAGTCATCAGAGTTTTGATGGATCGTCGTACTATGTAGATGTAGACGTGTAGTCATCAGCGTTTGATGGATCGTCGTACTATGTAGATGTAGACGTGTAGTCATCAGAGTTTTGATGGATCGTCGTACTATGTAGATGTAGACGTGTAGTCATTAGAGTTTTGATGGATCGTCGTACTATTCTATATGTAGACGTGTAGTCATCAGAGTTTTGATAGATCGTCGTACTATGGACGTGTAGTCATCAGAGGTTTGATGGATCGTTGTACTATGTAGATGTAGACGTGTAGTCATCAGAGTTTTGATGGATCGTCGTACTATGTAGATGTAGACGTGTAGTCAGCATAGTTTTGATGGATCGTCGTACTTTGTAGATGTAGACGTGTAGTCATCAGGGTTTTGATGGATCGTCGCACTATGGACGTGTAGTCATCAGAGTTTTGATGGATCGTCGTTCTATGTAGATGTAGACGTGTAGTCATCAGAGTTTTGATGGATCGTCGTACTAAGGACGTGTAGTCATCAGAGTTTTGATGGATCGTCGTACTATGTAGATGTAGACGTGTAGTCAGCAGAGTTTTGATAGATCGTCGTACTATGTAGATGTAGACGTGTAGTCATCAGAGTTTTGATGGATCGTCGTACTATGTACATGTAGACGTGTAGTCATCAGAGTTTTCATGGATCGTCGTACTATGGACGTGTAGTCATCAGAGTTTTGATGGATCGTCGTACTATGTAGATGTAGACATGTAGTCAGCAGAGTTTTGATAGATCGTCGTACTATGTAGATGTAGACGTGTAGTCAGCAGAGTTTTGATAGATCGTCGTACTATGGACGTGTAGTCATCAGAGTTTTGATGGATCGTCGTACTATATAGATGTAGACGTGTAGTCATCATAGTTTTGATGGATCGTCGTACTATGTAGATGTAGACGTGTAGTCATCAGAGTTTTGATAGATCGTCGTACTATGGACGTGTAGTCATCAGAGTTTTGATAGATCGTCGTACTATGTAGATGTAGACGTGTAGTCATCAGAGTTTTGATGGATCGTCGTACTATGTAGATGTAGACGTGTAGTCATCAGCATTTTGATGGATCGTCGTACTATGTAGATGTAGACGTGTAGTCATCAGAGTTTTGATGGATCGTCGTACTATGTAGATGTAGACGTGTAGACATCAGAGTTTTGATAGATCGTCGTACTATGTAGATGTAGACGTGTAGTCAGCATAGTTTTGATGGATCGTCGTACTATGTAGATGTAGACGTGTAGTCATCAGAGTTTTGATGGATCGTCGTACTATGGACGTGTAGTCATCAGAGTTTTGATGGATCGTCGTACTATGTAGATGTAGACGTGTAGTAATCAGAGTTTTGATGGTTCGTCGTACTATGTAGATGTAGACGTGTAGTCATCAGAGTTTTGATGGATCGTCGTACTATGTAGATGTAGACGTGTAGTCATCAGAGTTTTGATGGATCGTCGTACTATGTAGATGTAGACGTGTAGTCAGCAGAGTTTTGATGGATCGTCGTACTATGTAGATGTAGACGTGTAATCAGCAGAGTTATGATGGATCGTCGTACTATGTAGATGTAGACGTGTAGACATCAAAGTTTTGATAGATCGTCGTACTATGTAGATGTAGACGTGTAGTCAGCAGAGTTTTGATAGATCGTCGTACTTTGTAGATGTAGACGTGTAGTCATCAGAGTTTTGATGGATCGTCGTACTATGTAGATGTAGACGTGTAGTCATCAGAGTTTTGATGGATCGTCGTACTATGGACTAGTAGTCATCAGAGTTTTGATGGATCGTCGTACTATGTAGATGTAGACGTGTAGTCATCAGAGTTTTGATGGATCGTCGTACTATGTAGATGTAGACGTGTAGTCAGCAGAGTTTTGATGGATCGTCGTACTATGTAGATGTAGACGTGTAATCAGCAGAGTTTTGATGGATCGTCGTACTATGTAGATGTAGACGTGAAGTCATCAGAGTTTTGATGGATCGTCGGACTATGGACGTGTAGTCATCAGAGTTTTGATGGATCGTCGTACTAGGTAGATGTAGACGTGTAGTCATCAGAGTTTTGATGGATCGTCGTACTATGGACGTGTAGTCATCAGAATTTTGATGGATCGTCGTACTATGTAGATGTAGACGTGTAGTCATCAGAGTTTTGATGGATCGTCGTACTATGTAGATGTAGACGTGTAGTCATCAGAGTTTTGATGGATCGTCGTACTATGTACATGTAGACGTGTAGTCATCAGAGTTTTCATGGATCGTCGTACTATGGACGTGTAGTCATCAGAGTTTTGATGGATCGTCGTACTATGTAGATGTAGACATGTAGTCAGCAGAGTTTTGATAGATCGTCGTACTATGTAGATGTAGACGTGTAGTCAGCAGAGTTTTGATAGATCGTCGTACTATGGACGTGTAGTCATCAGAGTTTTGATGGATCGTCGTACTATATAGATGTAGACGTGTAGTCATCATAGTTTTGATGGATCGTCGTACTATGTAGATGTAGACGTGTAGTCATCAGAGTTTTGATAGATCGTCGTACTATGGACGTGTAGTCATCAGAGTTTTGATAGATCGTCGTACTATGTAGATGTAGACGTGTAGTCATCAGAGTTTTGATGGATCGTCGTACTATGTAGATGTAGACGTGTAGTCATCAGCGTTTTGATGGATCGTCGTACTATGTAGATGTAGACGTGTAGTCATCAGAGTTTTGATGGATCGTCGTACTATGTAGATGTAGACGTGTAGACATCAGAGTTTTGATAGATCGTCGTACTATGTAGATGTAGACGTGTAGTCATCAGAGTTTTGATGGATCGTCGTACTATGGACGTGTAGTCATCAGAGTTTTGATGGATCGTCGTACTATGTAGATGTAGACGTGTAGTAATCAGAGTTTTGATGGTTCGTCGTACTATGTAGATGTAGACGTGTAGTCATCAGAGTTTTGATAGATCGTCGTACTATGTAGATGTAGACGTGTAGTCAGCATAGTTTTGATGGATCGTCGTACTATGTTGATGTAGACGTGTAGGCATCATAGTTTTGATGGATCGTCGTACTATGGACGTGTAGTCATCAGAGTTTTGATGGATCGTCGTACTATGTAGATGTAGACGTGTAGTCAGCAGAGTTTTGATGGATCGTCGTACTATGTAGATGTAGACGTGTAGTCATCAGAGTTTTGATGGATCGTCGTACTATGTAGATGTAGACGTGTAGTCATCAGAGTTTTGATGGATCGTCGTACTATGTAGATGTAGACGTGTAGTCAGCAGAGTTTTGATGGATCGTCGTACTATGTAGATGTAGACGTGTAATCAGCAGAGTTATGATGGATCGTCGTACTATGTAGATGTAGACGTGTAGACATCAGAGTTTTGATAGATCGTCGTACTATGTAGATGTAGACGTGTAGTCAGCAGAGTTTTGATAGATCGTCGTACTTTGTAGATGTAGACGTGTAGTCATCAGAGTTTTGATGGATCGTCGTACTATGTAGATGTAGACGTGTAGTCATCAGAGTTTTGATGGATCGTCGTACTATGGACTAGTAGTCATCAGAGTTTTGATGGATCGTCGTACTATGTAGATGTAGACGTGTAGTCATCAGAGTTTTGATGGATCGTCGTACTATGTAGATGTAGACGTGTAGTCAGCAGAGTTTTGATGGATCGTCGTACTATGTAGATGTAGACGTGTAATCAGCAGAGTTTTGATGGATCGTCGTACTATGTAGATGTAGACGTGAAGTCATCAGAGTTTTGATGGATCGTCGGACTATGGACGTGTAGTCATCAGAGTTTTGATGGATCGTCGTACTAGGTAGATGTAGACGTGTAGTTATCAGAGTTTTGATGGATCGTCGTACTATGGACGTGTAGTCATCAGAATTTTGATGGATCGTCGTACTATGTATATGTAGACGTGTAGTCATCAGAGTTTTGATGGATCGTCGTACTATGTAGATGTAGACGTGTAGTCATCAGAGTTTAGTTGGATCGTCGTACTATGGACGTGTAGTCATCAGATATTTGATGGATCGTCGTACTATGTAGATGTAGACGTGAAGTCATCAGAGTTTTGATGGATCGTCGGACTATGGACGTGTAGTCATCAGAATTTTGATGGATCGTCGTACTAGGTAGATGTAGACGTGTAGTCATCAGAGTTTTGATGGATCGTCGTACTATGTAGATGTAGACGCGTAGTCATCAGAGTTTTGATGGATCGTCGTACTATGTAGATGTAGACGTGTAGTCATCAGAGTTTTGATGGATCGTCGTACTATGTAGATGTAGACGGGTAGTCATCAGAGTTTTGTTGGATCGTCGTACTATGGACGTGTAGTCATCAGATATTTGATGGATCGTCGTACTATGTAGATGTAGACGTGTAGTCATCAGAGTTTTGATAGATCGTCGTACTATGGACGTGTAGTCATCAGAGTTTTGATAGATCGTCGTACTATGTAGATGTAGACGTGTAGTCATCAGAGTTTTGATGGATCGTCGTACTATGTAGATGTAGACGTGTAGTCATCAGAGTTTTGATGGATCGTCGTACTATGTAGATGTAGACGTGTAGTAATCAGAGTTTTGATGGATCGTCGTACTATGTAGATGTAGACATGTAGTCATCAGAGTTTTGATAGATCGTCGTACTATGTAGATGTAGACGTGTAGTCATCAGCGTTTTGATGGATCGTCGTACTATGCAGATGTAGACGTGTAGTCATCAGAGTTTTGATGGATCGTCGTACTATGTAGATGTAGACGTGTAGTCATCAGAGTTTTGATGGAACGTCGTACTATGTAGATGTAGACGTGTAGTCATCAGAGTTTTGATGGATCGTCGTACTATGTAGATGTAGACGTGTAGTCATCAGAGTTTTGATGGATCGTCGTACTATGTACATGTAGACGTGTAGTCATCAGAGTTTTCATGGATCGTCGTACTATGGACGTGTAGTCACCAGAGTTTTGATGGATCGTCGTACTATGTAGATGTAGACATGTAGTCAGCAGAGTTTTGATAGATCGTCGTACTATGTAGATGTAGACGTGTAGTCAGCAGAGTTTTGATAGATCGTCGTACTATGGACGTGTAGTCATCAGAGTTTTGATGGATCGTCGTACTATATAGATGTAGACGTGTAGTCATCATAGTTTTGATGGATCGTCGTACTATGTAGATGTAGACGTGTAGTCATCAGAGTTTTGATAGATCGTCGTACTATGGACGTGTAGTCATCAGAGTTTTGATAGATCGTCGTACTATGTAGATGTAGACGTGTAGTCATCAGAGTTTTGATGGATCGTCGTACTATGTAGATGTAGACGTGTAGTCATCAGCGTTTTGATGGATCGTCGTACTATGTAGATGTAGACGTGTAGTCATCAGAGTTTTGATGGATCGTCGTACTATGTAGATGTAGACGTGTAGACATCAGAGTTTTGATAGATCGTCGTACTATGTAGATGTAGACGTGTAGTCAGCATAGTTTTGATGGATCGTCGTACTATGTAGATGTAGACGTGTAGTCATCAGAGTTTTGATGGATCGTCGTACTATGGACGTGTAGTCATCAGAGTTTTGATGGATCGTCGTACTATGTAGATGTAGACGTGTAGTAATCAGAGTTTTGATGGTTCGTGGTACTATGTAGATGTAGACGTGTAGTCATCAGAGTTTTGATAGATCGTCGTACTATGTAGATGTAGACGTGTAGTCAGCATAGTTTTGATGGATCGTCGTACTATGTTGATGTAGACGTGTAGGCATCATAGTTTTGATGGATCGTCGTACTATGGACGTGTAGTCATCAGAGTTTTGATGGATCGTCGTACTATGTAGATGTAGACGTGTAGTCAGCAGAGTTTTGATGGATCGTCGTACTATGTAGATGTAGACGTGTAGTCATCAGAGTTTTGATGGATCGTCGTACTATGTAGATGTAGACGTGTAGTCATCAGAGTTTTGATGGATCGTCGTACTATGTAGATGTAGACGTGTAGTCAGCAGAGTTTTGATGGATCGTCGTACTATGTAGATGTAGACGTGTAATCAGCAGAGTTATGATGGATCGTCGTACTATGTAGATGTAGACGTGTAGACATCAGAGTTTTGATAGATCGTCGTACTATGTAGATGTAGACGTGTAGTCAGCAGAGTTTTGATAGATCGTCGTACTTTGTAGATGTAGACGTGTAGTCATCAGAGTTTTGATGGATCGTCGTACTATGTAGATGTAGACGTGTAGTCATCAGAGTTTTGATGGATCGTCGTACTATGGACTAGTAGTCATCAGAGTTTTGATGGATCGTCGTACTATGTAGATGTAGACGTGTAGTCATCAGAGTTTTGATGGATCGTCGTACTATGTAGATGTAGACGTGTAGTCAGCAGAGTTTTGATGGATCGTCGTACTATGTAGATGTAGACGTGTAATCAGCAGAGTTTTGATGGATCGTCGTACTATGTAGATGTAGACGTGAAGTCATCAGAGTTTTGATGGATCGTCGGACTATGGACGTGTAGTCATCAGAGTTTTGATGGATCGTCGTACTAGGTAGATGTAGACGTGTAGTCATCAGAGTTTTGATGGATCGTCGTACTATGGACGTGTAGTCATCAGAATTTTGATGGATCGTCGTACTATGTAGATGTAGACGTGTAGTCATCAGAGTTTTGATGGATCGTCGTACTATGTAGATGTAGACGTGTAGTCATCAGAGTTTTGATGGATCGTCGTACTATGTAGATGTAGACGTGTAGTCAGCAGAGTTTTGATGGATCGTCGTACTATGTAGATGTAGACGTGTAATCAGCAGAGTTATGATGGATCGTCGTACTATGTAGATGTAGACGTGTAGACATCAGAGTTTTGATAGATCGTCGTACTATGTAGATGTAGACGTGTAGTCAGCAGAGTTTTGATAGATCGTCGTACTTTGTAGATGTAGACGTGTAGTCATCAGAGTTTTGATGGATCGTCGTACTATGTAGATGTAGACGTGTAGTCATCAGAGTTTTGATGGATCGTCGTACTATGGACTAGTAGTCATCAGAGTTTTGATGGATCGTCGTACTATGTAGATGTAGACGTGTAGTCATCAGAGTTTTGATGGATCGTCGTACTATGTAGATGTAGACGTGTAGTCAGCAGAGTTTTGATGGATCGTCGTACTATGTAGATGTAGACGTGTAATCAGCAGAGTTTTGATGGATCGTCGTACTATGTAGATGTAGACGTGAAGTCATCAGAGTTTTGATGGATCGTCGGACTATGGACGTGTAGTCATCAGAGTTTTGATGGATCGTCGTACTAGGTAGATGTAGACGTGTAGTTATCAGAGTTTTGATGGATCGTCGTACTATGGACGTGTAGTCATCAGAATTTTGATGGATCGTCGTACTATGTATATGTAGATGTGTAGTCATCAGAGTTTTGATGGATCGTCGTACTATGTAGATGTAGACGTGTAGTCATCAGAGTTTAGTTGGATCGTCGTACTATGGACGTGTAGTCATCAGATATTTGATGGATCGTCGTACTATGTAGATGTAGACGTGAAGTCATCAGAGTTTTGATGGATCGTCGGACTATGGACGTGTAGTCATCAGAATTTTGATGGATCGTCGTACTAGGTAGATGTAGACGTGTAGTCATCAGAGTTTTGATGGATCGTCGTACTATGTAGATGTAGACGCGTAGTCATCAGAGTTTTGATGGATCGTCGTACTATGTAGATGTAGACGTGTAGTCATCAGAGTTTTGATGGATCGTCGTACTATGTAGATGTAGACGGGTAGTCATCAGAGTTTTGTTGGATCGTCGTACTATGGACGTGTAGTCATCAGATATTTGATGGATCGTCGTACTATGTAGATGTAGACGTGTAGTCATCAGAGTTTTGATAGATCGTCGTACTATGGACGTGTAGTCATCAGAGTTTTGATAGATCGTCGTACTATGTAGATGTAGACGTGTAGTCATCAGAGTTTTGATGGATCGTCGTACTATGTAGATGTAGACGTGTAGTCATCAGAGTTTTGATGGATCGTCGTACTATGTAGATGTAGACGTGTAGTAATCAGAGTTTTGATGGATCGTCGTACTATGTAGATGTAGACATGTAGTCATCAGAGTTTTGATAGATCGTCGTACTATGTAGATGTAGACGTGTAGTCATCAGCGTTTTGATGGATCGTCGTACTATGCAGATGTAGACGTGTAGTCATCAGAGTTTTGATGGATCGTCGTACTATGTAGATGTAGACGTGTAGTCATCAGAGTTTTGATGGAACGTCGTACTATGTAGATGTAGACGTGTAGTCATCAGAGTTTTGATGGATCGTCGTACTATGTAGATGTAGACGTGTAGTCATCAGAGCTTTGATGGATCGTCGTACTATGTACATGTAGACGTGTAGTCATCAGAGTTTTCATGGATCGTCGTACTATGGACGTGTAGTCATCAGAGTTTTGATGGATCGTCGTACTATGTAGATGTAGACATGTAGTCAGCAGAGTTTTGATAGATCGTCGTACTATGTAGATGTAGACGTGTAGTCAGCAGAGTTTTGATAGATCGTCGTACTATGGACGTGTAGTCATCAGAGTTTTGATGGATCGTCGTACTATATAGATGTAGACGTGTAGTCATCATAGTTTTGATGGATCGTCGTACTATGTAGATGTAGACGTGTAGTCATCAGAGTTTTGATAGATCGTCGTACTATGGACGTGTAGTCATCAGAGTTTTGATAGATCGTCGTACTATGTAGATGTAGACGTGTAGTCATCAGAGTTTTGATGGATCGTCGTACTATGTAGATGTAGACGTGTAGTCATCAGCGTTTTGATGGATCGTCGTACTATGTAGATGTAGACGTGTAGTCATCAGAGTTTTGATGGATCGTCGTACTATGTAGATGTAGACGCGTAGACATCAGAGTTTTGATAGATCGTCGTACTATGTAGATGTAGACGTGTAGTCAGCATAGTTTTGATGGATCGTCGTACTATGTAGATGTAGACGTGTAGTCATCAGAGTTTTGATGGATCGTCGTACTATGGACGTGTAGTCATCAGAGTTTTGATGGATCGTCGTACTATGTAGATGTAGACGTGTAGTCAGCAGAGTTTTGATAGATCGTCGTACTTTGTAGATGTAGACGTGTAGTCATCAGAGTTTTGATGGATCGTCGTACTATGTAGATGTAGACGTGTAGTCATCAGAGTTTTGATGGATCGTCGTACTATGGACTAGTAGTCATCAGAGTTTTGATGGATCGTCGTACTATGTAGATGTAGACGTGTAGTCATCAGAGTTTTGATGGATCGTCGTACTATGTAGATGTAGACGTGTAGTCAGCAGAGTTTTGATGGATCGTCGTACTATGTAGATGTAGACGTGTAATCAGCAGAGTTTTGATGGATCGTCGTACTATGTAGATGTAGACGTGAAGTCATCAGAGTTTTGATGGATCGTCGGACTATGGACGTGTAGTCATCAGAGTTTTGATGGATCGTCGTACTAGGTAGATGTAGACGTGTAGTTATCAGAGTTTTGATGGATCGTCGTACTATGGACGTGTAGTCATCAGAATTTTGATGGATCGTCGTACTATGTATATGTAGATGTGTAGTCATCAGAGTTTTGATGGATCGTCGTACTATGTAGATGTAGACGTGTAGTCATCAGAGTTTAGTTGGATCGTCGTACTATGGACGTGTAGTCATCAGATATTTGATGGATCGTCGTACTATGTAGATGTAGACGTGAAGTCATCAGAGTTTTGATGGATCGTCGGACTATGGACGTGTAGTCATCAGAATTTTGATGGATCGTCGTACTAGGTAGATGTAGACGTGTAGTCATCAGAGTTTTGATGGATCGTCGTACTATGTAGATGTAGACGCGTAGTCATCAGAGTTTTGATGGATCGTCGTACTATGTAGATGTAGACGTGTAGTCATCAGAGTTTTGATGGATCGTCGTACTATGTAGATGTAGACGGGTAGTCATCAGAGTTTTGTTGGATCGTCGTACTATGGACGTGTAGTCATCAGATATTTGATGGATCGTCGTACTATGTAGATGTAGACGTGTAGTCATCAGAGTTTTGATAGATCGTCGTACTATGGACGTGTAGTCATCAGAGTTTTGATAGATCGTCGTACTATGTAGATGTAGACGTGTAGTCATCAGAGTTTTGATGGATCGTCGTACTATGTAGATGTAGACGTGTAGTCATCAGAGTTTTGATGGATCGTCGTACTATGTAGATGTAGACGTGTAGTAATCAGAGTTTTGATGGATCGTCGTACTATGTAGATGTAGACATGTAGTCATCAGAGTTTTGATAGATCGTCGTACTATGTAGATGTAGACGTGTAGTCATCAGCGTTTTGATGGATCGTCGTACTATGCAGATGTAGACGTGTAGTCATCAGAGTTTTGATGGATCGTCGTACTATGTAGATGTAGACGTGTAGTCATCAGAGTTTTGATGGAACGTCGTACTATGTAGATGTAGACGTGTAGTCATCAGAGTTTTGATGGATCGTCGTACTATGTAGATGTAGACGTGTAGTCATCAGAGCTTTGATGGATCGTCGTACTATGTACATGTAGACGTGTAGTCATCAGAGTTTTCATGGATCGTCGTACTATGGACGTGTAGTCATCAGAGTTTTGATGGATCGTCGTACTATGTAGATGTAGACATGTAGTCAGCAGAGTTTTGATAGATCGTCGTACTATGTAGATGTAGACGTGTAGTCAGCAGAGTTTTGATAGATCGTCGTACTATGGACGTGTAGTCATCAGAGTTTTGATGGATCGTCGTACTATATAGATGTAGACGTGTAGTCATCATAGTTTTGATGGATCGTCGTACTATGTAGATGTAGACGTGTAGTCATCAGAGTTTTGATAGATCGTCGTACTATGGACGTGTAGTCATCAGAGTTTTGATAGATCGTCGTACTATGTAGATGTAGACGTGTAGTCATCAGAGTTTTGATGGATCGTCGTACTATGTAGATGTAGACGTGTAGTCATCAGCGTTTTGATGGATCGTCGTACTATGTAGATGTAGACGTGTAGTCATCAGAGTTTTGATGGATCGTCGTACTATGTAGATGTAGACGCGTAGACATCAGAGTTTTGATAGATCGTCGTACTATGTAGATGTAGACGTGTAGTCAGCATAGTTTTGATGGATCGTCGTACTATGTAGATGTAGACGTGTAGTCATCAGAGTTTTGATGGATCGTCGTACTATGGACGTGTAGTCATCAGAGTTTTGATGGATCGTCGTACTATGTAGATGTAGACGTGTAGTAATCAGAGTTTTGATGGTTCGTGGTACTATGTAGATGTAGACGTGTAGTCATCAGAGTTTTGATAGATCGTCGTACTATGTAGATGTAGACGTGTAGTCAGCATAGTTTTGATGGATCGTCGTACTATGTTGATGTAGACGTGTAGGCATCATAGTTTTGATGGATCGTCGTACTATGGACGTGTAGTCATCAGAGTTTTGATGGATCGTCGTACTATGTAGATGTAGACGTGTAGTCAGCAGAGTTTTGATGGATCGTCGTACTATGTAGATGTAGACGTGTAGTCATCAGAGTTTTGATGGATCGTCGTACTATGTAGATGTAGACGTGTAGTCATCAGAGTTTTGATGGATCGTCGTACTATGTAGATGTAGACGTGTAGTCAGCAGAGTTTTGATGGATCGTCGTACTATGTAGATGTAGACGTGTAATCAGCAGAGTTATGATGGATCGTCGTACTATGTAGATGTAGACGTGTGGACATCAGAGTTTTGATAGATCGTCGTACTATGTAGATGTAGACGTGTAGTCAGCAGAGTTTTGATAGATCGTCGTACTTTGTAGATGTAGACGTGTAGTCATCAGAGTTTTGATGGATCGTCGTACTATGTAGATGTAGACGTGTAGTCATCAGAGTTTTGATGGATCGTCGTACTATGGACTAGTAGTCATCAGAGTTTTGATGGATCGTCGTACTATGTAGATGTAGACGTGTAGTCATCAGAGTTTTGATGGATCGTCGTACTATGTAGATGTAGACGTGTAGTCAGCAGAGTTTTGATGGATCGTCGTACTATGTAGATGTAGACGTGTAATCAGCAGAGTTTTGATGGATCGTCGTACTATGTAGATGTAGACGTGAAGTCATCAGAGTTTTGATGGATCGTCGGACTATGGACGTGTAGTCATCAGAGTTTTGATGGATCGTCGTACTAGGTAGATGTAGACGTGTAGTCATCAGAGTTTTGATGGATCGTCGTACTATGGACGTGTAGTCATCAGAATTTTGATGGATCGTCGTACTATGTAGATGTAGACGTGTAGTCATCAGAGTTTTGATGGATCGTCGTACTATGTAGATGTAGACGTGTAGTCATCAGAGTTTAGTTGGATCGTCGTACTATGTAGATGTAGACGTGTAGTCAGCATAGTTTTGATGGATCGTCGTACTTTGTAGATGTAGACGTGTAGTCATCAGGGTTTTGATGGATCGTCGCACTATGGACGTGTAGTCATCAGAGTTTTGATGGATCGTCGTTCTATGTAGATGTAGACGTGTAGTCATCAGAGTTTTGATGGATCGTCGTACTAAGGACGTGTAGTCATCAGAGTTTTGATGGATCGTCGTACTATGTAGATGTAGACGTGTAGTCAGCAGAGTTTTGATAGATCGTCGTACTATGTAGATGTAGACGTGTAGTCATCAGAGTTTTGATGGATCGTCGTACTATGTAGATGTAGACGTGTAGTCATCAGAGTTTTCATGGATCGTCGTACTCTGGACGTGTAGTCATCAGAGTTTTGATGGATCGTCGTACTATGTAGATGTAGACGTGTAGTCAGCAGAGTTTTGATAGATCGTCGTACTATGTAGATGTAGACGTGTAGTCAGCAGATTTTTGATAGATCGTCGTACTATGGACGTGTAGTCATCAGAGTTTTGATGGATCGTCGGACTATATAGATGTAGACGTGTAGTCATCATAGTTTTGATGGATCGTCGTACTATGTAGATGTAGACGTGTAGTCATCAGAGTTTTGATAGATCGTCGTACTATGGACGTGTAGTCATCAGAGTTTTGATAGATCGTCGTACTATGTAGATGTAGACGTGTAGTCATCAGAGTTTTGATGGATCGTCGTAATATGTAGATGTAGACGTGTAGTCATCAGCGTTTTGATGGATCGTCGTACTGTGTAGATGTAGACGTGTAGTCATCAGAGTTTTGATAGATCGTCGTACTATGTAGATGTAGACGTGTAGTCAGCATAGTTTTGATGGATCGTCGTACTATGTAGATGTAGACGTGTAGTCATCAGAATTTTGATGGATCGTCGTACTATGGACGTGTAGTCATCAGAGTTTTGATGGATCGTCGTACTATGTAGATGTAGACGTGTAGTCATCAGAGTTTTGATGGATCGTCGTACTATGTAGATGTAGACGTGTAGTCAGCAGAGTTTTGATAGATCATCGTACTTTGTAGATGTAGACGTGTAGTCATCAGAGTTTTGATGGATCGTCGTACTATGTAGATGTAGACGTGTAGTCATCAGAGTTTTGATGGATCGTCGTACTATGGACGTGTAGTCATCAGAGTTTTGATGGATCGTCGTACTATGTAGATGTAGACGTGTAGTCATCAGAGTTTTGATGGATCGATGGATCATCGTACTATGTAGATGTAGACGTGTAGTCAGCAGAGTTTTTATGGATCGTCGTACTATGTAGATGTAGACGTGTAGTCATCAGAGTTTTGATGGATCGTCGTACTATGTAGATGTAGACGTGAAGTCATCACAGTTTTGATGGATCGTCGGACTATAGACGTGTAGTCATCAGAGTTTTGATGGATCGTCGTATTATGTAGATGTAGACGTGTAGTCATCAGAGTTTTGATGGATCGTCGTACTATGTAGATGTAGACGTGTAGTCATCAGAGTTTTGATGGATCGTCGTAATATGTAGATGTAGACGGGTAGTCATCAGAGTTTTGTTGGATCGTCGTACTATGGACGTGTAGTCATCAGATATTTGATGGATCGTCGTACTATGTAGATGTAGACGTGTAGTCATCAGAGTTTTGATGGAACGTCGTACTATGTAGATGTAGACCTGTAGTCATCAGAGTTTTGATAGATCGTCGTACTATGTAGATGTAGACGTGTAGTCATCAGAGTTTTGATGGATCGTCGTACTATGTAGATGTAGACGTGTAGTCATCAGCGTTTTGATGGATCGTCGTACTATGTAGATGTAGACGTGTAGTCATCAGAGTTTTGATGGATCGTCGTACTATGTAGATGTAGACGTGTAGACATCAGAGTTTTGATAGATCGTCGTACTATGTAGATGTAGACGTGTAGTCAGCATAGTTTTGATGGATCGTCGTACTATGTAGATGTAGACGTGTAGTCATCAGAGTTTTGATGGATCGTCGTACTATGGACGTGTAGTCATCAGAGTTTTGATGGATCGTCGTACTATGTAGATGTAGACATGTAGTCATCAGAGTTTTGATGGATCGTCGTACTATGTAGATGTAGACGTGTAGTCATCAGCGTTTTGATGGATCGTCGTACTATGCAGATGTAGACGTGTAGTCATCAGAGTTTTGATGGATCGTCGTACTATGTAGATGTAGACGTGTAGTCATCAGAGTTTTGATGGAACGTCGTACTATGTAGATGTAGACGTGTAGTCATCAGAGTTTTGATGGATCGTCGTACTATGTAGATGTAGACGTGTAGTCATTAGAGTTTTGATGGATCGTCGTACTATTGTATATGTAGACGTGTAGTCATCAGAGTTTTGATAGATCGTCGTACTATGGACGTGTAGTCATCAGAGGTTTGATGGATCGTTGTACTATGTAGATGTAGACGTGTAGTCATCCGAGTTTTGATGGATCGTCGTACTATGTAGATGTAGACGTGTAGTCATCAGAGTTTTGATGGATCGTCGTACTATGTAGATGTATACGTGTAGTCAGCATAGTTTTGATGGATCGTCGTACTTTGTGGATGTAGACGTGTAGTCATCAGGGTTTTGATGGATCGTCGCACTATGGACGTGTAGTCATCAGAGTTTTGATGGATCGTCGTTCTATGTAGATGTAGACGTGTAGTCATCAGAGTTTTGATGGATCGTCGTACTAAGGACGTGTAGTCATCAGAGTTTTGATGGATCGTCGTACTATGTAGATGTAGACGTGTAGTCAGCAGAGTTTTGATGGATCGTCGTACTATGTAGATGTAGACGTGTAGTCATCAGAGTTTTGATGGATCGTCGTACTATGTAGATGTAGACGTGTAGTCATCAGAGTTTTCATGGATCGTCGTACTATGGACGTGTAGTCATCAGAGTTTTGATGGATCGTCGTACTATGTAGATGTAGACGTGTAGTCAGCAGAGTTTTGATAGATCGTCGTACTATGTAGATGTAGACGTGTAGTCAGCAGAGTTTTGATAGATCGTCGTACTATGGACGTGTAGTCATCAGAGTTTTGATGGATCGTCGTACTATATAGATGTAGACGTGTAGTCATCATAGTTTTGATGGATCGTCGTACTATGTAGATGTAGACGTGTAGTCATCAGAGTTTTGATAGATCGTCGTACTATGGACGTGTAGTCATCAGAGTTTTTATAGATCGTCGTACTATGTAGATGTAGACGTGTAGTCATCAGAGTTTTGATGGAACGTCGTACTATGTAGATGTAGACGTGTAGTCATCAGAGTTTTGATGGATCGTCGTACTATGTAGATGTAGACGTGTAGTCATTAGAGTTTTGATGGATCGTCGTACTATTGTATATGTAGACGTGTAGTCATCAGAGTTTTGATAGATCGTCGTACTATGGACGTGTAGTCATCAGAGGTTTGATGGATCGTTGTACTATGTAGATGTAGACGTGTAGTCATCCGAGTTTTGATGGATCGTCGTACTATGTAGATGTAGACGTGTAGTCATCAGAGTTTTGATGGATCGTCGTACTATGTAGATGTATACGTGTAGTCAGCATAGTTTTGATGGATCGTCGTACTTTGTGGATGTAGACGTGTAGTCATCAGGGTTTTGATGGATCGTCGCACTATGGACGTGTAGTCATCAGAGTTTTGATGGATCGTCGTTCTATGTAGATGTAGACGTGTAGTCATCAGAGTTTTGATGGATCGTCGTACTAAGGACGTGTAGTCATCAGAGTTTTGATGGATCGTCGTACTATGTAGATGTAGACGTGTAGTCAGCAGAGTTTTGATGGATCGTCGTACTATGTAGATGTAGACGTGTAGTCATCAGAGTTTTGATGGATCGTCGTACTATGTAGATGTAGACGTGTAGTCATCAGAGTTTTCATGGATCGTCGTACTATGGACGTGTAGTCATCAGAG
This sequence comes from Bathymodiolus brooksi, assembly GCA_963680875.1. NCBI lineage: Eukaryota > Metazoa > Mollusca > Bivalvia > Mytilida > Modiolidae > Bathymodiolus > Bathymodiolus brooksi. The sequence goes on along the minus strand of OY804583.1, from coordinate 119,973,457 downwards.
TTTTGATGGATCGTCGTACTATGTAGATGTAGACGTGTAGTCAGCAGAGTTTTGATAGATCGTCGTACTATGTAGATGTAGACGTGTAGTCAGCAGAGTTTTGATAGATCGTCGTACTATGGACGTGTAGTCATCAGAGTTTTGATGGATCGTCGTACTATATAGATGTAGACGTGTAGTCATCATAGTTTTGATGGATCGTCGTACTATGTAGATGTAGACGTGTAGTCATCAGAGTTTTGATAGATCGTCGTACTATGGACGTGTAGTCATCAGAGTTTTTATAGATCGTCGTACTATGTAGATGTAGACGTGTAGTCATCAGAGTTTTGATGGATCGTCGTACTATGTAGATGTAGACGTGTAGTCATCAGCGTTTTGATGGATCGTCGTACTGTGTAGATGTAGACGTGTAGTCATCAGAGTTTTGATGGATCATCGTACTATGTAGATGTAGACGTGTAGACATCAGAGTTTTGATAGATCGTCGTACTATGTAGATGTAGACGTGTAGTCAGCATAGTTTTGATGGATCGTCGTACTATGTAGATGTAGACGTGTAGTCATCAGAGTTTTGATGGATCGTCGTACTATGTAGATGTAGACGTGTAGTCATTAGAGTTTTGATGGATCGTCGTACTATTGTATATGTAGACGTGTAGTCATCAGAGTTTTGATAGATCGTCGTACTATGGACGTGTAGTCATCAGAGGTTTGATGGATCGTTGTACTATGTAGATGTAGACGTGTAGTCATCCGAGTTTTGATGGATCGTCGTACTATGTAGATGTAGACGTGTAGTCATCAGAGTTTTGATGGATCGTCGTACTATGTAGATGTATACGTGTAGTCAGCATAGTTTTGATGGATCGTCGTACTTTGTAGATGTAGACGTGTAGTCATCAGGGTTTTGATGGATCGTCGCACTATGGACGTGTAGTCATCAGAGTTTTGATGGATCGTCGTTCTATGTAGATGTAGACGTGTAGTCATCAGAGTTTTGATGGATCGTCGTACTAAGGACGTGTAGTCATCAGAGTTTTGATGGATCGTCGTACTATGTAGATGTAGACGTGTAGTCAGCAGAGTGTTGATGGATCGTCGTACTATGTAGATGTAGACGTGTAGTCATCAGAGTTTTGATGGATCGTCGTACTATGTAGATGTAGATGTGTAGTCATCAGAGTTTTCATGGATCGTCGTACTATGGACGTGTAGTCATCAGAGTTTTGATGGATCGTCGTACTATGTAGATGTAGACGTGTAGTCAGCAGAGTTTTGATAGATCGTCGTACTATGTAGATGTAGACGTGTAGTCAGCAGAGTTTTGATAGATCGTCGTACTATGGACGTGTAGTCATCAGAGTTTTGATGGATCGTCGTACTATGTAGATGTAGACGTGTAGTCATCATAGTTTTGATAGATCGTCGTACTATGTAGATGTAGACGTGTAGTCATCAGAGTTTTGATAGATCGTCGTACTATGGACGTGTAGTCATCAGAGTTTTGATAGATCGTCGTACTATGTAGATGTAGACGTGTAGTCATCAGAGTTTTGATGGATCGTCGTACTATGTAGATGTAGACGTGTAGTCATCAGCGTTTTGATGGATCGTCGTACTGTGTAGATGTAGACGTGTAGTCATCAGAGTTTTGATGGATCATCGTACTATGTAGATGTAGACGTGTAGACATCAGAGTTTTGATAGATCGTCGTACTATGTAGATGTAGACGTGTAGTCAGCATAGTTTTGATGGATCGTCGTACTATGTAGATGTAGACGTGTAGTCATCAGAGTTTTGATGGATCGTCGTACTATGGACGTGTAGTCATCAGAGTTTTGATGGATCGTCGTACTATGTAGATATAGACGTGTAGTCATCAGAGTTTTGATGGATCGTCGTACTATGTAGATGTAGACGTGTAGTCAGCAGAGTTTTGATAGATCGTCGTACTTTGTAGATGTAGACGTGTAGTCATCAGAGTTTTGATGGATCGTCGTACTATGTAGATGTAGACGTGTAGTCATCAGAGTTTTGATGGATCGTCGTACTATGGACGTGTAGTCATCAGAGTTTTGATGGATCGTCGTACTATGTAGATGTAGACGTGTAGTCAGCAGAGTTTTGATGGATCGTCGTACTATGTAGATGTAGACGTGTAGTCAGCAGAGTTTTGATGGATCGTCGTACTATGTAGATGTAGACGTGTAGTCAGCAGAGTTTTGATGGATCGTCGTACTATGTAGATGTAGACGTGAAGTCATCAGAGTTTTGATGGATCGTCGGACTATGGACGTGTAATCATCAGAGTTTTGATGGATCGTCGTACTAGGTAGATGTAGACGTGTAGTCATCAGAGTTTTGATGGATCGTCGTACTATGTAGATGTAGACGTGTAGTCATCAGAGTTTTGATGGATCGTCGTATTATGTAGATGTAGACGTGTAGTCATCAGAGTTTTGATGAATCGTCGTACTATGTAGATGTAGACGTGTAGTCATCAGAGTTTTGATGGATCGTCGTACTATGTAGATGTAGACGGGTAGTCATCAGAGTTTTGTTGGATCGTCGTACTATGGACGTGTAGTCATCAGATATTTGATGGATCGTCGTACTATGTAAATGTAGACGTGTAGTCATCAGAGTTTTGATGGAACGTCGTACTATGTAGATGTAGACCTGTAGTCATCAGAGTTTTGATAGATCGTCGTACTATGTAGATGTAGACGTGTAGTCATCAGAGTTTTGATGGATCGTCGTACTATGTAGATGTAGACGTGTAGTCATCAGCGTTTTGATGGATCGTCGTACTATGTAGATGTAGACGTGTAGTCATCAGAGTTTTGATGGATCGTCGTACTATGTAGATGTAGACGTGTAGACATCAGAGTTTTGATAGATCGTCGTACTATGTAGATGTAGACGTGTAGTCAGCATAGTTTTGATGGATCGTCGTACTATGTAGATGTAGACGTGTAGTCAGCAGAGTTTTGATGGATCGTCGTACTATGTAGATGTAGACGTGAAGTCATCAGAGTTTTGATGGATCGTCGGACTATGGACGTGTAGTCATCAGAGTTTTGATGGATCGTCGTACTAGGTAGATGTAGACGTGTAGTCATCAGAGTTTTGATGGATCGTCGTACTATGTAGATGTAGACGTGTAGTCATCAGAGGTTTGATGGATCGTCGTATTATGTAGATGTAGACGTGTAGTCATCAGAGTTTTGATGGATCGTCGTACTATGGACGTGTAGTCATCAGAGTTTTGATGGATCGTCGTACTATGTAGATGTAGACGTGTAGTCATCAGAGTTTTGATGGATCGTCGTACTATGTATATGTAGACGTGTAGTCATCAGAGTTTTGATAGATCGTCGTACTATGGACGTGTAGTCATCAGAGTTTTTATAGATCGTCGTACTATGTAGATGTAGACGTGTAGTCATCAGAGTTTTGATGGATCGTCGTACTATGTAGATGTAGACGTGTAGTCATCAGCGTTTTGATGGATCGTCGTACTGTGTAGATGTAGACGTGTAGTCATCAGAGTTTTGATGGATCATCGTACTATGTAGATGTAGACGTGTAGACATCAGAGTTTTGATAGATCGTCGTACTATGTAGATGTAGACGTGTAGTCATCAGAGTTTTGATGAATCGTCGTACTATGTAGATGTAGACGTGTAGTCATCAGAGTTTTGATGGATCGTCGTACTATGTAGATGTAGACGGGTAGTCATCAGAGTTTTGTTGGATCGTCGTACTATGGACGTGTAGTCATCAGATATTTGATGGATCGTCGTACTATGTAAATGTAGACGTGTAGTCATCAGAGTTTTGATGGAACGTCGTACTATGTAGATGTAGACCTGTAGTCATCAGAGTTTTGATAGATCGTCGTACTATGTAGATGTAGACGTGTAGTCATCAGAGTTTTGATGGATCGTCGTACTATGTAGATGTAGACGTGTAATCATCAGCGTTTTGATGGATCGTCGTACTATGTAGATGTAGAAGTGTAGTCATCAGAGTTTTGATGGATCGTCGTACTATGTAGATGTAGACGTGTAGACATCAGAGTTTTGATAGATCGTCGTACTATGTAGATGTAGACGTGTAGTCAGCATAGTTTTGATGGATCGTCGTACTATGTAGATGTAGACGTGTAGTCAGCAGAGTTTTGATGGATCGTCGTACTATGTAGATGTAGACGTGAAGTCATCAGAGTTTTGATGGATCGTCGGATTATGGACGTGTAGTCATCAGAGTTTTGATGGATCGTCGTACTAGGTAGATGTAGACGTGTAGTCATCAGAGTTTTGATGGATCGTCGTACTATGTAGATGTAGACGTGTAGTCATCAGAGGTTTGATGGATCGTCGTATTATGTAGATGTAGACGTGTAGTCATCAGAGTTTTGATGGATCGTCGTACTATGGACGTGTAGTCATCAGAGTTTTGATGGATCGTCGTACTATGTAGATGTAGACGTGTAGTCATCAGAGTTTTGATGGATCGTCGTACTATGTAGATGTAGACGTGTAGTCATCAGAGTTTTGATAGATCGTCGTACTATGGACGTGTAGTCATCAGAGTTTTTATAGATCGTCGTACTATGTAGATGTAGACGTGTAGTCATCAGAGTTTTGATGGATCGTCGTACTATGTAGATGTAGACGTGTAGTCATCAGCGTTTTGATGGATCGTCGTACTGTGTAGATGTAGACGTGTAGTCATCAGAGTTTTGATGGATCATCGTACTATGTAGATGTAGACGTGTAGACATCAGAGTTTTGATAGATCGTCGTACTATGTAGATGTAGACGTGTAGTCAGCATAGTTTTGATGGATCGTCGTACTATGTAGATGTAGACGTGTAGTCATCAGAGTTTTGATGGATCGTCGTACTATGTAGATGTAGACGTGTAGTCATTAGAGTTTTGATGGATCGTCGTACTATTGTATATGTAGACGTGTAGTCATCAGAGTTTTGATAGATCGTCGTACTATGGACGTGTAGTCATCAGAGGTTTGATGGATCGTTGTACTATGTAGATGTAGACGTGTAGTCATCCGAGTTTTGATGGATCGTCGTACTATGTAGATGTAGACGTGTAGTCATCAGAGTTTTGATGGATCGTCGTACTATGTAGATGTATACGTGTAGTCAGCATAGTTTTGATGGATCGTCGTACTTTGTAGATGTAGACGTGTAGTCATCAGGGTTTTGATGGATCGTCGCACTATGGACGTGTAGTCATCAGAGTTTTGATGGATCGTCGTTCTATGTAGATGTAGACGTGTAGTCATCAGAGTTTTGATGGATCGTCGTACTAAGGACGTGTAGTCATCAGAGTTTTGATGGATCGTCGTACTATGTAGATGTAGACGTGTAGTCAGCAGAGTTTTGATGGATCGTCGTACTATGTAGATGTAGACGTGTAGTCATCAGAGTTTTGATGGATCGTCGTACTATGTAGATGTAGACGTGTAGTCATCAGAGTTTTCATGGATCGTCGTACTATGGACGTGTAGTCATCAGAGTTTTGATGGATCGTCGTACTATGTAGATGTAGACGTGTAGTCAGCAGAGTTTTGATAGATCGTCGTACTATGGACGTGTAGTCATCAGAGTTTTGATGGATCGTCGTACTATATAGATGTAGACGTGTAGTTATCATAGTTTTGATGGATCGTCGTACTATGTAGATGTAGACGTGTAGTCATCAGAGTTTTGATAGATCGTCGTACTATGGACGTGTAGTCATCAGAGTTTTGATAGATCGTCGTACTATGTAGATGTAGACGTGTAGTCATCAGAGTTTTGATGGATCGTCGTACTATGTAGATGTAGACGTGTAGACATCAGAGTTTTGATAGATCGTCGTACTATGTAGATGTAGACGTGTAGTCAGCATAGTTTTGATGGATCGTCGTACTATGTAGATGTAGACGTGTAGTCAGCAGAGTTTTGATGGATCGTCGTACTATGTAGATGTAGACGTGAAGTCATCAGAGTTTTGATGGATCGTCGGACTATGGACGTGTAGTCATCAGAGTTTTGATGGATCGTCGTACTAGGTAGATGTAGACGTGTAGTCATCAGAGTTTTGATGGATCGTCGTACTATGTAGATGTAGACGTGTAGTCATCAGAGTTTTGATGGATCGTCGTATTATGTAGATGTAGACGTGTAGTCATCAGAGTTTTGATGAATCGTCGTACTATGTAGATGTAGACGTGTAGTCATCAGAGTTTTGATGGATCGTCGTACTATGTAGATGTAGACGTGTGGTCAGCAGAGTTTTGATAGATCGTCGTACTATGGACGTGTAGTCATCAGAGTTTTGATGGATCGTCGTACTATATAGATGTAGACGTGTAGTTATCATAGTTTTGATGGATCGTCGTACTATGTAGATGTAGACGTGTAGTCATCAGAGTTTTGATAGATCGTCGTACTATGGACGTGTAGTCATCAGAGTTTTGATAGATCGTCGTACTATGTAGATGTAGACGTGTAGTCATCAGAGTTTTGATGGATCGTCGTACTATGTAGATGTAGACGTGTAGACATCAGAGTTTTGATAGATCGTCGTACTATGTAGATGTAGACGTGTAGTCAGCATAGTTTTGATGGATCGTCGTACTATGTAGATGTAGACGTGTAGTCAGCAGAGTTTTGATGGATCGTCGTACTATGTAGATGTAGACGTGAAGTCATCAGAGTTTTGATGGATCGTCGGACTATGGACGTGTAGTCATCAGAGTTTTGATGGATCGTCGTACTAGGTAGATGTAGACGTGTAGTCATCAGAGTTTTGATGGATCGTCGTACTATGTAGATGTAGACGTGTAGTCATCAGAGTTTTGATGGATCGTCGTATTATGTAGATGTAGACGTGTAGTCATCAGAGTTTTGATGAATCGTCGTACTATGTAGATGTAGACGTGTAGTCATCAGAGTTTTGATGGATCGTCGTACTATGTAGATGTAGACGGGTTGTCATCAGAGTTTTGTTGGATCGTCGTACTATGGACGTGTAGTCATCAGATATTTGATGGATCGTCGTACTTTGTAGATGTAGACGTGTAGTCATCAGAGTTTTGATGGAACGTCGTACTATGTAGATGTAGACCTGTAGTCATCAGAGTTTTGATAGATCGTCGTACTATGTAGATGTAGACGTGTAGTCATCAGAGTTTTGATGGATCGTCGTACTATGTAGATGTAGACGTGTAGTCATCAGCGTTTTGATGGATCGTCGTACTATGTAGATGTAGACGTGTAGTCATCAGAGTTTTGATGGATCGTCGCACTATGTAGATGTAGACGTGTAGACATCAGAGTTTTGATAGATCGTCGTACTATGTAGATGTAGACGTGTAGTCAGCATAGTTTTGATGGATCGTCGTACTATGTAGATGTAGACGTGTAGTCATCAGAGTTTTGATGGATCGTCGTACTATGGACGTGTAGTCATCAGAGTTTTGATGGATCGTCGTACTATGTAGATGTAGACGTGTAGTCATCAGAGTTTTGAGGGATCGTCGTACTATGTAGATGTAGACGTGTAGTCAGCAGAGTTTTGATAGATCGTCGTACTTTGTAGATGTAGACATGTAGTCATCAGAGTTTTGATGGATCGTCGTACTATGTAGATGTAGACGTGTAGTCATCAGAGTTTTGATGGATCGTCGTACTATGGACGTGTAGTCATCAGAGTTTTGATGGATCGTCGTACTATGTAGATGTAGACGTGTAGTCATCAGAGTTTTGATGGATCGTCGTACTATGTAGATGTAGACGTGTAGTCAGCAGAGTTTTGATGGATCGTCGTACTATGTAGATGTAGACGTGTAGTCAGCAGAGTTTTGATGGATCGTCGTACTATGTAGATGTAGACGTGAAGTCATCAGAGTTTTGATGGATCGTCGGACTATGGACGTGTAGTCATCAGAGTTTTGATGGATCGTCGTACTATGTAGATGTAGACGTGTAGTCATCAGAGTTTTGATGGATCGTCGTACTATGTAGATGTAGACGTGTAGTCATCAGAGTTTTGATGGATCGTCGTATTATGTAGATGTAGACGTGTAGTCATCAGAGTTTTGATGAATCGTCGTACTATGTAGATGTAGACGTGTAGTCATCAGAGTTTTGATGGATCGTCGTACTATGTAGATGTAGACGGGTAGTCATCAGAGTTTTGTTGGATCGTCGTACTATGGACGTGTAGTCATCAGATATTTGATGGATCGTCGTACTATGTAGATGTAGACGTGTAGTCATCAGAGTTTTGATGGATCGTCGTACTATGTAGATGTAGACGTGTAGTCATCAGCGTTTTGATGGATCGTCGTACTATGTAGATGTAGACGTGTAATCATCAGCGTTTTGATGGATCGTCGTACTATGTAGATGTAGACGTGTAGTCATCAGAGTTTTGATGGATCGTCGTACTATGTAGATGTAGACGTGTAGACATCAGAGTTTTGATAGATCGTCGTACTATGTAGATGTAGACGTGTAGTCAGCATAGTTTTGATGGATCGTCGTACTATGTAGATGTAGACGTGTAGTCAGCAGAGTTTTGATGGATCGTCGTACTATGTAGATGTAGACGTGAAGTCATCAGAGTTTTGATGGATCGTCGGATTATGGACGTGTAGTCATCAGAGTTTTGATGGATCGTCGTACTAGGTAGATGTAGACGTGTAGTCATCAGAGTTTTGATGGATCGTCGTACTATGTAGATGTAGACGTGTAGTCATCAGAGGTTTGATGGATCGTCGTATTATGTAGATGTAGACGTGTAGTCATCAGAGTTTTGATGGATCGTCGTACTATGGACGTGTAGTCATCAGAGTTTTGATGGATCGTCGTACTATGTAGATGTAGACGTGTAGTCATCAGAGTTTTGATGGATCGTCGTACTATGTAGATGTAGACGTGTAGTCATCAGAGTTTTGATAGATCGTCGTACTATGGACGTGTAGTCATCAGAGTTTTTATAGATCGTCGTACTATGTAGATGTAGACGTGTAGTCATCAGAGTTTTGATGGATCGTCGTACTATGTAGATGTAGACGTGTAGTCATCAGCGTTTTGATGGATCGTCGTACTGTGTAGATGTAGACGTGTAGTCATCAGAGTTTTGATGGATCATCGTACTATGTAGATGTAGACGTGTAGACATCAGAGTTTTGATAGATCGTCGTACTATGTAGATGTAGACGTGTAGTCAGCATAGTTTTGATGGATCGTCGTACTATGTAGATGTAGACGTGTAGTCATCAGAGTTTTGATGGATCGTCGTACTATGTAGATGTAGACGTGTAGTCATTAGAGTTTTGATGGATCGTCGTACTATTGTATATGTAGACGTGTAGTCATCAGAGTTTTGATAGATCGTCGTACTATGGACGTGTAGTCATCAGAGGTTTGATGGATCGTTGTACTATGTAGATGTAGACGTGTAGTCATCCGAGTTTTGATGGATCGTCGTACTATGTAGATGTAGACGTGTAGTCATCAGAGTTTTGATGGATCGTCGTACTATGTAGATGTATACGTGTAGTCAGCATAGTTTTGATGGATCGTCGTACTTTGTAGATGTAGACGTGTAGTCATCAGGGTTTTGATGGATCGTCGCACTATGGACGTGTAGTCATCAGAGTTTTGATGGATCGTCGTTCTATGTAGATGTAGACGTGTAGTCATCAGAGTTTTGATGGATCGTCGTACTAAGGACGTGTAGTCATCAGAGTTTTGATGGATCGTCGTACTATGTAGATGTAGACGTGTAGTCAGCAGAGTTTTGATGGATCGTCGTACTATGTAGATGTAGACGTGTAGTCATCAGAGTTTTGATGGATCGTCGTACTATGTAGATGTAGACGTGTAGTCATCAGAGTTTTCATGGATCGTCGTACTATGGACGTGTAGTCATCAGAGTTTTGATGGATCGTCGTACTATGTAGATGTAGACGTGTAGTCAGCAGAGTTTTGATAGATCGTCGTACTATGGACGTGTAGTCATCAGAGTTTTGATGGATCGTCGTACTATATAGATGTAGACGTGTAGTTATCATAGTTTTGATGGATCGTCGTACTATGTAGATGTAGACGTGTAGTCATCAGAGTTTTGATAGATCGTCGTACTATGGACGTGTAGTCATCAGAGTTTTGATAGATCGTCGTACTATGTAGATGTAGACGTGTAGTCATCAGAGTTTTGATGGATCGTCGTACTATGTAGATGTAGACGTGTAGACATCAGAGTTTTGATAGATCGTCGTACTATGTAGATGTAGACGTGTAGTCAGCATAGTTTTGATGGATCGTCGTACTATGTAGATGTAGACGTGTAGTCAGCAGAGTTTTGATGGATCGTCGTACTATGTAGATGTAGACGTGAAGTCATCAGAGTTTTGATGGATCGTCGGACTATGGACGTGTAGTCATCAGAGTTTTGATGGATCGTCGTACTAGGTAGATGTAGACGTGTAGTCATCAGAGTTTTGATGGATCGTCGTACTATGTAGATGTAGACGTGTAGTCATCAGAGTTTTGATGGATCGTCGTATTATGTAGATGTAGACGTGTAGTCATCAGAGTTTTGATGAATCGTCGTACTATGTAGATGTAGACGTGTAGTCATCAGAGTTTTGATGGATCGTCGTACTATGTAGATGTAGACGTGTAGTCAGCAGAGTTTTGATAGATCGTCGTACTATGGACGTGTAGTCATCAGAGTTTTGATGGATCGTCGTACTATATAGATGTAGACGTGTAGTTATCATAGTTTTGATGGATCGTCGTACTATGTAGATGTAGACGTGTAGTCATCAGAGTTTTGATAGATCGTCGTACTATGGACGTGTAGTCATCAGAGTTTTGATAGATCGTCGTACTATGTAGATGTAGACGTGAAGTCATCAGAGTTTTGATGGATCGTCGTACTATGTAGATGTAGACGTGTAGACATCAGAGTTTTGATAGATCGTCGTACTATGTAGATGTAGACGTGTAGTCAGCATAGTTTTGATGGATCGTCGTACTATGTAGATGTAGACGTGTAGTCAGCAGAGTTTTGATGGATCGTCGTACTATGTAGATGTAGACGTGAAGTCATCAGAGTTTTGATGGATCGTCGGACTATGGACGTGTAGTCATCAGAGTTTTGATGGATCGTCGTACTAGGTAGATGTAGACGTGTAGTCATCAGAGTTTTGATGGATCGTCGTACTATGTAGATGTAGACGTGTAGTCATCAGAGTTTTGATGGATCGTCGTATTATGTAGATGTAGACGTGTAGTCATCAGAGTTTTGATGAATCGTCGTACTATGTAGATGTAGACGTGTAGTCATCAGAGTTTTGATGGATCGTCGTACTATGTAGATGTAGACGGGTTGTCATCAGAGTTTTGTTGGATCGTCGTACTATGGACGTATAGTCATCAGATATTTGATGGATCGTCGTACTTTGTAGATGTAGACGTGTAGTCATCAGAGTTTTGATGGAACGTCGTACTATGTAGATGTAGACCTGTAGTCATCAGAGTTTTGATAGATCGTCGTACTATGTAGATGTAGACGTGTAGTCATCAGAGTTTTGATGGATCGTCGTACTATGTAGATGTAGACGTGTAGTCATCAGCGTTTTGATGGATCGTCGTACTATGTAGATGTAGACGTGTAGTCATCAGAGTTTTGATGGATCGTCGCACTATGTAGATGTAGACGTGTAGACATCAGAGTTTTGATAGATCGTCGTACTATGTAGATGTAGACGTGTAGTCAGCATAGTTTTGATGGATCGTCGTACTATGTAGATGTAGACGTGTAGTCATCAGAGTTTTGATGGATCGTCGTACTATGGACGTGTAGTCATCAGAGTTTTGATGGATCGTCGTACTATGTAGATGTAGACGTGTAGTCATCAGAGTTTTGAGGGATCGTCGTACTATGTAGATGTAGACGTGTAGTCAGCAGAGTTTTGATAGATCGTCGTACTTTGTAGATGTAGACATGTAGTCATCAGAGTTTTGATGGATCGTCGTACTATGTAGATGTAGACGTGTAGTCATCAGAGTTTTGATGGATCGTCGTACTATGGACGTGTAGTCATCAGAGTTTTGATGGATCGTCGTACTATGTAGATGTAGACGTGTAGTCATCAGAGTTTTGATGGATCGTCGTACTATGTAGATGTAGACGTGTAGTCAGCAGAGTTTTGATGGATCGTCGTACTATGTAGATGTAGACGTGTAGTCAGCAGAGTTTTGATGGATCGTCGTACTATGTAGATGTAGACGTGAAGTCATCAGAGTTTTGATGGATCGTCGGACTATGGACGTGTAGTCATCAGAGTTTTGATGGATCGTCGTACTATGTAGATGTAGACGTGTAGTCATCAGAGTTTTGATGGATCGTCGTACTATGTAGATGTAGACGTGTAGTCATCAGAGTTTTGATGGATCGTCGTATTATGTAGATGTAGACGTGTAGTCATCAGAGTTTTGATGAATCGTCGTACTATGTAGATGTAGACGTGTAGTCATCAGAGTTTTGATGGATCGTCGTACTATGTAGATGTAGACGGGTAGTCATCAGAGTTTTGTTGGATCGTCGTACTATGGACGTGTAGTCATCAGATATTTGATGGATCGTCGTACTATGTAGATGTAGACGTGTAGTCATCAGAGTTTTGATGGACCGTCGTACTATGTAGATGTAGACCTGTAGTCATCAGAGTTTTGATAGATCGTCGTACTATGTAGATGTAGACGTGTAGTCATCAGAGTTTTGATGGATCGTCGTACTATGTAGATGTAGACGTGTAGTCATCAGCGTTTTGATGGATCGTCGTACTATGTAGATGTAGACGTGTAGTCAGCAGAGTTTTGATGGATCGTCGTACTATGTAGATGTAGACGTGAAGTCATCAGAGTTTTGATGGATCGTCGGACTATGGACGTGTAGTCATCAGAGTTTTGATGGATCGTCGTACTATGTAGATGTAGACGTGTAGTCATCAGAGTTTTGATGGATCGTCGTACTATGTAGATGTAGACGTGTAGTCATCAGAGTTTTGATGGATCGTCGTATTATGTAGATGTAGACGTGTAGTCATCAGAGTTTTGATGAATCGTCGTACTATGTAGATGTAGACGTGTAGTCATCAGAGTTTTGATGGATCGTCGTACTATGTAGATGTAGACGGGTAGTCATCAGAGTTTTGTTGGATCGTCGTACTATGGACGTGTAGTCATCAGATATTTGATGGATCGTCGTACTATGTAGATGTAGACGTGTAGTCATCAGAGTTTTGATGGACCGTCGTACTATGTAGATGTAGACCTGTAGTCATCAGAGTTTTGATAGATCGTCGTACTATGTAGATGTAGACGTGTAGTCATCAGAGTTTTGATGGATCGTCGTACTATGTAGATGTAGACGTGTAGTCATCAGCGTTTTGATGGATCGTCGTACTATGTAGATGTAGACGTGTAGTCATCAGAGTTTTGATGGATCGTCGTACTATGTAGATGTAGACGTGTAGTCATCAGAGTTTTGATGGATCGTCGTACTATGGACGTGTAGTCATCAGAGTTTTGATGGATCGTCGTACTATGTAGATGTAGACGTGTAGTCATCAGAGTTTTGATGGATCGTCGTACTATGTAGATGTAGACGTGTAGTCAGCAGAGTTTTGATAGATCGTCGTACTTTGTAGATGTAGACATGTAGTCATCAGAGTTTTGATGGATCGTCGTACTATGTAGATGTAGACGTGTAGTCATCAGAGTTTTGATGGATCGTCGTACTATGGACGTGTAGTCATCAGAGTTTTGATGGATCGTCGTACTATGTAGATGTAGACGTGTAGTCATCAGAGTTTTGATGGATCGTCGTATTATGTAGATGTAGACGTGTAGTCATCAGAGCTTTGATGGATCGTCGTACTATGTAGATGTAGACGTGTAGTCATCAGAGTTTTGATGGATCGTCGTACTATGTAGATGTAGACGGGTAGTCATCAGAGTTTTGTTGGATCGTCGTACTATGGACGTGTAGTCATCAGATATTTGATGGATCGTCGTACTATGTAGATGTAGACGTGTAGTCATCAGAGTTTTGATGGATCGTCGTACTATGTAGATGTAGACCTGTAGTCATCAGAGTTTTGATAGATCGTCGTACTATGTAGATGTAGACGTGTAGTCAGCATAGTTTTGATGGATCGTCGCACTATGTAGATGTAGACGTGTAGTCATCAGAGTTTTGATGGATCGTCGTACTATGGACGTGTAGTCATCATATTTTGATGGATCGTCGTACTATGTAGATGTAGACGTGTAGTCATCAGAGTTTTAATAGATCGTCGTACTATGTAGATGTAGACGTGTAGTCATCAGAGTTTTGATGGATCGTCGTACTATGTAGATGTAGAAGTGTAGTCATCATAGTTTTGATGGATCGTCGTACTATGGACGTGTAGTCATCAGAGTTTTGATGGATCGTCGTACTATGTAGATGTAGACGTATAGTCATCAGAGTTTTGATGGATCGTCGTATTATGTAGATGTAGACGTGTAGTCATCAGAGTTTTGATGAATCGTCGTACTATGTAGATGTAGACGTGTAGTCATCAGAGTTTTGATGGATCGTCGTACTATGTAGATGTAGACGTGTAGTCATCAGAGTTTTGTTGGATCGTCGTACTATGGACGTGTAGTCATCAGATATTTGATGGATCGTCGTACTATGTAGATGTAGACGTGTAGTCATCAGAGTTTTGATGGAACGTCGTACTATGTAGATGTAGACCTGTAGTCATCAGAGTTTTGATAGATCGTCGTACTATGTAGATGTAGACGTGTAGTCATCAGAGTTTTGATGGATCGTCGTACTATGTAGATGTAGATGTGTAGTCATCAGCGTTTTGATGGATCGTCGTACTATGTAGATGTAGACGTGTAGTCATCAGAGTTTTTATGGATCGTCGTACTATGTAGATGTAGACGTGTAGACATCAGAGTTTTGATAGATCGTCGTACTATGTAGATGTAGACGTGTAGTCAGCATAGTTTTGATGGATCGTCGTACTATGTAGATGTAGACGTGTAGTCATCAGAGTTTTGATGGATCGTCGTACTATGGACGTGTAGTCATCAGAGTTTTGATGGATCGTCGTACTATGTAGATGTAGACGTGTAGTCATCAGAATTTGATGGATCGTCGTACTATGTAGATGTAGACGTGTAGTCAGCAGAGTTTTGATAGATCGTCGTACTATGTAGATGTAGACATGTAGTCATCAGAGTTTTGATGGATCGTCGTACTATGTAGATGTAGACGTGTAGTCATCAGAGTTTTGATGGATCGTCGTACTATGGACGTGTAGTCATCAGAGTTTTGATGGATCGTCGTACTATGTAGATGTAGACGTGTAGTCATCAGAGTTTTGATGGATCGTCGTACTATGTAGATGTAGACGTGTAGTCAGCAGAGTTTTGATGGATCGTCGTACTATGTAGATGTAGACGTGTAGTCAGCAGAGTTTTGATGGATCGTCGTACTATGTAGATGTAGACGTGAAGTCATCAGAGTTTGGATGGATCGTCGGACTATGGACGTGTAGTCATCAGAGTTTTGATGGATCGTCGTACTAGGTAGATGTAGACGTGTAGTCATCAGAGTTTTGATGGATCGTCGTACTATGTAGATGTAGACGTGTAGTCATCAGAGTTTTGATGGATCGTCGTATTATGTAGATGTAGACGTGTAGTCATCAGAGTTTTGATGAATCGTCGTACTATGTAGATGTAGACGTGTAGTCATCAGAGTTTTGATGGATCGTCGTACTATGTAGATGTAGACGGGTAGTCATCAGAGTTTTGTTGGATCGTCGTACTATGGACGTGTAGTCATCAGATATTTGATGGATCGTCGTACTATGTAGATGTAGACGTGTAGTCATCAGAGTTTTGATGGAACGTCGTACTATGTAGATGTAGACCTGTAGTCATCAGAGTTTTGATAGATCGTCGTACTATGTAGATGTAGACGTGTAGTCATCAGAGTTTTGATGGATCGTCGTACTATGTAGATGTAGACGTGTAGTCATCAGCGTTTTGATGGATCGTCGTACTATGTAGATGTAGACGTGTAGTCATCAGAGTTTTGATGGATCGTCGTACTATGTAGATATAGACGTGTAGACATCAGAGTTTTGATAGATCGTCGTACTATGTAGATGTAGACGTGTAGTCAGCATAGTTTTGATGGATCGTCGTACTATGTAGATGTAGACGTGTAGTCATCAGAGTTTTGATGGATCGTCGTACTATGGACGTGTAGTCATCAGAGTTTTGATGGATCGTCGTACTATGTAGATGTAGACGTGTAGTCATCAGAGTTTTGATGGATCGTCGTACTATGTAGATGTAGACGTGTAGTCAGCAGAGTTTTGATAGATCGTCGTACTTTGTAGATGTAGACATGTAGTCATCAGAGTTTTGATGGATCGTCGTACTATGTAGATGTAGACGTGTAGTCATCAGAGTTTTTATGGATCGTCGTACTATGGACGTGTAGTCATCAGAGTTTTGATGGATCGTCGTACTATGTAGATGTAGACGTGTAGTCATCAGAGTTTTGATGGATCGTCGTATTATGTAGATGTAGACGTGTAGTCATCAGAGCTTTGATGGATCGTCGTACTATGTAGATGTAGACGTGTAGTCATCAGAGTTTTGATGGATCGTCGTACTATGTAGATGTAGACGGGTAGTCATCAGAGTTTTGTTGGATCGTCGTACTATGGACGTGTAGTCATCAGATATTTGATGGATCGTCGTACTATGTAGATGTAGACGTGTAGTCATCAGAGTTTTGATGGATCGTCGTACTATGTAGATGTAGACCTGTAGTCATCAGAGTTTTGATAGATCGTCGTACTATGTAGATGTAGACGTGTAGTCAGCATAGTTTTGATGGATCGTCGTACTATGTAGATGTAGACGTGTAGTCATCAGAGTTTTGATGGATCGTCGTACTATGGACGTGTAGTCATCATATTTTGATGGATCGTCGTACTATGTAGATGTAGACGTGTAGTCATCAGAGTTTTAATAGATCGTCGTACTATGTAGATGTAGACGTGTAGTCATCAGAGTTTTGATGGATCGTCGTACTATGTAGATGTAGAAGTGTAGTCATCATAGTTTTGATGGATCGTCGTACTATGGACGTGTAGTCATCAGAGTTTTGATGGATCGTCGTACTATGTAGATGTAGACGTGTAGTCAGCAGAGTTTTGATGGATCGTCGTACTATGTAGTTGTAGACGTGTAGTCATCAGAGTTTTGATGGATCGTCGTACTATGTAGATGTAGACGTGTAGTCATCAGAGTTTTGATGGATCGTCGTACTAAGGACGTGTAGTCATCAGAGTTTTGATGGATCGTCGTACTATGTAGATGTAGACGTGTAGTCAGCAGAGTTTTGATAGATCGTCGTACTATGTAGATGTAGACGTGTAGTCATCAGAGTTTTGATGGATCGTCGTACTTTGTAGATGTAGACGTGTAGTCATCAGAGTTTTGATGGATCGTCGTACTATGGACGTGTAGTCATCAGAGTTTTGTTGGATCGTCGTACTATGTAGATGTAGACGTGTAGTCAGCAGAGTTTTGATAGATCGTCGTACTATGGACGTGTAGTCATCAGAGTTTTGATGGATCGTCGTACTATATAGATGTAGACGTGTAGTCATCATAGTTTTGATGGATCGTCGTACTATGTAGATGTAGACGTGTAGTCATCAGAGGTTTGATAGATCGTCGTACTATGGACGTGTAGTCATCAGAGTTTTGATAGATCGTCGTACTATGTAGATGTAGACGTGTAGTCATCAGAGTTTTGATGGATCGTAGTACTATGTAGATGTAGACGTGTAGTCATCAGAGTTTTGATGGATCGTCGTACTATGTAGATGTAGACGTGTATTCAGCAGAGTTTTGATAGATCGTCGTACTATGGACGTGTAGTCATCAGAGTTTTGATGGATCGTCGTACTATATAGATGTAGACGTGTAGTCATCATAGTTTTGATGGATCGTCGTACTATGTAGATGTAGACGTGTAGTCATCAGAGGTTTGATAGATCGTCGTACTATGGACGTGTAGTCATCAGAGTTTTGATAGATCGTCGTACTATGTAGATGTAGACGTGTAGTCATCAGAGTTTTGATGGATCGTAGTACTATGTAGATGTAGACGTGTAGTCATCAGAGTTTTGATGGATCGTCGTACTATGTAGATGTAGACGTGTAGTAATCAGAGTTTTGATAGATCGTCGTACTATGTAGATGTAGACGTGTAGTCATCAGCGTTTTGATGGATCGTCGTACTATGCAGATGTAGACGTGTAGTCATCAGAGTTTTGATGGATCGTCGGACTATGGACGTGTAGTCATCAGAGTTTTGATGGATCGTCGTACTAGGTAGATGTAGACGTGTAGTCATCAGAGTTTTGATGGATCGTCGTACTATGTAGATGTAGACGTGTAGTCATCAGAGTTTTGATGGATCGTCGTATTATGTAGATGTAGACGTGTAGTCATCAGAGTTTTGATGAATCGTCGTACTATGTAGATGTAGACGTGTAGTCATCAGAGTTTTGATGGATCGTCGTACTATGTAGATGTAGACGGGTAGTCATCAGAGTTTTGTTGGATCGTCGTACTATGGACGTGTAGTATTCAGATATTTGATGGATCGTCGTACTATGTAGATGTAGACGTGTAGTCATCAGAGTTTTGATGGAACGTCGTACTATGTAGATGTAGACCTGTAGTCATCAGAGTTTTGATAGATCGTCGTACTATGTAGATGTAGACGTGTAGTCATCAGAGTTTTGATGGATCGTCGTACTATGTAGATGTAGACGTGTAGTCATCAGCGTTTTGATGGATCGTCGTACTATGTAGATGTAGACGTGTAGTCATCAGAGTTTTGATGGATCGTCGTACTATGTAGATGTAGACGTGTAGACATCAGAGTTTTGATAGATCGTCGTACTATGTAGATGTAGACGTGTAGTCAGCATAGTTTTGATGGATCGTCGTACTATGTAGATGTAGACGTGTAGTCATCAGAGTTTTGATGGATCGTCGTACTATGGACGTGTAGTCATCAGAGTTTTGATGGATCGTCGTACTATGTAGATGTAGACGTGTAGTCATCAGAGTTTTGATGGATCGTCGTACTATGTAGATGTAGACGTGTAGTCAGCAGAGTTTTGATAGATCGTCGTACTTTGTAGATGTAGACATGTAGTCATCAGAGTTTTGATTGATCGTCGTACTATGTAGATGTAGACGTGTAGTCATCAGAGTTTTGATGGATCGTCGTACTATGGACGTGTAGTCATCAGAGTTTTGATGGATCGTCGTACTATGTAGATGTAGACGTGTAGTCATCAGAGTTTTGATGGATCGTCGTATTATGTAGATGTAGACGTGTAGTCATCAGAGCTTTGATGGATCGTCGTACTATGTAGATGTAGACGTGTAGTCATCAGAGTTTTGATGGATCGTCGTACTATGTAGATGTAGACGTGTATTCATCAGAGTTTTGATAGATCGTCGTACTATGGACGTGTAGTCATCAGAGTTTTGATAGATCGTCGTACTATGTAGATGTAGACGTGTAGTCATCAGAGTTTTGATGGATCGTAGTACTATGTAGATGTAGACGTGTAGTCATCAGAGTTTTGATGGATCGTCGTACTATGTAGATGTAGACGTGTAGTAATCAGAGTTTTGATAGATCGTCGTACTATGTAGATGTAGACGTGTAGTCATCAGCGTTTTGATGGATCGTCGTACTATGCAGATGTAGACGTGAAGTCATCAGAGTTTTGATGGATCGTCGGACTATGGACGTGTAGTCATCAGAGTTTTGATGGATCGTCGTACTAGGTAGATGTAGACGTGTAGTCATCAGAGTTTTGATGGATCGTCGTACTATGTAGATGTAGACGTGTAGTCATCAGAGTTTTGATGGATCGTCGTATTATGTAGATGTAGACGTGTAGTCATCAGAGTTTTGATGAATCGTCGCACTATGTAGATGTAGACGTGTAGTCATCAGAGTTTTGATGGATCGTCGTACTATGTAGATGTAGACGGGTAGTCATCAGAGTTTTGTTGGATCGTCGTACTATGGACGTGTAGTATTCAGATATTTGATGGATCGTCGTACTATGTAGATGTAGACGTGTAGTCATCAGAGTTTTGATGGAACGTCGTACTATGTAGATGTAGACGTGTAGACATCAGAGTTTTGATAGATCGTCGTACTATGTAGATGTAGACGTGTAGTCAGCATAGTTTTGATGGATCGTCGTACTATGTAGATGTAGACGTGTAGTCATCAGAGTTTTGATGGATCGTCGTACTATGGACGTGTAGTCATCAGAGTTTTGATGGATCGTCGTACTATGTAGATGTAGACGTGTAGTCATCAGAGTTTTGATGGATCGTCGTACTATGTAGATGTAGACGTGTAGTCAGCAGAGTTTTGATAGATCGTCGTACTTTGTAGATGTAGACATGTAGTCATCAGAGTTTTGATGGATCGTCGTACTATGTAGATGTAGACGTGTAGTCATCAGAGTTTTGATGGATCGTCGTACTATGGACGTGTAGTCATCAGAGTTTTGATGGATCGTCGTACTATGTAGATGTAGACGTGTAGTCATCAGAGTTTTGATGGATCGTCGTATTATGTAGATGTAGACGTGTAGTCATCAGAGCTTTGATGGATCGTCGTACTATGTAGATGTAGACGTGTAGTCATCAGAGTTTTGATGGATCGTCGTACTATGTAGATGTAGACGGGTAGTCATCAGAGTTTTGTTGGATCGTCGTACTATGGACGTGTAGTCATCAGATATTTGATGGATCGTCGTACTATGTAGATGTAGACGTGTAGTCATCAGAGTTTTGATGGATCGTCGTACTATGTAGATGTAGACCTGTAGTCATCAGAGTTTTGATAGATCGTCGTACTATGTAGATGTAGACGTGTAGTCATCAGAGTTTTGATGGATCGTCGTACTAGGTAGATGTAGACGTGTAGTCATCAGAGTTTTGATGGATCGTCGTACAATGGACGTGTAGTCATCATATTTTGATGGATCGTCGTACTATGTAGATGTAGACGTGTAGTCATCAGAGTTTTAATAGATCGTCGTACTATGTAGATGTAGACGTGTAGTCATCAGAGTTTTGATGGATCGTCGTACTATGTAGATGTAGAAGTGTAGTCATCATAGTTTTGATGGATCGTCGTACTATGGACGTGTAGTCATCAGAGTTTTGATGGATCGTCGTACTATGTAGATGTAGACGTGTAGTCAGCAGAGTTTTTATGGATCGTCGTACTATGTAGATGTAGACGTGTAGTCATCAGAGTTTTGATGGATCGTCGTACTAAGGACGTGTAGTCATCAGAGTTTTGATGGATCGTCGTACTATGTAGATGTAGACGTGTAGTCAGCAGAGTTTTGATAGATCGTCGTACTATGTAGATGTAGACGTGTAGTCATCAGAGTTTTGATGGATCGTCGTACTTTGTAGATGTAGACGTGTAGTCATCAGAGTTTTGATGGATCGTCGTACTATGGACGTGTAGTCATCAGAGTTTTGATGGATCGTCGTACTATGTAGATGTAGACGTGTAGTCAGCAGAGTTTTGATAGATCGTCGTACTATGGACGTGTAGTCATCAGAGTTTTGATGGATCGTCGTACTATATAGATGTAGACGTGTAGTCATCATAGTTTTGATGGATCGTCGTACTATGTAGATGTAGACGTGTAGTCATCAGAGGTTTGATAGATCGTCGTACTATGGACGTGTAGTCATCAGAGTTTTGATAGATCGTCGTACTATGTAGATGTAGACGTGTAGTCATCAGAGTTTTGATGGATCGTAGTACTATGTAGATGTAGACGTGTAGTCATCAGAGTTTTGATGGATCGTCGTACTATGTAGATGTAGACGTGTATTCAGCAGAGTTTTGATAGATCGTCGTACTATGGACGTGTAGTCATCAGAGTTTTGATGGATCGTCGTACTATATAGATGTAGACGTGTAGTCATCATAGTTTTGATGGATCGTCGTACTATGTAGATGTAGACGTGTAGTCATCAGAGGTTTGATAGATCGTCGTACTATGAACGTGTAGTCATCAGAGTTTTGATAGATCGTCGTACTATGTAGATGTAGACGTGTAGTCATCAGAGTTTTGATGGATCGTAGTACTATGTAGATGTAGACGTGTAGTCATCAGAGTTTTGATGGATCGTCGTACTATGTAGATGTAGACGTGTAGTAATCAGAGTTTTGATAGATCGTCGTACTATGTAGATGTAGACGTGTAGTCATCAGAGTTTTGATGGATCGTCGTACTATGTAGATGTAGACGGGTAGTCATCAGAGGTTTGTTGGATCGTCGTACTATGGACGTGTAGTCATCAGATTTTTGATGGATCGTCGTACTATGTAGATGTAGACGTGTAGTCATCAGAGTTTTGATGGATCGTCGTACTATGTAGATGTAGACCTGTAGTCATCAGAGTTTTGATAGATCGTCGTACTATGTAGATGTAGACGTGTAGTCAGCATAGTTTTGATGGATCGTCGTACTATGTAGATGTAGACGTGTAGTCATCAGAGTTTTGATGGATCGTCGTACTATGGACGTGTAGTCATCATATTTTGATGGATCGTCGTACTATGTAGATGTAGACGTGTAGTCATCAGAGTTTTAATAGATCGTCGTACTATGTAGATGTAGACGTGTAGTCATCAGAGTTTTGATGGATCGTCGTACTATGTAGATGTAGAAGTGTAGTCATCATAGTTTTGATGGATCGTCGTACTATGGACGTGTAGTCATCAGAGTTTTGATGGATCGTCGTACTATGTAGATGTAGACGTGTAGTCAGCAGAGTTTTGATGGATCGTCGTACTATGTAGATGTAGACGTGTAGTCATCAGAGTTTTGATGGATCGTCGTACTAAGGACGTGTAGTCATCAGAGTTTTGTTGGATCGTCGTACTATGTAGATGTAGACGTGTAGTCAGCAGAGTTTTGATAGATCGTCGTACTATGTAGATGTAGACGTGTAGTCATCATAGTTTTGATGGATCGTCGTACTATGGACGTGTAGTCATCAGAGTTTTGATGGATCGTCGTACTATGTAGATGTAGACGTGTAGTCAGCAGAGTTTTGATGGATCGTCGTACTATGTAGATGTAGACGTGTAGTCAGCAGAGTTTTGATAGATCGTCGTACTATGGACGTGTAGTCATCAGAGTTTTGATGGATCGTCGTACTATATAGATGTAGACGTGTAGTCATCATAGTTTTGATGGATCGTCGTACTATGTAGATGTAGACGTGTAGTCATCAGAGGTTTGATAGATCGTCGTACTATGGACGTGTAGTCATCATAGTTTTGATAGATCGTCGTACTATGTAGATGTAGACGTGTAGTCATCAGAGTTTTGATGGATCGTAGTACTATGTAGATATAGACGTGTAGTCATCAGAGTTTTGATGGATCGTAGTACTATATAGATGTAGACGTGTAGTCATCATAGTTTTGATGGATCGTCGTACTATGTAGATGTAGACGTGTAGTCATCAGAGGTTTGATAGATCGTCGTACTATGGACGTGTAGTCATCAGAGTTTTGATAGATCGTCGTACTATGTAGATGTAGACGTGTAGTCATCAGAGTTTTGATGGATCGTAGTACTATGTAGATGTAGACGTGTAGTCATCAGAGTTTTGATGGATCGTCGTACTATGTAGATGTAGACGTGTAGTAATCAGAGTTTTGATAGATCGTCGTACTATGTAGATGTAGACGTGTAGTCATCAGCGTTTTGATGGATCGTCGTACTATGCAGATGTAGACGTGTAGTCATCAGAGTTTTGATGGATCGTCGTACTATGTAGATGTAGACGTGTAGTCATCAGAGTTTTGATGGATCGTCGTACTATGTAGATGTAGACGTGTAGTCATCAGAGTTTTGATGGATCGTCGTACTATGTAGATGTAGACGTGTAGTCATTAGAGTTTTGATGGATCGTCGTACTATTGTATATGTAGACGTGTAGTCATCAGAGTTTTGATAGATAGTCGTACTATGGACGTGTAGTCATCAGAGTTTTGATGGATCGTTGTACTATGTAGATGTAGACGTGTAGTCATCAGAGTTTTGATGGATCGTCGTACTATGTAGATGTAGACGTGTAGTCATCAGAGTTTTGATGGATCGTCGTACTATGTAGATGTAGACGTGTAGTCAGCATAGTTTTGATGGATCGTCGTACTTTGTAGATGTAGACGTGTAGTCATCAGGGTTTTGATGGATCGTCGCACTATGGACGTGTAGTCATCAGAGTTTTGATGGATAGTCGTATTATGGACGTTTAGTCATCAGAGTTTTGATGGATCGTTGTACTATGTAGATGTAGACGTGTAGTCATCAGAGTTTTGATGGATCGTCGTACTATGTAGATGTAGACGTGTAGTCATAAGAGTTTTGATGGATCGTCGTACTATGTAGATGTAGACGTGTAGTCAGCATAGTTTTGATGGATCGTCGTTCTATGTAGATGTAGACGTGTAATCATCAGAGTTTTGATGGATCGTCGTACTATGTAGATGTAGACGTGTAGTCATCAGAGTTTTGATAGATCGTCGTACTATGGACGTGTAGTCATCAGAGTTTTGATAGATCGTCGTACTATGTAGATGTAGACGTGTAGTCATCAGAGTTTTGATGGATCGGCGTACTATATAGATGTAGACATGTAGTCATCAGAGTTTTGATGGATCGTCGTACTATGTAGATGTAGACGTTTAGTCATCAGAGTTTTGATGGATCGTCGTACTATGTAGATGTAGACGTGTAGTCATCAGAGTTTTGATGGATCGTCGTACTATGTAGATGTAGACGTGCAGTCATCAGAGTTTTGATGGATCGTCGTACTATGTAGATGTAGACGTGTAGTCATCAGAGTTTTGATGGATCGTCGTACTATGTAGATGTAAACGTGTATTCATCAGCGTTTTGATAGATCGTCGTACTATGGACGTGTAGTCGTCAGAGTTTTCATGGATCGTCGTACTGTGTAGATGTAGACGTGTAGTCATCAGAGTTTTGATGGATCGTCGTACTATGTAGATGTAGACGTGTAGTCATCAGAGTTTTGATAGATCGTCGTACTATGGACGTGTAGTCGTCAGAGTTTTGATGGATCGTCGTACTATGTAGATGTAGACGTGAAGTCATCAGAGTTTTGATGGATCGTCGGACAATGGACGTGTAGTCATCAGAGTTTTGATGGATCGTCGTACTATGTAGATGTAGAAGTGTAGTCATCAGAGTTTTGATGGATCGTCGTACTATGTAGATGTAGACGTGTAGTCATCAGAGTTTTGATGGGTCGTCGTACTATGTAGATGTAGACGTGTAGTCATCAGAGTTTTGATGGATCGTCGTACTATGTAGATGTAGACGTGTAGTCAGCATAGTTTTGATGGATCGTCGTTCTATGTAGATGTAGACGTGTAATCATCAGAGTTTTGATGGATCGTCGTACTATGTAGATGTAGACGTGTAGTCATCAGAGTTTTGATAGATCGTCGTACTATGGACGTGTAGTCATCAGAGTTTTGATAGATCGTCGTACTATGTAGATGTAGACGTGTAGTCATCAGAGTTTTGATGGATCGGCGTACTATATAGATGTAGACATGTAGTCATCAGAGTTTTGATGGATCGTCGTACTATGTAGATGTAGACGTTTAGTCATCAGAGTTTTGATGGATCGTCGTACTATGTAGATGTAGACGTGTAGTCATCAGAGTTTTGATGGATCGTCGTACTATGTAGATGTAGACGTGCAGTCATCAGAGTTTTGATGGATCGTCGTACTATGTAGATGTAGACGTGTAGTCATCAGAGTTTTGATGGATCGTCGTACTATGTAGATGTAAACGTGTATTCATCAGCGTTTTGATAGATCGTCGTACTATGGACGTGTAGTCGTCAGAGTTTTCATGGATCGTCGTACTGTGTAGATGTAGACGTGTAGTCATCAGAGTTTTGATGGATCGTCGTACTATGTAGATGTAGACGTGTAGTCATCAGAGTTTTGATAGATCGTCGTACTATGGACGTGTAGTCGTCAGAGTTTTGATGGATCGTCGTACTATGTAGATGTAGACGTGAAGTCATCAGAGTTTTGATGGATCGTCGGACAATGGACGTGTAGTCATCAGAGTTTTGATGGATCGTCGTACTATGTAGATGTAGAAGTGTAGTCATCAGAGTTTTGATGGATCGTCGTACTATGTAGATGTAGACGTGTAGTCATCAGAGTTTTGATGGGTCGTCGTACTATGTAGATGTAGACGTGTAGTCATCAGAGTTTTGATAGATCGTCGTACTATGTAGATGTAGACGTGTAGTCATCAGAGTTTTGATAGATCGTCGTACTACGTAGATGTAGACGTGTAGTCAGCATAGTTTTGATGGATCGTCGTACTATGGACGCGTAGTCATCAGAGTTTTGATGGATCGTCGTACTATGGACGTGTAGTCATCAGAGTTTTGATGGATCGTCGTACTATGGACGTGTAGTCATCAGAGTTTTGATGGATCGTCGTACTATGGACGTGTAGTCATCAGAGTTTTGATGGATCGTCGTACTATTGACGCGTAGTCATCAGAGTTTTGATGGATCGTCGTACTATGGACGTGTAGTCATCAGAGTTTTGATGGATCGTCGTACTATGTAGATGTAGACGTGTAGTCATCAGAGTTTTGATGGATGGTCGTACTATGTAGATGTAGACGTGTAGTCAGCAGAGTTTTGATGGATCGTCGTACTATGTAGATGTAGACGTGCAGTCATCAGAATTTTGATGGATCGTCGTACTATGGACGTGTAGTCATCAGAGTTTTGATGGATCGTCGTACTATATAGATGTAGACGTGTAGTCATCATAGTTTTGATGGATCGTCGTACTATGTAGATGTAGACGTGTAGTCATCAGAGTAATGATAGATCGTCGTACTATGTAGATGTAGACGTGTAGTCATCAGAGTTTTGATGGATCGTCGTACTATGTAGATGTAGACGTGTAGTCATCAGAGTTTTGATGGATCGTCGTACTATGTAGATGTAGACGTGTAGTAATCAGAGTTTTGATGGATCGTCGTACGATGTAGATGTAGACATGTAGTCATCAGAGTTTTGATAGATCGTCGTACTATAGCAGATGTAGACGTAAAGTCATCAGCGTTTTGATGGATCGTCGTACTATGCAGATGTAGACGTGTAGTCATCAGAGGTTTGATGAATCGTCGTACTATGTAGATGTAGACGTGTAGTCATCAGAGTTTTGATGGATCGTCGTACTATGTAGATGTAGACGTGTAGTCATCAGAGTTTTGATGGATCGTCGTACTATGTAGATGTAGACGTGTAGTCATTAGAGTTTTGATGGATCGTCGTACTATTGTATATGTAGACGTGTCGTCATCAGAGTTTTGATAGATCGTCGTACTATGGACGTGTAGTCATCAAAGTTTTGATGGGTCGTCGTACTATGAACGTGTAGTCATCAGAGTTTTGATGGATCGTCGTACTATGGACGTGTAGTCATCAGAGTTTTGATGGATCGTCGTACTATGTAGATGTAGACGTGTAGTCATCAGAGTTTTGATAGATCGTCGTACTATGTAGATGTAGACGTGTAGTCATCAGAGTTTTGATAGATCGTCGTACAATGTAGATGTAGACGTGTAGTCAGCATTGTTTTGATGGATCGTCGTACTATGGACGTGTAGTCATCAGAGTTTTGATGGATCGTCGTACTATGGACGTGTAGTCATCAGAGTTTTGATGGATCGTCGTACTATGGACGTGTAGTCATCAGAGTTTTGATGGATCGTCGTACTATGGACGTGTAGTCATCAGAGTTTTGATGGATCGTCGTACTATTGACGCGTAGTCATCAGAGTTTTGATGGATCGTCGTACTATGTAGATGTAGATGTGTAGTCATCAGAGTTTTGATGGATCGTCGTACTATGTAGATGTAGACGTGTAGTCAGCAGAGTTTTGATGGATCGTCGTACTATGTAGATGTAGACGTGTAGTCATCAGAATTTTGATGGATCGTCGTACTATGGACGTGTAGTCATCAGAGTTTTGATGGATCGTCGTACTATATAGATGTAGACGTGTAGTCATCATAGTTTTGATGGATCGTCGTACTATGTAGATGTAGACGTGTAGTCATCAGAGTTTTGATAGATCGTCGTACTATGTAGATGTAGACGTGTAGTCATCAGAGTTTTGATGGATCGTCGTACTATGTAGATGTAGACGTGTAGTCATCAGAGTTTTGATGGATCGTCGTACTATGTAGATGTAGACGTGTAGTAATCAGAGTTTTGATGGATCGTCGTACTATGTAGATGTAGACATGTAGTCATCAGAGTTTTGATAGATCGTCGTACTATAGCAGATGTAGACGTAAAGTCATCAGCGTTTTGATGGATCGTCGTACTATGCAGATGTAGACGTGTAGTCATCAGAGGTTTGATGAATCGTCGTACTATGTAGATGTAGACGTGTAGTCATCAGAGTTTTGATGGATCGTCGTACTATGTAGATGTAGACGTGTAGTCATTAGAGCTTTGATGGATCGTCGTACTATTGTATATGTAGACGTGTCGTCATCAGAGTTTTGATAGATCGTCGTACTATGGACGTGTAGTCATCAGAGGTTTGATGGATCGTTGTACTATGTAGATGTAGACGTGTAGTCATAAGAGTTTTGATGGATCGTCGTACTATGTAGATGTAGACGTGTAGTCATCAGAGGTTTGATGGATCGTCGTACTATGTAGATGTAGACGTGTAGTCAGCATAGTTTTGATGGATCGTCGTACTTTGTAGATGTAGACGTGTAGTCATCAGGGTTTTGATGGATCGTCGTACTATGGACGTGTAGTCATCAGAGTTTTGATGGATCATCGTACTATGTAGATGTAGACGTGTAGTCAGCAGAGTTTTGATGGATCGTCGTACTATGTAGATGTAGACGTGTAGTCATCAGAGTTTTGATGGATCGTCGTACTAAGGACGTGTAGTCATCAGAGTTTTGATGGATCGTCGTACTATGTAGATGTAGACGTGTAGTCAGCAGAGTTTTGATAGATCGTCGTACTATGTAGATGTAGACGTGTAGTCATCAGAGTTTTGATAGATCGTCGTACTACGTAGATGTAGACGTGTAGTCAGCATAGTTTTGATGGATCGTCGTACTATGGACGTGTAGTCATCAGAGTTTTGATGGATCGTCGTACTATGGACGTGTAGTCATCAGAGTTTTGATGGATCGTCGTACTATGGACGTGTAGTCATCAGAGTTTTGATGGATCGTCGTACTATGGACGTGTAGTCATCAGAGTTTTGATGGATCGTCGTACTATTGACGCGTAGTCATCAGAGTTTTGATGGATCGTCGTACTATGTAGATGTAGACGTGTAGTCATCAGAGTTTTGATGGATCGTCGTACTATGTAGATGTAGACGTGTAGTCATTAGAGTTTTGATGGATCGTCGTACTATTGTATATGTAGACGTGTCGTCATCAGAGTTTTGATAGATCGTCGTACTATGGACGTGTAGTCATCAAAGTTTTGATGGGTCGTCGTACTATGAACGTGTAGTCATCAGAGTTTTGATGGATCGTCGTACTATGGACGTGTAGTCATCAGAGTTTTGATGGATCGTCGTACTATGTAGATGTAGACGTGTAGTCATCAGAGTTTTGATAGATCGTCGTACTATGTAGATGTAGACGTGTAGTCATCAGAGTTTTGATAGATCGTCGTACTATGTAGATGTAGACGTGTAGTCAGCATTGTTTAGATGGATCGTCGTACTATGGACGTGTAGTCATCAGAGTTTTGATGGATCGTCGTACTATGGACGTGTAGTCATCAGAGTTTTGATGGATCGTCGTACTATGGACGTGTAGTCATCAGAGTTTTGATGGATCGTCGTACTATGGACGTGTAGTCATCAGAGTTTTGATGGATCGTCGTACTATTGACGCGTAGTCATCAGAGTTTTGATGGATCGTCGTACTATGTAGATGTAGACGTGTAGTCATCAGAGTTTTGATGGATCGTCGTACTATGTAGATGTAGACGTGTAGTCAGCAGAGTTTTGATGGATCGTCGTACTATGTAGATGTAGACGTGTAGTCATCAGAATTTTGATGGATCGTCGTACTATGGACGTGTAGTCATCAGAGTTTTGATGGATCGTCGTACTATATAGATGTAGACGTGTAGTCATCATAGTTTTGATGGATCGTCGTACTATGTAGATGTAGACGTGTAGTCATCAGAGTTTTGATAGATCGTCGTACTATGTAGATGTAGACGTGTAGTCATCAGAGTTTTGATGGATCGTCGTACTATGTAGATGTAGACGTCTAGTCATCAGAGTTTTGATGGATCGTCGTACTATGTAGATGTAGACGTGTAGTAATCAGAGTTTTGATGGATCGTCGTACTATGTAGATGTAGACATGTAGTCATCAGAGTTTTGATAGATCGTCGTACTATAGCAGATGTAGACGTAAAGTCATCAGCGTTTTGATGGATCGTCGTACTATGCAGATGTAGACGTGTAGTCATCAGAGGTTTGATGAATCGTCGTACTATGTAGATGTAGACGTGTAGTCATCAGAGTTTTGATGGATCGTCGTACTATGTAGATGTAGACGTGTAGTCATTAGAGTTTTGATGGATCGTCGTACTATTGTATATGTAGACGTGTCGTCATCAGAGTTTTGATAGATCGTCGTACTATGGACGTGTAGTCATCAGAGGTTTGATGGATCGTTGTACTATGTAGATGTAGACGTGTAGTCATAAGAGTTTTGATGGATCGTCGTACTATGTAGATGTAGACGTGTAGTCATCAGAGGTTTGATGGATCGTCGTACTATGTAGATGTAGACGTGTAGTCAGCATAGTTTTGATGGATCGTCGTACTTTGTAGATGTAGACGTGTAGTCATCAGGGTTTTGATGGATCGTCGTACTATGGACGTGTAGTCATCAGAGTTTTGATGGATCATCGTACTATGTAGATGTAGACGTGTAGTCAGCAGAGTTTTGATGGATCGTCGTACTATGTAGATGTAGACGTGTAGTCATCAGAGTTTTGATGGATCGTCGTACTAAGGACGTGTAGTCATCAGAGTTTTGATGGATCGTCGTACTATGTAGATGTAGACGTGTAGTCAGCAGAGTTTTGATAGATCGTCGTACTATGTAGATGTAGACGTGTAGTCATCATAGTTTTGATAGATCGTCGTACTACGTAGATGTAGACGTGTAGTCAGCATAGTTTTGATGGATCGTCGTACTATGGACGTGTAGTCATCAGAGTTTTGATGGATCGTCGTACTATGGACGTGTAGTCATCAGAGTTTTGATGGATCGTCGTACTATGGACGTGTAGTCATCAGAGTTTTGATGGATCGTCGTACTATGGACGTGTAGTCATCAGAGTTTTGATGGATCGTCGTACTATTGACGCGTAGTCATCAGAGTTTTGATGGATCGTCGTACTATGGACGTGTAGTCATCAGAGTTTTGATGGATCGTCGTACTATGTAGATGTAGACGTGTAGTCATCAGAGTTTTGATGGATGGTCGTACTATGTAGATGTAGACGTGTAGTCAGCAGAATTTTGATGGATCGTCGTACTATGTAGATGTAGACGTGCAGTCATCAGAATTTTGATGGATCGTCGTACTATGGACGTGTAGTCATCAGAGTTTTGATGGATCGTCGTACTATATAGATGTAGACGTGTAGTCATCATAGTTTTGATGGATCGTCGTACTATGTAGATGTAGACGTGTAGTCATCAGAGTTTTGATAGATCGTCGTACTATGTAGATGTAGACGTGTAGTCATCAGAGTTTTGATGGATCGTCGTACTATGTAGATGTAGACGTGTAGTCATCAGAGTTTTGATGGATCGTCGTACTATGTAGATGTAGACGTGTAGTAATCAGAGTTTTGATGGATCGTCGTACTATGTAGATGTAGACATGTAGTCATCAGAGTTTTGATAGATCGTCGTACTATAGCAGATGTAGACGTAAAGTCATCAGCGTTTTGATGGATCGTCGTACTATGCAGATGTAGAGGTGTAGTCATCAGAGGTTTGATGAATCGTCGTACTATTGTATATGTAGACGTGTCGTCATCAGAGTTTTGATAGATCGTCGTACTATGGACGTGTAGTCATCAAAGTTTTGATGGGTCGTCGTACTATGAACGTGTAGTCATCAGAGTTTTGACGGATCGTCGTACTATGGACGTGTAGTCATCAGAGTTTTGATGGATCGTCGTACTATGTAGATGTAGACGTGTAGTCATCAGAGTTTTGATAGATCGTCGTACTATGTAGATGTAAACGTGTAGTCATCAGAGTTTTGATAGATCGTCGTACTATGTAGATGTAGACGTGTAGTCAGCATTGTTTTGATGGATCGTCGTACTATGGACGTGTAGTCATCAGAGTTTTGATGGATCGTCGTACTATGGACGTGTAGTCATCAGAGTTTTGATGGATCGTCGTACTATGGACGTGTAGTCATCAGAGTTTTGATGGATCGTCGTACTATGGACGTGTAGTCATCAGAGTTTTGATGGATCGTCGTACTATTGACGCGTAGTCATCAGAGTTTTGATGGATCGTCGTACTATGTAGATGTAGACGTGTAGTCATCAGAGTTTTGATGGATCGTCGTACTATGTAGATGTAGACGTGTAGTCAGCAGAGTTTTGATGGATCGTCGTACTATGTAGATGTAGACGTGTAGTCATCAGAATTTTGATGGATCGTCGTACTATGGACGTGTAGTCATCAGAGTTTTGATGGATCGTCGTACTATATAGATGTAGACGTGTAGTCATCATAGTTTTGATGGATCGTCGTACTATGTAGATGTAGACGTGTAGTCATCAGAGTTTTGATAGATCGTCGTACTATGTAGATGTAGACGTGTAGTCATCAGAGTTTTGATGGATCGTCGTACTATGTAGATGTAGACGTGTAGTCATCAGAGTTTTGATGGATCGTCGTACTATGTAGATGTAGACGTGTAGTAATCAGAGTTTTGATGGATCGTCGTACTATGTAGATGTAGACATGTAGTCATCAGAGTTTTGTTAGATCGTCGTACTATAGCAGATGTAGACGTAAAGTCATCAGCGTTTTGATGGATCGTCGTACTATGCAGATGTAGACGTGTAGTCATCAGAGTTTTGATAGATCGTCGTACTATGTAGATGTAGACGTGTAGTCATCAGAGTTTTGATAGATCGTCGTACTATGTAGATGTAGACGTGTAGTCAGCATTGTTTTGATGGATCGTCGTACTATGGACGTGTAGTCATCAGAGTTTTGATGGATCGTCGTACTATGGACGTGTAGTCATCAGAGTTTTGATGGATCGTCGTACTATGGACGTGTAGTCATCAGAGTTTTGATGGATCGTCGTACTATGGACGTGTAGTCATCAGAGTTTTGATGGATCGTCGTACTATTGACGCGTAGTCATCAGAGTTTTGATGGATCGTCGTACTATGTAGATGTAGACGTGTAGTCATCAGAGTTTTGATGGATCGTCGTACTATGTAGATGTAGACGTGTAGTCAGCAGAGTTTTGATGGATCGTCGTACTATGTAGATGTAGACGTGTAGTCATCAGAATTTTGATGGATCGTCGTACTATGGACGTGTAGTCATCAGAGTTTTGATGGATCGTCGTACTATATAGATGTAGACGTGTAGTCATCATAGTTTTGATGGATCGTCGTACTATGTAGATGTAGACGTGTAGTCATCAGAGTTTTGATAGATCGTCGTACTATGTAGATGTAGACGTGTAGTCATCAGAGTTTTGATGGATCGTCGTACTATGTAGATGTAGACGTGTAGTCATCAGAGTTTTGATGGATCGTCGTACTATGTAGATGTAGACGTGTAGTAATCAGAGTTTTGATGGATCGTCGTACTATGTAGATGTAGACATGTAGTCATCAGAGTTTTGATAGATCGTCGTACTATAGCAGATGTAGACGTAAAGTCATCAGCGTTTTGATGGATCGTCGTACTATGCAGATGTAGACGTGTAGTCATCAGAGGTTTGATGAATCGTCGTACTATGTAGATGTAGACGTGTAGTCATCAGAGTTTTGATGGATCGTCGTACTATGTAGATGTAGACGTGTAGTCATTAGAGTTTTGATGGATCGTCGTACTATTGTATATGTAGACGTGTCGTCATCAGAGTTTTGATAGATCGTCGTACTATGGACGTGTAGTCATCAGAGGTTTGATGGATCGTTGTACTATGTAGATGTAGACGTGTAGTCATAAGAGTTTTGATGGATCGTCGTACTATGTAGATGTAGACGTGTAGTCATCAGAGGTTTGATGGATCGTCGTACTATGTAGATGTAGACGTGTAGTCAGCATAGTTTTGATGGATCGTCGTACTTTGTAGATGTAGACGTGTAGTCATCAGGGTTTTGATGGATCGTCGTACTATGGACGTGTAGTCATCAGAGTTTTGATGGATCATCGTACTATGTAGATGTAGACGTGTAGTCAGCAGAGTTTTGATGGATCGTCGTACTATTTAGATGTAGACGTGTAGTCATCAGAGTTTTGATGGATCGTCGTACTAAGGACGTGTAGTCATCAGAGTTTTGATGGATCGTCGTACTATGTAGATGTAGACGTGTAGTCAGCAGAGTTTTGATAGATCGTC
Source organism: Bathymodiolus brooksi (assembly GCA_963680875.1). NCBI lineage: Eukaryota > Metazoa > Mollusca > Bivalvia > Mytilida > Modiolidae > Bathymodiolus > Bathymodiolus brooksi. The sequence continues at coordinate 119,938,457 of OY804583.1, read as the reverse complement.
GTACTATGTAGATGTAGACGTGTAGTCAGCAGAGTTTTGATAGATCGTCGTACTATGGACGTGTAGTCATCAGAGTTTTAATGGATCGTCGTTCTATGTAGATGTAGACGTGTAGTCATCATAGTTTTGATGGATCGTCGTACTATGTAGATGTAGACGTGTAGTCATCAGAGTTTTGATAGATCGTCGTACTATGGACGTGTAGTCATCAGAGTTTTGATAGATCGTCGTACTATGTAGATGTAGACGTGTAGTCATCAGAGTTTTGATGGATCGGCGTACTATATAGATGTAGACGTGTAGTCATCAGAGTTTTGATGGATCGTCGTACTATGTAGATGTAGACGTGTAGTCATCAGAGTTTTGATGGATCGTCGTACTATGTAGATGTAGACGTGTAGTCAGCATTGTTTTGATGGATCGTCGTACTATGGACGTGTAGTCATCAGAGTTTTGATGGATCGTCGTACTATGTAGATGTAGACGTGTAGTCATCAGAGTTTTGATAGATCGTCGTACTATGTAGATGTAGACGTGTAGTCATCAGAGTTTTGATAGATCGTCGTACTATGTAGATGTAGACGTGTAGTCAGCATTGTTTTGATGGATCGTCGTACTATGGACGTGTAGTCATCAGAGTTTTGATGGATCGTCGTACTATGGACGTGTAGTCATCAGAGTTTTGATGGATCGTCGTACTATGGACGTGTAGTCATCAGAGTTTTGATGGATCGTCGTACTATGGACGTGTAGTCATCAGAGTTTTGATGGATCGTCGTACTATTGACGCGTAGTCATCAGAGTTTTGATGGATCGTCATACTATGTAGATGTAGACGTGTAGTCATCAGAGTTTTGATGGATCGTCGTACTATGTAGATGTAGACGTGTAGTCAGCAGAGTTTTGATGGATCGTCGTACTATGTAGATGTAGACGTGTAGTCATCAGAATTTTGATGGATCGTCGTACTATGGACGTGTAGTCATCAGAGTTTTGATGGATCGTCGTACTATATAGATGTAGACGTGTAGTCATCATAGTTTTGATGGATCGTCGTACTATGTAGATGTAGACGTGTAGTCATCAGAGTTTTGATAGATCGTCGTACTATGTAGATGTAGACGTGTAGTCATCAGAGTTTTGATGGATCGTCGTACTATGTAGATGTAGACGTGTAGTCATCAGAGTTTTGATGGATCGTCGTACTATGTAGATGTAGACGTGTAGTAATCAGAGTTTTGATGGATCGTCGTACTATGTAGATGTAGACATGTAGTCATCAGAGTTTTGATAGATCGTCGTACTATAGCAGATGTAGACGTAAAGTCATCAGCGTTTTGATGGATCGTCGTACTATGCAGATGTAGACGTGTAGTCATCAGAGTTTTGATAGATCGTCGTACTATGTAGATGTAGACGTGTAGTCATCAGAGTTTTGATAGATCGTCGTACTATGTAGATGTAGACGTGTAGTCAGCATTGTTTTGATGGATCGTCGTACTATGGACGTGTAGTCATCAGAGTTTTGATGGATCGTCGTACTATGGACGTGTAGTCATCAGAGTTTTGATGGATCGTCGTACTATGGACGTGTAGTCATCAGAGTTTTGATGGATCGTCGTACTATGGACGTGTAGTCATCAGAGTTTTGATGGATCGTCGTACTATTGACGCGTAGTCATCAGAGTTTTGATGGATCGTCGTACTATGTAGATGTAGACGTGTAGTCATCAGAGTTTTGATGGATCGTCGTACTATGTAGATGTAGACGTGTAGTCAGCAGAGTTTTGATGGATCGTCGTACTATGTAGATGTAGACGTGTAGTCATCAGAATTTTGATGGATCGTCGTACTATGGACGTGTAGTCATCAGAGTTTTGATGGATCGTCGTACTATATAGATGTAGACGTGTAGTCATCATAGTTTTGATGGATCGTCGTACTATGTAGATGTAGACGTGTAGTCATCAGAGTTTTGATAGATCGTCGTACTATGTAGATGTAGACGTGTAGTCATCAGAGTTTTGATGGATCGTCGTACTATGTAGATGTAGACGTGTAGTCATCAGAGTTTTGATGGATCGTCGTACTATGTAGATGTAGACGTGTAGTAATCAGAGTTTTGATGGATCGTCGTACTATGTAGATGTAGACATGTAGTCATCAGAGTTTTGATAGATCGTCGTACTATAGCAGATGTAGACGTAAAGTCATCAGCGTTTTGATGGATCGTCGTACTATGCAGATGTAGACGTGTAGTCATCAGAGGTTTGATGAATCGTCGTACTATGTAGATGTAGACGTGTAGTCATCAGAGTTTTGATGGATCGTCGTACTATGTAGATGTAGACGTGTAGTCATTAGAGTTTTGATGGATCGTCGTACTATTGTATATGTAGACGTGTCGTCATCAGAGTTTTGATAGATCGTCGTACTATGGACGTGTAGTCATCAGAGGTTTGATGGATCGTTGTACTATGTAGATGTAGACGTGTAGTCATAAGAGTTTTGATGGATCGTCGTACTATGTAGATGTAGACGTGTAGTCATCAGAGGTTTGATGGATCGTCGTACTATGTAGATGTAGACGTGTAGTCAGCATAGTTTTGATGGATCGTCGTACTTTGTAGATGTAGACGTGTAGTCATCAGGGTTTTGATGGATCGTCGTACTATGGACGTGTAGTCATCAGAGTTTTGATGGATCATCGTACTATGTAGATGTAGACGTGTAGTCAGCAGAGTTTTGATGGATCGTCGTACTATTTAGATGTAGACGTGTAGTCATCAGAGTTTTGATGGATCGTCGTACTAAGGACGTGTAGTCATCAGAGTTTTGATGGATCGTCGTACTATGTAGATGTAGACGTGTAGTCAGCAGAGTTTTGATAGATCGTCGTACTATGTAGATGTAGACGTGTAGTCAGCAGAGTTTTGATAGATCGTCGTACTATGGACGTGTAGTCATCAGAGTTTTAATGGATCGTCGTTCTATTGTATATGTAGACGTGTCGTCTTCAGAGTTTTGATAGATCGTCGTACTATGGACGTGTAGTCATCAGAGGTTTGATGGATCGTTGTACTATGTAGATGTAGACGTGTAGTCATCAGAGTTTTGATGGATCGTCGTACTATGTAGATGTAGACGTGTAGTCATCAAAGGTTTGATGGATCGTCGTACTATGTAGATGTAGACGTGTAGTCAGCATAGTTTTGATGGATCGTCGTACTTTGTAGATGTAGACGTGTAGTCATCAGGGTTTTGATGGATCGTCGTACTATGGACGTGTAGTCATCAGAGTTTTGATGGATCATCGTACTATGTAGATGTAGACGTGTAGTCAGCAGAGTTTTGATGGATCGTCGTACTATGTAGATGTAGACGTGTAGTCATCAGAGTTTTGATGGATCGTCGTACTAAGGACGTGTAGTCATCAGAGTTTTGATGGATCGTCGTACTATGTAGATGTAGACGTGTAGTCAGCAGAGTTTTGATAGATCGTCGTACTATGTAGATGTAGACGTGTAGTCAGCAGAGTTTTGATAGATCGTCGTACTATGGACGTGTAGTCATCAGAGTTTTAATGGATCGTCGTTCTATGTAGATGTAGACGTGTAGTCATCATAGTTTTGATGGATCGTCGTACTATGTAGATGTAGACGTGTAGTCATCAGAGTTTTGATAGATCGTCGTACTATGGACGTGTAGTCATCAGAGTTTTGATAGATCGTCGTACTATGTAGATGTAGACGTGTAGTAATCAGAGTTTTGATTGATCGTCGTACTATGTAGATGTAGACATGTAGTCATCAGAGTTTTGATAGATCGTCGTACTATAGCAGATGTAGACGTAAAGTCAACAGCGTTTTGATGGATCGTCGTACTATGCAGATGTAGACGTGTAGTCATCAGAGGTTTGATGAATCGTCGTACTATGTAGATGTAGACGTGTAGTCATCAGAGTTTTGATGGATCGTCGTACTATGTAGATGTAGACGTGTAGTCATTAGAGTTTTGATGGATCGTCGTACTATTGTATATGTAGACGTGTCGTCATCAGAGTTTTGATAGATCGTCGTACTATGGACGTGTAGTCATCAGAGGTTTGATGGATCGTTGTACTATGTAGATGTAGACGTGTAGTCATAAGAGTTTTGATGGATCGTCGTACTATGTAGATGTAGACGTGTAGTCATCAGAGGTTTGATGGATCGTCGTACTATGTAGATGTAGACGTGTAGTCAGCATAGTTTTGATGGATCGTCGTACTTTGTAGATGTAGACGTGTAGTCATCAGGGTTTTGATGGATCGTCGTACTATGGACGTGTAGTCATCAGAGTTTTGATGGATCATCGTACTATGTAGATGTAGACGTGTAGTCAGCAGAGTTTTGATGGATCGTCGTACTATGTAGATGTAGACGTGTAGTCATCAGAGTTTTGATGGATCGTCGTACTAAGGACGTGTAGTCATCAGAGTTTTGATGGATCGTCGTACTATGTAGATGTAGACGTGTAGTCAGCAGAGTTTTGATAGATCGTCGTACTATGTAGATGTAGACGTGTAGTCATCAGAGTTTTGATGGATCGTCGTACTATGTAGATGTAGACGTGTAGTCATTAGAGTTTTGATGGATCGTCGTACTATTGTATATGTAGACGTGTCGTCATCAGAGTTTTGATAGATCGTCGTACTATGGACGTGTAGTCATCAGAGGTTTGATGGATCGTTGTACTATGTAGATGTAGACGTGTAGTCATCAGAGTTTTGATGGATCGTCGTACTATGTAGATGTAGACGTGTAGTCATCAGAGGTTTGATGGATCGTCGTACTATGTAGATGTAGACGTGTAGTCAGCAGAGTTTTGATAGATCGTCGTACTATGTAGATGTAGACGTGTAGTCAGCAGAGTTTTGATAGATCGTCGTACTATGGACGTGTAGTCATCAGAGTTTTAATGGATCGTCGTTCTATGTAGATGTAGACGTGTAGTCATCATAGTTTTGATGGATCGTCGTACTATGTAGATGTAGACGTGTAGTCATCAGAGTTTTGATAGATCGTCGTACTATGGACGTGTAGTCATCAGAGTTTTGATAGATCGTCGTACTATGTAGATGTAGACGTGTAGTCATCAGAGTTTTGATGGATCGGCGTACTATATAGATGTAGACGTGTAGTCATCAGAGTTTTGATGGATCGTCGTACTATGTAGATGTAGACGTGTAGTCATCAGAGTTTTGATGGATCGTCGTACTATGTAGATGTACACGTATAGTCATCAGAGTTTTGATGGATCGTCGTACTATGTAGATGTAGACGTGCAGTCATCAGAGTTTTGATGGATCGTCGTACTATGTAGTTGTAGACGTGTAGTCATCAGAGTTTTGATGGATCGTCGTACTATGTAGATGTAGACGTGTAGTCATGAGAGTTTTGATGGATCGTCGTACTAAGGACGTGTAGTCATCAGAGTTTTGATGGATCGTCGTACTATGTAGATGTAGACGTGTAGTCAGCAGAGTTTTGATAGATCGTCGTACTATGTAGATGTAGACGTGTAGTCATCAGAGTTTTGATAGATCGTCGTACTACGTAGATGTAGACGTGTAGTCAGCATAGTTTTGATGGATCGTCGTACTATGGACGTGTAGTCATCAGAGTTTTGATGGATCGTCGTACTATGGACGTGTAGTCATCAGAGTTTTGATGGATCGTCGTACTATGGACGTGTAGTCATCAGAGTTTTGATGGATCGTCGTACTATGGACGTGTAGTCATCAGAGTTTTGATGGATCGTCGTACTATTGACGCGTAGTCATCAGAGTGTTGATGGATCGTCGTACTATGGACGTGTAGTCATCAGAGTTTTGATGGATCGTCGTACTATGTAGATGTAGACGTGTAGTCATCAGAGTTTTGATGGATGGTCGTACTATGTAGATGTAGACGTGTAGTCAGCAGAGTTTTGATGGATCGTCGTACTATGTAGATGTAGACGTGCAGTCATCAGAATTTTGATGGATCGTCGTACTATGGACGTGTAGTCATCAGAGTTTTGATGGATCGTCGTACTATATAGATGTAGACGTGTAGTCATCATAGTTTTGATGGATCGTCGTACTATGTAGATGTAGACGTGTAGTCATCAGAGTTTTGATAGATCGTCGTACTATGTAGATGTAGACGTGTAGTCATCAGAGTTTTGATGGATCGTCGTACTATGTAGATGTAGACGTGTAGTCATCAGAGTTTTGATGGATCGTCGTACTATGTAGATGTAGACGTGTAGTAATCAGAGTTTTGATGGATCGTCGTACTATGTAGATGTAGACATGTAGTCATCAGAGTTTTGATAGATCGTCGTACTATAGCAGATGTAGACGTAAAGTCATCAGCGTTTTGATGGATCGTCGTACTATGCAGATGTAGACGTGTAGTCATCAGAGGTTTGATGAATCGTCGTACTATGTAGATGTAGACGTGTAGTCATCAGAGTTTTGATGGATCGTCGTACTATGTAGATGTAGACGTGTAGTCATCAGAGTTTTGATGGATCGTCGTACTATGTAGATGTAGACGTGTAGTCATTAGAGTTTTGATGGATCATCGTACTATTGTATATGTAGACGTGTCGTCATCAGAGTTTTGATAGATCGTCGTACTATGGACGTGTAGTCATCAACGTTTTGATGGGTCGTCGTACTATGAACGTGCAGTCATCAGAGTTTTGATGGATCGTCGTACTATGGACGTGTAGTCATCAGAGTTTTGATGGATCGTCGTACTATGTAGATGTAGACGTGTAGTCATCAGAGTTTTGATAGATCGTCGTACTATGTAGATGTAGACGTGTAGTCATCAGAGTTTTGATAGATCGTCGTACTATGTAGATGTAGACGTGTAGTCAGCATTGTTTTGATGGATCGTCGTACTATGGACGTGTAGTCATCAGAGTTTTGATGGATCGTCGTACTATGGACGTGTAGTCATCAGAGTTTTGATGGATCGTCGTACTATGGACGTGTAGTCATCAGAGTTTTGATGGATCGTCGTACTATGGACGTGTAGTCATCAGAGTTTTGATAGATCGTCGTACTATTGACGCGTAGTCATCAGAGTTTTGATGGATCGTCGTACTATGTAGATGTAGACGTGTAGTCATCAGAGTTTTGATGGATCGTCGTACTATGTAGATGTAGACGTGTAGTCAGCAGAGTTTTGATGGATCGTCGTACTATGTAGATGTAGACGTGTAGTCATCAGAATTTTGATGGATCGTCGTACTATGGACGTGTAGTCATCAGAGTTTTGATGGATCGTCGTACTATATAGATGTAGACGTGTAGTCATCATAGTATTGATGGATCGTCGTACTATGTAGATGTAGACGTGTAGTCATCAGAGTTTTGATAGATCGTCGTACTATGTAGATGTAGACGTGTAGTCATCAGAGTTTTGATGGATCGTCGTACTATGTAGATGTAGACGTGTAGTCATCAGAGGTTTGATGGATCGTCGTACTATGTAGATGTAGACGTGTAGTAATCAGAGTTTTGATGGATCGTCGTACTATGTAGATGTAGACATCTAGTCATCAGAGTTTTGATAGATCGTCGTACTATAGCAGATGTAGACGTAAAGTCATCAGCGTTTTGATGGATCGTCGTACTATGCAGATGTAGACGTGTAGTCATCAGAGGTTTGATGAATCGTCGTACTATGTAGATGTAGACGTGTAGTAATCAGAGTTTTGATGGATCGTCGTACTATGTAGATGTAGACATGTAGTCATCAGAGTTTTGATAGATCGTCGTACTATAGCAGATGTAGACGTAAAGTCATCAGCGTTTTGATGGATCGTCGTACTATGCAGATGTAGACGTGTAGTCATCAGAGGTTTGATGAATCGTCGTACTATGTAGATGTAGACGTGTAGTCATCAGAGTTTTGATGGATCGTCGTACTATGTAGATGTAGACGTGTAGTCATCAGAGTTTTGATGGATCGTCGTACTATGTAGATGTAGACGTGTAGTCAGCAGAGTTTTGATAGATCGTCGTACTATGTAGATGTAGACGTGTAGTCATCAGAGTTTTGATAGATCGTCGTACTACGTAGATGTAGACGTGTAGTCAGCATAGTTTTGATGGATCGTCGTACTATGGACGTGTAGTCATCAGAGTTTTGATGGATCGTCGTACTATGGACGTGTAGTCATCAGAGTTTTGATGGATCGTCGTACTATGGACGTGTAGTCATCAGAGTTTTGATGGATCGTCGTACTATGGACGTGTAGTCATCAGAGTTTTGATGGATCGTCGTACTATTGACGCGTAGTCATCAGAGTGTTGATGGATCGTCGTACTATGGACGTGTAGTCATCAGAGTTTTGATGGATCGTCGTACTATGTAGATGTAGACGTGTAGTCATCAGAGTTTTGATGGATGGTCGTACTATGTAGATGTAGACGTGTAGTCAGCAGAGTTTTGATGGATCGTCGTACTATGTAGATGTAGACGTGCAGTCATCAGAATTTTGATGGATCGTCGTACTATGGACGTGTAGTCATCAGAGTTTTGATGGATCGTCGTACTATATAGATGTAGACGTGTAGTCATCATAGTTTTGATGGATCGTCGTACTATGTAGATGTAGACGTGTAGTCATCAGAGTTTTGATAGATCGTCGTACTATGTAGATGTAGACGTGTAGTCATCAGAGTTTTGATGGATCGTCGTACTATGTAGATGTAGACGTGTAGTCATCAGAGTTTTGATGGATCGTCGTACTATGTAGATGTAGACGTGTAGTAATCAGAGTTTTGATGGATCGTCGTACTATGTAGATGTAGACATGTAGTCATCAGAGTTTTGATAGATCGTCGTACTATAGCAGATGTAGACGTAAAGTCATCAGCGTTTTGATGGATCGTCGTACTATGCAGATGTAGACGTGTAGTCATCAGAGGTTTGATGAATCGTCGTACTATGTAGATGTAGACGTGTAGTCATCAGAGTTTTGATGGATCGTCGTACTATGTAGATGTAGACGTGTAGTCATCAGAGTTTTGATGGATCGTCGTACTATGTAGATGTAGACGTGTAGTCATTAGAGTTTTGATGGATCATCGTACTATTGTATATGTAGACGTGTCGTCATCAGAGTTTTGATAGATCGTCGTACTATGGACGTGTAGTCATCAAAGTTTTGATGGGTCGTCGTACTATGAACGTGCAGTCATCAGAGTTTTGATGGATCGTCGTACTATGGACGTGTAGTCATCAGAGTTTTGATGGATCGTCGTACTATGTAGATGTAGACGTGTAGTCATCAGAGTTTTGATAGATCGTCGTACTATGTAGATGTAGACGTGTAGTCATCAGAGTTTTGATAGATCGTCGTACTATGTAGATGTAGACGTGTAGTCAGCATTGTTTTGATGGATCGTCGTACTATGGACGTGTAGTCATCAGAGTTTTGATGGATCGTCGTACTATGGACGTGTAGTCATCAGAGTTTTGATGGATCGTCGTACTATGGACGTGTAGTCATCAGAGTTTTGATGGATCGTCGTACTATGGACGTGTAGTCATCAGAGTTTTGATGGATCGTCGTACTATTGACGCGTAGTCATCAGAGTTTTGATGGATCGTCGTACTATGTAGATGTAGACGTGTAGTCATCAGAGTTTTGATGGATCGTCGTACTATGTAGATGTAGACGTGTAGTCAGCAGAGTTTTGATGGATCGTCGTACTATGTAGATGTAGACGTGTAGTCATCAGAATTTTGATGGATCGTCGTACTATGGACGTGTAGTCATCAGAGTTTTGATGGATCGTCGTACTATATAGATGTAGACGTGTAGTCATCATAGTATTGATGGATCGCCGTACTATGTAGATGTAGACGTGTAGTCATCAGAGTTTTGATAGATCGTCGTACTATGTAGATGTAGACGTGTAGTCATCAGAGTTTTGATGGATCGTCGTACTATGTAGATGTAGACGTGTAGTCATCAGAGGTTTGATGGATCGTCGTACTATGTAGATGTAGACGTGTAGTAATCAGAGTTTTGATGGATCGTCGTACTATGTAGATGTAGACATCTAGTCATCAGAGTTTTGATAGATCGTCGTACTATAGCAGATGTAGACGTAAAGTCATCAGCGTTTTGATGGATCGTCGTACTATGCAGATGTAGACGTGTAGTCATCAGAGGTTTGATGAATCGTCGTACTATGTAGATGTAGACGTGTAGTAATCAGAGTTTTGATGGATCGTCGTACTATGTAGATGTAGACATGTAGTCATCAGAGTTTTGATAGATCGTCGTACTATAGCAGATGTAGACGTAAAGTCATCAGCGTTTTGATGGATCGTCGTACTATGCAGATGTAGACGTGTAGTCATCAGAGGTTTGATGAATCGTCGTACTATGTAGATGTAGACGTGTAGTCATCAGAGTTTTGATGGATCGTCGTACTATGTAGATGTAGACGTGTAGTCATCAGAGTTTTGATGGATCGTCGTACTATGTAGATGTAGACGTGTAGTCATTAGAGTTTTGATGGATCATCGTACTATTGTATATGTAGACGTGTCGTCATCAGAGTTTTGATAGATCGTCGTACTATGGACGTGTAGTCATCAAAGTTTTGATGGGTCGTCGTACTATGAACGTGCAGTCATCAGAGTTTTGATGGATCGTCGTACTATGGACGTGTAGTCATCAGAGTTTTGATGGATCGTCGTACTATGTAGATGTAGACGTGTAGTCATCAGAGTTTTGATAGATCGTCGTACTATGTAGATGTAGACGTGTAGTCATCAGAGTTTTGATAGATCGTCGTACTATGTAGATGTAGACGTGTAGTCAGCATTGTTTTGATGGATCGTCGTACTATGGACGTGTAGTCATCAGAGTTTTGATGGATCGTCGTACTATGGACGTGTAGTCATCAGAGTTTTGATGGATCGTCGTACTATGGACGTGTAGTCATCAGAGTTTTGATGGATCGTCGTACTATGGACGTGTAGTCATCAGAGTTTTGATGGATCGTCGTACTATTGACGCGTAGTCATCAGAGTTTTGATGGATCGTCGTACTATGTAGATGTAGACGTGTAGTCATCAGAGTTTTGATGGATCGTCGTACTATGTAGATGTAGACGTGTAGTCAGCAGAGTTTTGATGGATCGTCGTACTATGTAGATGTAGACGTGTAGTCATCAGAATTTTGATGGATCGTCGTACTATGGACGTGTAGTCATCAGAGTTTTGATGGATCGTCGTACTATATAGATGTAGACGTGTAGTCATCATAGTATTGATGGATCGTCGTACTATGTAGATGTAGACGTGTAGTCATCAGAGTTTTGATAGATCGTCGTACTATGTAGATGTAGACGTGTAGTCATCAGAGTTTTGATGGATCGTCGTACTATGTAGATGTAGACGTGTAGTCATCAGAGGTTTGATGGATCGTCGTACTATGTAGATGTAGACGTGTAGTAATCAGAGTTTTGATGGATCGTCGTACTATGTAGATGTAGACATCTAGTCATCAGAGTTTTGATAGATCGTCGTACTATAGCAGATGTAGACGTAAAGTCATCAGCGTTTTGATGGATCGTCGTACTATGCAGATGTAGACGTGTAGTCATCAGAGGTTTGATGAATCGTCGTACTATGTAGATGTAGACGTGTAGTCATCAGAGTTTTGATGGATCGTCGTACTATGTAGATGTAGACGTGTAGTCATTAGAGTTTTGATGGATCGTCGTACTATTGTATATGTAGACGTGTCGTCATCAGAGTTTTGATAGATCGTCGTACTATGGACGTGTAGTCATCAGAGGTTTGATGGATCGTTGTACTATGTAGATGTAGACGTGTAGTCATAAGAGTTTTGATGGATCGTCGTACTATGTAGATGTAGACGTGTAGTCATCAGAGGTTTGATGGATCGTCGTACTATGTAGATGTAGACGTGTAGTCATCAGGGTTTTGATGGATCGTCGTACTATGGACGTGTAGTCATCAGAGTTTTGATGGATCATCGTACTATGTAGATGTAGACGTGTAGTCAGTAGAGTTTTGATGGATCGTCGTACTATGTATATGTAGACGTGTAGTCATCAGAGTTTTGATGGATCGTCGTACTAAGGACGTGTAGTCATCAGAGTTTTGATGGATCGTCGTACTATGTAGATGTAGACGTGTAGTCAGCAGAGTTTTGATAGATCGTCGTACTATGTAGATGTAGACGTGTAGTCAGCAGAGTTTTGATAGATCGTCGTACTATGGACGTGTAGTCATCAGAGTTTTAATGGATCGTCGTTCTATGTAGATGTAGACGTGTAGTCATCATAGTTTTGATGGATCGTCGTACTATGTAGATGTAGACGTGTAGTCATCAGAGTTTTGATAGATCGTCGTACTATGGACGTGTAGTCATCAGAGTTTTGATAGATCGTCGTACTATGTAGATGTAGACGTGTAGTCATCAGAGTTTTGATGGATCGGCGTACTATATAGATGTAGACGTGTAGTCATCAGAGTTTTGATGGATCGTCGTACTATGTAGATGTAGACGTGTAGTCATCAGAGTTTTGATGGATCGTCGTACTATGTAGATGTACACGTATAGTCATCAGAGTTTTGATGGATCGTCGTACTATGTAGATGTAGACGTGCAGTCATCAGAGTTTTGATGGATCGTCGTACTATGTAGATGTAGACGTGTAGTCATCAGAGTTTTGATGGATCGTCGTACTATGTAGATGTAGACGTGTAGTCATCAGAGTTTTGATAGATCGTCGTACTATGGACGTGCAGTCGTCAGAGTTTTGATGGATCGTCGTACTATGTAGATGTAGACGTGTAGTCATCAGAGTTTTGATGGATCGTCGTACTATGTAGATGTAGACGTGTAGTCATCAGAGTTTTGATAGATCGTCGTACTATGGACGTGTAGTCGTCAGAGTTTTGATGGATCGTCGTACTATGTAGATGTAGACGTGTAGTCATCAGAGGTTTGATGGATCGTCGTACTATGTAGATGTAGACGTGTAGTCAGCATAGTTTTGATGGATCGTCGTACATTGTAGATGTAGACGTGTAGTCATCAGAGTTTTGATGGATCGTCGTACTATGGACGTGTAGTCATCAGAGTTTTGATGGATCATCGTACTATGTAGATGTAGACGTGTAGTCATCAGAGTTTTGATGGATCGTCGTACTATGTAGATGTAGACGTGTAGTCATCAGAGTTTTGATGGATCGTCGTACTAAGGACGTGTAATCATCAGAGTTTTGATGGATCGTCGTACTATGTAGATGTAGACGTGTAGTCAGCAGAGTTTTGATAGATCGTCGTACTATGTAGATGTAGACGTGTAGTCAGCAGAGTTTTGATAGATCGTCGTACTATGGACGCGTAGTCATCAGAGTTTTAATGGATCGTCGTTCTATGTAGATGTAGACGTGTAGTCATCATAGTTTTGATGGATCGTCGTACTATGTAGATGTAGACGTGTAGTCATCAGAGTTTTGATAGATCGTCGTATTATGGACGTGTAGTCATCAGAGTTTTGATAGATCGTCGTACTATGTAGATGTAGACGTGTAGTCATCAGAGTTTTGATGGATCGGCGTACTATATAGATGTAGACGTGTAGTCATCAGAGTTTTGATGGATCGTCGTACTATGTAGATGTAGACGTGTAGTCATCAGAGTTTTGATAGATCGTCGTACTATGGACGTGTAGTCGTCAGAGTTTTGATGGATCGTCGTACTATGTAGATGTAGACGTGTAGTCATCAGAGTTTTGATGGATCGTCGTACTATGTAGATGTAGACGTGTAGTCATCAGAGTTTTGATGGATCGTCCTACTATGTAGATGTAGACGTGTAGTCATCAGAGTTTTGATGGATCGTCGTACTATGTAGATGTAGACGTGCAGTCATCAGAGTTTTGATGGATCGTCGTACTATGTAGATGTAGACGTGTAGTCATCAGAGTTTTGATGGATCGTCGTACTATGTAGATGTAGACGTGTAGTCATCAGAGTTTTGATAGATCGTCGTACTATGGACGTGTAGTCGTCAGAGTTTTGATGGATCGTCGTACTATGTAGATGTAGACGTGTAGTCATCAGAGTTTTGATGGATCGTCGTACTATGTAGATGTAGACGTGTAGTCATCAGAGTTTTGATAGATCGTCGTACTATGGACGTGTAGTCGTCAGAGTTTTGATGGATCGTCGTACTATGTAGATGTAGACGTGAAGTCATCAGAGTTTTGATGGATCGTCGGACAATGGACGTGTAGTCATCAGAGTTTTGATGGATCGTCGTACTATGTAGATGTAGACGTGTAGTCATCAGAGTTTTGATGGATCGTCGTACTATGTAGATGTAGACGTGTAGTCATCAGAGTTTTGATGGATCGTCGTACTATGGACGTGTAGTCATCAGAGTTTTGATGGATCGTCGTACTATGGACGTGTAGTCATCAGAGTTTTGATGGATCGTCGTACTATGGACGTGTAGTCATCAGAGTTTTGATGGATCGTCGAACTATGTAGATGTAGACGTGTAGTCATCAGAGTTTTGATAGATCGTCGTACTATGTAGATGTAGACGTGTAGTCATCAGAGTTTGATAGATCGTCGTACTATGTAGATGTAGACGTGTAGTCAGCATAGTTTTGAAGGATCGTCGTACTATGGACGTGTAGTCATCAGAGTTTTGATGGATCGTCGTACTATGGACGTGTAGTCATCAGAGTTTTGATGGATCGTCGTACTATGGACGTGTAGTCATCAGAGTTTTGATGGATCGTCGTACTATGGACGTGTAATCATCAGAGTTTTGATGGATCGTCGTTCTATTGACGCGTAGTCATCAGAGTTTTGATGGATCGTCGTACTATGGACGTGTAGTCATCAGAGCTTTGATGGATCGTCGTACTATGTAGATGTAGACGTGTAGTCATCAGAGTTTTGATGGATCGTCGTACTATGTAGATGTAGACGTGTAGTCAGCAGAGTTTTGATGGATCGTCGTACTATGTAGATGTAGATGTGTAGTCATCAGCATTTTGATGGATCGTCGTACTATGGACGTGTAGTCATCAGAGTTTTGATGGATCGTCGTACTATGTAGATGTAGACGTGTAGTCATCAAAGTTTTGAAGGATCGTCGTACTATGTAGATGTAGACGTGTAGTCATCAGAGTTTTGATGGATCGTCGTACTATGTAGATGTAGACGTGTAGTCATCAGAGTTTTGATAGATCGTCGTACTATGGACGTGTAGTCGTCAGAGTTTTGATGGATCGTCGTACTATGTAGATGTAGACGTGTAGTCATCAGGGTTTTGATGGATCGTCGTACTATGGACGTGTAGTCATCAGAGTTTTGATGGATCATCGTACTATGTAGATGTAGACGTGTAGTCATCAGAGTTTTGATGGATCGTCGTACTATGTAGATGTAGACGTGTAGTCATCAGAGTTTTGATGGATCGTCGTACTAAGGACGTGTAGTCATCAGAGTTTTGATGGATCGTCGTACTATGTAGATGTAGACGTGTAGTCAGCAGAGTTTTGATAGATCGTCGTACTATGTAGATGTAGACGTGTAGTCAGCAGAGTTTTGATAGATCGTCGTACTATGGACGCGTAGTCATCAGAGTTTTAATGGATCGTCGTTCTATGTAGATGTAGACGTGTAGTCATCATAGTTTTGATGGATCGTCGTACTATGTAGATGTAGACGTGTAGTCATCAGAGTTTTGATAGATCGTCGTACTATGGACGTGTAGTCATCAGAGTTTTGATAGATCGTCGTACTATGTAGATGTAGACGTGTAGTCATCAGAGTTTTGATGGATCGGCGTACTATATAGATGTAGACGTGTAGTCATCAGAGTTTTGATGGAACGTCGTACTATGTAGATGTAGACGTGTAGTCATCAGAGTTTTGATGGATCGTCCTACTATGTAGATGTAGACGTGTAGTCATCAGAGTTTTGATGGATCGTCGTACTATGTAGATGTAGACGTGCAGTCATCACAGTTTTGATGGATCGTCGTACTATGTAGATGTAGACGTGTAGTCATCAGAGTTTTGATGGATCGTCGTACTATGTAGATGTAGACGTGTAGTCATCAGAGTTTTGATGGATCGTCGTACTATGTAGATGTAGACGTGTAGTCATCAGAGTTTTGATGGATCGTCGTACTATGTAGATGTAGACGTGTAGTCATCAGAGTTTTGATGGATCGTCGTACTATGGACGTGTAGTCATCAGAGTTTTGATGGATCGTCGTACTATGGACGTGTAGTCATCAGAGTTTTGATGGATCGTCGTACTATGGACGTGTAGTCATCAGAGTTTTGATGGATCGTCGTACTATGTAGATGTAGACGTGTAGTCATCAGAGTTTTGATAGATCGTCGTACTATGTAGATGTAGACGTGTAGTCATCAGAGTTTGATAGATCGTCGTACTATGTAGATGTAGACGTGTAGTCAGCATAGTTTTGAAGGATCTTCGTACTATGGACGTGTAGTCATCAGAGTTTTGATGGATCGTCGTACTATGGACGTGTAGTCATCAGAGTTTTGATGGATCGTCGTACTATGGACGTGTAGTCATCAGAGTTTTGATGGATCGTCGTACTATGGACGTGTAATCATCAGAGTTTTGATGGATCGTCGTTCTATTGACGCGTAGTCATCAGAGTTTTGATGGATCGTCGTACTATGGACGTGTAGTCATCAGAGCTTTGATGGATCGTCGTACTATGTAGATGTAGACGTGTAGTCATCAGAGTTTTGATGGATCGTCGTACTATGTAGATGTAGACGTGTAGTCAGCAGAGCTTTGATGGATCGTCGTCCTATGTAGATGTAGACGTGTAGTCATCAGCATTTTGATGGATCGTCGTACTATGGACGTGTAGTCATCAGAGTTTTGATGGATCGTCGTACTATGTAGATGTAGACGTGTAGTCATCAAAGTTTTGAAGGATCGTCGTACTATGTAGATGTAGACGTGTAGTCATCAGAGTTTTGATGGATCATCGTACTATGTAGATGTAGACGTGTAGTCATCAGAGTTTTGATGGATCGTTGTACTATGGACGTGTAGTCATCAGAGTTTTGATGGATCGTCGTACTATGGACGTGTAGTCATCAGAGTTTTGATGGATCGTCGTACTATGTAGATGTAGACGTGTAGTCATCAGAGTTTTGATAGATCGTCGTACTATGTAGATGTAGACGTGTAGTCATCAGAGTTTGATAGATCGTCGTACTATGTAGATGTAGACGTGTAGTCAGCATAGTTTTGAAGGATCGTCGTACTATGGACGTGTAGTCATCAGAGTTTTGATGGATCGTCGTACTATGGACGTGTAGTCATCAGAGTTTTGATGGATCGTCGTACTATGGACGTGTAGTCATCAGAGTTTTGATGGATCGTCGTACTATGGACGTGTAATCATCAGAGTTTTGATGGATCGTCGTACTATGGACGTGTAGTCGTCAGAGTTTTGATGGATCGTCGTACTATGTAGATGTAGACGTGTAGTCATCAGGGTTTTGATGGATCGTCGTACTATGGACGTGTAGTCATCAGAGTTTTGATGGATCATCGTACTATGTAGATGTAGACGTGTAGTCATCAGAGTTTTGATGGATCGTCGTACTATGTAGATGTAGACGTGTAGTCATCAGAGTTTTGATGGATCGTCGTACTATGGACGTGTAGTCGTCAGAGTTTTGATGGATCGTCGTACTATGTAGATGTAGACGTGTAGTCATCAGGGTTTTGATGGATCGTCGTACTATGGACGTGTAGTCATCAGAGTTTTGATGGATCATCGTACTATGTAGATGTAGACGTATAGTCATCAGAGTTTTGATGGATCGTCGTACTATGTAGATGTAGACGTGTAGTCATCAGAGTTTTGATGGATCGTCGTACTAAGGACGTGTAGTCATCAGAGTTTTGATGGATCGTCGTACTATGTAGATGTAGACGTGTAGTCAGCAGAGTTTTGATAGATCGTCGTACTATGTAGATGTAGACGTGTAGTCAGCAGAGTTTTGATAGATCGTCGTACTATGGACGCGTAGTCATCAGAGTTTTAATGGATCGTCGTTCTATGTAGATGTAGACGTGTAGTCATCATAGTTTTGATGGATCGTCGTACTATGTAGATGTAGACGTGTAGTCATCAGAGTTTTGATAGATCGTCGTACTATGGACGTGTAGTCATCAGAGTTTTGATAGATCGTCGTACTATGTAGATGTAGACGTGTAGTCATCAGAGTTTTGATGGATCGGCGTACTATATAGATGTAGACGTGTAGTCATCAGAGTTTTGATGGATCGTCGTACTATGTAGATGTAGACGTGTAGTCATCAGAGTTTTGATGGATCGTCCTACTATGTAGATGTAGACGTGTAGTCATCAGAGTTTTGATGGATCGTCGTACTATGTAGATGTAGACGTGCAGTCATCAGAGTTTTGAGGGATCGTCGTACTATGTAGATGTAGACGTGTAGTCATCAGAGTTTTGATGGATCGTCGTACTATGTAGATGTAGACGTGTAGTCATCAGAGTTTTGATAGATCGTCGTACTATGGACGTGTAGTCGTCAGAGTTTTGATGGATCGTCGTACTATGTAGATGTAGACGTGTAGTCATCAGAGTTTTGATGGATCGTCGTACTATGTAGATGTAGACGTGTAGTCATCAGAGTTTTGATGGATCGTCGTACTATGGACGTGTAGTCGTCAGAGTTTTCATGGATCGTCGTACTATATAGATGTAGACGTGAAGTCATCAGAGTTTTGATGGATCGTTGGACAATGGACGTGTAGTCATCAGAGTTTTGATGGATCGTCGTACTATGTAGATGTAGACGTGTAGTCATCAGAGTTTTGATGGATCGTCGTACTATGTAGATGTAGACGTGTAGTCATCAGAGTTTTGATGGATCGTCGTACTATGGACGTGTAGTCATCAGAGTTTTGATGGATCGTCGTACTATGGACGTGTAGTCATCAGAGTTTTGATGGATCGTCGTACTATGGACGTGTAGTCATCAGAGTTTTGATGGATCGTCGTACTATGTAGATGTAAACGTGTAGTCATCAGAGTTTTGATAGATCGTCGTACTATGTAGATGTAGACGTGTAGTCATCAGAGTTTGATAGATCGTCGTACTATGTAGATGTAGACGTGTAGTCAGCATAGTTTTGAAGGATCGTCGTACTATAGACGTGTAGTCATCAGAGTTTTGATGGATCGTCGTACTATGGACGTGTAGTCATCAGAGTTTTGATGGATCGTCGTACTATGGACGTGTAATCATCAGAGTTTTGATGGATCGTCGTACTATTGACGCGTAGTCATCAGAGTTTTGATGGATCGTCGTACTATGGACGTGTAGTCATCAGAGCTTTGATGGATCGTCGTACTATGTAGATGTAGACGTGTAGTCATCAGAGTTTTGATGGATCGTCGTACTATGTAGATGTAGACGTGTAGTCAGCAGAGTTTTGATGGATCGTCGTACTTTGTAGATGTAGACGTGTAGTCATCAGGGTTTTGATGGATCGTCGTACTATGGACGTGTAGTCATCAGAGTTTTGATGGATCATCGTACTATGTAGATGTAGACGTGTAGTCAGCAGAGTTTTGATGGATCGTCGTACTATGTAGATGTAGACGTGTAGTCATCAGAGTTTTGATGGATCGTCGTACTATGGACGTGTAGTCATCAGAGTTTTGATGGATCGTCGTACTATGTAGATGTAGACGTGTAGTCAGCAGAGTTTTGATAGATCGTCGTACTATGTAGATGTAGACGTGTAGTCAGCAGAGTTTTGATAGATCGTCGTACTATGGACGTGTAGTCATCAGAGTTTTAATGGATCGTCGTTCTATGTAGATGTAGACGTGTAGTCATCATAGTTTTGATGGATCGTCGTACTATGTAGATGTAGACGTGTAGTCATCAGAGTTTTGATAGATCGTCGTACTATGGACGTGTAGTCATCAGAGTTTTGATAGATCGTCGTACTATGTAGATGTAGACGTGTAGTCATCAGAGTTTTGATGGATCGGCGTACTATATAGATGTAGACGTGTAGTCATCAGAGTTTTGATGGATCGTCGTACTATGTAGATGTAGACGTGTAGTCATCAGAGTTTTGATGGATCGTCGTACTATGTAGATGTAGACGTATAGTCATCAGAGTTTTGATGGATCGTCGTACTATGTAGATGTAGACGTGCAGTCATCAGAGTTTTGATGGATCGTCGTACTATGTAGATGTAGACGTGTAGTCATCAGAGTTTTGATGGATCGTCGTACTATGTAGATGTAGACGTGTAGTCATCAGAGTTTTGATAGATCGTCGTACTATGGACGTGTAGTCGTCAGAGTTTTGATGGATCGTCGTACTATGTAGATGTAGACGTGTAGTCATCAGAGTTTTGATGCATCGTCGTACTATGTAGATGTAGACGTGTAGTCATCAGAGTTTTGATAGATCGTCGTACTATGGACGTGTAGTCGTCAGAGTTTTGATGGATCGTCGTACTATGTAGATGTAGACGTGTAGTCATCAGAGGTTTGATGGATCGTCGTACTATGTAGATGTAGACGTGTAGTCAGCATAGTTTTGATGGATCGTCGTACATTGTAGATGTAGACGTGTAGTCATCAGAGTTTTGATGGATCGTCGTACTATGGACGTGTAGTCATCAGAGTTTTGATGGATCATCGTACTATGTAGATGTAGACGTGTAGTCATCAGAGTTTTGATGGATCGTCGTACTATGTAGATGTAGACGTGTAGTCATCAGAGTTTTGATAGATCGTCGTACTATGGACGTGTAGTCATCAGAGTTTTGATAGATCGTCGTACTATGTAGATGTAGACGTGTAGTCATCAGAGTTTTGATGGATCGGCGTACTATATAGATGTAGACGTGTAGTCATCAGAGTTTTGATGGATCGTCGTACTATGTAGATGTAGACGTGTAGTCATCAGAGTTTTGATGGATCGTCGTACTATGTAGATGTAGACGTATAGTCATCAGAGTTTTGATGGATCGTCGTACTATGTAGATGTAGACGTGCAGTCATCAGAGTTTTGATGGATCGTCGTACTATGTAGATGTAGACGTGTAGTCATCAGAGTTTTGATGGATCGTCGTACTATGTAGATGTAGACGTGTAGTCATCAGAGTTTTGATAGATCGTCGTACTATGGACGTGTAGTCGTCAGAGTTTTGATGGATCGTCGTACTATGTAGATGTAGACGTGTAGTCATCAGAGTTTTGATGCATCGTCGTACTATGTAGATGTAGACGTGTAGTCATCAGAGTTTTGATAGATCGTCGTACTATGGACGTGTAGTCGTCAGAGTTTTGATGGATCGTCGTACTATGTAGATGTAGACGTGTAGTCATCAGAGGTTTGATGGATCGTCGTACTATGTAGATGTAGACGTGTAGTCAGCATAGTTTTGATGGATCGTCGTACATTGTAGATGTAGACGTGTAGTCATCAGAGTTTTGATGGATCGTCGTACTATGGACGTGTAGTCATCAGAGTTTTGATGGATCATCGTACTATGTAGATGTAGACGTGTAGTCATCAGAGTTTTGATGGATCGTCGTACTATGTAGATGTAGACGTGTAGTCATCAGAGTTTTGATAGATAGTCGTACTATGTAGATGTAGACGTGTAGTCATCAGAGTTTGATAGATCGTCGTACTATGTAGATGTAGACGTGTAGTCAGCATAGTTTTGAAGGATCGTCGTACTATGGACGTGTAGTCATCAGAGTTTTGATGGATCGTCGTACTATGGACGTGTAGTCATCAGAGTTTTGATGGATCGTCGTACTATGGACGAGTAGTCATCAGAGTTTTGATGGATCGTCGTACTATGGACGTGTAATCATCAGAGTTTTGATGGATCGTCGTTCTATTGACGCGTAGTCATCAGAGTTTTGATGGATCGTCGTACTATGGACGTGTAGTCATCAGAGCTTTGATGGATCGTCGTACTATGTAGATGTAGACGTGTAGTCATCAGAGTTTTGATGGATCGTCGTAGTATGTAGATGTAGACGTGTAGTCAGCAGAGTTTTGATGGATCGTCGTACTATGTAGATGTAGACGTGTAGTCATCAGAATTTTGAAGGATCGTCGTACTATGGACGTGTAGTCATCAGAGTTTTGATGGATCGTCGTACTATGTAGATGTAGACGTGTAGTCATCAAAGTTTTGAAGGATCGTCGTACTATGTAGATGTAGACGTGTAGTCATCAGAGTTTTGATGGATCGTCGTACTATGTAGATGTAGACGTGTAGTCATCAGAGTTTTGATAGATCGTCGTACTATGGACGTGTAGTCGTCAGAGTTTTGATGGATCGTCGTACTATGTAGATGTAGACGTGTAGTCATCAGGGTTTTGATGGATCGTCTTACTATGGACGTGTAGTCATCAGAGTTTTGATGGATCATCGTACTATGTAGATGTAGACGTGTAGTCATCAGAGTTTTGATGGATCGTCGTACTATGTAGATGTAGACGTGTAGTCATCAGAGTTTTGATGGATCGTCGTACTAAGGACGTGTAGTCATCAGAGTTTTGATGGATCGTCGTACTATGTAGATGTAGACGTGTAGTCAGCAGAGTTTTGATAGATCGTCGTACTATGTAGATGTAGACGTGTAGTCAGCAGAGTTTTGATAGATCGTCGTACTATGGACGCGTAGTCATCAGAGTTTTAATGGATCGTCGTTCTATGTAGATGTAGACGTGTAGTCATCATAGTTTTGATGGAACCTCGTACTATGTAGATGTAGACGTGTAGTCATCAGAGTTTTGATAGATCGTCGTACTATGGACGTGTAGTCATCAGAGTTTTGATAGATCGTCGTACTATGTAGATGTAGACGTGTAGTCATCAGAGTTTTGATGGATCGGCGTACTATATAGATGTAGACGTGTAGTCATCAGAGTTTTGATGGATCGTCGTACTATGTAGATGTAGACGTGTAGTCATCAGAGTTTTGATGGATTGTCGTACTATGTAGATGTAGACGTGCAGTCATCAGAGTTTTGATGGATCGTCGTACTATGTAGATGTAGACGTGTAGTCATCAGAGTTTTGATGGATCGTCGTACTATGTAGATGTAGACGTGTAGTCATCAGAGTTTTGATAGATCGTCGTACTATGGACGTGTAGTCGTCAGAGTTTTGATGGATCGTCGTACTATGTAGATGTAGACGTGTAGTCATCAGAGTTTTGATGGATCGTCGTACTATGTAGATGTAGACGTGTAGTCATCAGAGTTTTGATAGATCGTCGTACTATGGACGTGTAGTCGTCAGAGTTTTGATGGATCGTCGTACTATGTAGATGTAGACGTGAAGTCATCAGAGTTTTGATGGATCGTCGGACAATGGACGTGTAGTCATCAGAGTTTTGATGGATCGTCGTACTATGTAGATGTAGACGTGTAGTCATCAGAGTTTTGATGGATCGGCGTACTATATAGATGTAGACGTGTAGTCATCAGAGTTTTGATGGATCGTCGTACTATGTAGATGTAGACGTGTAGTCATCAGAGTTTTGATGGATTGTCGTACTATGTAGATGTAGACGTGCAGTCATCAGAGTTTTGATGGATCGTCGTACTATGTAGATGTAGACGTGTAGTCATCAGAGTTTTGATGGATCGTCGTACTATGTAGATGTAGACGTGTAGTCATCAGAGTTTTGATAGATCGTCGTACTATGGACGTGTAGTCGTCAGAGTTTTGATGGATCGTCGTACTATGTAGATGTAGACGTGTAGTCATCAGAGTTTTGATGGATCGTCGTACTATGTAGATGTAGACGTGTAGTCATCAGAGTTTTGATAGATCGTCGTACTATGGACGTGTAGTCGTCAGAGTTTTGATGGATCGTCGTACTATGTAGATGTAGACGTGAAGTCATCAGAGTTTTGATGGATCGTCGGACAATGGACGTGTAGTCATCAGAGTTTTGATGGATCGTCGTACTATGTAGATGTAGACGTGTAGTCATCAGAGTTTTTATGGATCGTCGTACTATGTAGATGTAGACGTGTAGTCATCAGAGTTTTGATGGATCGTCGTACTATGGACGTGTAGTCATCAGAGTTTTGATGGATCGTCGTACTATGGACGTGTAGTCATCAGAGTTTTGATGGAATGTCGTACTATGTAGATGTAGACGTGCAGTCATCAGAGTTTTGATGGATCGTCGTACTATGTAGATGTAGACGTGTAGTCATCAGAGTTTTGATGGATCGTCGTACTATGTAGATGTAGACGTGTAGTCATCAGAGTTTTGATAGATCGTCGTACTATGGACGTGTAGTCGTCAGAGTTTTGATGGATCGTCGTACTATGTAGATGTAGACGTGTAGTCATCAGAGTTTTGATGGATCGTCGTACTATGTAGATGTAGACGTGTAGTCATCAGAGTTTTGATGGATCGTCGTACTATGGACGTGTAGTCGTCAGAGCTTTCATGGATCGTCGTACTATATAGATGTAGACGTGAAGTCATCAGAGTTTTGATGGATCGTCGGACAATGGACGTGTAGTCATCAGAGTTTTGATGGATCGTCGTACTATGTAGATGTAGACGTGTAGTCATCAGAGTTTTGATGGATCGTCGTACTATGTAGATGTAGACGTGTAGTCATCAGAGTTTTGATGGATCGTCGTACTATGGACGTGTAGTCATCAGAGTTTTGATGGATCGTCGTACTATGGACGTGTAGTCATCAGAGTTTTGATGGATCGTCGTACTATGGACGTGTAGTCATCAGAGTTTTGATGGATCGTCGTACTATGTAGATGTAAACGTGTAGTCATCAGAGTTTTGATAGATCGTCGTACTATGTAGATGTAGACGTGTAGTCATCAGAGTTTGATAGATCGTCGTACTATGTAGATGTAGACGTGTAGTCAGCATAGTTTTGAAGGATCGTCGTACTATAGACGTGTAGTCATCAGAGTTTTGATGGATCGTCGTACTATGGACGTGTAGTCATCAGAGTTTTGATGGATCGTCGTACTATGGACGTGTAATCATCAGAGTTTTGATGGATCGTCGTACTATTGACGCGTAGTCATCAGAGTTTTGATGGATCGTCGTACTATGGACGTGTAGTCATCAGAGCTTTGATAGATCGTCGTACTATGTAGATGTAGACGTGTAGTCATCAGAGTTTTGATGGATCGTCGTACTATGTAGATGTAGACGTGTAGTCAGCAGAGTTTTGATGGATCGTCGTACTTTGTAGATGTAGACGTGTAGTCATCAGGGTTTTGATGGATCGTCGTACTATGGACTTGTAGTCATCAGAGTTTTGATGGATCATCGTACTATGTAGATGTAGACGTGTAGTCAGCAGAGTTTTGATGGATCGTCGTACTATGTAGATGTAGACGTGTAGTCATCAGAGTTTTGATGGATCGTCGTACTATGGACGTGTAGTCATCAGAGTTTTGATGGATCGTCGTACTATGTAGATGTAGACGTGTAGTCAGCAGAGTTTTGATAGATCGTCGTACTATGTAGATGTAGACGTGTAGTCAGCAGAGTTTTGATAGATCGTCGTACTATGGACGTGTAGTCATCAGAGTTTTAATGGATCGTCGTTCTATGTAGATGTAGACGTGTAGTCATCATAGTTTTGATGGATCGTCGTACTATGTAGATGTAGACGTGTAGTCATCAGAGTTTTGATAGATCGTCGTACTATGGACGTGTAGTCATCAGAGTTTTGATAGATCGTCGTACTATGTAGATGTAGACGTGTAGTCATCAGAGTTTTGATGGATCGGCGTACTATATAGATGTAGACGTGTAGTCATCAGAGTTTTGATGGATCGTCGTACTATGTAGATGTAGACGTGTAGTCATCAGAGTTTTGATGGATCGTCGTACTATGTAGATGTAGACGTATAGTCATCAGAGTTTTGATGGATCGTCGTACTATGTAGATGTAGACGTGCAGTCATCAGAGTTTTGATGGATCGTCGTACTATGTAGATGTAGACGTGTAGTCATCAGAGTTTTGATAGATCGTCGTACTATGGACGTGTAGTCGTCAGAGTTTTGATGGATCGTCGTACTATGTAGATGTAGACGTGTAGTCATCAGAGTTTTGATGCATCGTCGTACTATGTAGATGTAGACGTGTAGTCATCAGAGTTTTGATAGATCGTCGTACTATGGACGTGTAGTCGTCAGAGTTTTGATGGATCGTCGTACTATGTAGATGTAGACGTGTAGTCATCAGAGGTTTGATGGATCGTCGTACTATGTAGATGTAGACGTGTAGTCAGCATAGTTTTGATGGATCGTCGTACATTGTAGATGTAGACGTGTAGTCATCAGAGTTTTGATGGATCGTCGTACTATGGACGTGTAGTCATCAGAGTTTTGATGGATCATCGTACTATGTAGATGTAGACGTGTAGTCATCAGAGTTTTGATGGATCGTCGTACTATGTAGATGTAGACGTGTAGTCATCAGAGTTTTGATAGATAGTCGTACTATGTAGATGTAGACGTGTAGTCATCAGAGTTTGATAGATCGTCGTACTATGTAGATGTAGACGTGTAGTCAGCATAGTTTTGAAGGATCGTCGTACTATGGACGTGTAGTCATCAGAGTTTTGATGGATCGTCGTACTATGGACGTGTAGTCATCAGAGTTTTGATGGATCGTCGTACTATGGACGTGTAGTCATCAGAGTTTTGATGGATCGTCGTACTATGGACGTGTAATCATCAGAGTTTTGATGGATCGTCGTTCTATTGACGCGTAGTCATCAGAGTTTTGATGGATCGTCGTACTATGGACGTGTAGTCATCAGAGCTTTGATGGATCGTCGTACTATGTAGATGTAGACGTGTAGTCATCAGAGTTTTGATGGATCGTCGTACTATGTAGATGTAGACGTGTAGTCAGCAGAGTTTTGATGGATCGTCGTACTATGTAGATGTAGACGTGTAGTCATCAGAATTTTGAAGGATCGTCGTACTATGGACGTGTAGTCATCAGAGTTTTGATGGATCGTCGTACTATGTAGATGTAGACGTGTAGTCATCAAAGTTTTGAAGGATCGTCGTACTATGTAGATGTAGACGTGTAGTCATCAGAGTTTTGATGGATCGTCGTACTATGTAGATGTAGACGTGTAGTCATCAGAGTTTTGATAGATCGTCGTACTATGGACGTGTAGTCTTCAGAGTTTTGATGGATCGTCGTACTATGTAGATGTAGACGTGTAGTCATCAGGGTTTTGATGGATCGTCTTACTATGGACGTGTAGTCATCAGAGTTTTGATGGATCATCGTACTATGTAGATGTAGACGTGTAGTCATCAGAGTTTTGATGGATCGTCGTACTATGTAGATGTAGACGTGTAGTCATCAGAGTTTTGATGGATCGTCGTACTAAGGACGTGTAGTCATCAGAGTTTTGATGGATCGTCGTACTATGTAGATGTAGACGTGTAGTCAGCAGAGTTTTGATAGATCGTCGTACTATGTAGATGTAGACGTGTAGTCAGCAGAGTTTTGATAGATCGTCGTACTATGGACGCGTAGTCATCAGAGTTTTAATGGATCGTCGTTCTATGTAGATGTAGACGTGTAGTCATCATAGTTTTGATGGATCGTCGTACTATGTAGATGTACACGTGTAGTCATCAGAGTTTTGATAGATCGTCGTACTATGGACGTGTAGTCATCAGAGTTTTGATAGATCGTCGTACTATGTAGATGTAGACGTGTAGTCATCAGAGTTTTGATGGATCGGCGTACTATATAGATGTAGACGTGTAGTCATCAGAGTTTTGATGGATCGTCGTACTATGTAGATGTAGACGTGTAGTCATCAGAGTTTTGATGGATCGTCCTACTATGTAGATGTAGACGTGTAGTCATCAGAGTTTTGATGGATTGTCGTACTATGTAGATGTAGACGTGCAGTCATCAGAGTTTTGATGGATCGTCGTACTATGTAGATGTAGACGTGTAGTCATCAGAGTTTTGATGGATCGTCGTACTATGTAGATGTAGACGTGTAGTCATCAGAGTTTTGATAGATCGTCGTACTATGGACGTGTAGTCGTCAGAGTTTTGATGGATCGTCGTACTATGTAGATGTAGACGTGTAGTCATCAGAGTTTTGATGGATCGTCGTACTATGTAGATGTAGACGTGTAGTCATCAGAGTTTTGATAGATCGTCGTACTGTGGACGTGTAGTCGTCAGAGTTTTGATGGATCATCGTACTATGTAGATGTAGACGTGAAGTCATCAGAGTTTTGATGGATCGTCGGACAATGGACGTGTAGTCATCAGAGTTTTGATGGATCGTCGTACTATGTAGATGTAGACGTGTAGTCATCAGAGTTTTTATGGATCGTCGTACTATGTAGATGTAGACGTGTAGTCATCAGAGTTTTGATGGATCGTCGTACTATGGACGTGTAGTCATCAGAGTTTTGATGGATCGTCGTACTATGGACGTGTAGTCATCAGAGTTTTGATGGAATGTCGTACTATGTAGATGTAGACGTGTAGTCATCAGAGTTTTGATAGATCGTCGTACTATGTAGATGTAGACGTGTAGTCATCAGAGTTTGATAGATCGTCGTACTATGTAGATGTAGACGTGTAGTCAGCATAGTTTTGAAGGATCGACGTACTATGGACGTGTAGTCATCAGAGTTTTGATGGATCGTCGTACTATGGACGTGTAGTCATCAGAGTTTTGATGGATCGTCGTACTATGGACGTGTAGTCATCAGAGTTTTGATGGATCGTCGTACTATGGACGTGTAATCATCAGAGTTTTGATGGATCGTCGTACTATTGACACGTAGTCATCAGAGTTTTGATGGATCGTCGTACTATGGACGTGTAGTCATCAGAGCTTTGATGGATCGTCGTACTATGTAGATGTAGACGTGTAGTCATCAGAGTTTTGATGGATCGTCGTACTATGTAGATGTAGACGTGTAGTCAGCAGAGTTTTGATGGATCGTCGTACTATGTAGATGTAGACGTGTAGTCATCAGAATTTTGATGGATCGTCGTACTATGGACGTGTAGTCATCAGAGTTTTGATGGATCGTCGTACTATGTAGATGTAGACGTGTAGTCATCAAAGTTTTGAAGGATCGTCGTACTATGTAGATGTAGACGTGTAGTCATCAGAGTTTTGATGGATCGTCGTACTATGTAGATGTAGACGTGTAGTCATCAGAGTTTTGATAGATCGTCGTACTATGGACGTGTAGTCGTCAGAGTTTTGATGGATCGTCGTACTATGTAGATGTAGACGTGTAGTCATCAGAGTTTTGATGGATCGTCGTACTATGTAGATGTAGACGTGTAGTCATCAGAGTTTTGATGGATCGTCCTACTATGTAGATGTAGACGTGTAGTCATCAGAGTTTTGATGGATCGTCGTACTATGTAGATGTAGACGTGCAGTCATCAGAGTTTTGATGGATCGTCGTACTATGTAGATGTAGACGTGTAGTCATCAGAGTTTTGATGGATCGTCGTACTATGTAGATGTAGACGTGTAGTCATCAGAGTTTTGATAGATCGTCGTACTATGGACGTGTAGTCGTCAGAGTTTTGATGGATCGTCGTACTATGTAGATGTAGACGTGAAGTCATCAGAGTTTTGATGGATCGTCGTACTATGTAGATGTAGACGTGTAGTCATCAGAGTTTTGATGGATCGTCGTACTATGTAGATGTAGACGTGTAGTCATCAGAGTTTTGATGGATCGTCGTACTATGGACGTGTAGTTATCAGAGTTTTGATGGATCGTCGTACTATGGACGTGTAGTCATCAGAGTTTTGATGGATCGTCGTACTATGTAGATGCAGACGTGTAGTCATCAGAGTTTGATAGATCGTCGTACTATGTAGATGTAGACGTGTAGTCAGCATAGTTTTGAAGGATCGTCGTACTATGGACGTGTAGTCATCAGAGTTTTGATGGATCGTAGTACTATGGACGTGTAGTCATCAGAGTTTTGATGGATCGTCGTACTATGGACGTGTAGTCATCAGAGTTTTGATGGATCGTCGTACTATGGACGTGTAATCATCAGAGTTTTGATGGATCGTCGTACTATTGACGCGTAGTCATCAGAGTTTTGATGGATCGTCGTACTATGGACGTGTAGTCATCAGAGCTTTGATGGATCGTCGTACTATGTAGATGTAGACGTGTAGTCATCAGAGTTTTGATGGATCGTCGTACTATGCAGATGTAGACGTGTAGTCAGCAGAGTTTTGATGGATCGTCGTACTATGTAGATGTAGACGTGTAGTCATCAGAATTTTGATGGATCGTCGTACTATGGACGTGTAGTCATCAGAGTTTTGATGGATCGTCGTACTATGTAGATGTAGACGTGTAGTCATCAAAGTTTTGAAGGATCGTCGTACTATGTAGATGTAGACGTGTAGTCATCAGAGTTTTGATGGATCGTCGTACTATGTAGATGTAGACGTGTAGTCATCAGAGTTTTGATAGATCGTCGTACTATGGACGTGTAGTCGTCAGAGTTTTGATGGATCGTCGTACTATGTAGATGTAGACGTGTAGTCATCAGAGTTTTGATGGATCGGCGTACTATGTAGATGTAGACATGTAATCAGCAGAGTTTTGATGGATCGTCGTACTATGTAGATGTAGACGTGTAGTCAGCAGAGTTTTGATGGATCGTCGTACTATGTAGATGTAGACGTGCAGTCATCAGAGTTTTGATGGATCGTCGTACTATGTAGATGTAGACGTGTAGTCATCAGAGTTTTGATGGATCGTCGTACTATGTAGATGTAGACGTGTAGTCATCAGAGTTTTGATAGATCGTCGTACTATGGACGTGTAGTCATCAGAGTTTTGATAGATCGTCGTACTATGTAGATGTAGACGTGTAGTCATCAGAGTTTTGATGGATCGGCGTACTATATAGATGTAGACGTGTAGTCATCAGAGTTTTGATGGATCGTCGTACTATGTAGATGTAGACGTGTAGTCATCAGAGTTTTGATGGATCGTCCTACTATGTAGATGTAGACGTGTAGTCATCAGAGTTTTGATGGATCGTCGTACTATGTAGATGTAGACGTGCAGTCATCAGAGTTTTGATGGATCGTCGTACTATGTAGATGTAGACGTGTAGTCATCAGAGTTTTGATGGATCGTCGTACT
Organism: Bathymodiolus brooksi; assembly: GCA_963680875.1. NCBI lineage: Eukaryota > Metazoa > Mollusca > Bivalvia > Mytilida > Modiolidae > Bathymodiolus > Bathymodiolus brooksi. The sequence continues at coordinate 119,907,095 of OY804583.1, read as the reverse complement.
ATGTAGATGTAGACGTGTAGTCATCAGAGTTTTGATAGATCGTCGTACTATGGACGTGTAGTCGTCAGAGTTTTGATGGATCGTCGTACTATGTAGATGTAGACGTGTAGTCATCAGAGTTTTGATGGATCGTCGTACTATGTAGATGTAGACGTGTAGTCATCAGAGTTTTGATAGATCGTCGTACTATGGACGTGTAGTCGTCAGAGTTTTGATGGATCGTCGTACTATGTAGATGTAGACGTGTAGTCATCAGAGTTTTGATGGATCGTCGTACTATGTAGATGTAGACGTGTAGTCATCAGAGTTTTGATAGATCGTCGTACTATGGACGTGTAGTCGTCAGAGTTTTGATGGATCGTCGTACTATGTAGATGTAGACGTGAAGTCATCAGAGTTTTGATGGATCGTCGGACAATGGACGTGTAGTCATCAGAGTTTTGATGGATCGTCGTACTATGTAGATGTAGACGTGTAGTCATCAGAGTTTTGATGGATCGTCGTACTATGTAGATGTAGACGTGTAGTCATCAGAGTTTTGATGGATCGTCGTACTATGGACGTGTAGTCATCAGAGTTTTGATGGATCGTCGTACTATGGACGTGTAGTCATCAGAGTTTTGATGGATCGTCGTACTATGTAGATGTAGACGTGTAGTCATCAGAGTTTTGATAGATCGTCGTACTATGTAGATGTAGACGTGTAGTCATCAGAGTTTTGATGGGTCGTCGAACTATGAACGTGTAGTCATCAGAGTTTTGATGGATCGTCGTACTATGGACGTGTAGTCATCAGAGTTTTGATGGATCGTCGTACTATGTAGATGTAGACGTGTAGTCATCAGAATTTTGATAGATCGTCGTACTATGTAGATGTAGACGTGTAGTCAGCATAGTTTTGATGGATCGTCGTACTATGGACGTGTAGTCATCAGAGTTTTGATGGATCGTCGTACTATGGACGTGTAGTCATCATAGTTTTGATGGATCGTCGTACTATGGACGTGTAGTCATCAGAGTTTTGATGGATCGTCGTACTATGGACGTGTAGTCATCACAGTTTTGATGGATCGTCGTACTATTGACGCGTAGTCATCAGAGTTTTGATGGATCGTCGTACTATGGACGTGTAGTCATCAGAGTTTTGATGGATCGTCGTACTATGTAGATGTAGACGTGTAGTCATCAGAGTTTTGATGGATCGTCGTACTATGTAGATGTAGACGTGTAGTCAGCAGAGTTTTGATGGATCGTCGTACTATGTAGATGTAGACGTGTAGTCATCAGAATTTTGATGGATCGTCGTACTATGGACGTGTAGTCATCAGAGTTTTGATGGATCGTCGTACTATATAGATGTAGACGTGTAGTCATCATAGTTTTGATGGATAGTCGTACTATGTAGATATAGACGTGTAGTCATCAGAGTTTTGATAGATCGTCGTACTATGTAGATGTAGACGTGTAGTCATCAGAGTTTTGATGGATCGTCGTACTATGTAGATGTAGACGTGTAGTCATCAGAGTTTTGATGGATCGTCGTACTATGTAGATGTAGACGTGTAGTAATCAGAGTTTTGATGGATCGTCGTACTATGTAGATGTAGACATGTAGTCATCAGAGTTTTGATAGATCGTCGTACTATAGCAGATGTAGACGTAAAGTCATCAGCGTTTTGATGGATCGTCGTACTATGCAGATGTAGACGTGTAGTCATCAGAGGTTTGATTAATCGTCGTACTATGTAGATGTAGACGTGTAGTCATCAGAGTTTTGATGGATCGTCGTACTATGTTGATGTAGACGTGTAGTCATCAGAGTTTTGATGGATCGTCGTACTATGTAGATGTAGACGTGTAGTCATTAGAGTTTTGATGGATCGTCGTACTATTGTATATGTAGACGTGTCGTCATCAGAGTTTTGATAGATCGTCGTACTATGGACGTGTAGTCATCAGAGGTTTGATGGATCGTTGTACTATGTAGATGTAGACGTGTAGTCATAAGAGTTTTGATGGATCGTCGTACTATGTAGATGTAGACGTGTAGTCATCAGAGGTTTGATGGATCGTCGTACTATGTAGATGTAGACGTGTAGTCAGCATAGTTTTGATGGATCGTCGTACTTTGTAGATGTAGACGTGTAGTCATCAGGGTTTTGATGGATCGTCGTACTATGGACGTGTAGTCATCAGGGTTTTGATGGATCGTCGTACTATGGACGTGTAGTCATCAGAGTTTTGATGGATCATCGTACTATGTAGATGTAGACGTGTAGTCAGCAGAGTTTTGATGGATCGTCGTACTATGTAGATGTAGACGTGTAGTCATCAGAGGTTTGATGGATCGTCGTACTAAGGACGTGTAGTCATCAGAGTTTTGATGGATCGTAGTACTATGTAGATGTAGACGTGTAGTCAGCAGAGTTTTGATAGATCGTCGTACTATGTAGATGTAGACGTGTAGTCAGCAGAGTTTTGATAGATCGTCGTACTATGGACGTGTAGTCATCAGAGTTTTAATGGATCGTCGTTCTATGTAGATGTAGACGTGTAGTCATCATAGTTTTGATGGATCGTCGTACTATGTAGATGTAGACGTGTAGTCATCAGAGTTTTGATAGATCGTCGTACTATGGACGTGTAGTCATCAGAGTTTTGATAGTTCGTCGTACTATGTAGATGTAGACGTGTAGTCATCAGAGTTTTGATGGATCGTCGTACTATGTAGATGTAGACGTGTAGTCATCAGAGTTTTGATGGATCGTCGTACTATGTAGATGTAGACGTGTAGTCATCAGAGTTTTGATAGATCGTCGTACTATGGACGTGTAGTCGTCAGAGTTTTGATGGATCGTCGTACTATGTAGATGTAGACGTGTAGTCATCAGAGTTTTGATGGATCGTCGTACTATGTAGATGTAGACGTGTAGTCATCAGAGTTTTGATGGATCGTCCTACTATGTAGATGTAGACGTGTAGTCATCAGAGTTTTGATGGATCGTCGTACTATGTAGATGTAGACGTGCAGTCATCAGAGTTTTGATGGATCGTCGTACTATGTAGATGTAGACGTGTAGTCATCAGAGTTTTGATGGATCGTCGTACTATGTAGATGTAGACGTGTAGTCATCAGAGTTTTGATAGATCGTCGTACTATGGACGTGTAGTCGTCAGAGTTTTGATGGATCGTCGTACTATGTAGATGTAGACGTGTAGTCATCAGAGTTTTGATGGATCGTCGCACTATGTAGATGTAGACGTGTAGTCATCAGAGTTTTGATAGATCGTCGTACTATGGAGGTGTAGTCGTCAGAGTTTTGATGGGTCGTCGTACTATGTAGATGTAGACGTGAAGTCATCAGAGTTTTGATGGATCGTCGTACTATGTAGATGTAGACGTGTAGTCATCAGAGTTTTGATGGATCGTCGTACTATGGACGTGTAGTCATCAGAGTTTTGATGGATCGTCGTACTATGGACGTGTAGTCATCAGAGTTTTGATGGATCGTCGTACTATGTAGATGTAGACGTGTAGTCATCAGAGTTTTGATAGATCGTCGTACTATGTAGATGTAGACGTGTAGTCATCAGAGTTTGATAGATCGTCGTACTATGTAGATGTAGACGTGTAGTCAGCATAGTTTTGAAGGATCGTCGTACTATGGACGTGTAGTCATCAGAGTTTTGAAGGATCGTCGTACTATGGACGTGTAGTCATCAGAGTTTTGATGGATCGTCGTACTATGGACGTGTAGTCATCAGAGTTTTGATGGATCGTCGTACTATGGACGTGTAGTCATCAGAGTTTTGATGGATCGTCGTACTATGTAGATGTAGACGTGTAGTCATCAGAGTTTTGATAGATCGTCGTACTATCTAGATGTAGACGTGTAGTCATCAGAGTTTGATAGATCGTCGTACTATGTAGATGTAGACGTGTAGTCAGCATAGTTTTGAAGGATCGTCGTACTATGGACGTGTAGTCATCAGAGCTTTGATGGATCGTCGTACTATGTAGATGTAGACGTGTAGTCATCAGAGTTTTGATGGATCGTCGTACTATGTAGATGTAGACGTGTAGTCATCAGAGTTTTGATGGATCGTCGTACTATGTAGATGTAGACGTGTAGTCATCAGAGTTTTGATGGATCGTCGTACTATGGACGTGTAGTCATCAGAGTTTTGATGGATCGTCGTACTATGGACGTGTAGTCATCAGAGTTTTGATGGATCGTCGTACTATGTAGATGTAGACGTGTAGTCATCAGAGTTTTGATAGATCGTCGTACTATCTAGATGTAGACGTGTAGTCATCAGAGTTTGATAGATCGTCGTACTATGTAGATGTAGACGTGTAGTCAGCATAGTTTTGAAGGATCGTCGTACTATGGACGTGTAGTCATCAGAGTTTTGATGGATCGTCGTACTATGGACGTGTAGTCATCAGAGTTTTGATTGATCGTCGTACTATGGGCGTGTAGTCATCAGAGTTTTGATGGATCGTCGTACTATGGACGTGTAATCATCAGAGATTTGATGGATCGTCGCACTATTGACGCGTAGTCATCAGAGTTTTGATGGATCGTCGTACTATGGACGTGTAGTCATCAGAGCTTTGATGGATCGTCGTACTATGTAGATGTAGACGTGTAGTCATCAGAGGTTTGATGGATCGTCGTACTATGCAGATGTAGACGTGTAGTCAGCAGAGTTTTGATGGATCGTCGTACTATGTAGATGTAGACGTGTAGTCATCAGAATTTTGATGGATCGTCGTACTATGGACGTGTAGTCATCAGAGTTTTGATGGATCGTCGTATTATGTAGATGTAGACGTGTAGTCATCAAAGTTTTGAAGGATCGTCGTACTATGTAGATGTAGACGTGTAGTCATCAGAGTTTTGATGGATCGTCGTACTATGTAGATGTAGACGTGTAGTCATCAGAGTTTTGATAGATCGTCGTACTATGGACGTGTAGTCGTCAGAGTTTTGATGGATCGTCGTACTATGTAGATGTAGACGTGTAGTCATCAGAGTTTTGATGGATCGGCGTACTATGTAGATGTAGACATGTAATCAGCAGAGTTTTGATGGATCGTCGTACTATGTAGATGTAGACGTGTAGTCAGCAGAGTTTTGATGGATCGTCGTACTATGTAGATGTAGACGTGCAGTCATCAGAGTTTTGATGGATCGTCGTACTATGTAGATGTAGACGTGTAGTCATCAGAGTTTTGATGGATCGTCGTACTATGTAGATGTAGACGTGTAGTCATCAGAGTTTTGATGGATCGTCCTACTATGTAGATGTAGACGTGTAGTCATCAGAGTTTTGATGGATCGTCGTACTAGGTAGATGTAGACGTGCAGTCATCAGAGTTTTGATAGATCGTCGTACTATGGACGTGTAGTCGTCAGAGTTTTGATGGATCGTCGTACTATGTAGATGTAGACGTGTAGTCATCAGAGTTTTGATGGATCGTCGTACTATGTAGATGTAGACGTGTAGTCATCAGAGTTTTGATAGATCGTCGTACTATGGACGTGTAGTCATCAGAGTTTTGATAGATCGTCGTACTATGTAGATGTAGACGTGTAGTCATCAGAGTTTTGATGGATTGGCGTACTATATAGATGTAGACGTGTAGTCATCAGAGTTTTGATGGATCGTCGTACTATGTAGATGTAGACGTGTAGTCATCAGAGTTTTGATGGATCGTCCTACTATGTAGATGTAGACGTGTAGTCATCAGAGTTTTGATGGATCGTCGTACTATGTAGATGTAGACGTGCAGTCATCAGAGTTTTGATGGATCGTCGTACTATGTAGATGTAGACGTGTAGTCATCAGAGTTTTGATGGATCGTCGTACTATGTAGATGTAGACGTGTAGTCATCAGAGTTTTGATAGATAGTCGTACTATGGACGTGTAGTCGTCAGAGTTTTGATGGATCGTCGTACTATGTAGATGTAGACGTGTAGTCATAAGATTTTGATGGATCGTCGTACTATGTAGATGTAGACGTGTAGTCATCAGAGTTTTGATAGATCGTCGTACTATGGACGTGTAGTCGTCAGAGATTTGATGGATCGTCGTACTATGTAGATGTAGACGTGAAGTCATCAGAGTTTTGATGGATCGTCGGACAATGGACGTGTAGTCATCAGAGTTTTGATGGATCGTCGTACTATGTAGATGTAGACGTGTAGTCATCAGAGGTTTGATGGATCGTCGTACTATGTAGATGTAGACGTGTAGTCATCAGAGTTTTGATGGATCGTCGTACTATGGACGTGTAGTCATCAGAGTTTTGATGGATCGTCGTACTATGGACGTGTAGTCATCAGAGTTTTGATGGATCGTCGTACTATGTAGATGTAGACGTGTAGTCATCAGAGTTTTGATAAATCGTCGTACTATGTAGATGTAGACGTGTAGTCATCAGAGTTTTGATGGGTCGTCGTACTATGAACGTGTAGTCATCAGAGTTTTGATGGATCGTCGTACTATGGACGTGTAGTCATCAGAGTTTCGATGGATCGTCGTACTATGTAGATGTAGACGTGTAGTCATCAGAGTTTTGATAGATCGTCGTACTATGTAGATGTAGACGTGTAGTCATCAGAGTTTTGATAGATCGTCGTACTATGTAGATGTAGACGTGTAGTCAGCATAGTTTTGATGGATCGTCGTACTATGGACGTGTAGTCATCAGAGTTTTGATGGATCGTCGTACTATGGACGTGTAGTCATCAGAGTTTTGATGGATCGTCGTACTATGGACGTGTAGTCATCAGAGTTTTGATGGATCGTCGTACTATGGACGTGTAGTCATCAGAGTTTTGATGGATCGTCGTACTATTGACGCGTAGTCATCAGAGTTTTGATGGCTCGTCGTACTATGGACGTGTAGTCATCAGAGTTTTGATGGATCGTCGTACTATGTAGATGTAGACGTGTAGTCATCAGAGTTTTGATGGATCGTCGTACTATGTAGATGTAGACGTGTAGTCAGCAGAGTTTTGATGGATCGTCGTACTATGTAGATGTAGACGTGTAGTCATCAGAATTTTGATGGATCGGCGTACTATGGACGTGTAGTCATCAGAGTTTTGATGGATCGTCGTACTATATAGATGTAGACGTGTAGTCATCATAGTTTTGATGGATCGTCGTACTATGTAGATGTAGACGTGTAGTCATCAGAGTTTTGATAGATCGTCGTACTATGTAGATGTAGACGTGTAGTCATCAGAGTTTTGATGGATCGTCGTACTATGTAGATGTAGACGTGTAGTCATCAGAGTTTTGATGGATCGTCGTACTATGTAGATGTAGACGTGTAGTAATCAGAGTTTTGATGGATCGTCGTACTATGTAGATGTATACATGTAGTCATCAGAGTTTTGATAGATCGTCGTACTATAGCAGATGTAGACGTAAAGTCATAAGCGTTTTGATGGATCGTCGTACTATGCAGATGTAGACGTGTAGTCATCAGAGGTTTGATGAATCGTCGTACTATGTAGATGTAGACGTGTAGTCATCAGAGTTTTGATGGATCGTCGTACTATGTAGATGTAGACGTGTAGTCATTAGAGTTTTGATGGATCGTCGTACTATTGTATATGTAGACGTGTCGTCATCAGAGTTTTGATAGATCGTCGTACTATGGACGTGTAGTCATCAGAGGTTTGATGGATCGTTGTACTATGTAGATGTAGACGTGTAGTCATAAGAGTTTTGATGGATCGTCGTACTATGTAGATGTAGACGTGTAGTCATCAGAGGTTTGATGGATCGTCGTACTATGTAGATGTAGACGTGTAGTCAGCATAGTTTTGATGGATCGTCGTACTTTGTAGATGTAGACGTGTAGTCATCAGGGTTTTGATGGATCGTCGTACTATGGACGTGTAGTCATCAGGGTTTTGATGGATCGTCGTACTATGGACGTGTAGTCATCAGAGTTTTGATGGATCATCGTACTATGTAGATGTAGACGTGTAGTCAGCAGAGTTTTGATGGATCGTCGTACTATGTAGATGTAGACGTGTAGTCATCAGAGTTTTGATGGATCGTCGTACTAAGGACGTGTAGTCATCAGAGTTTTGATGGATCGTAGTACTATGTAGATGTAGACGTGTAGTCAGCAGAGTTTTGATAGATCGTCGTACTATGTAGATGTAGACGTGTAGTCAGCAGAGTTTTGATAGATCGTCGTACTATGGACGTGTAGTCATCAGAGTTTTAATGGATCGTCGTTCTATGTAGATGTAGACGTGTAGTCATCATAGTTTTGATGGATCGTCGTACTATGTAGATGTAGACGTGTAGTCATCAGAGTTTTGATAGATCGTCGTACTATGGACGTGTAGTCATCAGAGTTTTGATAGTTCGTCGTACTATGTAGATGTAGACGTGTAGTCATCAGAGTTTTGATGGATCGTCGTACTATGTAGATGTAGACGTGTAGTCATCAGAGTTTTGATGGATCGTCGTACTATGTAGATGTAGACGTGTAGTCATCAGAGTTTTGATAGATCGTCGTACTATGGACGTGTAGTCGTCAGAGTTTTGATGGATCGTCGTACTATGTAGATGTAGACGTGTAGTCATCAGAGTTTTGATGGATCGTCGTACTATGTAGATGTAGACGTGTAGTCATCAGAGTTTTGATGGATCGTCCTACTATGTAGATGTAGACGTGTAGTCATCAGAGTTTTGATGGATCGTCGTACTATGTAGATGTAGACGTGCAGTCATCAGAGTTTTGATGGATCGTCGTACTATGTAGATGTAGACGTGTAGTCATCAGAGTTTTGATGGATCGTCGTACTATGTAGATGTAGACGTGTAGTCATCAGAGTTTTGATAGATCGTCGTACTATGGACGTGTAGTCGTCAGAGTTTTGATGGATCGTCGTACTATGTAGATGTAGACGTGTAGTCATCAGAGTTTTGATGGATCGTCGCACTATGTAGATGTAGACGTGTAGTCATCAGAGTTTTGATAGATCGTCGTACTATGGAGGTGTAGTCGTCAGAGTTTTGATGGGTCGTCGTACTATGTAGATGTAGACGTGAAGTCATCAGAGTTTTGATGGATCGTCGTACTATGTAGATGTAGACGTGTAGTCATCAGAGTTTTGATGGATCGTCGTACTATGTAGATGTAGACGTGTAGTCATCAGAGTTTTGATGGATCGTCGTACTATGGACGTGTAGTCATCAGAGTTTTGATGGATCGTCGTACTATGGACGTGTAGTCATCAGAGTTTTGATGGATCGTTGTACTATGTAGATGTAGACGTGTAGTCATCAGAGTTTTGATAGATCGTCGTACTATGTAGATGTAGACGTGTAGTCATCAGAGTTTGATAGATCGTCGTACTATGTAGATGTAGACGTGTAGTCAGCATAGTTTTGAAGGATCGTCGTACTATGGACGTGTAGTCATCAGAGTTTTGAAGGATCGTCGTACTATGGACGTGTAGTCATCAGAGTTTTGATGGATCGTCGTACTATGGACGTGTAGTCATCAGAGTTTTGATGGATCGTCGTACTATGGACGTGTAGTCATCAGAGTTTTGATGGATCGTCGTACTATGTAGATGTAGACGTGTAGTCATCAGAGTTTTGATAGATCGTCGTACTATCTAGATGTAGACGTGTAGTCATCAGAGTTTGATAGATCGTCGTACTATGTAGATGTAGACGTGTAGTCAGCATAGTTTTGAAGGATCGTCGTACTATGGACGTGTAGTCATCAGAGTTTTGATGGATCGTCGTACTATGGACGTGTAGTCATCAGAGTTTTGATGGATCGTCGTACTATGGACGTGTAGTCATCAGAGTTTTGATGGATCGTCGTACTATGGACGTGTAATCATCAGAGTTTTGATGGATCGTCGTACTATTGACGCGTAGTCATCAGAGTTTTGATGGATCGTCGTACTATGGACGTGTAGTCATCAGAGCTTTGATGGATCGTCGTACTATGTAGATGTAGACGTGTAGTCATCAGAGTTTTGATGGATCGTCGTACTATGTAGATGTAGACGTGTAGTCATCAGAGTTTTGATGGATCGTCGTACTATGTAGATGTAGACGTGTAGTCATCAGAGTTTTGATGGATCGTCGTACTATGGACGTGTAGTCATCAGAGTTTTGATGGATCGTCGTACTATGGACGTGTAGTCATCAGAGTTTTGATGGATCGTCGTACTATGTAGATGTAGACGTGTAGTCATCAGAGTTTTGATAGATCGTCGTACTATCTAGATGTAGACGTGTAGTCATCAGAGTTTGATAGATCGTCGTACTATGTAGATGTAGACGTGTAGTCAGCATAGTTTTGAAGGATCGTCGTACTATGGACGTGTAGTCATCAGAGTTTTGATGGATCGTCGTACTATGGACGTGTAGTCATCAGAGTTTTGATTGATCGTCGTACTATGGGCGTGTAGTCATCAGAGTTTTGATGGATCGTCGTACTATGGACGTGTAATCATCAGAGATTTGATGGATCGTCGCACTATTGACGCGTAGTCATCAGAGTTTTGATGGATCGTCGTACTATGGACGTGTAGTCATCAGAGCTTTGATGGATCGTCGTACTATGTAGATGTAGACGTGTAGTCATCAGAGTTTTGATGGATCGTCGTACTATGCAGATGTAGACGTGTAGTCAGCAGAGTTTTGATGGATCGTCGTACTATGTAGATGTAGACGTGTAGTCATCAGAATTTTGATGGATCGTCGTACTATGGACGTGTAGTCATCAGAGTTTTGATGGATCGTCGTATTATGTAGATGTAGACGTGTAGTCATCAAAGTTTTGAAGGATCGTCGTACTATGTAGATGTAGACGTGTAGTCATCAGAGTTTTGATGGATCGTCGTACTATGTAGATGTAGACGTGTAGTCATCAGAGTTTTGATAGATCGTCGTACTATGGACGTGTAGTCGTCAGAGTTTTGATGGATCGTCGTACTATGTAGATGTAGACGTGTAGTCATCAGAGTTTTGATGGATCGGCGTACTATGTAGATGTAGACATGTAATCAGCAGAGTTTTGATGGATCGTCGTACTATGTAGATGTAGACGTGTAGTCAGCAGAGTTTTGATGGATCGTCGTACTATGTAGATGTAGACGTGCAGTCATCAGAGTTTTGATGGATCGTCGTACTATGTAGATGTAGACGTGTAGTCATCAGAGTTTTGATGGATCGTCGTACTATGTAGATGTAGACGTGTAGTCATCAGAGTTTTGATGGATCGTCCTACTATGTAGATGTAGACGTGTAGTCATCAGAGTTTTGATGGATCGTCGTACTAGGTAGATGTAGACGTGCAGTCATCAGAGTTTTGATAGATCGTCGTACTATGGACGTGTAGTCGTCAGAGTTTTGATGGATCGTCGTACTATGTAGATGTAGACGTGTAGTCATCAGAGTTTTGATGGATCGTCGTACTATGTAGATGTAGACGTGTAGTCATCAGAGTTTTGATAGATCGTCGTACTATGGACGTGTAGTCATCAGAGTTTTGATAGATCGTCGTACTATGTAGATGTAGACGTGTAGTCATCAGAGTTTTGATGGATTGGCGTACTATATAGATGTAGACGTGTAGTCATCAGAGTTTTGATGGATCGTCGTACTATGTAGATGTAGACGTGTAGTCATCAGAGTTTTGATGGATCGTCCTACTATGTAGATGTAGACGTGTAGTCATCAGAGTTTTGATGGATCGTCGTACTATGTAGATGTAGACGTGCAGTCATCAGAGTTTTGATGGATCGTCGTACTATGTAGATGTAGACGTGTAGTCATCAGAGTTTTGATGGATCGTCGTACTATGTAGATGTAGACGTGTAGTCATCAGAGTTTTGATAGATAGTCGTACTATGGACGTGTAGTCGTCAGAGTTTTGATGGATCGTCGTACTATGTAGATGTAGACGTGTAGTCATAAGATTTTGATGGATCGTCGTACTATGTAGATGTAGACGTGTAGTCATCAGAGTTTTGATAGATCGTCGTACTATGGACGTGTAGTCGTCAGAGATTTGATGGATCGTCGTACTATGTAGATGTAGACGTGAAGTCATCAGAGTTTTGATGGATCGTCGGACAATGGACGTGTAGTCATCAGAGTTTTGATGGATCGTCGTACTATGTAGATGTAGACGTGTAGTCATCAGAGTTTTGATGGATCGTCGTACTATGTAGATGTAGACGTGTAGTCATCAGAGTTTTGATGGATCGTCGTACTATGGACGTGTAGTCATCAGAGTTTTGATGGATCGTCGTACTATGGACGTGTAGTCATCAGAGTTTTGATGGATCGTCGTACTATGTAGATGTAGACGTGTAGTCATCAGAGTTTTGATAAATCGTCGTACTATGTAGATGTAGACGTGTAGTCATCAGAGTTTTGATGGGTCGTCGTACTATGAACGTGTAGTCATCAGAGTTTTGATGGATCGTCGTACTATGGACGTGTAGTCATCAGAGTTTCGATGGATCGTCGTACTATGTAGATGTAGACGTGTAGTCATCAGAGTTTTGATAGATCGTCGTACTATGTAGATGTAGACGTGTAGTCATCAGAGTTTTGATAGATCGTCGTACTATGTAGATGTAGACGTGTAGTCAGCATAGTTTTGATGGATCGTCGTACTATGGACGTGTAGTCATCAGAGTTTTGATGGATCGTCGTACTATGGACGTGTAGTCATCAGAGTTTTGATGGATCGTCGTACTATGGACGTGTAGTCATCAGAGTTTTGATGGATCGTCGTACTATGGACGTGTAGTCATCAGAGTTTTGATGGATCGTCGTACTATTGACGCGTAGTCATCAGAGTTTTGATGGCTCGTCGTACTATGGACGTGTAGTCATCAGAGTTTTGATGGATCGTCGTACTATGTAGATGTAGACGTGTAGTCATCAGAGTTTTGATGGATCGTCGTACTATGTAGATGTAGACGTGTAGTCAGCAGAGTTTTGATGGATCGTCGTACTATGTAGATGTAGACGTGTAGTCATCAGAATTTTGATGGATCGGCGTACTATGGACGTGTAGTCATCAGAGTTTTGATGGATCGTCGTACTATATAGATGTAGACGTGTAGTCATCATAGTTTTGATGGATCGTCGTACTATGTAGATGTAGACGTGTAGTCATCAGAGTTTTGATAGATCGTCGTACTATGTAGATGTAGACGTGTAGTCATCAGAGTTTTGATGGATCGTCGTACTATGTAGATGTAGACGTGTAGTCATCAGAGTTTTGATGGATCGTCGTACTATGTAGATGTAGACGTGTAGTAATCAGAGTTTTGATGGATCGTCGTACTATGTAGATGTATACATGTAGTCATCAGAGTTTTGATAGATCGTCGTACTATAGCAGATGTAGACGTAAAGTCATAAGCGTTTTGATGGATCGTCGTACTATGCAGATGTAGACGTGTAGTCATCAGAGGTTTGATGAATCGTCGTACTATGTAGATGTAGACGTGTAGTCATCAGAGTTTTGATGGATCGTCGTACTATGTAGATGTAGACGTGTAGTCATTAGAGTTTTGATGGATCGTCGTACTATTGTATATGTAGACGTGTCGTCATCAGAGTTTTGATAGATCGTCGTACTATGGACGTGTAGTCATCAGAGGTTTGATGGATCGTTGTACTATGTAGATGTAGACGTGTAGTCATAAGAGTTTTGATGGATCGTCGTACTATGTAGATGTAGACGTGTAGTCATCAGAGGTTTGATGGATCGTCGTACTATGTAGATGTAGACGTGTAGTCAGCATAGTTTTGATGGATCGTCGTACTTTGTAGATGTAGACGTGTAGTCATCAGGGTTTTGATGGATCGTCGTACTATGGACGTGTAGTCATCAGGGTTTTGATGGATCGTCGTACTATGGACGTGTAGTCATCAGAGTTTTGATGGATCATCGTACTATGTAGATGTAGACGTGTAGTCAGCAGAGTTTTGATGGATCGTCGTACTATGTAGATGTAGACGTGTAGTCATCAGAGTTTTGATGGATCGTCGTACTAAGGACGTGTAGTCATCAGAGTTTTGATGGATCGTCGTACTATGTAGATGTAGACGTGTAGTCAGCAGAGTTTTGATAGATCGTCGTACTATGTAGATGTAGACGTGTAGTCAGCAGAGTTTTGATAGATCGTCGTACTATGGACGTGTAGTCATCAGAGTTTTAATGGATCGTCGTTCTATGTAGATGTAGACGTGTATTCATCATAGTTTTGATGGATCGTCGTACTATGTAGATGTAGACGTGTAGTCATCAGAGTTTTGATAGATCGTCGTACTATGGACGTGTAGTCATCAGAGTTTTGATAGATCGTCGTACTATGTAGATGTAGACGTGTAGTCATCAGAGTTTTGATGGATCGTCGTACTATGTAGATGTAGACGTGTAGTCATCAGAGTTTTGATGGATCGTCGTACTATGTAGATGTAGACGTGTAGTCATCAGAGTTTTGATGGATCGTCGTACTATGTAGATGTAGACGTGCAGTCATCAGAGTTTTGATGGATCGTCGTACTATGTAGATGTAGACGTGTAGTCATCAGAGTTTTGATGGATCGTCGTACTATGTAGATGTAGACGTGTAGTCATCAGAGTTTTGATAGATCGTCGTACTATGTAGATGTAGACATGTAATCAGCAGAGTTTTGATGGATCGTCGTACTATGTAGATGTAGACGTGTAGTCATCAGAGTTTTGATGGATCGTCGTACTATGTAGATGTAGACGTGTAGTCATCAGAGTTTTGATAGATCGTCGTACTATGGACGTGTAGTCGTCAGAGTTTTGATGGATCGTCGTACTATGTAGATGTAGACGTGTAGTCATCAGAGTTTTGATGGATCGGCGTACTATGTAGATGTAGACATGTAATCAGCAGAGTTTTGATGGATCGTCGTACTATGTAGATGTAGACGTATAGTCAGCAGAGTTTTGATGGATCGTCGTACTATGTAGATGTAGACGTGCAGTCATCAGAGTTTTGATGGATCGTCGTAATATGTAGATGTAGACGTCTAGTCATCAGAGTTTTGATGGATCGTCGTACTATGTAGATGTAGACGTGTAGTCATCAGAGTTTTGATGGATCGTCCTACTATGTAGATGTAGACGTGTAGTCATCAGAGTTTTGATAGATCGTCGTACTATGTAGATGTAGACGTGTAGTCAGCATAGTTTTGAAGGATCGTCGTACTATGGACGTGTAGACATCAGAGATTTGATGGATCGTAGTACTATGGACGTGTAGTCATCAGAGTTTTGATGGATCGTCGTACTATGGACGTGTAGTCATCAGAGTTTTGATGGATCGTCGTACTATGGACGTGTAATCATCAGAGTTTTGATGGATCGTCGTACTATTGACGCGTAGTCATCAGAGTTTTGATGGATCGTCGTACTATGGACGTGTAGTCATCAGAGCTTTGATGGATCGTCGTACTATGTAGATGTAGACGTGTAGTCATCAGAGTTTTGATGGATCGTCGTACTATGCAGATGTAGACGTGTAGTCAGCAGAGTTTTGATGGATCGTCGTACTCTGTAGATGTAGACGTGTAGTCATCAGAATTTTGATGGATCGTCGTACTATGGACGTGTAGTCATCAGAATTTTGATGGATCGTCGTACTATGTAGATGTAGACGTGTAGTCATCAAAGTTTTGAAGGATCGTCGTACTATGTAGATGTAGACGTGTAGTCATCAGAGTTTTGATGGATCGTCGTACTATGTAGATGTAGACGTGTAGTCATCAGAGTTTTGATAGATCGTCGTACTATGGACGTGTAGTCGTCAGAGTTTTGATGGATCGTCGTACTATGTAGATGTAGACGTGTAGTCATCAGAGTTTTGATGGATCGGCGTACTATGTAGATGTAGACATGTAATCAGCAGAGTTTTGATGGATCGTCGTACTATGTAGATGTAGACGTGTAGTCAGCAGAGTTTTGATGGATCGTCGTACTATGTAGATGTAGACGTGCAGTCATCAGAGTTTTGATGGATCGTCGTACTATGTAGATGTAGACGTGTAGTCATCAGAGTTTTGATGGATCGTCGTACTATGTAGATGTAGACGTGTAGTCATCAGAGTTTTGATAGATCGTCGTACTATGGACGTGTAGTCATCAGAGTTTTGATAGATCGTCGTACTATGTAGATGTAGACGTGTAGTCATCAGAGTTTTGATGGATCGGCGTACTATATAGATGTAGACGTGTAGTCATCAGAGTTTTGATGGATCGTCGTACTATGTAGATGTAGACGTGTAGTCATCAGAGTTTTGATGGATCGTCCTACTATGTAGATGTAGACGTGTAGTCATCAGAGTTTTGATGGATCGTCGTACTATGTAGATGTAGACGTGCAGTCATCAGAGTTTTGATGGATCGTCGTACTATGTAGATGTAGACGTGTAGTCATCAGAGTTTTGATGGATCGTCGTACTATGTAGATGTAGACGTGTAGTCATCAGAGTTTTGATAGATCGTCGTACTATGGACGTGTAGTCGTCAGAGTTTTGATGGATCGTCGTACTATGTAGATGTAGACGTGTAGTCATCAGAGTTTTGATGGATCGTCGTACTATGTAGATGTAGACGTGTAGTCATCAGAGTTTTGATAGATCGTCGTACTATGGACGTGTAGTCGTCAGAGTTTTGATGGATCGTCGTACTATGTAGATGTAGACGTGTAGTCATCAGAGTTTTGATGGATCGTCGTACTATGTAGATGTAGACGTGTAGTCATCAGAGTTTTGATAGATCGTCGTACTATGGACGTGTAGTCATCAGAGTTTTGATAGATCGTCGTACTATGTAGATGTAGACGTGTAGTCATCAGAGTTTTGATGGATCGTCGTACTATGTAGATGTAGACGTGTAGTCATCAGAGTTTTGATGGATCGTCGTACTATGTAGATGTAGACGTGTAGTAATCAGAGTTTTGATGGATCGTCGTACTATGTAGATGTATACATGTAGTCATCAGAGTTTTGATAGATCGTCGTACTATAGCAGATGTAGACGTAAAGTCATAAGCGTTTTGATGGATCGTCGTACTATGCAGATGTAGACGTGTAGTCATCAGAGGTTTGATGAATCGTCGTACTATGTAGATGTAGACGTGTAGTCATCAGAGTTTTGATGGATCGTCGTACTATGTAGATGTAGACGTGTAGTCATTAGAGTTTTGATGGATCGTCGTACTATTGTATATGTAGACGTGTCGTCATCAGAGTTTTGATAGATCGTCGTACTATGGACGTGTAGTCATCAGAGGTTTGATGGATCGTTGTACTATGTAGATGTAGACGTGTAGTCATAAGAGTTTTGATGGATCGTCGTACTATGTAGATGTAGACGTGTAGTCATCAGAGGTTTGATGGATCGTCGTACTATGTAGATGTAGACGTGTAGTCAGCATAGTTTTGATGGATCGTCGTACTTTGTAGATGTAGACGTGTAGTCATCAGGGTTTTGATGGATCGTCGTACTATGGACGTGTAGTCATCAGGGTTTTGATGGATCGTCGTACTATGGACGTGTAGTCATCAGAGTTTTGATGGATCATCGTACTATGTAGATGTAGACGTGTAGTCAGCAGAGTTTTGATGGATCGTCCTACTATGTAGATGTAGACGTGTAGTCATCAGAGTTTTGATGGATCGTCGTACTAAGGACGTGTAGTCATCAGAGTTTTGATGGATCGTCGTACTATGTAGATGTAGACGTGTAGTCAGCAGAGTTTTGATAGATCGTCGTACTATGTAGATGTAGACGTGTAGTCAGCAGAGTTTTGATAGATCGTCGTACTATGGACGTGTAGTCATCAGAGTTTTAATGGATCGTCGTTCTATGTAGATGTAGACGTGTATTCATCATAGTTTTGATGGATCGTCGTACTATGTAGATGTAGACGTGTAGTCATCAGAGTTTTGATAGATCGTCGTACTATGGACGTGTAGTCATCAGAGTTTTGATAGATCGTCGTACTATGTAGATGTAGACGTGTAGTCATCAGAGTTTTGATGGATCGTCGTACTATGTAGATGTAGACGTGTAGTCATCAGAGTTTTGATGGATCGTCGTACTATGTAGATGTAGACGTGTAGTCATCAGAGTTTTGATGGATCGTCGTACTATGTAGATGTAGACGTGCAGTCATCAGAGTTTTGATGGATCGTCGTACTATGTAGATGTAGACGTGTAGTCATCAGAGTTTTGATGGATCGTCGTACTATGTAGATGTAGACGTGTAGTCATCAGAGTTTTGATGGATCGTCGTACTATGTAGATGTAGACGTGTAGTCATCAGAGTTTTGATAGATCGTCGTACTATGGACGTGTAGTCGTCAGAGTTTTGATGGATCGTCGTACTATGTAGATGTAGACGTGTAGTCATCAGAGTTTTGATGGATCGGCGTACTATGTAGATGTAGACATGTAATCAGCAGAGTTTTGATGGATCGTCGTACTATGTAGATGTAGACGTGTAGTCAGCAGAGTTTTGATGGATCGTCGTACTATGTAGATGTAGACGTGCAGTCATCAGAGTTTTGATGGATCGTCGTACTATGTAGATGTAGACGTCTAGTCATCAGAGTTTTGATGGATCGTCGTACTATGTAGATGTAGACGTGTAGTCATCAGAGTTTTGATGGATCGTCCTACTATGTAGATGTAGACGTGTAGTCATCAGAGTTTTGATAGATCGTCGTACTATGTAGATGTAGACGTGTAGTCAGCATAGTTTTGAAGGATCGTCGTACTATGGACGTGTAGACATCAGAGTTTTGATGGATCGTAGTACTATGGACGTGTAGTCATCAGAGTTTTGATGGATCGTCGTACTATGGACGTGTAGTCATCAGAGTTTTGATGGATCGTCGTACTATGGACGTGTAATCATCAGAGTTTTGATGGATCGTCGTACTATTGACGCGTAGTCATCAGAGTTTTGATGGATCGTCGTACTATGGACGTGTAGTCATCAGAGCTTTGATGGATCGTCGTACTATGTAGATGTAGACGTGTAGTCATCAGAGTTTTGATGGATCGTCGTACTATGCAGATGTAGACGTGTAGTCAGCAGAGTTTTGATGGATCGTCGTACTATGTAGATGTAGACGTGTAGTCATCAGAATTTTGATGGATCGTCGTACTATGGACGTGTAGTCATCAGAGTTTTGATGGATCGTCGTACTATGTAGATGTAGACGTGTAGTCATCAAAGTTTTGAAGGATCGTCGTACTATGTAGATGTAGACGTGTAGTCATCAGAGTTTTGATGGATCGTCGTACTATGTAGATGTAGACGTGTAGTCATCAGAGTTTTGATAGATCGTCGTACTATGGACGTGTAGTCGTCAGAGTTTTGATGGATCGTCGTACTATGTAGATGTAGACGTGTAGTCATCAGAGTTTTGATGGATCGGCGTACTATGTAGATGTAGACATGTAATCAGCAGAGTTTTGATGGATCGTCGTACTATGTAGATGTAGACGTGTAGTCAGCAGAGTTTTGATGGATCGTCGTACTATGTAGATGTAGACGTGCAGTCATCAGAGTTTTGATGGATCGTCGTACTATGTAGATGTAGACGTGTAGTCATCAGAGTTTTGATGGATCGTCGTACTATGTAGATGTAGACGTGTAGTCATCAGAGTTTTGATAGATCGTCGTACTATGGACGTGTAGTCATCAGAGTTTTGATAGATCGTCGTACTATGTAGATGTAGACGTGTAGTCATCAGAGTTTTGATGGATCGGCGTACTATATAGATGTAGACGTGTAGTCATCAGAGTTTTGATGGATCGTCGTACTATGTAGATGTAGACGTGTAGTCATCAGAGTTTTGATGGATCGTCCTACTATGTAGATGTAGACGTGTAGTCATCAGAGTTTTGATGGATCGTCGTACTATGTAGATGTAGACGTGCAGTCATCAGAGTTTTGATGGATCGTCGTACTATGTAGATGTAGACGTGTAGTCATCAGAGTTTTGATGGATCGTCGTACTATGTAGATGTAGACGTGTAGTCATCAGAGTTTTGATAGATCGTCGTACTATGGACGTGTAGTCGTCAGAGTTTTGATGGATCGTCGTACTATGTAGATGTAGACGTGTAGTCATCAGAGTTTTGATGGATCGTCGTACTATGTAGATGTAGACGTGTAGTCATCAGAGTTTTGATAGATCGTCGTACTATGGACGTGTAGTCGTCAGAGTTTTGATGGATCGTCGTACTATGTAGATGTAGACGTGTAGTCATCAGAGTTTTGATGGATCGTCGTACTATGTAGATGTAGACGTGTAGTCATCAGAGTTTTGATAGATCGTCGTACTATGGACGTGTAGTCATCAGAGTTTTGATAGTTCGTCGTACTATGCAGATGTAGACGTGTAGTCATCAGAGGTTTGATGAATCGTCGTACTATGTAGATGTAGACGTGTAGTCATCAGAGTTTTGATGGATCGTCGTACTATGTAGATGTAGACGTGTAGTCATTAGAGTTTTGATGGATCGTCGTACTATTGTATATGTAGACGTGTCGTCATCAGAGTTTTGATAGATCGTCGTACTATGGACGTGTAGTCATCAGAGGTTTGATGGATCGTTGTACTATGTAGATGTAGACGTGTAGTCATAAGAGTTTTGATGGATCGTCGTACTATGTAGATGTAGACGTGTAGTCATCAGAGGTTTGATGGATCGTCGTACTATGTAGATGTAGACGTGTAGTCAGCATAGTTTTGATGGATCGTCGTACTTTGTAGATGTAGACGTGTAGTCATCAGGGTTTTGATGGATCGTCGTACTATGGACGTGTAGTCATCAGGGTTTTGATGGATCGTCGTACTATGGACGTGTAGTCATCAGAGTTTTGATGGATCATCGTACTATGTAGATGTAGACGTGTAGTCAGCAGAGTTTTGATGGATCGTCGTACTATGTAGATGTAGACGTGTAGTCATCAGAGTTTTGATGGATCGTCGTACTAAGGACGTGTAGTCATCAGAGTTTTGATGGATCGTCGTACTATGTAGATGTAGACGTGTAGTCAGCAGAGTTTTGATAGATCGTCGTACTATGTAGATGTAGACGTGTAGTCAGCAGAGTTTTGATAGATCGTCGTACTATGGACGTGTAGTCATCAGAGTTTTAATGGATCGTCGTTCTATGTAGATGTAGACGTGTATTCATCATAGTTTTGATGGATCGTCGTACTATGTAGATGTAGACGTGTAGTCATCAGAGTTTTGATAGATCGTCGTACTATGGACGTGTAGTCATCAGAGTTTTGATAGATCGTCGTACTATGTAGATGTAGACGTGTAGTCATCAGAGTTTTGATGGATCGTCGTACTATGTAGATGTAGACGTGTAGTCATCAGAGTTTTGATGGATCGTCGTACTATGTAGATGTAGACGTGTAGTCATCAGAGTTTTGATGGATCGTCGTACTATGTAGATGTAGACGTGCAGTCATCAGAGTTTTGATGGATCGTCGTACTATGTAGATGTAGACGTGTAGTCATCAGAGTTTTGATGGATCGTCGTACTATGTAGATGTAGACGTGTAGTCATCAGAGTTTTGATAGATCGTCGTACTATGGACGTGTAGTCGTCAGAGTTTTGATGGATCGTCGTACTATGTAGATGTAGACGTGTAGTCATCAGAGTTTTGATGGATCGTCGTACTATGTAGATGTAGACGTGTAGTCATCAGAGTTTTGATAGATCGTCGTACTATGTAGATGTAGACATGTAATCAGCAGAGTTTTGATGGATCGTCGTACTATGTAGATGTAGACGTGTAGTCATCAGAGTTTTGATGGATCGTCGTACTATGTAGATGTAGACGTGTAGTCATCAGAGTTTTGATAGATCGTCGTACTATGGACGTGTAGTCGTCAGAGTTTTGATGGATCGTCGTACTATGTAGATGTAGACGTGTAGTCATCACAGTTTTGATGGATCGGCGTACTATGTAGATGTAGACATGTAATCAGCAGAGTTTTGATGGATCGTCGTACTATGTAGATGTAGACGTGTAGTCAGCAGAGTTTTGATGGATCGTCGTACTATGTAGATGTAGACGTGCAGTCATCAGAGTTTTGATGGATCGTCGTACTATGTAGATGTAGACGTCTAGTCATCAGAGTTTTGATGGATCGTCGTACTATGTAGATGTAGACGTGTAGTCATCAGAGTTTTGATGGATCGTCCTACTATGTAGATGTAGACGTGTAGTCATCAGAGTTTTGATAGATCGTCGTACTATGTAGATGTAGACGTGTAGTCAGCATAGTTTTGAAGGATCGTCGTACTATGGACGTGTAGACATCAGAGTTTTGATGGATCGTAGTACTATGGACGTGTAGTCATCAGAGTTTTGATGGATCGTCGTACTATGGACGTGTAGTCATCAGAGTTTTGATGGATCGTCGTACTATGGACGTGTAATCATCAGAGTTTTGATGGATCGTCGTACTATTGACGCGTAGTCATCAGAGTTTTGATGGATCGTCGTACTATGGACGTGTAGTCATCAGAGCTTTGATGGATCGTCGTACTATGTAGATGTAGACGTGTAGTCATCAGAGTTTTGATGGATCGTCGTACTATGCAGATGTAGACGTGTAGTCAGCAGAGTTTTGATGGATCGTCGTACTATGTAGATGTAGACGTGTAGTCATCAGAATTTTGATGGATCGTCGTACTATGGACGTGTAGTCATCAGAGTTTTGATGGATCGTCGTACTATGTAGATGTAGACGTGTAGTCATCAAAGTTTTGAAGGATCGTCGTACTATGTAGATGTAGACGTGTAGTCATCAGAGTTTTGATGGATCGTCGTACTATGTAGATGTAGACGTGTAGTCATCAGAGTTTTGATAGATCGTCGTACTATGGACGTGTAGTCGTCAGAGTTTTGATGGATCGTCGTACTATGTAGATGTAGACGTGTAGTCATCAGAGTTTTGATGAATCGGCGTACTATGTAGATGTAGACATGTAATCAGCAGAGTTTTGATGGATCGTCGTACTATGTAGATGTAGACGTGTAGTCAGCAGAGTTTTGATGGATCGTCGTACTATGTAGATGTAGACGTGCAGTCATCAGAGTTTTGATGGATCGTCGTACTATGTAGATGTAGACGTGTAGTCATCAGAGTTTTGATGGATCGTCGTACTATGTAGATGTAGACGTGTAGTCATCAGAGTTTTGATAGATCGTCGTACT
Source organism: Bathymodiolus brooksi (assembly GCA_963680875.1). Classification (NCBI taxonomy): domain Eukaryota; kingdom Metazoa; phylum Mollusca; class Bivalvia; order Mytilida; family Modiolidae; genus Bathymodiolus; species Bathymodiolus brooksi. The sequence continues at coordinate 119,883,760 of OY804583.1, read as the reverse complement.
ATGGACGTGTAGTCATCAGAGTTTTGATAGATCGTCGTACTATGTAGATGTAGACGTGTAGTCATCAGAGTTTTGATGGATCGGCGTACTATATAGATGTAGACGTGTAGTCATCAGAGTTTTGATGGATCGTCGTACTATGTAGATGTAGACGTGTAGTCATCAGAGTTTTGATGGATCGTCCTACTATGTAGATGTAGACGTGTAGTCATCAGAGTTTTGATGGATCGTCGTACTATGTAGATGTAGACGTGCAGTCATCAGAGTTTTGATGGATCGTCGTACTATGTAGATGTAGACGTGTAGTCATCAGAGTTTTGATGGATCGTCGTACTATGTAGATGTAGACGTGTAGTCATCAGAGTTTTGATAGATCGTCGTACTATGGACGTGTAGTCGTCAGAGTTTTGATGGATCGTCGTACTATGTAGATGTAGACGTGTAGTCATCAGAGTTTTGATGGATCGTCGTACTATGTAGATGTAGACGTGTAGTCATCAGAGTTTTGATAGATCGTCGTACTATGGACGTGTAGTCGTCAGAGTTTTGATGGATCGTCGTACTATGTAGATGTAGACGTGTAGTCATCAGAGTTTTGATGGATCGTCGTACTATGTAGATGTAGACGTGTAGTCATCAGAGTTTTGATAGATCGTCGTACTATGGACGTGTAGTCGTCAGAGTTTTGATGGATCGTCGTACTATGTAGATGTAGACGTGAAGTCATCAGAGTTTTGATGGATCGTCGGACAATGGACGTGTAGTCATCAGAGTTTTGATGGATCGTCGTACTATGTAGATGTAGACGTGTAGTCATCAGAGTTTTGATGGATCGTCGTACTATGTAGATGTAGACGTGTAGTCATCAGAGTTTTGATGGATCGTCGTACTATGGACGTGTAGTCATCAGAGTTTTGATGGATCGTCGTACTATGGACGTGTAGTCATCAGAGTTTTGATGGATCGTCGTACTATGTAGATGTAGACGTGTAGTCATCAGAGTTTTGATAGATCGTCGTACTATGTAGATGTAGACGTGTAGTCATCAGAGTTTTGATGGGTCGTCGAACTATGAACGTGTAGTCATCAGAGTTTTGATGGATCGTCGTACTATGGACGTGTAGTCATCAGAGTTTTGATGGATCGTCGTACTATGTAGATGTAGACGTGTAGTCATCAGAATTTTGATAGATCGTCGTACTATGTAGATGTAGACGTGTAGTCAGCATAGTTTTGATGGATCGTCGTACTATGGACGTGTAGTCATCAGAGTTTTGATGGATCGTCGTACTATGGACGTGTAGTCATCATAGTTTTGATGGATCGTCGTACTATGGACGTGTAGTCATCAGAGTTTTGATGGATCGTCGTACTATGGACGTGTAGTCATCACAGTTTTGATGGATCGTCGTACTATTGACGCGTAGTCATCAGAGTTTTGATGGATCGTCGTACTATGGACGTGTAGTCATCAGAGTTTTGATGGATCGTCGTACTATGTAGATGTAGACGTGTAGTCATCAGAGTTTTGATGGATCGTCGTACTATGTAGATGTAGACGTGTAGTCAGCAGAGTTTTGATGGATCGTCGTACTATGTAGATGTAGACGTGTAGTCATCAGAATTTTGATGGATCGTCGTACTATGGACGTGTAGTCATCAGAGTTTTGATGGATCGTCGTACTATATAGATGTAGACGTGTAGTCATCATAGTTTTGATGGATCGTCGTACTATGTAGATGTAGACGTGTAGTCATCAGAGTTTTGATAGATCGTCGTACTATGTAGATGTAGACGTGTAGTCATCAGAGTTTTGATGGATCGTCGTACTATGTAGATGTAGACGTGTAGTCATCAGAGTTTTGATAGATCGTCGTACTATAGCAGATGTAGACGTAAAGTCATCAGCGTTTTGATGGATCGTCGTACTATGCAGATGTAGACGTGTAGTCATCAGAGGTTTGATTAATCGTCGTACTATGTAGATGTAGACATGTAGTCATCAGAGTTTTGATAGATCGTCGTACTATAGCAGATGTAGACGTAAAGTCATCAGCGTTTTGATGGATCGTCGTACTATGCAGATGTAGACGTGTAGTCATCAGAGGTTTGATTAATCGTCGTACTATGTAGATGTAGACGTGTAGTCATCAGAGTTTTGATGGATCGTCGTACTATGTTGATGTAGACGTGTAGTCATCAGAGTTTTGATGGATCGTCGTACTATGTAGATGTAGACGTGTAGTCATTAGAGTTTTGATGGATCGTCGTACTATTGTATATGTAGACGTGTCGTCATCAGAGTTTTGATAGATCGTCGTACTATGGACGTGTAGTCATCAGAGGTTTGATGGATCGTTGTACTATGTAGATGTAGACGTGTAGTCATAAGAGTTTTGATGGATCGTCGTACTATGTAGATGTAGACGTGTAGTCATCAGAGGTTTGATGGATCGTCGTACTATGTAGATGTAGACGTGTAGTCAGCATAGTTTTGATGGATCGTCGTACTTTGTAGATGTAGACATGTAGTCATCAGGGTTTTGATGGATCGTCGTACTATGGACGTGTAGTCATCAGGGTTTTGATGGATCGTCGTACTATGGACGTGTAGTCATCAGAGTTTTGATGGATCATCGTACTATGTAGATGTAGACGTGTAGTCAGCAGAGTTTTGATGGATCGTCGTACTATGTAGATGTAGACGTGTAGTCATCAGAGTTTTGATGGATCGTCGTACTAAGGACGTGTAGTCATCAGAGTTTTGATGGATCGTAGTACTATGTAGATGTAGACGTGTAGTCAGCAGAGTTTTGATAGATCGTCGTACTATGTAGATGTAGACGTGTAGTCAGCAGAGTTTTGATAGATCGTCGTACTATGGACGTGTAGTCATCAGAGTTTTAATGGATCGTCGTTCTATGTAGATGTAGACGTGTAGTCATCATAGTTTTGATGGATCGTCGTACTATGTAGATGTAGACGTGTAGTCATCAGAGTTTTGATAGATCGTCGTACTATGGACGTGTAGTCATCAGAGTTTTGATAGTTCGTCGTACTATGTAGATGTAGACGTGTAGTCATCAGAGTTTTGATGGATCGTCGTACTATGTAGATGTAGACGTGTAGTCATCAGAGTTTTGATGGATCGTCGTACTATGTAGATGTAGACGTGTAGTCATCAGAGTTTTGATAGATCGTCGTACTATGGACGTGTAGTCGTCAGAGTTTTGATGGATCGTCGTACTATGTAGATGTAGACGTGTAGTCATCAGAGTTTTGATGGATCGTCGTACTATGTAGATGTAGACGTGTAGTCATCAGAGTTTTGATGGATCGTCCTACTATGTAGATGTAGACGTGTAGTCATCAGAGTTTTGATGGATCGTCGTACTATGTAGATGTAGACGTGCAGTCATCAGAGTTTTGATGGATCGTCGTACTATGTAGATGTAGACGTGTAGTCATCAGAGTTTTGATGGATCGTCGTACTATGTAGATGTAGACGTGTAGTCATCAGAGTTTTGATAGATCGTCGTACTATGGACGTGTAGTCGTCAGAGTTTTGATGGATCGTCGTACTATGTAGATGTAGACGTGTAGTCATCAGAGTTTTGATGGATCGTCGCACTATGTAGATGTAGACGTGTAGTCATCAGAGTTTTGATAGATCGTCGTACTATTGAGGTGTAGTCGTCAGAGTTTTGATGGATCGTCGTACTATGTAGATGTAGACGTGAAGTCATCAGAGTTTTGATGGATCGTCGTACTATGTAGATGTAGACGTGTAGTCATCAGAGTTTTGATGGATCGTCGTACTATGTAGATGTAGACGTGTAGTCATCAGAGTTTTGATGGATCGTCGTACTATGGACGTGTAGTCATCAGAGTTTTGATGGATCGTCGTACTATGGACGTGTAGTCATCAGAGTTTTGATAGATCGTCGTACTATGTAGATGTAGACGTGTAGTCATCAGAGTTTGATAGATCGTCGTACTATGTAGATGTAGACGTGTAGTCAGCATAGTTTTGAAGGATCGTCGTACTATGGACGTGTAGTCATCAGAGTTTTGAAGGATCGTCGTACTATGGACGTGTAGTCATCAGAGTTTTGATGGATCGTCGTACTATGGACGTGTAGTCATCAGAGTTTTGATGCATCGTCGTACTATGGACGTGTAGTCATCAGAGTTTTGATGGATCGTCGTACTATGTAGATGTAGACGTGTAGTCATCAGAGTTTTGATAGATCGTCGTACTATCTAGATGTAGACGTGTAGTCATCAGAGTTTGATAGATCGTCGTACTATGTAGATGTAGACGTGTAGTCAGCATAGTTTTGAAGGATCGTCGTACTATGGACGTGTAGTCATCAGAGTTTTGATGGATCGTCGTACTATGGACGTGTAGTCATCAGAGTTTTGATGGATCGTCGTACTATGGACGTGTAGTCATCAGAGTTTTGATGGATCGTCGTACTATGGACGTGTAATCATCAGAGTTTTGATGGATCGTCGTACTATTGACGCGTAGTCATCAGAGTTTTGATGGATCGTCGTACTATGGACGTGTAGTCATCAGAGCTTTGATGGATCGTCGTACTATGTAGATGTAGACGTGTAGTCAGCAGAGTTTTGATAGATCGTCGTACTATGGACGTGTAGTCATCAGAGTTTTAATGGATCGTCGTTCTATGTAGATGTAGACGTGTAGTCATCATAGTTTTGATGGATCGTCGTACTATGTAGATGTAGACGTGTAGTCATCAGAGTTTTGATAGATCGTCGTACTATGGACGTGTAGTCATCAGAGTTTTGATAGTTCGTCGTACTATGTAGATGTAGACGTGTAGTCATCAGAGTTTTGATGGATCGTCGTACTATGTAGATGTAGACGTGTAGTCATCAGAGTTTTGATGGATCGTCGTACTATGTAGATGTAGACGTGTAGTCATCAGAGTTTTGATAGATCGTCGTACTATGGACGTGTAGTCGTCAGAGTTTTGATGGATCGTCGTACTATGTAGATGTAGACGTGTAGTCATCAGAGTTTTGATGGATCGTCGTACTATGTAGATGTAGACGTGTAGTCATCAGAGTTTTGATGGATCGTCCTACTATGTAGATGTAGACGTGTAGTCATCAGAGTTTTGATGGATCGTCGTACTATGTAGATGTAGACGTGCAGTCATCAGAGTTTTGATGGATCGTCGTACTATGTAGATGTAGACGTGTAGTCATCAGAGTTTTGATGGATCGTCGTACTATGTAGATGTAGACGTGTAGTCATCAGAGTTTTGATAGATCGTCGTACTATGGACGTGTAGTCGTCAGAGTTTTGATGGATCGTCGTACTATGTAGATGTAGACGTGTAGTCATCAGAGTTTTGATGGATCGTCGCACTATGTAGATGTAGACGTGTAGTCATCAGAGTTTTGATAGATCGTCGTACTATTGAGGTGTAGTCGTCAGAGTTTTGATGGATCGTCGTACTATGTAGATGTAGACGTGAAGTCATCAGAGTTTTGATGGATCGTCGTACTATGTAGATGTAGACGTGTAGTCATCAGAGTTTTGATGGATCGTCGTACTATGTAGATGTAGACGTGTAGTCATCAGAGTTTTGATGGATCGTCGTACTATGGACGTGTAGTCATCAGAGTTTTGATGGATCGTCGTACTATGGACGTGTAGTCATCAGAGTTTTGATAGATCGTCGTACTATGTAGATGTAGACGTGTAGTCATCAGAGTTTGATAGATCGTCGTACTATGTAGATGTAGACGTGTAGTCAGCATAGTTTTGAAGGATCGTCGTACTATGGACGTGTAGTCATCAGAGTTTTGAAGGATCGTCGTACTATGGACGTGTAGTCATCAGAGTTTTGATGGATCGTCGTACTATGGACGTGTAGTCATCAGAGTTTTGATGCATCGTCGTACTATGGACGTGTAGTCATCAGAGTTTTGATGGATCGTCGTACTATGTAGATGTAGACGTGTAGTCATCAGAGTTTTGATAGATCGTCGTACTATCTAGATGTAGACGTGTAGTCATCAGAGTTTGATAGATCGTCGTACTATGTAGATGTAGACGTGTAGTCAGCATAGTTTTGAAGGATCGTCGTACTATGGACGTGTAGTCATCAGAGTTTTGATGGATCGTCGTACTATGGACGTGTAGTCATCAGAGTTTTGATGGATCGTCGTACTATGGACGTGTAGTCATCAGAGTTTTGATGGATCGTCGTACTATGGACGTGTAATCATCAGAGTTTTGATGGATCGTCGTACTATTGACGCGTAGTCATCAGAGTTTTGATGGATCGTCGTACTATGGACGTGTAGTCATCAGAGCTTTGATGGATCGTCGTACTATGTAGATGTAGACGTGTAGTCATCAGAGTTTTGATGGATCGTCGTACTATGTAGATGTAGACGTGTAGTCATCAGAATTTTGATGGATCGTCGTACTATGGACGTGTAGTCATCAGAGTTTTGATGGATCGTCGTACTATGTAGATGTAGACGTGTAGTCATCAGAGTTTTGATGGATCGTCGTACTATGGACGTGTAGTCATCAGAGTTTTGATGGATCGTCGTACTATGGACGTGTAGTCATCAGAGTTTTGATGGATCGTCGTACTATGTAGATGTAGACGTGTAGTCATCAGAGTTTTGATAGATCGTCGTACTATCTAGATGTAGACGTGTAGTCATCAGAGTTTGATAGATCGTCGTACTATGTAGATGTAGACGTGTAGTCAGCATAGTTTTGAAGGATCGTCGTACTATGGACGTGTAGTCATCAGAGTTTTGATGGATCGTCGTACTATGGACGTGTAGTCATCAGAGTTTTGATTGATCGTCGTACTATGGGCGTGTAGTCATCAGAGTTTTGATGGATCGTCGTACTATGGACGTGTAATCATCAGAGATTTGATGGATCGTCGCACTATTGACGCGTAGTCATCAGAGTTTTGATGGATCGTCGTACTATGGACGTGTAGTCATCAGAGCTTTGATGGATCGTCGTACTATGTAGATGTAGACGTGTAGTCATCAGAGTTTTGATGGATCGTCGTACTATGCAGATGTAGACGTGTAGTAAGCAGAGTTTTGATGGATCGTCGTACTATGTAGATGTAGACGTGTAGTCATCAGAATTTTGATGGATCGTCGTACTATGGACGTGTAGTCATCAGAGTTTTGATGGATCGTCGTATTATGTAGATGTAGACGTGTAGTCATCAGAGTTTTGATGGATCGTCGTACTATGTAGATGTAGACGTGTAGTCATCAGAGTTTTGATAGATCGTCGTACTATGGACGTGTAGTCGTCAGAGTTTTGATGGATCGTCGTACTATGTAGATGTAGACGTGTAGTCATCAGAGTTTTGATGGAACGGCGTACTATGTAGATGTAGACATGTAATCAGCAGAGTTTTGATGGATCGTCGTACTATGTAGATGTAGACGTGTAGTCAGCAGAGTTTTGATGGATCGTCGTACTATGTAGATGTAGACGTGCAATCATCAGAGTTTTGATGGATCGTCGTACTATGTAGATGTAGACGTGTAGTCATCAGAGTTTTGATGGATCGTCGTACTATGTAGATGTAGACGTGTAGTCATCAGAGTTTTGATGGATCGTCCTACTATGTAGATGTAGACGTGTAGTCATCAGAGTTTTGATGGATCGTCGTACTAGGTAGATGTAGACGTGCAGTCATCAGAGTTTTGATAGATCGTCGTACTATGGACGTGTAGTCGTCAGAGTTTTGATGGATCGTCGTACTATGTAGATGTAGACGTGTAGTCATCAGAGTTTTGATGGATCGTCGTACTATGTAGATGTAGACGTGTAGTCATCAGAGTTTTGATAGATCGTCGTACTAAGGACGTGTAGTCATCAGAGTTTTGATAGATCGTCGTACTATGTAGATGTAGACGTGTAGTCATCAGAGTTTTGATGGATTGGCGTACTATATAGATGTAGACGTGTAGTCATCAGAGTTTTGATGGATCGTCGTACTATGTAGATGTAGACGTGTAGTCATCAGAGTTTTGATGGATCGTCCTACTATGTAGATGTAGACGTGTAGTCATCAGAGTTTTGATGGATCGTCGTACTATGTAGATGTAGACGTGCAGTCATCAGAGTTTTGATGGATCGTCGTACTATGTAGATGTAGACGTGTAGTCATCAGAGTTTTGATGGATCGTCGTACTATGTAGATGTAGACGTGTAGTCATCAGAGTTTTGATAGATCGTCGTACTATGGACGTGTAGTCGTCAGAGTTTTGATGGATCGTCGTACTATGTAGATGTAGACGTGTAGTCATAAGATTTTGATGGATCGTCGTACTATGTAGATGTAGACGTGTAGTCATCAGAGTTTTGATAGATCGTCGTACTATGGACGTGTAGTCGTCAGAGATTTGATGGATCGTCGTACTATGTAGATGTAGACGTGAAGTCATCAGAGTTTTGATGGATCGTCGGACAATGGACGTGTAGTCATCAGAGTTTTGATGGATCGTCGTACTATGTAGATGTAGACGTGTAGTCATCAGAGTTTTGATGGATCGTCGTACTATGTAGATGTAGACGTGTAGTCATCAGAGTTTTGATGGATCGTCGTACTATGGACGTGTAGTCATCAGAGTTTTGATGGATCGTCGTACTATGGACGTGTAGTCATCAGAGTTTTGATGGATCGTCGTACTATGTAGATGTAGACGTGTAGTCATCAGAGTTTTGATAGATCGTCGTACTATGTAGATGTAGACGTGTAGTCATCAGAGTTTTGATGGGTCGTCGTACTATGAACGTGTAGTCATCAGAGTTTTGATGGATCGTCGTACTATGGACGTGTAGTCATCAGAGTTTTGATGGATCGTCGTACTATGTAGATGTAGACGTGTAGTCATCAGAGTTTTGATAGATCGTCGTACTATGTAGATGTAGACGTGTAGTCATCAGAGTTTTGATAGATCGTCGTACTATGTAGATGTAGACGTGTAGTCAGCATAGTTTTGATGGATCGTCGTACTATGGACGTGTAGTCATCAGAGTTTTGATGGATCGTCGTACTATGGACGTGTAGTCATCAGAGTTTTGATGGATCGTCGTACTATGGACGTGTAGTCATCAGAGTTTTGATGGATCGTCGTACTATGGACGTGTAGTCATCAGAGTTTTGATGGATCGTCGTACTATTGACGCGTAGTCATCAGAGTTTTGATGGCTCGTCGTACTATGGACGTGTAGTCATCAGAGTTTTGATGGATCGTCGTACTATGTAGATGTAGACGTGTAGTCATCAGAGTTTTGATGGATCGTCGTACTATGTAGATGTAGACGTGTAGTCAGCAGAGTTTTGATGGATCGTCGTACTATGTAGATGTAGACGTGTAGTCATCAGAATTTTGATGGATCGGCGTACTATGGACGTGTAGTCATCAGAGTTTTGATGGATCGTCGTACTATATAGATGTAGACGTGTAGTCATCATAGTTTTGATGGATCGTCGTACTATGTAGATGTAGACGTGTAGTCATCAGAGTTTTGATAGATCGTCGTACTATGTAGATGTAGACGTGTAGTCATCAGAGCTTTGATGGATCGTCGTACTATGTAGATGTAGACGTGTAGTCATCAGAGTTTTGATGGATCGTCGTAATATGTAGATGTAGACGTGTAGTAATCAGAGTTTTGATGGATCGTCGTACTATGTAGATGTATACATGTAGTCATCAGAGTTTTGATAGATCGTCGTACTATAGCAGATGTAGACGTAAAGTCATAAGCGTTTTGATGGATCGTCGTACTATGCAGATGTAGACGTGTAGTCATCAGAGGTTTGATGAATCGTCGTACTATGTAGATGTAGACGTGTAGTCAGCATAGTTTTGATGGATCGTCGTACTTTGTAGATGTAGACGTGTAGTCATCAGAGTTTTGATGGATCGTCGTACTATGGACGTGTAGTCATCAGAGTTTTGATGGATCGTCGTACTATGGACGTGTAGTCATCAGAGGTTTGATGGATCGTTGTACTATGTAGATGTAGACGTGTAGTCATAAGAGTTTTGATGGATCGTCGTACTATGTAGATGTAGACGTGTAGTCATCAGAGGTTTGATGGATCGTCGTACTATGTAGATGTAGACGTGTAGTCAGCATAGTTTTGATGGATCGTCGTACTTTGTAGATGTAGACGTGTAGTCATCAGAGTTTTGATGGATCGTCGTACTATGGACGTGTAGTCATCAGAGTTTTGATGGATCGTCGTACTATGGACGTGTAGTCATCAGAGTTTTGATGGATCGTCGTACTATGTAGATGTAGACGTGTAGTCATCAGAGTTTTGATAGATCGTCGTACTATCTAGATGTAGACGTGTAGTCATCAGAGTTTGATAGATCGTCGTACTATGTAGATGTAGACGTGTAGTCAGCATAGTTTTGAAGGATCGTCGTACTATGGACGTGTAGTCATCAGAGTTTTGATGGATCTTCGTACTATGGACGTGTAGTCATCAGAGTTTTGATTGATCGTCGTACTATGGGCGTGTAGTCATCAGAGTTTTGATGGATCGTCGTACTATGGACGTGTAATCATCAGAGATTTGATGGATCGTCGCACTATTGACGCGTAGTCATCAGAGTTTTGATGGATCGTCGTACTATGGACGTGTAGTCATCAGAGCTTTGATGGATCGTCGTACTATGTAGATGTAGACGTGTAGTCATCAGAGTTTTGATGGATCGTCGTACTATGCAGATGTAGACGTGTAGTCAGCAGAGTTTTGATGGATCGTCGTACTATGTAGATGTAGACGTGTAGTCATCAGAATTTTGATGGATCGTCGTACTATGGACGTGTAGTCATCAGAGTTTTGATGGATCGTCGTATTATGTAGATGTAGACGTGTAGTCATCAAAGTTTTGAAGGATCGTCGTACTATGTAGATGTAGACGTGTAGTCATCAGAGTTTTGATGGATCGTCGTACTATGTAGATGTAGACGTGTAGTCATCAGAGTTTTGATAGATCGTCGTACTATGGACGTGTAGTCGTCAGAGTTTTGATGGATCGTCGTACTATGTAGATGTAGACGTGTAGTCATCAGAGTTTTGATGGATCGGCGTACTATGTAGATGTAGACATGTAATCAGCAGAGTTTTGATGGATCGTCGTACTATGTAGATGTAGACGTGTAGTCAGCAGAGTTTTGATGGATCGTCGTACTATGTAGATGTAGACGTGCAGTCATCAGAGTTTTGATGGATCGTCGTACTATGTAGATGTAGACGTGTAGTCATCAGAGTTTTGATGGATCGTCGTACTATGTAGATGTAGACGTGTAGTCATCAGAGTTTTGATGGATCGTCCTACTATGTAGATGTAGACGTGTAGTCATCAGAGTTTTGATGGATCGTCGTACTAGGTAGATGTAGACGTGCAGTCATCAGAGTTTTGATAGATCGTCGTACTATGGACGTGTAGTCGTCAGAGTTTTGATGGATCGTCGTACTATGTAGATGTAGACGTGTAGTCATCAGAGTTTTGATGGATCGTCGTACTATGTAGATGTAGACGTGTAGTCATCAGAGTTTTGATAGATCGTCGTACTATGGACGTGTAGTCATCAGAGTTTTGATAGATCGTCGTACTATGTAGATGTAGACGTGTAGTCATCAGAGTTTTGATGGATTGGCGTACTATATAGATGTAGACGTGTAGTCATCAGAGTTTTGATGGATCGTCGTACTATGTAGATGTAGACGTGTAGTCATCAGAGTTTTGATGGATCGTCCTACTATGTAGATGTAGACGTGTAGTCATCAGAGTTTTGATGGATCGTCGTACTATGTAGATGTAGACGTGTAGTCATCAGAGTTTTGATGGATCGTCGTACTATGTAGATGTAGACGTGTAGTCATCAGAGTTTTGATAGATCGTCGTACTATGGACGTGTAGTCGTCAGAGTTTTGATGGATCGTCGTACTATGTAGATGTAGACGTGTAGTCATAAGATTTTGATGGATCGTCGTACTATGTAGATGTAGACGTGTAGTCATCAGAGTTTGATAGATCGTCGTACTATGGACGTGTAGTCGTCAGAGATTTGATGGATCGTCGTACTATGTAGATGTAGACGTGCAGTCATCAGAGTTTTGATGGATCGTCGGACAATGGACGTGTAGTCATCAGAGTTTTGATGGATCGTCGTACTATGTAGATGTAGACGTGTAGTCATCAGAGTTTTGATGGATCGTCGTACTATGGACGTGTAGTCTTCAGAGTTTTGATGGATCGTCGTACTATGGACGTGTAGTCATCAGAGTTTTGATGGATCGTCGTACTATGTAGATGTAGACGTGTAGTCATCAGAGTTTTGATAGATCGTCGTACTATGTAGATGTAGACGTGTAGTCATCAGAGTTTTGATGGGTCGTCGTACTATGAACGTGTAGTCATCAGAGTTTTGATGGATCGTCGTACTATGGACGTGTAGTCATCAGAGTTTTGATGGATCGTCGTACTATGTAGATGTAGACGTGTAGTCATCAGAGTTTTGATAGATCGTCGTACTATGTAGATGTAGACGTGTAGTCATCAGAGTTTTGATGGATCGTCGTACTATGGACGTGTAGTCATCAGAGTTTTGATGGATCGTCGTATTATGTAGATGTAGACGTGTAGTCATCAAAGTTTTGAAGGATCGTCGTACTATGTAGATGTAGACGTGTAGTCATCAGAGTTTTGATGGATCGTCGTACTATGTAGATGTAGACGTGTAGTCATCAGAGTTTTGATAGATCGTCGTACTATGGACGTGTAGTCGTCAGAGTTTTGATGGATCGTCGTACTATGTAGATGTAGACGTGTAGTCATCAGAGTTTTGATGGATCGGCGTACTATGTAGATGTAGACATGTAATCAGCAGAGTTTTGATGGATCGTCGTACTATGTAGATGTAGACGTGTAGTCAGCAGAGTTTTGATGGATCGTCGTACTATGTAGATGTAGACGTGCAGTCATCAGAGTTTTGATGGATCGTCGTACTATGTAGATGTAGACGTGTAGTCATCAAAGTTTTGAAGGATCGTCGTACTATGTAGATGTAGACGTGTAGTCATCAGAGTTTTGATGGATCGTCGTACTATGTAGATGTAGACGTGTAGTCATCAGAGTTTTGATAGATCGTCGTACTATGGACGTGTAGTCGTCAGAGTTTTGATGGATCGTCGTACTATGTAGATGTAGACGTGTAGTCATCAGAGTTTTGATGGATCGGCGTACTATGTAGATGTAGACATGTAATCAGCAGAGTTTTGATGGATCGTCGTACTATGTAGATGTAGACGTGTAGTCAGCAGAGTTTTGATGGATCGTCGTACTATGTAGATGTAGACGTGCAGTCATCAGAGTTTTGATGGATCGTCGTACTATGTAGATGTAGACGTGTAGTCATCAGAGTTTTGATGGATCGTCGTACTATGTAGATGTAGACGTGTAGTCATCAGAGTTTTGATGGATCGTCCTACTATGTAGATGTAGACGTGTAGTCATCAGAGTTTTGATGGATCGTCGTACTAGGTAGATGTAGACGTGCAGTCATCAGAGTTTTGATAGATCGTCGTACTATGGACGTGTAGTCGTCAGAGTTTTGATGGATCGTCGTACTATGTAGATGTAGACGTGTAGTCATCAGAGTTTTGATGGATCGTCGTACTATGTAGATGTAGACGTGTAGTCATCAGAGTTTTGATAGATCGTCGTACTATGGACGTGTAGTCATCAGAGTTTTGATAGATCGTCGTACTATGTAGATGTAGACGTGTAGTCATCAGAGTTTTGATGGATTGGCGTACTATATAGATGTAGACGTGTAGTCATCAGAGTTTTGATGGATCGTCGTACTATGTAGATGTAGACGTGTAGTCATCAGAGTTTTGATGGATCGTCCTACTATGTAGATGTAGACGTGTAGTCATCAGAGTTTTGATGGATCGTCGTACTATGTAGATGTAGACGTGTAGTCATCAGAGTTTTGATGGATCGTCGTACTATGTAGATGTAGACGTGTAGTCATCAGAGTTTTGATAGATCGTCGTACTATGGACGTGTAGTCGTCAGAGTTTTGATGGATCGTCGTACTATGTAGATGTAGACGTGTAGTCATAAGATTTTGATGGATCGTCGTACTATGTAGATGTAGACGTGTAGTCATCAGAGTTTGATAGATCGTCGTACTATGGACGTGTAGTCGTCAGAGATTTGATGGATCGTCGTACTATGTAGATGTAGACGTGCAGTCATCAGAGTTTTGATGGATCGTCGGACAATGGACGTGTAGTCATCAGAGTTTTGATGGATCGTCGTACTATGTAGATGTAGACGTGTAGTCATCAGAGTTTTGATGGATCGTCGTACTATGGACGTGTAGTCTTCAGAGTTTTGATGGATCGTCGTACTATGGACGTGTAGTCATCAGAGTTTTGATGGATCGTCGTACTATGTAGATGTAGACGTGTAGTCATCAGAGTTTTGATAGATCGTCGTACTATGTAGATGTAGACGTGTAGTCATCAGAGTTTTGATGGGTCGTCGTACTATGAACGTGTAGTCATCAGAGTTTTGATGGATCGTCGTACTATGGACGTGTAGTCATCAGAGTTTTGATGGATCGTCGTACTATGTAGATGTAGACGTGTAGTCATCAGAGTTTTGATAGATCGTCGTACTATGTAGATGTAGACGTGTAGTCATCAGAGTTTTGATAGATCGTCGTACTATGTAGATGTAGACGTGTAGTCAGCATAGTTTTGATGGATCGTCGTACTATGGACGTGTAGTCATCAGAGTTTTGATGGATCGTCGTACTATGGACGTGTAGTCATCAGAGTTTTGATGGATCGTCGTACTATGGACGTGTAGTCATCAGAGTTTTGATGGATCGTCGTACTATGGACGTGTAGTCATCAGAGTTTTGATGGATCGTCGTACTATTGACGCGTAGTCATCAGAGTTTTGATGGCTCGTCGTACTATGGACGTGTAGTCATCAGAGTTTTGATGGATCGTCGTACTATGTAGATGTAGACGTGTAGTCATCAGAGTTTTGATGGATCGTCGTACTATGTAGATGTAGACGTGTAGTCAGCAGAGTTTTGATGGATCGTCGTACTATGTAGATGTAGACGTGTAGTCATCAGAATTTTGATGGATCGGCGTACTATGGACGTGTAGTCATCAGAGTTTTGATGGATCGTCGTACTATATAGATGTAGACGTGTAGTCATCATAGTTTTGATGGATCGTCGTACTATGTAGATGTAGACGTGTAGTCATCAGAGTTTTGATGGATCGTCGTACTATGTAGATGTAGACGTGTAGTCATCAGAGTTTTGATGGATCGTCGTACTATGTAGATGTAGACGTGTAGTCATCAGAGTTTTGATAGATCGTCGTACTATGGACGTGTAGTCGTCAGAGTTTTGATGGATCGTCGTACTATGTAGATGTAGACGTGTAGTCATAAGATTTTGATGGATCGTCGTACTATGTAGATGTAGACGTGTAGTCATCAGAGTTTTGATAGATCGTCGTACTATGGACGTGTAGTCGTCAGAGATTTGATGGATCGTCGTACTATGTAGATGTAGACGTGCAGTCATCAGAGTTTTGATGGATCGTCGGACAATGGACGTGTAGTCATCAGAGTTTTGATGGATCGTCGTACTATGTAGATGTAGACGTGTAGTCATCAGAGTTTTGATGGATCGTCGTACTATGTAGATGTAGACGTGTAGTCATCAGAGTTTTGATGGATCGTCGTACTATGGACGTGTAGTCATCAGAGTTTTGATGGATCGTCGTACTATGGACGTGTAGTCATCAGAGTTTTGATGGATCGTCGTACTATGTAGATGTAGACGTGTAGTCATCAGAGTTTTGATAGATCGTCGTACTATGTAGATGTAGACGTGTAGTCATCAGAGTTTTGATGGGTCGTCGTACTATGAACGTGTAGTCATCAGAGTTTTGATGGATCGTCGTACTATGGACGTGTAGTCATCAGAGTTTTGATGGATCTTCGTACTATGTAGATGTAGACGTGTAGTCATCAGAGTTTTGATAGATCGTCGTACTATGTAGATGTAGACGTGTAGTCATCAGAGTTTTGATAGATCGTCGTACTATGTAGATGTAGACGTGTAGTCAGCATAGTTTTGATGGATCGTCGTACTATGGACGTGTAGTCATCAGAGTTTTGATGGATCGTCGTACTATGGACGTGTAGTCATCAGAGTTTTGATGGATCGTCGTACTATGGACGTGTAGTCATCAGAGTTTTGATGGATCGTCGTACTATGGACGTGTAGTCATCAGAGTTTTGATGGATCGTCGTACTATTGACGCGTAGTCATCAGAGTTTTGATGGCTCGTCGTACTATGGACGTGTAGTCATCAGAGTTTTGATGGATCGTCGTACTATGTAGATGTAGACGTGTAGTCATCAGAGTTTTGATGGATCGTCGTACTATGTAGATGTAGACGTGTAGTCAGCAGAGTTTTGATGGATCGTCGTACTATGTAGATGTAGACGTGTAGTCATCAGAATTTTGATGGATCGGCGTACTATGGACGTGTAGTCATCAGAGTTTTGATGGATCGTCGTACTATGTAGATGTAGACGTGTAGTCATCAGAGTTTTGATAGATCGTCGTACTATGTAGATGTAGACGTGTAGTCATCAGAGTTTTGATAGATCGTCGTACTATGTAGATGTAGACGTGTAGTCAGCATAGTTTTGATGGATCGTCGTACTATGGACGTGTAGTCATCAGAGTTTTGATGGATCGTCGTACTATGGACGTGTAGTCATCAGAGTTTTGATGGATCGTCGTACTATGGACGTGTAGTCATCAGAGTTTTGATGGATCGTCGTACTATTGACGCGTAGTCATCAGAGTTTTGATGGCTCGTCGTACTATGGACGTGTAGTCATCAGAGTTTTGATGGATCGTCGTACTATGTAGATGTAGACGTGTAGTCATCAGAGTTTTGATGGATCGTCGTACTATGTAGATGTAGACGTGTAGTCATCAGAGTTTTGATGGATCGTCGTACTATGTAGATGTAGACGTGTAGTCAGCAGAGTTTTGATGGATCGTCGTACTATGTAGATGTAGACGTGTAGTCATCAGAATTTTGATGGATCGGCGTACTATGGACGTGTAGTCATCAGAGTTTTGATGGATCGTCGTACTATATAGATGTAGACGTGTAGTCATCATAGTTTTGATGGATCGTCGTACTATGTAGATGTAGACGTGTAGTCATCAGAGTTTTGATGGATCGTCGTACTATGTAGATGTAGACGTGTAGTCATCAGAGTTTTGATGGATCGTCGTACTATGTAGATGTAGACGTGTAGTCATCAGAGTTTTGATAGATCGTCGTACTATGGACGTGTAGTCGTCAGAGTTTTGATGGATCGTCGTACTATGTAGATGTAGACGTGTAGTCATAAGATTTTGATGGATCGTCGTACTATGTAGATGTAGACGTGTAGTCATCAGAGTTTTGATAGATCGTCGTACTATGGACGTGTAGTCGTCAGAGATTTGATGGATCGTCGTACTATGTAGATGTAGACGTGCAGTCATCAGAGTTTTGATGGATCGTCGGACAATGGACGTGTAGTCATCAGAGTTTTGATGGATCGTCGTACTATGTAGATGTAGACGTGTAGTCATCAGAGTTTTGATGGATCGTCGTACTATGTAGATGTAGACGTGTAGTCATCAGAGTTTTGATAGATCGTCGTACTATGGACGTGTAGTCATCAGAGTTTTGATGGATCGTCGTACTATGGACGTGTAGTCATCAGAGTTTTGATGGATCGTCGTACTATGTAGATGTAGACGTGTAGTCATCAGAGTTTTGATAGATCGTCGTACTATGTAGATGTAGACGTGTAGTCATCAGAGTTTTGATGGGTCGTCGTACTATGAACGTGTAGTCATCAGAGTTTTGATGGATCGTCGTACTATGGACGTGTAGTCATCAGAGTTTTGATGGATCGTCGTACTATGTAGATGTAGACGTGTAGTCATCAGAGTTTTGATAGATCGTCGTACTATGTAGATGTAGACGTGTAGTCATCAGAGTTTTGATAGATCGTCGTACTATGTAGATGTAGACGTGTAGTCAGCATAGTTTTGATGGATCGTCGTACTATGGACGTGTAGTCATCAGAGTTTTGATGGATCGTCGTACTATGGACGTGTAGTCATCAGAGTTTTGATGGATCGTCGTACTATGGACGTGTAGTCATCAGAGTTTTGATGGATCGTCGTACTATGGACGTGTAGTCATCAGAGTTTTGATGGATCGTCGTACTATTGACGCGTAGTCATCAGAGTTTTGATGGCTCGTCGTACTATGGACGTGTAGTCATCAGAGTTTTGATGGATCGTCGTACTATGTAGATGTAGACGTGTAGTCATCAGAGTTTTGATGGATCGTCGTACTATGTAGATGTAGACGTGTAGTCAGCAGAGTTTTGATAGATCGTCGTACTATGTAGATGTAGACGTGTAGTCATCAGAATTTTGATGGATCGGCGTACTATGGACGTGTAGTCATCAGAGTTTTGATGGATCGTCGTACTATATAGATGTAGACGTGTAGTCATCATAGTTTTGATGGATCGTCGTACTATGTAGATGTAGACGTGTAGTCATCAGAGTTTTGATAGATCGTCGTACTATGTAGATGTAGACGTGTAGTCATCAGAGTTTTGATGGATCGTCGTACTATGTAGATGTAGACGTGTAGTCATCAGAGTTTTGATGGATCGTCGTACTATGTAGATGTAGACGTGTAGTAATCAGAGTTTTGATGGATCGTCGTACTATGTAGATGTAGACGTGTAGTCATCAGAGTTTTGATGGATCGTCGTACTATGTAGATGTAGACGTGTAGTCATCAGAGTTTTGATAGATCGTCGTACTATGGACGTGTAGTCGTCAGAGTTTTGATGGATCGTCGTACTATGTAGATGTAGACGTGTAGTCATAAGATTTTGATGGATCGTCGTACTATGTAGATGTAGACGTGTAGTCATCAGAGTTTTGATAGATCGTCGTACTATGGACGTGTAGTCGTCAGAGATTTGATGGATCGTCGTACTATGTAGATGTAGACGTGCAGTCATCAGAGTTTTGATGGATCGTCGGACAATGGACGTGTAGTCATCAGAGTTTTGATGGATCGTCGTACTATGTAGATGTAGACGTGTAGTCATCAGAGTTTTGATGGATCGTCGTACTATGTAGATGTAGACGTGTAGTCATCAGAGTTTTGATGGATCGTCGTACTATGGACGTGTAGTCATCAGAGTTTTGATGGATCGTCGTACTATGGACGTGTAGTCATCAGAGTTTTGATGGATCGTCGTACTATGTAGATGTAGACGTGTAGTCATCAGAGTTTTGATAGATCGTCGTACTATGTAGATGTAGACGTGTAGTCATCAGAGTTTTGATGGGTCGTCGTACTATGAACGTGTAGTCATCAGAGTTTTGATGGATCGTCGTACTATGGACGTGTAGTCATCAGAGTTTTGATGGATCTTCGTACTATGTAGATGTAGACGTGTAGTCATCAGAGTTTTGATAGATCGTCGTACTATGTAGATGTAGACGTGTAGTCATCAGAGTTTTGATAGATCGTCGTACTATGTAGATGTAGACGTGTAGTCAGCATAGTTTTGATGGATCGTCGTACTATGGACGTGTAGTCATCAGAGTTTTGATGGATCGTCGTACTATGGACGTGTAGTCATCAGAGTTTTGATGGATCGTCGTACTATGGACGTGTAGTCATCAGAGTTTTGATGGATCGTCGTACTATGGACGTGTAGTCATCAGAGTTTTGATGGATCGTCGTACTATTGACGCGTAGTCATCAGAGTTTTGATGGCTCGTCGTACTATGGACGTGTAGTCATCAGAGTTTTGATGGATCGTCGTACTATGTAGATGTAGACGTGTAGTCATCAGAGTTTTGATGGATCGTCGTACTATGTAGATGTAGACGTGTAGTCAGCAGAGTTTTGATGGATCGTCGTACTATGTAGATGTAGACGTGTAGTCATCAGAATTTTGATGGATCGGCGTACTATGGACGTGTAGTCATCAGAGTTTTGATGGATCGTCGTACTATGTAGATGTAGACGTGTAGTCATCAGAGTTTTGATAGATCGTCGTACTATGTAGATGTAGACGT
Source organism: Bathymodiolus brooksi (assembly GCA_963680875.1). Taxonomy (NCBI): domain Eukaryota; kingdom Metazoa; phylum Mollusca; class Bivalvia; order Mytilida; family Modiolidae; genus Bathymodiolus; species Bathymodiolus brooksi. Next base: position 119,863,448 of record OY804583.1, on the reverse strand, counting down.
GTAGTCATCAGAGTTTTGATAGATCGTCGTACTATGTAGATGTAGACGTGTAGTCAGCATAGTTTTGATGGATCGTCGTACTATGGACGTGTAGTCATCAGAGTTTTGATGGATCGTCGTACTATGGACGTGTAGTCATCAGAGTTTTGATGGATCGTCGTACTATGGACGTGTAGTCATCAGAGTTTTGATGGATCGTCGTACTATTGACGCGTAGTCATCAGAGTTTTGATGGCTCGTCGTACTATGGACGTGTAGTCATCAGAGTTTTGATGGATCGTCGTACTATGTAGATGTAGACGTGTAGTCATCAGAGTTTTGATGGATCGTCGTACTATGTAGATGTAGACGTGTAGTCATCAGAGTTTTGATGGATCGTCGTACTATGTAGATGTAGACGTGTAGTCAGCAGAGTTTTGATGGATCGTCGTACTATGTAGATGTAGACGTGTAGTCATCAGAATTTTGATGGATCGGCGTACTATGGACGTGTAGTCATCAGAGTTTTGATGGATCGTCGTACTATATAGATGTAGACGTGTAGTCATCATAGTTTTGATGGATCGTCGTACTATGTAGATGTAGACGTGTAGTCATCAGAGTTTTGATGGATCGTCGTACTATGTAGATGTAGACGTGTAGTCATCAGAGTTTTGATGGATCGTCGTACTATGTAGATGTAGACGTGTAGTCATCAGAGTTTTGATAGATCGTCGTACTATGGACGTGTAGTCGTCAGAGTTTTGATGGATCGTCGTACTATGTAGATGTAGACGTGTAGTCATAAGATTTTGATGGATCGTCGTACTATGTAGATGTAGACGTGTAGTCATCAGAGTTTTGATAGATCGTCGTACTATGGACGTGTAGTCGTCAGAGATTTGATGGATCGTCGTACTATGTAGATGTAGACGTGCAGTCATCAGAGTTTTGATGGATCGTCGGACAATGGACGTGTAGTCATCAGAGTTTTGATGGATCGTCGTACTATGTAGATGTAGACGTGTAGTCATCAGAGTTTTGATGGATCGTCGTACTATGTAGATGTAGACGTGTAGTCATCAGAGTTTTGATAGATCGTCGTACTATGGACGTGTAGTCATCAGAGTTTTGATGGATCGTCGTACTATGGACGTGTAGTCATCAGAGTTTTGATGGATCGTCGTACTATGTAGATGTAGACGTGTAGTCATCAGAGTTTTGATAGATCGTCGTACTATGTAGATGTAGACGTGTAGTCATCAGAGTTTTGATGGGTCGTCGTACTATGAACGTGTAGTCATCAGAGTTTTGATGGATCGTCGTACTATGGACGTGTAGTCATCAGAGTTTTGATGGATCGTCGTACTATGTAGATGTAGACGTGTAGTCATCAGAGTTTTGATAGATCGTCGTACTATGTAGATGTAGACGTGTAGTCATCAGAGTTTTGATAGATCGTCGTACTATGTAGATGTAGACGTGTAGTCAGCATAGTTTTGATGGATCGTCGTACTATGGACGTGTAGTCATCAGAGTTTTGATGGATCGTCGTACTATGGACGTGTAGTCATCAGAGTTTTGATGGATCGTCGTACTATGGACGTGTAGTCATCAGAGTTTTGATGGATCGTCGTACTATGGACGTGTAGTCATCAGAGTTTTGATGGATCGTCGTACTATTGACGCGTAGTCATCAGAGTTTTGATGGCTCGTCGTACTATGGACGTGTAGTCATCAGAGTTTTGATGGATCGTCGTACTATGTAGATGTAGACGTGTAGTCATCAGAGTTTTGATGGATCGTCGTACTATGTAGATGTAGACGTGTAGTCAGCAGAGTTTTGATAGATCGTCGTACTATGTAGATGTAGACGTGTAGTCATCAGAATTTTGATGGATCGGCGTACTATGGACGTGTAGTCATCAGAGTTTTGATGGATCGTCGTACTATATAGATGTAGACGTGTAGTCATCATAGTTTTGATGGATCGTCGTACTATGTAGATGTAGACGTGTAGTCATCAGAGTTTTGATAGATCGTCGTACTATGTAGATGTAGACGTGTAGTCATCAGAGTTTTGATGGATCGTCGTACTATGTAGATGTAGACGTGTAGTCATCAGAGTTTTGATGGATCGTCGTACTATGTAGATGTAGACGTGTAGTAATCAGAGTTTTGATGGATCGTCGTACTATGTAGATGTATACATGTAGTCATCAGAGTTTTGATAGATCGTCGTACTATAGCAGATGTAGACGTAAAGTCATAAGCGTTTTGATGGATCGTCGTACTATGCAGATGTAGACGTGTAGTCATCAGAGGTTTGATGAATCGTCGTACTATGTAGATGTAGACGTGTAGTCATCAGAGTTTTGATGGATCGTCGTACTATGTAGATGTAGACGTGTAGTCATTAGAGTTTTGATGGATCGTCGTACTATTGTATATGTAGACGTGTCGTCATCAGAGTTTTGATAGATCGTCGTACTATGGACGTGTAGTCATCAGAGGTTTGATGGATCGTTGTACTATGTAGATGTAGACGTGTAGTCATAAGAGTTTTGATGGATCGTCGTACTATGTAGATGTAGACGTGTAGTCATCAGAGGTTTGATGGATCGTCGTACTATGTAGATGTAGACGTGTAGTCAGCATAGTTTTGATGGATCGTCGTACTTTGTAGATGTAGACGTGTAGTCATCAGGGTTTTGATGGATCGTCGTACTATGGACGTGTAGTCATCAGGGTTTTGATGGATCGTCGTACTATGGACGTGTAGTCATCAGAGTTTTGATGGATCATCGTACTATGTAGATGTAGACGTGTAGTCAGCAGAGTTTTGATGGATCGTCGTACTATGTAGATGTAGACGTGTAGTCATCAGAGTTTTGATGGATCGTCGTACTAAGGACGTGTAGTCATCAGAGTTTTGATGGATCGTCGTACTATGTAGATGTAGACGTGTAGTCAGCAGAGTTTTGATAGATCGTCGTACTATGTAGATGTAGACGTGTAGTCAGCAGAGTTTTGATAGATCGTCGTACTATGGACGTGTAGTCATCAGAGTTTTAATGGATCGTCGTTCTATGTAGATGTAGACGTGTATTCATCATAGTTTTGATGGATCGTCGTACTATGTAGATGTAGACGTGTAGTCATCAGAGTTTTGATAGATCGTCGTACTATGGACGTGTAGTCATCAGAGTATTGATAGATCGTCGTACTATGTAGATGTAGACGTGTAGTCATCAGAGTTTTGATGGATCGTCGTACTATGTAGATGTAGACGTGTAGTCATCAGAGTTTGATAGATCGTCGTACTATGTAGATGTAGACGTGTAGTCAGCATAGTTTTGAAGGATCGTCGTACTATGGACGTGTAGTCATCAGAGTTTTGATGGATCGTCGTACTATGGACGTGTAGTCATCAGAGTTTTGATTGATCGTCGTACTATGGGCGTGTAGTCATCAGAGTTTTGATGGATCGTCGTACTATGGACGTGTAATCATCAGAGATTTGATGGATCGTCGCACTATTGACGCGTAGTCATCAGAGTTTTGATGGATCGTCGTACTATGGACGTGTAGTCATCAGAGCTTTGATGGATCGTCGTACTATGTAGATGTAGACGTGTAGTCATCAGAGTTTTGATGGATCGTCGTACTATGCAGATGTAGACGTGTAGTCAGCAGAGTTTTGATGGATCGTCGTACTATGTAGATGTAGACGTGTAGTCATCAGAATTTTGATGGATCGTCGTACTATGGACGTGTAGTCATCAGAGTTTTGATGGATCGTCGTATTATGTAGATGTAGACGTGTAGTCATCAAAGTTTTGAAGGATCGTCGTACTATGTAGATGTAGACGTGTAGTCATCAGAGTTTTGATGGATCGTCGTACTATGTAGATGTAGACGTGTAGTCATCAGAGTTTTGATAGATCGTCGTACTATGGACGTGTAGTCGTCAGAGTTTTGATGGATCGTCGTACTATGTAGATGTAGACGTGTAGTCATCAGAGTTTTGATGGATCGGCGTACTATGTAGATGTAGACATGTAATCAGCAGAGTTTTGATGGATCGTCGTACTATGTAGATGTAGACGTGTAGTCAGCAGAGTTTTGATGGATCGTCGTACTATGTAGATGTAGACGTGCAGTCATCAGAGTTTTGATGGATCGTCGTACTATGTAGATGTAGACGTGTAGTCATCAGAGTTTTGATGGATCGTCGTACTATGTAGATGTAGACGTGTAGTCATCAGAGTTTTGATGGATCGTCCTACTATGTAGATGTAGACGTGTAGTCATCAGAGTTTTGATGGATCGTCGTACTAGGTAGATGTAGACGTGCAGTCATCAGAGTTTTGATAGATCGTCGTACTATGGACGTGTAGTCGTCAGAGTTTTGATGGATCGTCGTACTATGTAGATGTAGACGTGTAGTCATCAGAGTTTTGATGGATCGTCGTACTATGTAGATGTAGACGTGTAGTCATCAGAGTTTTGATAGATCGTCGTACTATGGACGTGTAGTCATCAGAGTTTTGATAGATCGTCGTACTATGTAGATGTAGACGTGTAGTCATCAGAGTTTTGATGGATTGGCGTACTATATAGATGTAGACGTGTAGTCATCAGAGTTTTGATGGATCGTCGTACTATGTAGATGTAGACGTGTTGTCATCAGAGTTTTGATGGATCGTCCTACTATGTAGATGTAGACGTGTAGTCATCAGAGTTTTGATGGATCGTCGTACTATGTAGATGTAGACGTGTAGTCATCAGAGTTTTGATGGATCGTCGTACTATGTAGATGTAGACGTGTAGTCATCAGAGTTTTGATAGATCGTCGTACTATGGACGTGTAGTCGTCAGAGTTTTGATGGATCGTCGTACTATGTAGATGTAGACGTGTAGTCATAAGATTTTGATGGATCGTCGTACTATGTAGATGTAGACGTGTAGTCATCAGAGTTTTGATAGATCGTCGTACTATGGACGTGTAGTCGTCAGAGATTTGATGGATCGTCGTACTATGTAGATGTAGACGTGCAGTCATCAGAGTTTTGATGGATCGTCGGACAATGGACGTGTAGTCATCAGAGTTTTGATGGATCGTCGTACTATGTAGATGTAGACGTGTAGTCATCAGAGTTTTGATGGATCGTCGTACTATGTAGATGTAGACGTGTAGTCATCAGAGTTTTGATGGATCGTCGTACTATGGACGTGTAGTCATCAGAGTTTTGATGGATCGTCGTACTATGGACGTGTAGTCATCAGAGTTTTGATGGATCGTCGTACTATGTAGATGTAGACGTGTAGTCATCAGAGTTTTGATAGATCGTCGTACTATGTAGATGTAGACGTGTAGTCATCAGAGTTTTGATGGGTCGTCGTACTATGAACGTGTAGTCATCAGAGTTTTGATGGATCGTCGTACTATGGACGTGTAGTCATCAGAGTTTTGATGGATCGTCGTACTATGTAGATGTAGACGTGTAGTCATCAGAGTTTTGATAGATCGTCGTACTATGTAGATGTAGACGTGTAGTCATCAGAGTTTTGATAGATCGTCGTACTATGTAGATGTAGACGTGTAGTCAGCATAGTTTTGATGGATCGTCGTACTATGGACGTGTAGTCATCAGAGTTTTGATGGATCGTCGTACTATGGACGTGTAGTCATCAGAGTTTTGATGGATCGTCGTACTATGGACGTGTAGTCATCAGAGTTTTGATGGATCGTCGTACTATGGACGTGTAGTCATCAGAGTTTTGATGGATCGTCGTACTATTGACGCGTAGTCATCAGAGTTTTGATGGCTCGTCGTACTATGGACGTGTAGTCATCAGAGTTTTGATGGATCGTCGTACTATGTAGATGTAGACGTGTAGTCATCAGAGTTTTGATGGATCGTCGTACTATGTAGATGTAGACGTGTAGTCATCAGAATTTTGATGGATCGGCGTACTATGGACGTGTAGTCATCAGAGTTTTGATGGATCGTCGTACTATATAGATGTAGACGTGTAGTCATCATAGTTTTGATGGATCGTCGTACTATGTAGATGTAGACGTGTAGTCATCAGAGTTTTGATGGATCGTCGTACTATGTAGATGTAGACGTGTAGTCATCAGAGTTTTGATGGATCGTCGTACTATGTAGATGTAGACGTGTAGTCATCAGAGTTTTGATAGATCGTCGTACTATGGACGTGTAGTCGTCAGAGTTTTGATGGATCGTCGTACTATGTAGATGTAGACGTGTAGTCATAAGATTTTGATGGATCGTCGTACTATGTAGATGTAGACGTGTAGTCATCAGAGTTTTGATAGATCGTCGTACTATGGACGTGTAGTCGTCAGAGATTTGATGGATCGTCGTACTATGTAGATGTAGACGTGCAGTCATCAGAGTTTTGATGGATCGTCGGACAATGGACGTGTAGTCATCAGAGTTTTGATGGATCGTCGTACTATGTAGATGTAGACGTGTAGTCATCAGAGTTTTGATGGATCGTCGTACTATGTAGATGTAGACGTGTAGTCATCAGAGTTTTGATAGATCGTCGTACTATGTAGATGTAGACGTGTAGTCATCAGAGTTTTGATGGGTCGTCGTACTATGAACGTGTAGTCATCAGAGTTTTGATGGATCGTCGTACTATGGACGTGTAGTCATCAGAGTTTTGATGGATCGTCGTACTATGTAGATGTAGACGTGTAGTCATCAGAGTTTTGATAGATCGTCGTACTATGTAGATGTAGACGTGTAGTCAACAGAGTTTTGATAGATCGTCGTACTATGTAGATGTAGACGTGTAGTCAGCATAGTTTTGATGGATCGTCGTACTATGGACGTGTAGTCATCAGAGTTTTGATGGATCGTCGTACTATGGACGTGTAGTCATCAGAGTTTTGATGGATCGTCGTACTATGGACGTGTAGTCATCAGAGTTTTGATGGATCGTCGTACTATGGACGTGTAGTCATCAGAGTTTTGATGGATCGTCGTACTATTGACGCGTAGTCATCAGAGTTTTGATGGCTCGTCGTACTATGGACGTGTAGTCATCAGAGTTTTGATGGATCGTCGTACTATGTAGATGTAGACGTGTAGTCATCAGAGTTTTGATGGATCGTCGTACTATGTAGATGTAGACGTGTAGTCAGCAGAGTTTTGATGGATCGTCGTACTATGTAGATGTAGACGTGTAGTCATCAGAATTTTGATGGATCGGCGTACTATGGACGTGTAGTCATCAGAGTTTTGATGGATCGTCGTACTATATAGATGTAGACGTGTAGTCATCATAGTTTTGATGGATCGTCGTACTATGTAGATGTAGACGTGTAGTCATCAGAGTTTTGATAGATCGTCGTACTATGTAGATGTAGACGTGTAGTCATCAGAGTTTTGATGGATCGTCGTACTATGTAGATGTAGACGTGTAGTCATCAGAGTTTTGATGGATCGTCGTACTATGTAGATGTAGACGTGTAGTAATCAGAGTTTTGATGGATCGTCGTACTATGTAGATGTATACATGTAGTCATCAGAGTTTTGATAGATCGTCGTACTATAGCAGATGTAGACGTAAAGTCATAAGCGTTTTGATGGATCGTCGTACTATGCAGATGTAGACGTGTAGTCATCAGAGGTTTGATGAATCGTCGTACTATGTAGATGTAGACGTGTAGTCATCAGAGTTTTGATGGATCGTCGTACTATGTAGATGTAGACGTGTAGTCATTAGATTTTTGATGGATCGTCGTACTATTGTATATGTAGACGTGTCGTCATCAGAGTTTTGATAGATCGTCGTACTATGGACGTGTAGTCATCAGAGGTTTGATGGATCGTTGTACTATGTAGATGTAGACGTGTAGTCATAAGAGTTTTGATGGATCGTCGTACTATGTAGATGTAGACGTGTAGTCATCAGAGGTTTGATGGATCGTCGTACTATGTAGATGTAGACGTGTAGTCAGCATAGTTTTGATGGATCGTCGTACTTTGTAGATGTAGACGTGTAGTCATCAGGGTTTTGATGGATCGTCGTACTATGGACGTGTAGTCATCAGGATTTTGATGGATCGTCGTACTATGGACGTGTAGTCATCAGAGTTTTGATGGATCATCGTACTATGTAGATGTAGACGTGTAGTCAGCAGAGTTTTGATGGATCGTCGTACTATGTAGATGTAGACATGTAGTCATCAGAGTTTTGATGGATCGTCGTACTAAGGACGTGTAGTCATCAGAGTTTTGATGGATCGTCGTACTATGTAGATGTAGACGTGTAGTCAGCAGAGTTTTGATAGATCGTCGTACTATGTAGATGTAGACGTGTAGTCAGCAGAGTTTTGATAGATCGTCGTACTATGGACGTGTAGTCATCAGAGTTTTAATGGATCGTCGTTCTATGTAGATGTAGACGTGTATTCATCATAGTTTTGATGGATCGTCGTACTATGTAGATGTAGACGTGTAGTCATCAGAGTTTTGATAGATCGTCGTACTATGGACGTGTAGTCATCAGAGTTTTGATAGATCGTCGTACTATGTAGATGTAGACGTGTAGTCATCAGAGTTTTGATGGATCGTCGTACTATGTAGATGTAGAGGTGTAGTCATCAGAGTTTTGATGGATCGTCGTACTATGTAGATGTAGACGTGTAGTCATCAGAGTTTTGATGGATCGTCGTACTATGTAGATGTAGACGTGCAGTCATCAGAGTTTTGATGGATCGTCGTACTATGTAGATGTAGACGTGTAGTCATCAGAGTTTTGATGGATCGTCGTACTATGTAGATGTAGACGTGTAGTCATCAGAGTTTTGATAGATCGTCGTACTATGGACGTGTAGTCGTCAGAGTTTTGATGGATCGTCGTACTATGTAGATGTAGACGTGTAGTCATCAGAGTTTTGATGGATCGTCGTACTATGTAGATGTAGACGTGTAGTCATCAGAGTTTTGATAGATCGTCGTACTATGTAGATGTAGACATGTAATCAGCAGAGTTTTGATGGATCGTCGTACTATGTAGATGTAGACGTGTAGTCATCAGAGTTTTGATGGATCGTCGTACTATGTAGATGTAGACGTGTAGTCATCAGAGTTTTGATAGATCGTCGTACTATGGACGTGTAGTCGTCAGAGTTTTGATGGATCGTCGTACTATGTAGATGTAGACGTGTAGTCATCAGGGTTTTGATGGATCGGCGTACTATGTAGATGTAGACATGTAATCAGCAGAGTTTTGATGGATCGTCGTACTATGTAGATGTAGACGTGTAGTCAGCAGAGTTTTGATGGATCGTCGTACTATGTAGATGTAGACGTGCAGTCATCAGAGTTTTGATGGATCGTCGTACTATGTAGATGTAGACGTGTAGTCATCAGAGTTTTGATGGATCGTCGTACTATGTAGATGTAGACGTGTAGTCATCAGAGTTTTGATGGATCGTCCTACTATGTAGATGTAGACGTGTAGTCATCAGAGTTTTGATGGATCGTCGTACTAGGTAGATGTAGACGTGCAGTCATCAGAGTTTTGATAGATCGTCGTACTATGGACGTGTAATCGTCAGAGTTTTGATGGATCGTCGTACTATGTAGATGTAGACGTGTAGTCATCAGAGTTTTGATGGATCGTCGTACTATGTAGATGTAGACGTGTAGTCATCAGAGTTTTGATAGATCGTCGTACTATGGACGTGTAGTCATCAGAGTTTTGATAGATCGTCGTACTATGTAGATGTAGACGTGTAGTCATCAGAGTTTTGATGGATTGGCGTACTATATAGATGTAGACGTGTAGTCATCAGAGTTTTGATGGATCGTCGTACTATGTAGATGTAGACGTGTAGTCATCAGAGTTTTGATGGATCGTCCTACTATGTAGATGTAGACGTGTAGTCATCAGAGTTTTGATGGATCGTCGTACTATGTAGATGTAGACGTGCAGTCATCAGAGTTTTGATGGATCGTCGCACTATGTAGATGTAGACGTGTAGTCATCAGAGTTTTGATGGATCGTCGTACTATGTAGATGTAGACGTGTAGTCATCAGAGTTTTGATAGATCGTCGTACTATGGACGTGTAGTCGTCAGAGTTTTGATGGATCGTCGTACTATGTAGATGTAGACGTGTAGTCATCAGAGTTTTGATGGATTGGCGTACTATATAGATGTAGACATGTAATCAGCAGAGTTTTGATGGATCGTCGTACTATGTAGATGTAGACGTGTAGTCAGCAGAGTTTTGATGGATCGTCGTACTATGTAGATGTAGACGTGCAGTCATCAGAGTTTTGATGGATCGTCGTACTATGTAGATGTAGACGTGTAGTCATCAGAGTTTTGATGGATCGTCGTACTATGTAGATGTAGACGTGTAGTCATCAGAGTTTTGATGGATCGTCCTACTATGTAGATGTAGACGTGTAGTCATCAGAGTTTTGATGGATCGTCGTACTAGGTAGATGTAGACGTGCAGTCATCAGAGTTTTGATAGATCGTCGTACTATGGACGTGTAATCGTCAGAGTTTTGATGGATCGTCGTACTATGTAGATGTAGACGTGTAGTCATCAGAGTTTTGATGGATCGTCGTACTATGTAGATGTAGACGTGTAGTCATCAGAGTTTTGATAGATCGTCGTACTATGGACGTGTAGTCATCAGAGTTTTGATAGATCGTCGTACTATGTAGATGTAGACGTGTAGTCATCAGAGTTTTGATGGATTGGCGTACTATATAGATGTAGACGTGTAGTCATCAGAGTTTTGATGGATCGTCGTACTATGTAGATGTAGACGTGTAGTCATCAGAGTTTTGATGGATCGTCCTACTATGTAGATGTAGACGTGTAGTCATCAGAGTTTTGATGGATCGTCGTACTATGTAGATGTAGACGTGCAGTCATCAGAGTTTTGATGGATCGTCGTACTATGTAGATGTAGACGTGTAGTCATCAGAGTTTTGATGGATCGTCGTACTATGTAGATGTAGACGTGTAGTCATCAGAGTTTTGATGGATCGTCGTACTATGTAGATGTAGACGTGTAGTCATCAGAGTTTTGATGGATCGTCGTACTATGGACGTGTAGTCATCAGAGTTTTGATGGATCGTCGTACTATGGACGTGTAGTCATCAGAGTTTTGATGGATCGTCGTACTATGTAGATGTAGACGTGTAGTCATCAGAGTTTTGATAGATCGTCGTACTATGTAGATGTAGACGTGTAGTCATCAGAGTTTTGATGGGTCGTCGTACTATGAACGTGTAGTCATCAGAGTTTTGATGGATCGTCGTACTATGGACGTGTAGTCATCAGAGTTTTGATGGATCGTCGTACTATGTAGATGTAGACGTGTAGTCATCAGAGTTTTGATAGATCGTCGTACTATGTAGATGTAGACGTGTAGTCATCAGAGTTTTGATAGATCGTCGTACTATGTAGATGTAGACGTGTAGTCAGCATAGTTTTGATGGATCGTCGTACTATGTAGATGTAGACGTGCAGTCATCAGAGTTTTGATGGATCGTCGTACTATGGACGTGTAGTCATCAGAGTTTTGATGGATCGTCGTACTATGGACGTGTAGTCATCAGAGTTTTGATGGATCGTCGTACTATGGACGTGTAGTCATCAGAGTTTTGATGGATCGTCGTACTATGGACGTGTAGTCATCAGAGTTTTGATGGATCGTCGTACTATTGACGCGTAGTCATCAGAGTTTTGATGGATCGTCGTACTATGGACGTGTAGTCATCAGAGTTTTGATGGATCGTCGTACTATGTAGATGTAGACGTGTAGTCATCAGAGTTTTGATGGATCGTCGTACTATGTAGATGTAGACGTGTAGTCAGCAGAGTTTTGATGGATCGTCGTACTATGTAGATGTAGACGTGTAGTCATCAGAATTTTGATGGATCGGCGTACTATGGACGTGTAGTCATCAGAGTTTTGATGGATCGTCGTACTATATAGATGTAGACGTGTAGTCATCATAGTTTTGATGGATCGTCGTACTATGTAGATGTAGACGTGTAGTCATCAGAGTTTTGATAGATCGTCGTACTATGTAGATGTAGACGTGTAGTCATCAGAGTTTTGATGGATCGTCGTACTATGTAGATGTAGACGTGTAGTCATCAGAGTTTTGATGGATCGTCGTACTATAGCAGATGTAGACGTAAAGTCATCAGCGTTTTGATGGATCGTCGTACTATGCAGATGTAGACGTGTAGTCATCAGAGGTTTGATGAATCGTCGTACTATGTAGATGTAGACGTGTAGTCATCAGAGTTTTGATGGATCGTCGTACTATGTAGATGTAGACGTGTAGTCATTAGAGTTTTGATGGATCGTCGTACTATTGTATATGTAGACGTGTCGTCATCAGAGTTATGATAGATCGTCGTACTATGGACGTGTAGTCATCAGAGGTTTGATGGATCGTTGTACTATGTAGATGTAGACGTGTAGTCATAAGAGTTTTGATGGATCGTCGTACTATGTAGATGTAGACGTGTAGTCATCAGAGGTTTGATGGATCGTCGTACTATGTAGATGTAGACGTGTAGTCAGCATAGTTTTGATGGATCGTCGTACTTTGTAGATGTAGACGTGTAGTCATCAGGGTTTTGATGGATCGTCGTACTATGGACGTGTAGTCATCAGGGTTTTGATGGATCGTCGTACTATGGACGTGTAGTCATCAGAGTTTTGATGGATCATCGTACTATGTAGATGTAGACGTGTAGTCAGCAGAGTTTTGATGGATCGTCGTACTATGTAGATGTAGACGTGTAGTCATCAGAGTTTTGATGGATCGTCGTACTAAGGACGTGTAGTCATCAGAGTTTTGATGTATCGTCGTACTATGTAGATGTAGACGTGTAGTCAGCAGAGTTTTGATAGATCGTCGTACTATGTAGATGTAGACGTGTAGTCAGCAGAGTTTTGATAGATCGTCGTACTATGGACGTGTAGTCATCAGAGTTTTAATGGATCGTCGTTCTATGTAGATGTAGACGTGTATTCATCATAGTTTTGATGGATCGTCGTACTATGTAGATGTAGACGTGTAGTCATCAGAGTTTTGATAGATCGTCGTACTATGGACGTGTAGTCATCAGAGTTTTGATAGATCGTCGTACTATGTAGATGTAGACGTGTAGTCATCAGAGTTTTGATGGATCGTCGTACTATGTAGATGTAGACGTGTAGTCATCAGAGGTTTGATGAATCGTCGTACTATGTAGATGTAGACCTGTAGTCATCAGAGTTTTGATGGATCATCGTACTATGTAGATGTAGACGTGTAGTCATTAGAGTTTTGATGGATCGTCGTACTATTGTATATGTAGACGTGTCGTCATCAGAGTTATGATAGATCGTCGTACTATGGACGTGTAGTCATCAGAGGTTTGATGGATCGTTGTACTATGTAGATGTAGACGTGTAGTCATAAGAGTTTTGATGGATCGTCGTACTATGTAGATGTAGACGTGTAGTCATCAGAGGTTTGATGGATCGTCGTACTATGTAGATGTAGACGTGTAGTCAGCATAGTTTTGATGGATCGTCGTACTTTGTAGATGTAGACGTGTAGTCATCAGGGTTTTGATGGATCGTCGTACTATGGACGTGTAGTCATCAGGGTTTTGATGGATCGTCGTACTATGGACGTGTAGTCATCAGAGTTTTGATGGATCATCGTACTATGTAGATGTAGACGTGTAGTCAGCAGAGTTTTGATGGATCGTCGTACTATGCAGATGTAGACGTGTAGTCATCAGAGTTTTGATGGATCGTCGTACTAAGGACGTGTAGTCATCAGAGTTTTGATGGATCGTCATACTATGTAGATGTAGACGTGTAGTCAGCAGAGTTTTGATAGATCGTCGTACTATGTAGATGTAGACGTGTAGTCAGCAGAGTTTTGATAGATCGTCGTACTATGGACGTGTAGTCATCAGAGTTTTAATGGATCGTCGTTCTAAGTAGATGTAGACGTGTATTCATCATAGTTTTGATGGATCGTCGTACTATGTAGATGTAGACGTGTAGTCATCAGAGTTTTGATAGATCGTCGTACTATGGACGTGTAGTCATCAGAGTTTTGATAGATCGTCGTACTATGTAGATGTAGACGTGTAGTCATCAGAGTTTTGATGGATCGTCGTACTATGTAGATGTAGACGTGTAGTCATCAGAGTTTTGATGGATCGTCGTACTATGGACGTGTAGTCATCAGAGTTTTGATGGATCGTCGTACTATGGACGTGTAGTCATCAGAGTTTTGATGGATCGTCGTACTATGTAGATGTAGACGTGTAGTCATCAGAGTTTTGATAGATCGTCGTACTATGTAGATGTAGACGTGTAGTCATCAGAGTTTTGATGGGTCGTCGTACTATGAACGTGTAGTCATCAGAGTTTTGATGGATCGTCGTACTATGGACGTGTAGTCATCAGAGTTTTGATGGATCGTCGTACTATGTAGATGTAGACGTGTAGTCATCAGAGTTTTGATAGATCGTCGTACTATATAGATGTAGACGTGTAGTCAGCATAGTTTTGATGGATCGTCGTACTATGGACGTGTAGTCATCAGAGTTTTGATGGATCGTCGTACTATGTAGATGTAGACGTGTAGTCATCAGAGTTTTGATGGATCGTCGTACTATGTAGATGTAGACGTGTAGTCAGCAGAGTTTTGATGGATCGTCGTACTATGTAGATGTAGACGTGTAGTCATCAGAATTTTGATGGATCGGCGTACTATGGACGTGTAGTCATCAGAGTTTTGATGGATCGTCGTACTATATAGATGTAGACGTGTAGTCATCATAGTTTTGATGGATCGTCGTACTATGTAGATGTAGACGTGTAGTCATCAGAGTTTTGATAGATCGTCGTACTATGTAGATGTAGACGTGTAGTCATCAGAGTTTTGATGGATCGTCGTACTATGTAGATGTAGACGTGTAGTCATCAGAGTTTTGATGGATCGTCGTACTATGTAGATGTAGACGTGTAGTAATCAGAGTTTTGATGGATCGTCGTACTATGTAGATGTATACATGTAGTCATCAGAGTTTTGATAGATCGTCGTACTATAGCAGATGTAGACGTAAAGTCATCAGCGTTTTGATGGATCGTCGTACTATGCAGATGTAGACGTGTAGTCATCAGAGGTTTGATGAATCGTCGTACTATGTAGATGTAGACGTGTAGTCATCAGAGTTTTGATGGATCGTCGTACTATGTAGATGTAGACGTGTAGTCATTAGAGTTTTGATGGATCGTCGTACTATTGTATATGTAGACGTGTCGTCATCAGAGTTATGATAGATCGTCGTACTATGGACGTGTAGTCATCAGAGGTTTGATGGATCGTTGTACTATGTAGATGTAGACGTGTAGTCATAAGAGTTTTGATGGATCGTCGTACTATGTAGATGTAGACGTGTAGTCATCAGAGGTTTGATGGATCGTCGTACTATGTAGATGTAGACGTGTAGTCAGCATAGTTTTGATGGATCGTCGTACTTTGTAGGTGTAGACGTGTAGTCATCAGGGTTTTGATGGATCGTCGTTCTATGGACGTGTAGTCATCAGGGTTTTGATGGATCGTCGTACTATGGACGTGTAGTCATCAGAGTTTTGATGGATCATCGTACTATGTAGATGTAGACGTGTAGTCAGCAGAGTTTTGATGGATCGTCGTACTATGCAGATGTAGACGTGTAGTCATCAGAGTTTTGATGGATCGTCGTACTAAGGACGTGTAGTCATCAGAGTTTTGATGGATCGTCGTACTATGTAGATGTAGACGTGTAGTCAGCAGAGTTTTGATAGATCGTCGTACTATGTAGATGTAGACGTGTAGTCAGCAGAGTTTTGATAGATCGTCGTACTATGGACGTGTAGTCATCAGAGTTTTAATGGATCGTCGTTCTAAGTAGATGTAGACGTGTATTCATCATAGTTTTGATGGATCGTCGTACTATGTAGATGTAGACGTGTAGTCATCAGAGTTTTGATAGATCGTCGTACTATGGACGTGTAGTCATCAGAGTTTTGATAGATCGTCGTACTATGTAGATGTAGACGTGTAGTCATCAGAGTTTTGATGGATCGTCGTACTATGTAGATGTAGACGTGTAGTCATCAGAGTTTTGATGGATCGTCGTACTATGGACGTGTAGTCATCAGAGTTTTGATGGATCGTCGTACTATGGACGTGTAGTCATCAGAGTTTTGATGGATCGTCGTACTATGTAGATGTAGACGTGTAGTCATCAGAGTTTTGATAGATCGTCGTACTATGTAGATGTAGACGTGTAGTCATCAGAGTTTTGATGGGTCGTCGTACTATGAACGTGTAGTCATCAGAGTTTTGATGGATCGTCGTACTATGGACGTGTAGTCATCAGAGTTTTGATGGATCGTCGTACTATGGACGTGTAGTCATCAGAGTTTTGATGGATCGTCGTACTATGTAGATGTAGACGTGTAGTCATCAGAGTTTTGATAGATCGTCGTACTATGTAGATGTAGACGTGTAGTCATCAGAGTTTTGATGGGTCGTCGTACTATGAACGTGTAGTCATCAGAGTTTTGATGGATCGTCGTACTATGGACGTGTAGTCATCAGAGTTTTGATGGATCGTCGTACTATGTAGATGTAGACGTGTAGTCATCAGAGTTTTGATAGATCGTCGTACTATGTAGATGTAGACGTGTAGTCATCAGAGTTTTGATAGATCGTCGTACTATATAGATGTAGACGTGTAGTCAGCATAGTTTTGATGGATCGTCGTACTATGGACGTGTAGTCATCAGAGTTTTGATGGATCGTCGTACTATGGACGTGTAGTCATCAGAGTTTTGATGGATCGTCGTACTATGGACGTGTAGTCATCAGAGTTTTGATGGATCGTCGTACTATGGACGTGTAGTCATCAGAGTTTTGATGGATCGTCGTACTATTGACGCGTAGTCATCAGAGTTTTGATGGATCGTCGTACTATGGACGTGTAGTCATCAGAGTTTTGATGGATCGTCGTACTATGTAGATGTAGACGTGTAGTCATCAGAGTTTTGATGGATCGTCGTACTATGTAGATGTAGACGTGTAGTCAGCAGAGTTTTGATGGATCGTCGTACTATGTAGATGTAGACGTGTAGTCATCAGAATTTTGATGGATCGGCGTACTATGGACGTGTAGTCATCAGAGTTTTGATGGATCGTCGTACTATATAGATGTAGACGTGTAGTCATCATAGTTTTGATGGATCGTCGTACTATGTAGATGTAGACGTGTAGTCATCAGAGTTTTGATAGATCGTCGTACTATGTAGATGTAGACGTGTAGTCATCAGAGTTTTGATGGATCGTCGTACTATGTAGATGTAGACGTGTAGTCATCAGAGTTTTGATGGATCGTCGTACTATGTAGATGTAGACGTGTAGTAATCAGAGTTTTGATGGATCGTCGTACTATGTAGATGTATACATGTAGTCATCAGAGTTTTGATAGATCGTCGTACTATAGCAGATGTAGACGTAAAGTCATCAGCGTTTTGATGGATCGTCGTACTATGCAGATGTAGACGTGTAGTCATCAGAGGTTTGATGAATCGTCGTACTATGTAGATGTAGACCTGTAGTCATCAGAGTTTTGATGGATCGTCGTACTATGTAGATGTAGACGTGTAGTCATTAGAGTTTTGATGGATCGTCGTACTATTGTATATGTAGACGTGTCGTCATCAGAGTTATGATAGATCGTCGTACTATGGACGTGTAGTCATCAGAGGTTTGATGGATCGTTGTACTATGTAGATGTAGACGTGTAGTCATAAGAGTTTTGATGGATCGTCGTACTATGTAGATGTAGACGTGTAGTCATCAGAGGTTTGATGGATCGTCGTACTATGTAGATGTAGACGTGTAGTCAGCATAGTTTTGATGGATCGTCGTACTTTGTAGATGTAGACGTGTAGTCATCAGGGTTTTGATGGATCGTCGTACTATGGACGTGTAGTCATCAGGGTTTTGATGGATCGTCGTACTATGGACGTGTAGTCATCAGAGTTTTGATGGATCATCGTACTACGTAGATGTAGACGTGTAGTCAGCAGAGTTTTGATGGATCGTCGTACTATGTAGATGTAGACGTGTAGTCATCAGAGTTTTGATGGATCGTCGTACTAAGGACGTGTAGTCATCAGAGTTTTGATGGATCGTCGTACTATGTAGATGTAGACGTGTAGTCAGCAGAGTTTTGATAGATCGTCGTACTATGTAGATGTAGACGTGTAGTCAGCAGAGTTTTGATAGATCGTCGTACTATGGACGTGTAGTCATCAGAGTTTTAATGGATCGTCGTTCTATGTAGATGTAGACGTGTATTCATCATAGTTTTGATGGATCGTCGTACTATGTAGATGTAGACGTGTAGTCATCAGAGTTTTGATAGATCGTCATACTATGGACGTGTAGTCATCAGAGTTTTGATAGATCGTCGTACTATGTAGATGTAGACGTGTAGTCATCAGAGTTTTGATGGATAGTCGTACTATGTAGATGTAGACGTGTAGTCATCAGAGGTTTGATGAATAGTCGTACTATGTAGATGTAGACCTGTAGTCATCAGAGTTTTGATGGATCGTCGTACTATGTAGATGTAGACGTGTAGTCATTAGAGTTTTGATGGATCGTCGTACTATTGTATATGTAGACGTGTCGTCATCAGAGTTATGATAGATCGTCGTACTATGGACGTGTAGTCATCAGAGGTTTGCTGGATCGTTGTACTATGTAGATGTAGACGTGTAGTCATCAGAGGTTTGATGAATAGTCGTACTATGTAGATGTAGACCTGTAGTCATCAGAGTTTTGATGGATCGTCGTACTATGTAGATGTAGACGTGTAGTCATTAGAGTTTTGATGGATCGTCGTACTATGTAGATGTAGACGTGTAGTCATCAGAGGTTTGATGGATCGTCGTACTATGTAGATGTAGACGTGTAGTCAGCATAGTTTTGATGGATCGTCGTACTTTGTAGGTGTAGACGTGTAGTCATCAGGGTTTTGATGGATCGTCGTTCTATGGACGTGTAGTCATCAGGGTTTTGATGGATCGTCGTACTATGGACGTGTAGTCATCAGAGTTTTGATGGATCATCGTACTATGTAGATGTAGACGTGTAGTCAGCAGAGTTTTGATGGATCGTCGTACTATGCAGATGTAGACGTGTAGTCATCAGAGTTTTGATGGATCGTCGTACTAAGGACGTGTAGTCATCAGAGTTTTGATGGATCGTCGTACTATGTAGATGTAGACGTGTAGTCAGCAGAGTTTTGATAGATCGTCGTACTATGTAGATGTAGACGTGTAGTCAGCAGAGTTTTGATAGATCGTCGTACTATGGACGTGTAGTCATCAGAGTTTTAATGGATCGTCGTTCTAAGTAGATGTAGACGTGTATTCATCATAGTTTTGATGGATCGTCGTACTATGTAGATGTAGACGTGTAGTCATCAGAGTTTTGATAGATCGTCGTACTATGGACGTGTAGTCATCAGAGTTTTGATAGATCGTCGTACTATGTAGATGTAGACGTGTAGTCATCAGAGTTTTGATGGATCGTCGTACTATGTAGATGTAGACGTGTAGTCATCAGAGTTTTGATGGATCGTCGTACTATGGACGTGTAGTCATCAGAGTTTTGATGGATCGTCGTACTATGGACGTGTAGTCATCAGAGTTTTGATGGATCGTCGTACTATGTAGATGTAGACGTGTAGTCATCAGAGTTTTGATAGATCGTCGTACTATGTAGATGTAGACGTGTAGTCATCAGAGTTTTGATGGGTCGTCGTACTATGAACGTGTAGTCATCAGAGTTTTGATGGATCGTCGTACTATGGACGTGTAGTCATCAGAGTTTTGATGGATCGTCGTACTATGTAGATGTAGACGTGTAGTCATCAGAGTTTTGATAGATCGTCGTACTATGTAGATGTAGACGTGTAGTCATCAGAGTTTTGATAGATCGTCGTACTATGTAGATGTAGACGTGTAGTCAGCATAGTTTTGATGGATCGTCGTACTATGGACGTGTAGTCATCAGAGTTTTGATGGATCGTCGTACTATGGACGTGTAGTCATCAGAGTTTTGATGGATCGTCGTACTATGGACGTGTAGTCATCAGAGTTTTGATGGATCGTCGTACTATGGACGTGTAGTCATCAGAGTTTTGATGGATCGTCGTACTATTGACGCGTAGTCATCAGAGTTTTGATGGATCGTCGTACTATGGACGTGTAGTCATCAGAGTTTTGATGGATCGTCGTACTATGTAGATGTAGACGTGTAGTCATCAGAGTTTTGATGGATCGTCGTACTATGTAGATGTAGACGTGTAGACAGCAGAGTTTTGATGGATCGTCGTACTATGTAGATGTAGACGTGTAGTCATCAGAATTTTGATGGATCGGCGTACTATGGACGTGTAGTCATCAGAGTTTTGATGGATCGTCGTACTATATAGATGTAGACGTGTAGTCATCATAGTTTTGATGGATCGTCGTACTATGTAGATGTAGACGTGTAGTCATCAGAGTTTTGATAGATCGTCGTACTATGTAGATGTAGACGTGTAGTCATCAGAGTTTTGATGGATCGTCGTACTATGTAGATGTAGACGTGTAGTCATCAGAGTTTTGATGGATCGTCGTACTATGTAGATGTAGACGTGTAGTAATCAGAGTTTTGATGGATCGTCGTACTATGTAGATGTATACATGTAGTCATCAGAGTTTTGATAGATCGTCGTACTATAGCAGATGTAGACGTAAAGTCATCAGCGTTTTGATGGATCGTCGTACTATGCAGATGTAGACGTGTAGTCATCAGAGGTTTGATGAATCGTCGTACTATGTAGATGTAGACGTGTAGTCATCAGAGTTTTGATGGATCGTCGTACTATGTAGATGTAGACGTGTAGTCATTAGAGTTTTGATGGATCGTCGTACTATTGTATATGTAGACGTGTCGTCATCAGAGTTATGATAGATCGTCGTACTATGGACGTGTAGTCATCAGAGGTTTGATGGATCGTTGTACTATGTAGATGTAGACGTGTAGTCATAAGAGTTTTGATGGATCGTCGTACTATGTAGATGTAGACGTGTAGTCATCAGAGGTTTGATGGATCGTCGTACTATGTAGATGTAGACGTGTAGTCAGCATAGTTTTGATGGATCGTCGTACTTTGTAGATGTAGACGTGTAGTCATCAGGGTTTTGATGGATCGTCGTACTATGGACGTGTAGTCATCAGGGTTTTGATGGATCGTCGTACTATGGACGTGTAGTCATCAGAGTTTTGATGGATCATCGTACTATGTAGATGTAGACGTGTAGTCAGCAGAGTTTTGATGGATCGTCGTACTATGTAGATGTAGACGTGTAGTCATCAGAGTTTTGATGGATCGTCGTACTAAGGACGTGTAGTCATCAGAGTTTTGATGGATCGTCGTACTATGTAGATGTAGACGTGTAGTCAGCAGAGTTTTGATAGATCGTCGTACTATGTAGATGTAGACGTGTAGTCAGCAGAGTTTTGATAGATCGTCGTACTATGGACGTGTAGTCATCAGAGTTTTAATGGATCGTCGTTCTATGTAGATGTAGACGTGTATTCATCATAGTTTTGATGGATCGTCGTACTATGTAGATGTAGACGTGTAGTCATCAGAGTTTTGATAGATCGTCGTACTATGGACGTGTAGTCATCAGAGTTTTGATAGATCGTCGTACTATGTAGATGTAGACGTGTAGTCATCAGAGTTTTGATGGATCGTCGTACTATGTAGATGTAGACGTGTAGTCATCAGAGGTTTGATGAATCGTCGTACTATGTAGATGTAGACGTGTAGTCATCAGAGTTTTGATGGATCGTCGTACTATGTAGATGTAGACGTGTAGTCATTAGAGTTTTGATGGATCGTCGTACTATTGTATATGTAGACGTGTCGTCATCAGAGTTATGATAGATCGTCGTACTATGGACGTGTAGTCATCAGAGGTTTGATGGATCGTTGTACTATGTAGATGTAGACGTGTAGTCATAAGAGTTTTGATGGATCGTCGTACTATGTAGATGTAGACGTGTAGTCATCAGAGGTTTGATGGATCGTCGTACTATGTAGATGTAGACGTGTAGTCAGCATAGTTTTGATGGATCGTCGTACTTTGTAGATGTAGACGTGTAGTCATCAGGGTTTTGATGGATCGTCGTACTATGGACGTGTAGTCATCAGGGTTTTGATGGATCGTCGTACTATGGACGTGTAGTCATCAGAGTTTTGATGGATCATCGTACTATGTAGATGTAGACGTGTAGTCAGCAGAGTTTTGATGGATCGTCGTACTATGTAGATGTAGACGTGTAGTCATCAGAGTTTTGATGGATCGTCGTACTAAGGACGTGTAGTCATCAGAGTTTTGATGGATCGTCGTACTATGTAGATGTAGACGTGTAGTCAGCAGAGTTTTGATAGATCGTCGTACTATGTAGATGTAGACGTGTAGTCAGCAGAGTTTTGATAGATCGTCGTACTATGGACGTGTAGTCATCAGAGTTTTAATGGATCGTCGTTCTATGTAGATGTAGACGTGTATTCATCATAGTTTTGATGGATCGTCGTACTATGTAGATGTAGACGTGTAGTCATCAGAGTTTTGATAGATCGTCGTACTATGGACGTGTAGTCATCAGAGTTTTGATAGATCGTCGTACTATGTAGATGTAGACGTGTAGTCATCAGAGTTTTGATGGATCGTCGTACTATGTAGATGTAGACGTGTAGTCATCAGAGTTTTGATGGATCGTCGTACTATGTAGATGTAGACGTGTAGTCATCAGAGTTTTGATGGATCGTCGTACTATGTAGATGTAGACGTGCAGTCATCAGAGTTTTGATGGATCGTCGTACTATGTAGATGTAGACGTGTAGTCATCAGAGTTTTGATGGATCGTCGTACTATGTAGATGTAGACGTGTAGTCATCAGAGTTTTGATAGATCGTCGTACTATGGACGTGTAGTCGTCAGAGTTTTGATGGATCGTCGTACTATGTAGATGTAGACGTGTAGTCTTCAGAGTTTTGATGGATCGTCGTACTATGTAGATGTAGACGTGTAGTCATCAGAGTTTTGATAGATCGTCGTACTATGGACGTGTAGTCGTCAGAGTTTTGATGGATCGTCGTACTATGTAGATGTAGACGTGTAGTCATCAGAGGTTTGATGGATCGTCGTACTATGTAGATGTAGACGTGTAGTCAGCATAGTTTTGATGGATCGTCGTACTTTGTAGATGTAGACGTGTAGTCATCAGGGTTTTGATGGATCGTCGTACTATGGACGTGTAGTCATCAGAGTTTTGATGGATCATCGTACTATGTAGATGTAGACGTGTTGTCATCATAGTTTTGATGGATCGTCGTACTATGGACGTGTAGTCATCAGAGTTTTGATGGATCGTCGTACTATGGACGTGTAGTCATCAGAGTTTTGATGGATCGTCGTACTATGGACGTGTAGTCGTCAGAGTTTTGATGGATCGTCGTACTATGGACGTGTAGTCATCAGAGTTTTGATGGATCGTCGTACTATTGACGCGTAGTCATCAGAGTTTTGATGGATCGTCGTACTATGGACGTGTAGTCATCAGAGTTTTGATGGATCGTCGTACTATGTAGATGTAGACGTGTAGTCATCAGAGTTTTGATGGATCGTCGTACTATGTAGATGTAGACGTGTAGTCAGCAGAGTTTTGATGGATCGTCGTACTATGTAGATGTAGACGTGTAGTCATCAGAATTTTGATGGATCGTCGTACTATGGACGTGTAGTCATCAGAGTTTTGATGGATCGTCGTACTATATAGATGTAGACGTGTAGTCATCATAGTTTTGATGGATCGTCGTACTATGTAGATGTAGACGTGTAGTCATCAGAGTTTTGATAGATCGTCGTACTATGTAGATGTAGACGTGTAGTCATCAGAGTTTTGATGGATCGTCGTACTATGTAGATGTAGACGTGTAGTCATCAGAGTTTTGATAGATCGTCGTACTATAGCAGATGTAGACGTAAAGTCATCAGCGTTTTGATGGATCGTCGTACTATGCAGATGTAGACGTGTAGTCATCAGAGGTTTGATGAATCGTCGTACTATGTAGATGTAGACGTGTAGTCATCAGAGTTTTGATGGATCGTCGTACTATGTAGATGTAGACGTGTAGTCATTAGAGTTTTGATGGATCGTCGTACTATTGTATATGTAGACGTGTCGTCATCAGAGTTTTGATAGATCGTCGTACTATGGACGTGTAGTCATCAGAGGTTTGATGGATCGTTGTACTATGTAGATGTAGACGTGTAGTCATAAGAATTTTGATGGATCGTCGTACTATGTAGATGTAGACGTGTAGTCATCAGAGGTTTGATGGATCGTCGTACTATGTAGATGTAGACGTGTAGTCAGCATAGTTTTGATGGATCGTCGTACTTTGTAGATGTAGACGTGTAGTCATCAGGGTTTTGATGGATGTCGTACTATGGACGTGTAGTCATCAGGGTTTTGATGGATCGTCGTACTATGGACGTGTAGTCATCAGAGTTTTGATGGATCATCGTACTATGTAGATGTAGACGTGTAGTCAGCAGAGTTTTGATGGATCGTCGTACTATGTAGATGTAGACGTGTAGTCATCAGAGTTTTGATGGATCGTAGTACTAAGGACGTGTAGTCATCAGAGTTTTGATGGATCGTCGTACTATGTAGATGTAGACGTGTAGTCAGCAGAGTTTTGATAGATCGTCGTACTATGTAGATGTAGACGTGTAGTCAGCAGAGTTTTGATAGATCGTCGTACTATGGACGTGTAGTCATCAGAGTTTTAATGGATCGTCGTTCTATGTAGATGTAGACGTGTAGTCATCATAGTTTTGATGGATCGTCGTACTATGTAGATGTAGACGTGTAGTCATCAGAGTTTTGATAGATCGTCGTACTATGGACGTGTAGTCATCAGAGTTTTGATAGATCGTCGTACTATGTAGATATAGACGTGTAGTCATCAGAGTTTTGATGGATCGTCGTACTATGTAGATGTAGACGTGTAGTCATCAGAGTTTTGATGGATCGTCGTACTATGTAGATGTAGACGTGTAGTCAGCAGAGTTTTGATAGATCGTCGTACTATGGACGTGTAGTCATCAGAGTTTTAATGGATCGTCGTTCTATGTAGATGTAGACGTGTATTCATCATAGTTTTGATGGATCGTCGTACTATGTAGATGTAGACGTGTAGTCATCAGAGTTTTGATAGATCGTCGTACTATGGACGTGTAGTCATCAGAGTTTTGATGGATCGTCGTACTATGTAGATGTAGACGTGTAGTCATCAGAGTTTTGATGGATCGTCGTACTATGTAGATGTAGACGTGTAGTCATCAGAGTTTTGATGGATCGTCGTACTATGTAGATGTAGACGTGTAGTCATCAGAGTTTTGATGGATCGTCGTACTATGTAGATGTAGACGTGCAGTCATCAGAGTTTTGATGGATCGTCGTACTATGTAGATGTAGACGTGTAGTCATCAGAGTTTTGATGGATCGTCGTACTATGTAGATGTAGACGTGTAGTCATCAGAGTTTTGATAGATCGTCGTACTATGGACGTGTAGTCGTCAGAGTTTTGATGGATCGTCGTACTATGTAGATGTAGACGTGTAGTCATCAGAGTTTTGATGGATCGTCGTACTATGTAGATGTAGACGTGTAGTCATCAGAGTTTTGATAGATCGTCGTACTATGGACGTGTAGTCGTCAGAGTTTTGATGGATCGTCGTACTATGTAGATGTAGACGTGTAGTCATCAGAGGTTTGATGGATCGTCGTACTATGTAGATGTAGACGTGTAGTCAGCATAGTTTTGATGGATCGTCGTACTTTGTAGATGTAGACGTGTAGTCATCAGGGTTTTGATGGATCGTCGTACTATGGACGTGTAGTCATCAGAGTTTTGATGGATCATCGTACTATGTAGATGTAGACGTGTTGTCATCATAGTTTTGATGGATCGTCGTACTATGGACGTGTAGTCATCAGAGTTTTGATGGATCGTCGTACTATGGACGTGTAGTCATCAGAGTTTTGATGGATCGTCGTACTATGGACGTGTAGTCGTCAGAGTTTTGATGGATCGTCGTACTATGGACGTGTAGTCATCAGAGTTTTGATGGATCGTCGTACTATTGACGCGTAGTCATCAGAGTTTTGATGGATCGTCGTACTATGGACGTGTAGTCATCAGAGTTTTGATGGATCGTCGTACTATGTAGATGTAGACGTGTAGTCAGCAGAGTTTTGATGGATCGTCGTACTATGTAGATGTAGACGTGTAGTCATCAGAATTTTGATGGATCGTCGTACTATGGACGTGTAGTCATCAGAGTTTTGATGGATCGTCGTACTATATAGATGTAGACGTGTAGTCATCATAGTTTTGATGGATCGTCGTACTATGTAGATGTAGACGTGTAGTCATCAGAGTTTTGATAGATCGTCGTACTATGTAGATGTAGACGTGTAGTCATCAGAGTTTTGATGGATCGTCGTACTATGTAGATGTAGACGTGTAGTCATCAGAGTTTTGATAGATCGTCGTACTATAGCAGATGTAGACGTAAAGTCATCAGCGTTTTGATGGATCGTCGTACTATGCAGATGTAGACGTGTAGTCATCAGAGGTTTGATGAATCGTCGTACTATGTAGATGTAGACGTGTAGTCATCAGAGTTTTGATGGATCGTCGTACTATGTAGATGTAGACGTGTAGTCATTAGAGTTTTGATGGATCGTCGTACTATTGTATATGTAGACGTGTCGTCATCAGAGTTTTGATAGATCGTCGTACTATGGACGTGTAGTCATCAGAGGTTTGATGGATCGTTGTACTATGTAGATGTAGACGTGTAGTCATAAGAGTTTTGATGGATCGTCGTACTATGTAGATGTAGACGTGTAGTCATCAGAGGTTTGATGGATCGTCGTACTATGTAGATGTAGACGTGTAGTCAGCATAGTTTTGATGGATCGTCGTACTTTGTAGATGTAGACGTGTAGTCATCAGGGTTTTGATGGATGTCGTACTATGGACGTGTAGTCATCAGGGTTTTGATGGATCGTCGTACTATGGACGTGTAGTCATCAGAGTTTTGATGGATCATCGTACTATGTAGATGTAGACGTGTAGTCAGCAGAGTTTTGATGGATCGTCGTACTATGTAGATGTAGACGTGTAGTCATCAGAGTTTTGATGGATCGTCGTACTAAGGACGTGTAGTCATCAGAGTTTTGATGGATCGTCGTACTATGTAGATGTAGACGTGTAGTCAGCAGAGTTTTGATAGATCGTCGTACTATGTAGATGTAGACGTGTAGTCAGCAGAGTTTTGATAGATCGTCGTACTATGGACGTGTAGTCATCAGAGTTTTAATGGATCGTCGTTCTATGTAGATGTAGACGTGTAGTCATCATAGTTTTGATGGATCGTCGTACTATGTAGATGTAGACGTGTAGTCATCAGAGTTTTGATAGATCGTCGTACTATGGACGTGTAGTCATCAGAGTTTTGATAGATCGTCGTACTATGTAGATATAGACGTGTAGTCATCAGAGTTTTGATGGATCGTCGTACTATGTAGATGTAGACGTGTAGTCATCAGAGTTTTGATGGATCGTCGTACTATGTAGATGTAGACGTGTAGTCATCAGAGTTTTGATGGATCGTCGTACTATGTAGATGTAGACGTGTAGTCAGCAGAGTTTTGATGGATCGTCGTACTATGTAGATGTAGACGTGTAGTCATCAGAATTTTGATGGATCGTCGTACTATGGACGTGTAGTCATCAGAGTTTTGATGGATCGTCGTACTATATAGATGTAGACGTGTAGTCATCATAGTTTTGATGGATCGTCGTACTATGTAGATGTAGACGTGTAGTCATCAGAGTTTTGATAGATCGTCGTACTATGTAGATGTAGACGTGTAGTCATCAGAGTTTTGATGGATCGTCGTACTATGTAGATGTAGACGTGTAGTCATCAGAGTTTTGATGGATCGTCGTACTATGTAGATGTAGACGTGTAGTAATCAGAGTTTTGATGGATCGTCGTACTATGTAGATGTAGACATGTAGTCATCAGAGTTTTGATAGATCGTCGTACTATAGCAGATGTAGACGTAAAGTCATCAGCGTTTTGATGGATCGTCGTACTATGCAGATGTAGACGTGTAGTCATCAGAGGTTTGATGAATCGTCGTACTATGTAGATGTAGACGTGTAGTCATCAGAGTTTTGATGGATCGTCGTGCTATGTAGATGTAGACGTGTAGTCATTAGAGTTTTGATGGATCGTCGTACTATTGTATATGTAGACGTGTCGTCATCAGAGTTTTGAAAGATCGTTGTACTATGTAGATGTAGACGTGTAGTCATAAGAGTTTTGATGGATCGTCGTACTATGTAGATGTAGACGTGTAGTCATCAGAGGTTTGATGGATCGTCGTACTATGTAGATGTAGACGTGTAGTCAGCATAGTTTTGATGGATCGTCGAACTTTGTAGATGTAGACGTGTAGTCATCAGGGTTTTGATGGATGTCGTACTATGGACGTGTAGTCATCAGGGTTTTGATGGATCGTCGTACTATGGACGTGTAGTCATCAGAGTTTTGATGGATCATCGTACTATGTAGATGTAGACGTGTAGTCAGCAGAGTTTTGATGGATCGTCGTACTATGTAGATGTAGACGTGTAGTCATCAGAGTTTTGATGGATCGTCGTACTAAGGACGTGTAGTCATCAGAGTTTTGATGGATCGTCGTACTATGTAGATGTAGACGTGTAGTCAGCAGAGTTTTGATAGATCGTCGTACTATGTAGATGTAGACGTGTAGTCAGCAGAGTTTTGATAGATCGTCGTACTATGGACGTGTAGTCATCAGAGTTTTAATGGATCGTCGTTCTATGTAGATGTAGACGTGTAGTCATCATAGTTTTGATGGATCGTCGTACTATGTAGATGTAGACGTGTAGTCATCAGAGTTTTGATAGATCGTCGTACTATGGACGTGTAGTCATCAGAGTTTTGATAGATCGTCGTACTATGTAGATGTAGACGTGTAGTCATCAGAGTTTTGATGGATCGTCGTACTATGTAGATGTAGACGTGTAGTCATCAGAGTTTTGATGGATCGTCGTACTATGTAGATGTAGACGTGTAGTCATCAGAGTTTTGATGGATCGTCGTACTATGTAGATGTAGACGTGCAGTCATCAGAGTTTTGATGGATCGTCGTACTATGTAGATGTAGACGTGTAGTCATCAGAGTTTTGATGGATCGTCGTACTATGTAGATGTAGACGTGTAGTCATCAGAGTTTTGATAGATCGTCGTACTATGGACGTGTAGTCGTCAGAGTTTTGATGGATCGTCGTACTATGTAGATGTAGACGTGTAGTCATCAGAGTTTTGATGGATCGTCGTACTATGTAGATGTAGACGTGTAGTCATCAGAGTTTTGATAGATCGTCGTACTATGGACGTGTAGTCGTCAGAGTTTTGATGGATCGTCGTACTATGTAGATGTAGACGTGTAGTCATCAGAGGTTTGATGGATCGTCGTACTATGTAGATGTAGACGTGTAGTCAGCATAGTTTTGATGGATCGTCGTACTTTGTAGATGTAGACGTGTAGTCATCAGGGTTTTGATGGATCGTCGTACTATGGACGTGTAGTCATCAGAGTTTTGATGGATCATCGTACTATGTAGATGTAGACGTGTAGTCATCAGAGTTTTGATGGATCGTCGTACTATGTAGATGTAGACGTGTAGTCATCAGAGTTTTGATGGATTGTCGTACTAAGGACGTGTAGTCATCAGAGTTTTGATGGATCGTCTTACTATGTAGATGTAGACGTGTAGTCAGCAGAGTTTTGATAGATCGTCGTACTATGTAGATGTAGACGTGTAGTCAGCAGAGTTTTGATAGATCGTCGTACTATGGACGTGTAGTCATCAGAGTTTTAATGGATCGTCGTTCTATGTAGATGTAGACGTGTAGTCATCATAGTTTTGATGGATCGTCGTACTATGTAGATGTAGACGTGTATGCATCAGAGTTTTGATAGATCGTCGTACTATGGACGTGTAGTCATCAGAGTTTTGATAGATCGTCGTACTATGTAGATGTAGACGTGTAGTCATCAGAGTTTTGATGGATCGGCGTACTATATAGATGTAGACGTGTAGTCATCAGAGTTTTGATGGATCGTCGTACTATGTAGATGTAGACGTGTAGTCATCAGAGTTTTGATGGATCGTCCTACTATGCAGATGTAGACGTGTAGTCATCAGAGTTTTGATGGATCGGCGTACTATGTAGATGTAGACATGTAATCAACAGAGTTTTGATAGATCGTCGTACTATGGACGTGTAGTCGTCAGAGTTTTGATGGATCGTCGTACTATGTAGATGTAGACGTGTAGTCATCAGAGTTTTGATGGATCGTCGTACTATGTAGATGTAGACGTGTAGTCATCAGAGTTTTGATAGATCGTCGTACTATGGACGTGTAGTCGTCAGAGTTTTGATGGATCGTCGTACTATGTAGATGTAGACGTGTAGTCATCAGAGTTTTGATGGATCGTTGTACTATGTAGATGTAGACGTGTAGTCATAAGAGTTTTGATGGATCGTCGTACTATGTAGATGTAGACGTGTAGTCATCAGTGGTTTGATGGATCGTCGTACTATGTAGATGTAGACGTGTAGTCAGCATAGATTTGATGGATCGTCGTACTTTGTAGATGTAGACGTGTAGTCATCAGGGTTTTGATGGATCGTCGTACTATGGACGTGTAATCATCAGGGTTTTGATGGATCGTCGTACTATGGACGTGTAGTCATCAGAGTTTTGATGGATCATCGTACTATGTAGATGTAGACGTGTAGTCAGCAGAGTTTTGATGGATCGTCGTACTATGTAGATGTAGACGTGTAGTCATCAGGGTTTTGATGGATCGTCGTACTATGGACGTGTAGTCATCAGGGTTTTGATGGATCGTCGTACTATGGACGTGTAGTCATCAGAGTTTTGATGGATCATCGTACTATGTAGATGTAGACGTGTAGTCAGCAGAGTTTTGATGGATCGTCGTACTATGTAGATGTAGACGTGTAGTCAGCAGAGTTTTGATAGATCGTCGTACTATGTAGATGTAGACGTGTAGTCAGCAGAGTTTTGATAGATCGTCGTACTATGGACGTGTAGTCATCAGAGTTTTAATGGATCGTCGTTCTATGTAGATGTAGACGTGTATTCATCATAGTTTTGATGGATCGTCGTACTATGTAGATGTAGACGTGTAGTCATCAGAGTTTTGATAGATCGTCGTACTATGGACGTGTAGTCATCAGAATTTTGATAGATCGTCGTACTATGTAGATGTAGACGTGTAGTCATCAGAGTTTTGATGGATCGTCGTACTATGTAGATGTAGACGTGTAGTCATCAGAGTTTTGATGGATCGTCGTACTATGTAGATGTAGAAGTGTAGTCATCAGAGTTTTGATGGATCGTCGTACTATGTAGATGTAGACGTGCAGTCATCAGAGTTTTGATGGATCGTCGTACTATGTAGATGTAGACGTGTAGTCATCAGAGTTTTGATGGATCGTCGTACTATGTAGATGTAGACGTGTAGTCATCAGAGTTTTGATAGATCGTCGTACTATGGACGTGTAGTCGTCAGAGTTTTGATGGATCGTCGTACTATGTAGATGTAGACGTGTAGTCATCAGAGTTTTGATGGATCGTCGTACTATGTAGATGTAGACGTGTAGTCATCAGAGTTTTGATAGATCGTCGTACTATGGACGTGTAGTCGTCAGAGTTTTGATGGATCGTCGTACTATGTAGATGTAGACGTGTAGTCATCAGAGGTTTGATGGATCGTCGTACTATGTAGATGTAGACGTGTAGTCAGCATAGTTTTGATGGATCGTCGTACTTTGTAGATGTAGACGTGTAGTCATCAGGGTTTTTATGGATCGTCGTACTATGGACGTGTAGTCATCAGAGTTTTGATGGATCATCGTACTATGTAGATGTAGACGTGTTGTCATCATAGTTTTGATGGATCGTCGTACTATGGACGTGTAGTCATCAGAGTTTTGATGGATCGTCGTACTATGGACGTGTAGTCATCAGAGTTTTGATGGATCGTCGTACTATGGACGTGTAGTCATCAGAGTTTTGATGGATCGTCGTACTATGGACGTGTAGTCATCAGAGTTTTGATGGATCGTCGTACTATTGACGCGTAGTCATCAGAGTTTTGATGGATCGTCGTACTATGGACGTGTAGTCATCAGAGTTTTGATGGATCGTCGTACTATGTAGATGTAGACGTGTAGTCATCAGAGTTTTGATGGATAGTCGTACTATGTAGATGTAGACGTGTAGTCAGCAGAGTTTTGATGGATCGTCGTACTATGTAGATGTAGACGTGTAGTCATCAGAATTTTGATGGATCGTCGTACTATGGACGTGTAGTCATCAGAGTTTTGATGGATCGTCGTACTATATAGATGTAGACGTGTAGTCATCATAGTTTTGATGGATCGTCGTACTATGTAGATGTAGACGTGTAGTCATCAGAGTTTTGATAGATCGTCGTACTATGTAGATGTAGACGTGTAGTCATCAGAGTTTTGATGGATCGTCGTACTATGTAGATGTAGACGTGTAGTCATCAGAGTTTTGATGGATCGTCGTACTATGTAGATGTAGACGTGTAGTAATCAGAGTTTTGATGGATCGTCGTACTATGTAGATGTAGACATGTAGTCATCAGAGTTTTGATAGATCGTCGTACTATAGCAGATGTAGACGTAAAGTCATCAGCGTTTTGATGGATCGTCGTACTATGCAGATGTAGACGTGTAGTCATCAGAGGTTTGATGAATCGTCGTACTATGTAGATGTAGACGTGTAGTCATCAGAGTTTTGATGGATCGTCGTACTATGTAGATGTAGACGTGTAGTCATTAGAGTTTTGATGGATCGTCGTACTATTGTATATGTAGACGTGTCGTCATCAGAGTTTTGATAGATCGTCGTACTATGGACGTGTAGTCATCAGAGGTTTGATGGATCGTTGTACTATGTAGATGTAGACGTGTAGTCATAAGAGTTTTGATGGATCGTCGTACTATGTAGATGTAGACGTGTAGTCATCAGAGGTTTGATGGATCGTCGTACTATGTAGATGTAGACGTGTAGTCAGCATAGTTTTGATGGATCGTCGTACTTTGTAGATGTAGACGTGTAGTCATCAGGGTTTTGATGGATGTCGTACTATGGACGTGTAGTCATCAGGGTTTTGATGGATCGTCGTACTATGGACGTGTAGTCATCAGAGTTTTGATGGATCATCGTACTATGTAGATGTAGACGTGTAGTCAGCAGAGTTTTGATGGATCGTCGTACTATGTAGATGTAGACGTGTAGTCATCAGAGTTTTGATGGATCGTCGTACTAAGGACGTGTAGTCATCAGAGTTTTGATGGATCGTCGTACTATGTAGATGTAGACGTGTAGTCAGCAGAGTTTTGATAGATCGTCGTACTATGTAGATGTAGACGTGTAGTCAGCAGAGTTTTGATAGATCGTCGTACTATGGACGTGTAGTCATCAGAGTTTTAATGGATCGTCGTTCTATGTAGATGTAGACGTGTAGTCATCATAGTTTTGATGGATCGTCGTACTATGTAGATGTAGACGTGTAGTCATCAGAGTTTTGATAGATCGTCGTACTATGGACGTGTAGTCATCAGAGTTTTGATAGATCGTCGTACTATGTAGATGTAGACGTGTAGTCATCAGAGTTTTGATGGATCGTCGTACTATGTAGATGTAGACGTGTAGTCATCAGAGTTTTGATGGATCGTCGTACTATGTAGATGTAGACGTGTAGTCATCAGAGTTTTGATGGATCGTCGTACTATGTAGATGTAGACGTGCAGTCATCAGAGTTTTAATGGATCGTCGTACTATGTAGATGTAGACGTGTAGTCATCAGAGTTTTGATGGATCGTCGTACTATGTAGATGTAGACGTGTAGTCATCAGAGTTTTGATAGATCGTCGTACTATGGACGTGTAGTCGTCAGAGTTTTGATGGATCGTCGTACTA
Organism: Bathymodiolus brooksi; assembly: GCA_963680875.1. NCBI lineage: Eukaryota > Metazoa > Mollusca > Bivalvia > Mytilida > Modiolidae > Bathymodiolus > Bathymodiolus brooksi. Next base: position 119,829,077 of record OY804583.1, on the reverse strand, counting down.
TGTAGATGTAGACGTGTAGTCATCAGAGTTTTGATGGATCGTCGTACTATGTAGATGTAGACGTGTAGTCATCAGAGTTTTGATAGATCGTCGTACTATGGACGTGTAGTCGTCAGAGTTTTGATGGATCGTCGTACTATGTAGATGTAGACGTGTAGTCATCAGAGGTTTGATGGATCGTCGTACTATGTAGATGTAGACGTGTAGTCAGCATAGTTTTGATGGATCATCGTACTTTGTTGATGTAGACGTGTAGTCATCAGGGTTTTGATGGATCGTCGTACTATGGACGTGTAGTCATCAGAGTTTTGATGGATCATCGTACTATGTAGATGTAGACGTGTAGTCATCAGAGTTTTGATGGATCGTCGTACTATGTAGATGTAGACGTGTAGTCATCAGAGTTTTGATGGATTGTCGTACTAAGGACGTGTAGTCATCAGAGTTTTGATGGATCGTCGTACTATGTAGATGTAGACGTGTAGTCAGCAGAGTTTTGATAGATCGTCGTACTATGGACGTGTAGTCATCAGAGTTTTAATGGATCGTCGTTCTATGTAGATGTAGACGTGTAGTCATCATAGTTTTGATGGATCGTCGTACTATGTAGATGTAGACGTGTAGTCATCAGAGTTTTGATAGATCGTCGTACTATGGACGTGTAGTCATCAGAGTTTTGATAGATCGTCGTACTATGTAGATGTAGACGTGTAGTCATCAGAGTTTTGATGGATCGTCGTACTATGTAGATGTAGACGTGTAGTCATCAGAGTTTTGATGGATCGTCGTACTATGTAGATGTAGACGTGTAGTCATCAGAGTTTTGATGGATCGTCGTACTATGTAGATGTAGACGTGCAGTCATCAGAGTTTTGATGGATCGTCGTACTATGTAGATGTAGACGTGTAGTCATCAGAGTTTTGATGGATCGTCGTACTATGTAGATGTAGACGTGTAGTCATCAGAGTTTTGATAGATCGTCGTACTATGGACGTGTAGTCGTCAGAGTTTTGATGGATCGTCGTACTATGTAGATGTAGACGTGTAGTCATCAGAGTTTTGATGGATCGTCGTACTATGTAGATGTAGACGTGTAGTCATCAGAGTTTTGATAGATCGTCGTACTATGGACGTGTAGTCGTCAGAGTTTTGATGGATCGTCGTACTATGTAGATGTAGACGTGTAGTCATCAGAGGTTTGATGGATCGTCGTACTATGTAGATGTAGACGTGTAGTCAGCATAGTTTTGATGGATCGTCGTACTTTGTAGATGTAGACGTGTAGTCATCAGGGTTTTGATGGATCGTCGTACTATGGACGTGTAGTCATCAGAGTTTTGATGGATCATCGTACTATGTAGATGTAGACGTGTAGTCATCAGAGTTTTGATGGATCGTCGTACTATGTAGATGTAGACGTGTAGTCATCAGAGTTTTGATGGATTGTCGTACTAAGGACGTGTAGTCATCAGAGTTTTGATGGATCGTCTTACTATGTAGATGTAGACGTGTAGTCAGCAGAGTTTTGATAGATCGTCGTACTATGTAGATGTAGACGTGTAGTCAGCAGAGTTTTAATAAATCGTCGTACTATGGACGTGTAGTCATCAGAGTTTTAATGGATCGTCGTTCTATGTAGATGTAGACGTGTAGTCATCATAGTTTTGATGGATCGTCGTACTATGTAGATGTAGACGTGTATGCATCAGAGTTTTGATAGATCGTCGTACTATGGACGTGTAGTCATCAGAGTTTTGATAGATCGTCGTACTATGTAGATGTAGACGTGTAGTCATCAGAGTTTTGATGGATCGGCGTACTATATAGATGTAGACGTGTAGTCATCAGAGTTTTGATGGATCGTCGTACTATGTAGATGTAGACGTGTAGTCATCAGAGTTTTGATGGATCGTCCTACTATGCAGATGTAGACGTGTAGTCATCAGAGTTTTGATGGATCGGCGTACTATGTAGATGTAGACATGTAATCAACAGAGTTTTGATAGATCGTCGTACTATGGACGTGTAGTCGTCAGAGTTTTGATGGATCGTCGTACTATGTAGATGTAGACGTGTAGTCATCAGAGTTTTGATGGATCGTCGTACTATGTAGATGTAGACGTGTAGTCATCAGAGTTTTGATAGATCGTCGTACTATGGACGTGTAGTCGTCAGAGTTTTGATGGATCGTCGTACTATGTAGATGTAGACGTGTAGTCATCAGAGTTTTGATGGATCGTTGTACTATGTAGATGTAGACGTGTAGTCATAAGAGTTTTGATGGATCGTCGTACTATGTAGATGTAGACGTGTAGTCATCAGAGGTTTGATGGATCGTCGTACTATGTAGATGTAGACGTGTAGTCAGCATAGATTTGATGGATCGTCGTACTTTGTAGATGTAGACGTGTAGTCATCAGGGTTTTGATGGATCGTCGTACTATGGACGTGTAGTCATCAGGGTTTTGAAGGATCGTCGTACTATGGACGTGTAGTCATCAGAGTTTTGATGGATCATCGTACTATGTAGATGTAGACGTGTAGTCAGCACAGTTTTGATGGATCGTCGTACTATGTAGATGTAGACGTGTAGTCATCAGAGTTTTGATGGATCGTCGTACTAAGGACGTGTAGTCATCAGAGTTTTGATGGATCGTCGTACTATGTAGATGTAGACGTGTAGTCAGCAGAGTTTTGATAGATCGTCGTACTATGTAGATGTAGACGTGTAGTCAGCAGAGTTTTGATAGATCGTCGTACTATGGACGTGTAGTCATCAGAGTTTTAATGGATCGTCGTTCTATGTAGATGTAGACGTGTATTCATCATAGTTTTGATGGATCGTCGTACTATGTAGATGTAGACGTGTAGTCATAAGAGTTTTGATAGATCGTCGTACTATGGACGTGTAGTCATCAGAGTTTTGATAGATAGTCGTACTATGTAGATGTAGACGTGTAGTCATCAGAGTTTTGATGGATCGTCGTACTATGTAGATGTAGACGTGTAGTCATCAGAGTTTTGATGGATCGTCGTACTATGTAGATGTAGACGTGTAGTCATCAGAGTTTTGATGGATCGTCGTACTATGTAGATGTAGACGTGCAGTCATCAGAGTTTTGATGGATCGTCGTACTATGTAGATGTAGACGTGTAGTCATCAGAGTTTTGATGGATCGTCGTACTATGTAGATGTAGACGTGTAGTCATCAGAGTTTTGATAGATCGTCGTACTATGGACGTGTAGTCGTCAGAGTTTTGATGGATCGTCGTACTATGTAGATGTAGACGTGTAGTCATCAGAGTTTTGATGGATCGTCGTACTATGTAGATGTAGACGTGTAGTCATCAGAGTTTTGATAGATCGTCGTACTATGGACGTGTAGTCGTCAGAGTTTTGATGGATCGTCGTACTATGTAGATGTAGACGTGTAGTCATCAGAGTTTTGATGGATCGTCGTACTATGTAGATGTAGACGTGTAGTCATCAGAGTTTTGATAGATCGTCGTACTATGGACGTGTAGTCGTCAGAGTTTTGATGGATCGTCGTACTATGTAGATGTAGACGTGTAGTCATCAGAGGTTTGATGGATCGTCGTACTATGTAGATGTAGACGTGTAGTCAGCATAGTTTTGATGGATCGTCGTACTTTGTAGATGTAGACGTGTAGTCATCAGGGTTTTGATGGATCGTCGTACTATGGACGTGTAGTCATCAGAGTTTTGATGGATCATCGTACTATGTAGATGTAGACGTGTAGTCATCAGAGTTTTGATGGATCGTCGTACTATGTAGATGTAGACGTGTAGTCATCAGAGTTTTGATGGATTGTCGTACTAAGGACGTGTAGTCATCAGAGTTTTGATGGATCGTCTTACTATGTAGATGTAGACGTGTAGTCAGCAGAGTTTTGATAGATCGTCGTACTATGTAGATGTAGACGTGTAGTCAGCAGAGTTTTAATAAATCGTCGTACTATGGACGTGTAGTCATCAGAGTTTTAATGGATCGTCGTTCTATGTAGATGTAGACGTGTAGTCATCATAGTTTTGATGGATCGTCGTACTATGTAGATGTAGACGTGTATGCATCAGAGTTTTGATAGATCGTCGTACTATGGACGTGTAGTCATCAGAGTTTTGATAGATCGTCGTACTATGTAGATGTAGACGTGTAGTCATCAGAGTTTTGATGGATCGGCGTACTATATAGATGTAGACGTGTAGTCATCAGAGTTTTGATGGATCGTCGTACTATGTAGATGTAGACGTGTAGTCATCAGAGTTTTGATGGATCGTCCTACTATGCAGATGTAGACGTGTAGTCATCAGAGTTTTGATGGATCGGCGTACTATGTAGATGTAGACATGTAATCAACAGAGTTTTGATAGATCGTCGTACTATGGACGTGTAGTCGTCAGAGTTTTGATGGATCGTCGTACTATGTAGATGTAGACGTGTAGTCATCAGAGTTTTGATGGATCGTCGTACTATGTAGATGTAGACGTGTAGTCATCAGAGTTTTGATAGATCGTCGTACTATGGACGTGTAGTCGTCAGAGTTTTGATGGATCGTCGTACTATGTAGATGTAGACGTGTAGTCATCAGAGTTTTGATGGATCGTTGTACTATGTAGATGTAGACGTGTAGTCATAAGAGTTTTGATGGATCGTCGTACTATGTAGATGTAGACGTGTAGTCATCAGAGGTTTGATGGATCGTCGTACTATGTAGATGTAGACGTGTAGTCAGCATAGATTTGATGGATCGTCGTACTTTGTAGATGTAGACGTGTAGTCATCAGGGTTTTGATGGATCGTCGTACTATGGACGTGTAGTCATCAGGGTTTTGAAGGATCGTCGTACTATGGACGTGTAGTCATCAGAGTTTTGATGGATCATCGTACTATGTAGATGTAGACGTGTAGTCAGCACAGTTTTGATGGATCGTCGTACTATGTAGATGTAGACGTGTAGTCATCAGAGTTTTGATGGATCGTCGTACTAAGGACGTGTAGTCATCAGAGTTTTGATGGATCGTCGTACTATGTAGATGTAGACGTGTAGTCAGCAGAGTTTTGATAGATCGTCGTACTATGTAGATGTAGACGTGTAGTCAGCAGAGTTTTGATAGATCGTCGTACTATGGACGTGTAGTCATCAGAGTTTTAATGGATCGTCGTTCTATGTAGATGTAGACGTGTATTCATCATAGTTTTGATGGATCGTCGTACTATGTAGATGTAGACGTGTAGTCATAAGAGTTTTGATAGATCGTCGTACTATGGACGTGTAGTCATCAGAGTTTTGATAGATAGTCGTACTATGTAGATGTAGACGTGTAGTCATCAGAGTTTTGATGGATCGTCGTACTATGTAGATGTAGACGTGTAGTCATCAGAGTTTTGATGGATCGTCGTACTATGTAGATGTAGACGTGTAGTCATCAGAGTTTTGATGGATCGTCGTACTATGTAGATGTAGACGTGCAGTCATCAGAGTTTTGATGGATCGTCGTACTATGTAGATGTAGACGTGTAGTCATCAGAGTTTTGATGGATCGTCGTACTATGTAGATGTAGACGTGTAGTCATCAGAGTTTTGATAGATCGTCGTACTATGGACGTGTAGTCGTCAGAGTTTTGATGGATCGTCGTACTATGTAGATGTAGACGTGTAGTCATCAGAGTTTTGATGGATCGTCGTACTATGTAGATGTAGACGTGTAGTCATCAGAGTTTTGATAGATCGTCGTACTATGGACGTGTAGTCGTCAGAGTTTTGATGGATCGTCGTACTATGTAGATGTAGACGTGTAGTCATCATAGTTTTGATGGATCGTCGTACTATGTAGATGTAGACGTGTATGCATCAGAGTTTTGATAGATCGTCGTACTATGGACGTGTAGTCATCAGAGTTTTGATAGATCGTCGTACTATGTAGATGTAGACGTGTAGTCATCAGAGTTTTGATGGATCGGCGTACTATATAGATGTAGACGTGTAGTCATCAGAGTTTTGATGGATCGTCGTACTATGTAGATGTAGACGTGTAGTCATCAGAGTTTTGATGGATCGTCCTACTATGCAGATGTAGACGTGTAGTCATCAGAGTTTTGATGGATCGGCGTACTATGTAGATGTAGACATGTAATCAACAGAGTTTTGATAGATCGTCGTACTATGGACGTGTAGTCGTCAGAGTTTTGATGGATCGTCGTACTATGTAGATGTAGACGTGTAGTCATCAGAGTTTTGATGGATCGTCGTACTATGTAGATGTAGACGTGTAGTCATCAGAGTTTTGATAGATCGTCGTACTATGGACGTGTAGTCGTCAGAGTTTTGATGGATCGTCGTACTATGTAGATGTAGACGTGTAGTCATCAGAGTTTTGATGGATCGTTGTACTATGTAGATGTAGACGTGTAGTCATAAGAGTTTTGATGGATCGTCGTACTATGTAGATGTAGACGTGTAGTCATCAGAGGTTTGATGGATCGTCGTACTATGTAGATGTAGACGTGTAGTCAGCATAGATTTGATGGATCGTCGTACTTTGTAGATGTAGACGTGTAGTCATCAGGGTTTTGATGGATCGTCGTACTATGGACGTGTAGTCATCAGTGTTTTGATGGATCGTCGTACTATGGACGTGTAGTCATCAGAGTTTTGATGGATCATCGTACTATGTAGATGTAGACGTGTAGTCAGCACAGTTTTGATGGATCGTCGTACTATGTAGATGTAGACGTGTAGTCATCAGAGTTTTGATGGATCGTCGTACTAAGGACGTGTAGTCATCAGAGTTTTGATGGATCGTCGTACTATGTAGATGTAGACGTGTAGTCAGCAGAGTTTTGATAGATCGTCGTACTATGTAGATGTAGACGTGTAGTCAGCAGAGTTTTGATAGATCGTCGTACTATGGACGTGTAGTCATCAGAGTTTTAATGGATCGTCGTTCTATGTAGATGTAGACGTGTATTCATCATAGTTTTGATGGATCGTCGTACTATGTAGATGTAGACGTGTAGTCATCAGAGTTTTGATAGATCGTCGTACTATGGACGTGTAGTCATCAGAGTTTTGATAGATAGTCGTACTATGTAGATGTAGACGTGTAGTCATCAGAGTTTTGATGGATCGTCGTACTATGTAGATGTAGACGTGTAGTCATCAGAGTTTTGATGGATCGTCGTACTATGTAGATGTAGACGTGTAGTCATCAGAGTTTTGATGGATCGTCGTACTATGTAGATGTAGACGTGCAGTCATCAGAGTTTTGATGGATCGTCGTACTATGTAGATGTAGACGTGTAGTCATCAGAGTTTTGATGGATCGTCGTACTATGTAGATGTAGACGTGTAGTCATCAGAGTTTTGATAGATCGTCGTACTATGGACGTGTAGTCGTCAGAGTTTTGATGGATCGTCGTACTATGTAGATGTAGACGTGTAGTCATCAGAGTTTTGATGGATCGTCGTACTATGTAGATGTAGACGTGTAGTCATCAGAGTTTTGATAGATCGTCGTACTATGGACGTGTAGTCGTCAGAGTTTTGATGGATCGTCGTACTATGTAGATGTAGACGTGTAGTCATCAGAGGTTTGATGGATCGTCGTACTATGTAGATGTAGACGTGTAGTCAGCATAGTTTTGATGGATCGTCGTACTTTGTAGATGTAGACGTGTAGTCATCAGGGTTTTTATGGATCGTCGTACTATGGACGTGTAGTCATCAGAGTTTTGATGGATCATCGTACTATGTAGATGTAGACGTGTTGTCATCATAGTTTTGATGGATCGTCGTACTATGGACGTGTAGTCATCAGAGTTTTGATGGATCGTCGTACTATGGACGTGTAGTCATCAGAGTTTTGATGGATCGTCGTACTATGGACATGTAGTCATCAGAGTTTTGATGGATCGTCGTACTATGGACGTGTAGTCATCAGAGTTTTGATGGATCGTCGTACTATTGACGCGTAGTCATCAGAGTTTTGATGGATCGTCGTACTATGGACGTGTAGTCATCAGAGTTTTGATGGATCGTCGTACTATGTAGATGTAGACGTGTAGTCATCAGAGTTTTGATGGATAGTCGTACTATGTAGATGTAGACGTGTAGTCAGCAGAGTTTTGATGGATCGTCGTACTATGTAGATGTAGACGTGTAGTCATCAGAATTTTGATGGATCGTCGTACAATGGACGTGCAGTCATCAGAGTTTTGATGGATCGTCGTACTATATAGATGTAGACGTGTAGTCATCATAGTTTTGATGGATCGTCGTACTATGTAGATGTAGACGTGTAGTCATCAGAGTTTTGATAGATCGTCGTACTATGTAGATGTAGACGTGTAGTCATCAGAGTTTTGATGGATCGTCGTACTATGTAGATGTAGACGTGTAGTCATCAGAGTTTTGATGGATCGTCGTACTATGTAGATGTAGACGTGTAGTAATCAGAGTTTTGATGGATCGTCGTACTATGTAGATGTAGACATGTAGTCATCAGAGTTTTGATAGATCGTCGTACTATAGCAGATGTAGACGTAAAGTCATCAGCGTTTTGATGGATCGTCGTACTATGCAGATGTAGACGTGTAGTCATTAGAGTTTTGATGGATCGTCGTACTATTGTATATGTAGACGTGTCGTCATCAGAGTTTTGATAGATCGTCGTACTATGGACGTGTAGTCATCAGAGGTTTGATGGATCGTTGTACTATGTAGATGTAGACGTGTAGTCATAAGAGTTTTGATGGATCGTCGTACTATGTAGATGTAGACGTGTAGTCATCAGAGGTTTGATGGATCGTCGTACTATGTAGATGTAGACGTGTAGTCAGCATAGTTTTGATGGATCGTCGTACTTTGTAGATGTAGACGTGTAGTCATCAGGGTTTTGATGGATGTCGTACTATGGACGTGTAGTCATCAGGGTTTTGATGGATCGTCGTACTATGGACGTGTAGTCATCAGAGTTTTGATGGATCATCGTACTATGTAGATGTAGACGTGTAGTCAGCAGAGTTTTGATGGATCGTCGTACTATGTAGATGTAGACGTGTAGTCATCAGAGTTTTGATGGATCGTCGTACTAAGGACGTGTAGTCATCAGAGTTTTGATGGCTCGTCGTACTATGTAGATGTAGACGTGTAGTCAGCAGAGTTTTGATAGATCGTCGTACTATGTAGATGTAGACGTGTAGTCAGCAGAGTTTTGATAGATCGTCGTACTATGGACGTGTAGTCATCAGAGTTTTAATGGATCGTCGTTCTATGTAGATGTAGACGTGTAGTCATCAGAGTTTTGATGGATCGTCGTACTATGTAGATGTAGACGTGTAGTCATCAGAGTTTTGATAGATCGTCGTACTATGGACGTATAGTCATCAGAGTTTTGATAGATCGTCGTACTATGTAGATGTAGACGTGTAGTCATCAGAGTTTTGATGGATCGTCGTACTATGTAGATGTAGACGTGTAGTCATCAGAGTTTTGATGGATCGTCGTACTATGTAGATGTAGACGTGTAGTCATCAGAGTTTTGATGGATCGTCGTACTATGTAGATGTAGACGTGCAGTCATCAGAGTTTTGATGGATCGTCGTACTATGTAGATGTAGACGTGTAGTCATCAGAGTTTTGATGGATCGTCGTACTATGTAGATGTAGACGTGTAGTCATCAGAGTTTTGATAGATCGTCGTACTATGGACGTGTAGTCGTCAGAGTTTTGATGGATCGTCGTACTATGTAGATGTAGACGTGTAGTCATCAGAGTTTTGATGGATCGTCGTACTATGTAGATGTAGACGTGTAGTCATCAGAGTTTTGATAGATCGTCGTACTATGGACGTGTAGTCGTCAGAGTTTTGATGGATCGTCGTACTATGTAGATGTAGACGTGTAGTCATCAGAGGTCTGATGGATCGTCGTACTATGTAGATGTAGACGTGTAGTCAGCATAGTTTTGATGGATCGTCGTACTTTGTTGATGTAGACGTGTAGTCATCAGGGTTTTGATGGATCGTCGTACTATGGACGTGTAGTCATCAGAGTTTTGATGGATCATCGTACTATGTAGATGTAGACGTGTAGTCATCAGAGTTTTGATGGATCGTCGTACTATGTAGATGTAGACGTGTAGTCATCAGAGTTTTGATGGATTGTCGTACTAAGGACGTGTAGTCATCAGAGTTTTGATGGATCGTCGTACTATGTAGATGTAGACGTGTAGTCAGCAGAGTTTTGATAGATCGTCGTACTATGTAGATGTAGACGTGTAGTCAGCAGAGTTTTGATAGATCGTCGTACTATGGACGCGTAGTCATCAGAGTTTTAATGGATCGTCGTTCTATGTAGATGTAGACGTGTAGTCATCATAGTTTTGATGGATCGTCGTACTATGTAGATGTAGACGTGTATGCATCAGAGTTTTGATAGATCGTCGTACTATGGACGTGTAGTCATCAGAGTTTTGATAGATCGTCGTACTATGTAGATGTAGACGTGTAGTCATCAGAGTTTTGATGGATCGGCGTACTATATAGATGTAGACGTGTAGTCATCAGAGTTTTGATGGATCGTCGTACTATGTAGATGTAGACGTGTAGTCATCAGAGTTTTGATGGATCGTCCTACTATGCAGATGTAGACGTGTAGTCATCAGAGTTTTGATGGATCGGCGTACTATGTAGATGTAGACATGTAATCAGCAGAGTTTTGATAGATCGTCGTACTATGGACGTGTAGTCGTCAGAGTTTTGATGGATCGTCGTACTATGTAGATGTAGACGTGTAGTCATCAGAGTTTTGATGGATCGTCGTACTATGTAGATGTAGACGTGTAGTCATCAGAGTTTTGATAGATCGTCGTACTATGGACGTGTAGTCGTCAGAGTTTTGATGGATCGTCGTACTATGTAGATGTAGACGTGAAGTCATCAGAGTTTTGATGGATCGTCGGACAATGGACGTGTAGTCATCAGAGTTTTGATGGATCGTCGTACTATGTAGATGTAGACGTGTAGTCATCAGAGTTTTGATGGATCGTCGTACTATGTAGATGTAGACGTGTAGTCATCAGAGTTTTGATGGATCGTCGTACTATGGACGTGTAGTCATCAGAGTTTTGATGGATCGTCGTACTATGGACGTGTAGTCATCAGAGTTTTGATGGATCGTCGTACTATGTAGATGTAGACGTGTAGTCATCAGAGTTTTGATAGATCGTCGTACTATGTAGATGTAGACGTGTAGTCATCAGAGTTTGATAGATCGTCGTACTATGTAGATGTAGACGTGTAGTCATCAGAGTTTTGATGGATCGTCGTACTATGTAGATGTAGACGTGCAGTCATCAGATTTTTGATGGATCGTCGTACTATGTAGATGTAGACGTGTAGTCATCAGAGTTTTGATGGATCGTCGTACTATGTAGATGTAGACGTGTAGTCATCAGAGTTTTGATAGATCGTCGTACTATGGACGTGTAGTCGTCAGAGTTTTGATGGATCGTCGTACTATGTAGATGTAGACGTGTAGTCATCAGAGTTTTGATGGATCGTCGTACTATGTAGATGTAGACGTGTAGTCATCATAGTTTTGATAGATCGTCGTACTATGGACGTGTAGTCGTCAGAGTTTTGATGGATCGTCGTACTATGTAGATGTAGACGTGTAGTCATCAGAGGTTTGATGGATCGTCGTACTATGTAGATGTAGACGTGTAGTCAGCATAGTTTTGATGGATCGTCGTACTTTGTAGATGTAGACGTGTAGTCATCAGAGTTTTGATGGATCGTCGTACTATGTAGATGTAGACGTGTAGTCATCATAGTTTTGATGGATCGTCGTACTAAGGACGTGTAGTCATCAGAGTTTTGATGGATCGTCGTACTATGTAGATGTAGACGTGTAGTCATCAGAGGTCTGATGGATCGTCGTACTATGTAGATGTAGACGTGTAGTCAGCATAGTTTTGATGGATCGTCGTACTTTGTTGATGTAGACGTGTAGTCATCAGGGTTTTGATGGATCGTCGTACTATGGACGTGTAGTCATCAGAGTTTTGATGGATCATCGTACTATGTAGATGTAGACGTGTAGTCATCAGAGTTTTGATGGATCGTCGTACTATGTAGATGTAGACGTGTAGTCATCAGAGTTTTGATGGATTGTCGTACTAAGGACGTGTAGTCATCAGAGTTTTGATGGATCGTCGTACTATGTAGATGTAGACGTGTAGTCAGCAGAGTTTTGATAGATCGTCGTACTATGTAGATGTAGACGTGTAGTCAGCAGAGTTTTGATAGATCGTCGTACTATGGACGCGTAGTCATCAGAGTTTTAATGGATCGTCGTTCTATGTAGATGTAGACGTGTAGTCATCATAGTTTTGATGGATCGTCGTACTATGTAGATGTAGACGTGTATGCATCAGAGTTTTGATAGATCGTCGTACTATGGACGTGTAGTCATCAGAGTTTTGATAGATCGTCGTACTATGTAGATGTAGACGTGTAGTCATCAGAGTTTTGATGGATCGGCGTACTATATAGATGTAGACGTGTAGTCATCAGAGTTTTGATGGATCGTCGTACTATGTAGATGTAGACGTGTAGTCATCAGAGTTTTGATGGATCGTCCTACTATGCAGATGTAGACGTGTAGTCATCAGAGTTTTGATGGATCGGCGTACTATGTAGATGTAGACATGTAATCAGCAGAGTTTTGATAGATCGTCGTACTATGGACGTGTAGTCGTCAGAGTTTTGATGGATCGTCGTACTATGTAGATGTAGACGTGTAGTCATCAGAGTTTTGATGGATCGTCGTACTATGTAGATGTAGACGTGTAGTCATCAGAGTTTTGATAGATCGTCGTACTATGGACGTGTAGTCGTCAGAGTTTTGATGGATCGTCGTACTATGTAGATGTAGACGTGAAGTCATCAGAGTTTTGATGGATCGTCGGACAATGGACGTGTAGTCATCAGAGTTTTGATGGATCGTCGTACTATGTAGATGTAGACGTGTAGTCATCAGAGTTTTGATGGATCGTCGTACTATGTAGATGTAGACGTGTAGTCATCAGAGTTTTGATGGATCGTCGTACTATGGACGTGTAGTCATCAGAGTTTTGATGGATCGTCGTACTATGGACGTGTAGTCATCAGAGTTTTGATGGATCGTCGTACTATGTAGATGTAGACGTGTAGTCATCAGAGTTTTGATAGATCGTCGTACTATGTAGATGTAGACGTGTAGTCATCAGAGTTTGATAGATCGTCGTACTATGTAGATGTAGACGTGTAGTCATCAGAGTTTTGATGGATCGTCGTACTATGTAGATGTAGACGTGCAGTCATCAGAGTTTTGATGGATCGTCGTACTATGTAGATGTAGACGTGTAGTCATCAGAGTTTTGATGGATCGTCGTACTATGTAGATGTAGACGTGTAGTCATCAGAGTTTTGATAGATCGTCGTACTATGGACGTGTAGTCGTCAGAGTTTTGATGGATCGTCGTACTATGTAGATGTAGACGTGTAGTCATCAGAGTTTTGATGGATCGTCGTACTATGTAGATGTAGACGTGTAGTCATCATAGTTTTGATAGATCGTCGTACTATGGACGTGTAGTCGTCAGAGTTTTGATGGATCGTCGTACTATGTAGATGTAGACGTGTAGTCATCAGAGGTTTGATGGATCGTCGTACTATGTAGATGTAGACGTGTAGTCAGCATAGTTTTGATGGATCGTCGTACTTTGTAGATGTAGACGTGTAGTCATCAGAGTTTTGATGGATCGTCGTACTATGTAGATGTAGACGTGTAGTCATCATAGTTTTGATGGATCGTCGTACTAAGGACGTGTAGTCATCAGAGTTTTGATGGATCGTCGTACTATGTAGATGTAGACGTGTAGTCAGCAGAGTTTTGATAGATCGTCGTACTATGTAGATGTAGACGTGTAGTCAGCAGAGTTTTGATAGATCGTCGTACTATGGACGTGTAGTCATCAGAGTTTTAATGGATCGTCGTTCTATGTAGATGTAGACGTGTAGTCATCATAGTTTTGATGGATCGTCGTACTATGTAGATGTAGACGTGTATGCATCAGAGTTTTGATAGATCGTCGTACTATGGACGTTTAGTCATCAGAGTTTTGATAGATCGTCGTACTATGTAGATGTAGACGTGTAGTCATCAGAGTTTTGATGGATCGGCGTACTATATAGATGTAGACGTGTAATCATCAGAGTTTTGATGGATCGTCGTACTATGTAGATGTAGACGTGTAGTCATCAGAGTTTTGATGGATCGGCGTACTATGTAGATGTAGACATGTAATCAGCAGAGTTTTGATGGATCGTCGTACTATGTAGATGTAGACGTGTAGTCAGCAGAGTTTTGATGGATCGTCGTACTATGTAGATGTAGACGTGCAGTCATCAGAGTTTTGATGGATCGTCGTACTATGTAGATGTAGACGTGTAGTCATCAGAGTTTTGATGGATCGGCGTACTATATAGATGTAGACGTGTAGCCATCAGAGTTTTGATGGATTGTCGTACTATGTAGATGTAGACGTGTAGTCATCAGAGTTTTGATGGATCGTCCTACTATGTAGATGTAGACGTGTAGTCATCAGAGTTTTGATGGATCGTCGTTCTATGTAGATGTAGACGTGCAGTCATCAGAGTTTTGATGGATCGTCGTACTATGTAGATGTAGACGTGTAGTCATCAGAGTTTTGATGGATCGTCGTACTATGTAGATGTAGACGTGTAGTCATCAGAGTTTTGATAGATCGTCGTACTATGGACGTGTAGTCGTCAGAGTTTTGATGGATCGTCGTACTATGTAGATGTAGACGTGTAGTCATCAGAGTTTTGATGGATCGTCGTACTATGTAGATGTAGACGTGTAGTCATCAGAGTTTTGATAGATCGTCGTATTATGGACGTGTAGTCGTCAGAGTTTTGATGGATCGTCGTACTATGTAGATGTAGACGTGAAGTCATCAGAGTTTTGATGGATCGTCGGACAATGGACGTGTAGTCATCAGAGTTTTGATGGATCGTCGTACTATGTAGATGTAGACGTGTAGTCATCAGAGTTTTGATGGATCGTCCTACTATGTAGATGTAGACGTGTAGTCATCAGAGTTTTGATGGATCGTCGTACTATGTAGATGTAGACGTGTAGTCATCAGAGTTTTGATAGATCGTCGTACTATGGACGTGTAGTCGTCAGAGTTTTGATGGATCGTCGTACTATGTAGATGTAGACGTGTAGTCATCAGAGTTTTGATGGATCGTCGTACTATGTAGATGTAGACGTGTAGTCATCAGAGTTTTGATAGATCGTCGTACTATGGACGTGTAGTCGTCAGAGTTTTGATGGATCGTCGTACTATGTAGATGTAGACGTGAAGTCATCAGAGTTTTGATGGATCGTCGGACAATGGACGTGTAGTCATCAGAGTTTTGATGGATCGTCGTACTATGTAGATGTAGACGTGTAGTCATCAGAGTTTTGATGGATCGTCGTACTATGTAGATGTAGACGTGTAGTCATCAGAGTTTTGATGGATCGTCGTACTATGGACGTGTAGTCATCAGAGTTTTGATGGATCGTCGTACTATGGACGTGTAGTCATCAGAGTTTTGATGGATCGTCGTACTATGTAGATGTAGACGTGTAGTCATCAGAGTTTTGATAGATCGTCGTACTATGTAGATGTAGACGTGTAGTCATCAGAGTTTGATAGATCGTCGTACTATGTAGATGTAGACGTGTAGTCATCAGAGTTTTGATGGATCGTCGTACTATGTAGATGTAGACGTGCAGTCATCAGAGTTTTGATGGATCGTCGTACTATGTAGATGTAGACGTGTAGTCATCAGAGTTTTGATGGATCGTCGTACTATGTAGATGTAGACGTGTAGTCATCAGAGTTTTGATAGATCGTCGTACTATGGACGTGTAGTCGTCAGAGTTTTGATGGATCGTCGTACTATGTAGATGTAGACGTGTAGTCATCAGAGTTTTGATGGATCGTCGTACTATGTAGATGTAGACGTGTAGTCATCATAGTTTTGATAGATCGTCGTACTATGGACGTGTAGTCGTCAGAGTTTTGATGGATCGTCGTACTATGTAGATGTAGACGTGTAGTCATCAGAGGTTTGATGGATCGTCGTACTATGTAGATGTAGACGTGTAGTCAGCATAGTTTTGATGGATCGTCGTACTTTGTAGATGTAGACGTGTAGTCATCAGAGTTTTGATGGATCGTCGTACTATGTAGATGTAGACGTGTAGTCATCATAGTTTTGATGGATCGTCGTACTAAGGACGTGTAGTCATCAGAGTTTTGATGGATCGTCGTACTATGTAGATGTAGACGTGTAGTCAGCAGAGTTTTGATAGATCGTCGTACTATGTAGATGTAGACGTGTAGTCAGCAGAGTTTTGATAGATCGTCGTACTATGGACGTGTAGTCATCAGAGTTTTAATGGATCGTCGTTCTATGTAGATGTAGACGTGTAGTCATCATAGTTTTGATGGATCGTCGTACTATGTAGATGTAGACGTGTATGCATCAGAGTTTTGATAGATCGTCGTACTATGGACGTTTAGTCATCAGAGTTTTGATAGATCGTCGTACTATGTAGATGTAGACGTGTAGTCATCAGAGTTTTGATGGATCGGCGTACTATATAGATGTAGACGTGTAATCATCAGAGTTTTGATGGATCGTCGTACTATGTAGATGTAGACGTGTAGTCATCAGAGTTTTGATGGATCGGCGTACTATGTAGATGTAGACATGTAATCAGCAGAGTTTTGATGGATCGTCGTACTATGTAGATGTAGACGTGTAGTCAGCAGAGTTTTGATGGATCGTCGTACTATGTAGATGTAGACGTGCAGTCATCAGAGTTTTGATGGATCGTCGTACTATGTAGATGTAGACGTGTAGTCATCAGAGTTTTGATGGATCGGCGTACTATATAGATGTAGACGTGTAGCCATCAGAGTTTTGATGGATTGTCGTACTATGTAGATGTAGACGTGTAGTCATCAGAGTTTTGATGGATCGTCCTACTATGTAGATGTAGACGTGTAGTCATCAGAGTTTTGATGGATCGTCGTTCTATGTAGATGTAGACGTGCAGTCATCAGAGTTTTGATGGATCGTCGTACTATGTAGATGTAGACGTGTAGTCATCAGAGTTTTGATGGATCGTCGTACTATGTAGATGTAGACGTGTAGTCATCAGAGTTTTGATAGATCGTCGTACTATGGACGTGTAGTCGTCAGAGTTTTGATGGATCGTCGTACTATGTAGATGTAGACGTGTAGTCATCAGAGTTTTGATGGATCGTCGTACTATGTAGATGTAGACGTGTAGTCATCAGAGTTTTGATAGATCGTCGTATTATGGACGTGTAGTCGTCAGAGTTTTGATGGATCGTCGTACTATGTAGATGTAGACGTGAAGTCATCAGAGTTTTGATGGATCGTCGGACAATGGACGTGTAGTCATCAGAGTTTTGATGGATCGTCGTACTATGTAGATGTAGACGTGTAGTCATCAGAGTTTTGATGGATCGTCCTACTATGTAGATGTAGACGTGTAGTCATCAGAGTTTTGATGGATCGTCGTACTATGTAGATGTAGACGTGTAGTCATCAGAGTTTTGATAGATCGTCGTACTATGGACGTGTAGTCGTCAGAGTTTTGATGGATCGTCGTACTATGTAGATGTAGACGTGTAGTCATCAGAGTTTTGATGGATCGTCGTACTATGTAGATGTAGACGTGTAGTCATCAGAGTTTTGATGGATCGTCGTACTATGTAGATGTAGACGTGTAGTCATCAGAGTTTTGATAGATCGTCGTACTATGGACGTGTAGTCGTCAGAGTTTTGATGGATCGTCGTACTATGTAGATGTAGACGTGAAGTCATCAGAGTTTTGATGGATCGTCGTACTATGTAGATGTAGACGTGTAGTCATCAGAGTTTTGATGGATCGTCGTACTATGGACGTGTAGTCATCAGAGTTTTGATGGATCGTCGTACTATGTAGATGTAGACGTGTAGTCATCAGAGTTTTGATAGATCGTCGTACTATGTAGATGTAGACGTGTAGTCATCAGAGTTTGATAGATCGTCGTACTATGTAGATGTAGACGTGTAGTCAGCATAGTTTTGAAGGATCGTCGTACTATGGACGTGTAGTCATCAGAGTTATGATGGATCGTCGTACTATGGACGTGTAGTCATCAGAGTTTTGATGGATCGTCGTACTATGGACGTGTAGTCATCAGAGTTTTGATGGATCGTCGTACTATGGACGTGTAATCATCAGAGTTTTGATGGATCGTCGTACTATTGACGCGTAGTCACCAGAGTTTTGATGGATCGTCGTACTATGGACGTGTAGTCATCAGAGCTTTGATGGATCGTCGTACTATGTAGATGTAGACGTGTAGTCATCAGAGTTTTGATGGATCGTCGTACTATGTAGATGTAGACGTGTAGTCAGCAGAGTTTTGATGGATCGTCGTACTATGTAGATGTAGACGTGTAGTCATCAGAGTTTTGATAGATCGTCGTACTATGTAGATGTAGACGTGTAGTCATCAGAGTTTGATAGATCGTCGTACTATGTAGATGTAGACGTGTAGACAGCATAGTTTTGAAGGATCGTCGTACTATGGACGTGCAGTCATCAGAGTTTTGATGGATCGTCGTACTATGGACGTGTAGTCATCAGAGTTTTGATGGATCGTCGTACTATGGACGTGTAGTCATCAGAGTTTTGATGGATCGTCGCACTATGGACGTGTAATCATCAGAGTTTTGATGGATCGTCGTACTATTGACGCGTAGTCATCAGAGTTTTGATGGATCGTCGTACTATGGACGTGTAGTCATCAGAGCTTTGATGGATCGTCGTACTATGTAGATGTAGACGTGTAGTCATAAGAGTTTTGATGGATCGTCGTACTATGTAGATGTAGACGTGTAGTCAACAGAGTTTTGATGGATCGTCGTACTATGTAGATGTAGACGTGTAGTCATCAGAATTTTGATGGATCGTCGTACTATGGACGTGTAGTCATCAGAGTTTTGATGGATCGTCGTACTATGTAGATGTAGACGTGTAGTCATCAAAGTTTTGAAGGATCGTCGTACTATGTAGATGTAGACGTGTAGTCATCAGAGATTTGATGGATCGTCGAACTATGTAGATGTAGACGTGTAGTCAGCAGAGTTTTGATAGATCGTCGTACTATGGACGTGTAGTCGTCAGAGTTTTGATGGATCGTCGTACTATGTAGATGTAGACGTGTAGTCATCAGAGTTTTGATGGATCGTCGTACTATGTAGATGTAGACGTGTAGTCATCAGAGTTTTGATGGATCGTCCTACTATGTAGATGTAGACGTGTAGTCATCAGAGTTTTGATGGATCGTCGTACTATGTAGATGTAGACGTGCAGTCATCAGAGTTTTGATGGATCGTCGTACTATGTAGATGTAGACGTGTAGTCATCAGAGTTTTGATGGATCGTCGTACTATGTAGATGTAGACGTGTAGTCATCAGAGTTTTGATAGATCGTCGTACTATGGACGTGTAGTCGTCAGAGTTTTGATGGATCGTCGTACTATGTAGATGTAGACGTGTAGTCATCAGATTTTTGATGGATCGTCGTACTATGTAGATGTAGACGTGTAGTCATCAGAGTTTTGATAGATCGTCGTACTATGGACGTGTAGTCGTCAGAGTTTTGATGGATCGTCGTACTATGTAGATGTAGATGTGAAGTCATCAGAGTTTTGATGGATCGTCGGACAATGGACGTGTAGTCATCAGAGTTTTGATGGATCGTCGTACTATGTAGATGTAGACGTGTAGTCATCAGAGTTTTGATGGATCGTCGTACTATGGACGTGTAGTCATCAGAGTTTTGATGGATCGTCGTACTATGGACGTGTAGTCATCAGAGTTTTGATGGATCGTCGTACTATGTAGATGTAGACGTGTAGTCATCAGAGTTTTGATAGATCGTCGTACTATGTAGATGTAGACGTGTAGTCATCAGAGTTTGATAGATCGTCGTACTATGTAGAGGTAGACGTGTAGTCAGCATAGTTTTGAAGGATCGTCGTACTATGGACGTGTAGTTTTCAGAGTTTTGATGGATCGTCGTACTATGGACGTGTAGTCATCAGAGTTTTGATGGATCGTCGTACTATGGACGTGTAGTCATCAGAGTTTTGATGGATCGTCGTACTATGGACGTGTAATCATCAGAGTTTTGATGGATCGTCGTACTATTGACGCGTAGTCATCAGAGTGTTGATGGATCGTCGTACTATGGACGTGTAGTCATCAGAGCTTTGATGGATCGTCGTACTATGTAGATGTAGACGTGTAGTCATCAGAGTTGTGATGGATCGTCGTACTATGCAGATGTAGACGTGTAGTCAGCAGAGTTTTGATGGATCGTCGTACTATGGACGTGTAGTCATCAGAGTTTTGATGGATCGTCGTACTATGTAGATGTAGACGTGTAGTCATCAGAATTTTGATGGATCGTCGTACTATGGACGTGTAGTCATCAGAGTTTTGATGGATCGTCGTACTATGTAGATGTAGACGTGTAGTCAGCATAGTTTTGAAGGATCGTCGTACTATGGACGTGTAGTTTTCAGAGTTTTGATGGATCGTCGTACTATGGACGTGTAGTCATCAGAGTTTTGATGGATCGTCGTACTATGGACGTGTAGTCATCAGAGTTTTGATGGATCGTCGTACTATGGACGTGTAATCATCAGAGTTTTGATGGATCGTCGTACTATTGACGCGTAGTCATCAGAGTGTTGATGGATCGTCGTACTATGGACGTGTAGTCATCAGAGCTTTGATGGATCGTCGTACTATGTAGATGTAGACGTGTAGTCATCAGAGTTGTGATGGATCGTCGTACTATGCAGATGTAGACGTGTAGTCAGCAGAGTTTTGATGGATCGTCGTACTATGGACGTGTAGTCATCAGAGTTTTGATGGATCGTCGTACTATGTAGATGTAGACGTGTAGTCATCAGAATTTTGATGGATCGTCGTACTATGGACGTGTAGTCATCAGAGTTTTGATGGATCGTCGTACTATGTAGATGTAGACGTGTAGTCATCAGAGTTTTGATGGATCGTCGTACTATGTAGATGTAGACGTGTAGTCATCAGAGTTTTGATGGATCGTCCTACTATGTAGATGTAGACGTGTAGTCATCAGAGTTTTGATGGATCGTCGTACTATGTAGATGTAGACGTGCAGTCATCAGAGTTTTGATGGATCGTCGTACTATGTAGATGTAGACGTGTAGTCATCAGAGTTTTGATGGATCGTCGTACTATGTAGATGTAGACGTGTAGTCATCAGAGTTTTGATAGATCGTCGTACTATGGACGTGTAGTCGTCAGAGTTTTGATGGATCGTCGTACTATGTAGATGTAGACGTGTAGTCATCAGAGTTTTGATGGATCGTCGTACTATGTAGATGTAGACGTGTAGTCATCAGAGTTTTGATAGATCGTCGTACTATGGACGTGTAGTCGTCAGAGTTTTGATGGATCGTCGTACTATGTAGATGTAGATGTGAAGTCATCAGAGTTTTGATGGATCGTCGGACAATGGACGTGTAGTCATCAGAGTTTTGATGGATCGTCGTACTATGTAGATGTAGACGTGTAGTCATCAGAGTTTTGATGGATCGTCGTACTATGGACGTGTAGTCATCAGAGTTTTGATGGATCGTCGTACTATGGACGTGTAGTCAACAGAGTGTTGATGGATCGTCGTACTATGTAGATGTAGACGTGTAGTCATCAGAGTTTTGATAGATCGTCGTACTATGTAGATGTAGACGTGTAGTCATCAGAGTTTGATAGATCGTCGTACTATGTAGATGTAGACGTGTAGTCAGCATAGTTTTGAAGGATCGTCGTACTATGGACGTGTAGTCATCAGAGTTTTGATGGATCGTCGTACTATGGACGTGTGGTCATCAGAGTTTTGATGGATCGTCGTACTATGGACGTGTAGTCATCAGAGTTTTGATGGATCGTCGTACTATGGACGTGTAATCATCAGAGTTTTGATGGATCGTCGTACTATTGACGCGTAGTCATCAGAGTTTTGATGGATCGTCGTACTATGGACGTGTAGTCATCAGAGCTTTGATGGATCGTCGTACTATGTAGATGTAGACGTGTAGTCATCAGAGTTTTGATGGATCGTCGTACTGTGCAGATGTAGACGTGTAGTCAGCAGAGTTTTTATGGATCGTCGTACTATGGACGTGTAATCATCAGAGTTTTGATGGATCGTCGTACTATTGACGCGTAGTCATCAGAGTTTTGATGGATCGTCGTACTATGTAGATGTAGACGTGTAGTCATCAGAATTTTGATGGATCGTCGTACTATGGACGTGTAGTCATCAGAGTTTTGATGGATCGTCGTACTATGTAGATGTAGACGTGTAGTCATCAAAGTTTTGAAGGATCGTCGTACTATGTAGATGTAGACGTGTAGTCATCAGAGTTTTGATGGATCGTCGTACTATGTAGATGTAGACGTGTAGTCATCAGAGTTTTGATAGATCGTCGTACTATGGACGTGTAGTCCTCAGAGTTTTGATGGATCGTCGTACTATGTAGATGTAGACGTGTAGTCATCAGAGTTTTGATGGATCGGCGTACTATGTAGATGTAGACATGTAATCAGCAGAGTTTTGATGGATCGTCGTACTATGTAGATGTAGACGTGTAGTCAGCAGAGTTTTGATGGATCGTCGTACTATGTAGATGTAGACGTGCAGTCATCAGAGTTTTGATGGATCGTCGTACTATGTAGATGTAGACGTGTAGTCATCAGAGTTTTGATGGATCGTCGTACTATGTAGATGTAGACTTGTAGTCATCAGAGTTTTGATAGATCGTCGTACTATGGACGTGTAGTCGTCAGAGTTTTGATGGATCGTCGTACTATGTAGATGTAGACGTGTAGTCATCAGAGTTTTGATGGATCGTCGTACTATGTAGATGTAGACGTGTAGTCATCAGAGTTTTGATAGATCGTCGTACTATGGACGTGTAGTCATCAGAGTTTTGATGGATCGTCGTACTATGGACGTGTGGTCATCAGAGTTTTGATGGATCGTCGTACTATGGACGTGTAGTCATCAGAGTTTTGATGGATCGTCGTACTATGGACGTGTAATCATCAGAGTTTTGATGGATCGTCGTACTATTGACGCGTAGTCATCAGAGTTTTGATGGATCGTCGTACTATGGACGTGTAGTCATCAGAGCTTTGATGGATCGTCGTACTATGTAGATGTAGACGTGTATTCATCAGAGTTTTGATGGATCGTCGTACTATGCAGATGTAGACGTGTAGTCAGCAGAGTTTTTATGGATCGTCGTACTATGGACGTGTAGTCATCAGAGTTTTGATGGATCGTCGTACTATGTAGATGTAGACGTGTAGTCATCAGAATTTTGATGGATCGTCGTACTATGGACGTGTAGTCATCAGAGTTTTGATGGATCGTCGTACTATGTAGATGTAGACGTGTAGTCATCAAAGTTTTGAAGGATCGTCGTACTATGTAGATGTAGACGTGTAGTCATCAGAGTTTTGATGGATCGTCGTACTATGTAGATGTAGACGTGTAGTCATCAGAGTTTTGATAGATCGTCGTACTATGGACGTGTAGTCCTCAGAGTTTTGATGGATCGTCGTACTATGTAGATGTAGACGTGTAGTCATCAGAGTTTTGATGGATCGGCGTACTATGTAGATGTAGACATGTAATCAGCAGAGTTTTGATGGATCGTCGTACTATGTAGATGTAGACGTGTAGTCAGCAGAGTTTTGATGGATCGTCGTACTATGTAGATGTAGACGTGCAGTCATCAGAGTTTTGATGGATCGTCGTACTATGTAGATGTAGACGTGTAGTCATCAGAGTTTTGATGGATCGTCGTACTATGTAGATGTAGACTTGTAGTCATCAGAGTTTTGATAGATCGTCGTACTATGGACGTGTAGTCGTCAGAGTTTTGATGGATCGTCGTACTATGTAGATGTAGACGTGTAGTCATCAGAGTTTTGATGGATCGTCGTACTATGTAGATGTAGACGTGTAGTCATCAGAGTTTTGATAGATCGTCGTACTATGGACGTGTAGTCATCAGAGTTTTGATAGATCGTCGTACTATGTAGATGTAGACGTGTAGTCATCAGAGTTTTGATGGATCGGCGTACTATATAGATGTAGACGTGTAGCCATCAGAGTTTTGATGGATCGTCGTACTATGTAGATGTAGACGTGTAGTCATCAGAGTTTTGATGGATCGTCCTACTATGTAGATGTAGACGTGTAGTCATCAGAGTTTTGATGGATCGTCGTACTATGTAGATGTAGACGTGCAGTCATCAGAGTTTTGATGGATCGTCGTACTATGTAGATGTAGACGTGTAGTCATCAGAGTTTTGATGGATCGTCGTACTATGTAGATGTAGACGTGTAGTCATCAGAGTTTTGATAGATCGTCGTACTATGGACGTGTAGTCGTCAGAGTTTTGATGGATCGTCGTACTATGTAGATGTAGACGTGTAGTCATCAGAGTTTTGATGGATCGTCGTACTATGTAGATGTAGACGTGTAGTCATCAGAGTTTTGATAGATCGTCGTACTATGTAGATGTAGACGTGTAGTCATCAGAGTTTGATAGATCGTCGTACTATGTAGATGTAGACGTGTAGTCAGCATAGTTTTGAAGGATCGTCGTACTATGGACGTGTAGTCATCAGAGTTTTGATGGATCGTCGTACTATGGACGTGTAGTCATCAGAGTTTTGATGGATCGTCGTACTATGGACGTGTAGTCATCAGAGTTTTGATGGATCGTCGTACTATGGACGTGTAATCATCAGAGTTTTGATGGATCGTCGTACTATTGACGCGTAGTCATCAGAGTTTTGATGGATCGTCGTACTATGGACGTGTAGTCATCAGAGCTTTGATGGATCGTCGTACTATGTAGATGTAGACGTGTAGTCATAAGAGTTTTGATGGATCGTCGTACTATGTAGATGTAGACGTGTAGTCAGCAGAGTTTTGATGGATCGTCGTACTATGTAGATGTAGACGTGTAGTCATCAGAATTTTGATGGATCGTCGTACTATGGACGTGTAGTCATCAGAGTTTTGATGGATCGTCGTACTATGTAGATGTAGACGTGTAGTCATCAAAGTTTTGAAGGATCATCGTACTATGTAGATGTAGACGTGTAGTCATCAGAGATTTGATGGATCGTCGTACTATGTAGATGTAGACGTGTAGTCAGCAGAGTTTTGATAGATCGTCGTACTATGGACGTGTAGTCGTCAGAGTTTTGATGGATCGTCGTACTATGTAGATGTAGACGTGTAGTCATCAGAGTTTTGATGGATCGTCGTACTATGTAGATGTAGACGTGTAGTCATCAGAGTTTTGATGGATCGTCCTACTATGTAGATGTAGACGTGTAGTCATCAGAGTTTTGATGGATCGTCGTACTATGTAGATGTAGACGTGCAGTCATCAGAGTTTTGATGGATCGTCGTACTATGTAGATGTAGACGTGTAGTCATCAGAGTTTTGATGGATCGTCGTACTATGTAGATGTAGACGTGTAGTCATCAGAGTTTTGATGGATCGTCGTACTATTGACGGGTAGTCATCAGAGTTTTGATAGATCGTCGTACTATGGACGTGTAGTCGTCAGAGTTTTGATGGATCGTCGTACTATGTAGATGTAGATGTGAAGTCATCAGAGTTTTGATGGATCGTCGGACAATGGACGTGTAGTCATCAGAGTTTTGATGGATCGTCGTACTATGTAGATGTAGACGTGTAGTCATCAGAGTTTTGATGGATCGTCGTACTATGGACGTGTAGTCATCAGAGTTTTGATGGATCGTCGAACTATGGACGTGTAGTCATCAGAGTTTTGATGGATCGTCGTACTATGTAGATGTAGACGTGTAGTCATCAGAGTTTTGATAGATCGTCGTACTATGTAGATGTAGACGTGTAGTCATCAGAGTTTGATAGATCGTCGTACTATGTAGATGTAGACGTGTAGTCAGCATAGTTTTGAAGGATCGTCGTACTATGGACGTGTAGTCATCAGAGTTTTGATGGATCGTCGTACTATGGACGTGTAGTCATCAGAGTTTTGATGGATCGTCGTACTATGGACGTGTAGTCATCAGAGTTTTGATGGATCGTCGTACTATGGACGTGTAATCATCAGAGTTTTGATGGATCGTCGTACTATTGACGCGTAGTCATCAGAGTTTTGATGGATCGTCGTACTATGGACGTGTAGTCATCAGAGCTTTGATGGATCGTCGTACTATGTAGATGTAGACGTGTAGTCATCAGAGTTTTGATGGATCGTCGTACTATGCAGATGTAGACGTGTAGTCAGCAGAGTTTTGATGGATCGTCGTACTATGGACGTGTAGTCATCAGAGTTTTGATGGATCGTCGTACTATGTAGATGTAGACGTGTAGTCATCAGAATTTTGATGGATCGTCGTACTATGGACGTGTAGTCATCAGAGTTTTGATGGATCGTCGTACTATGTAGATGTAGACGTGTAGTCATCAGAGTTTTGATGGATCGTCGTACTATGTAGATGTAGACGTGTAGTCATCAGAGTTTTGATGGATCGTCCTACTATGTAGATGTAGACGTGTAGTCATCAGAGTTTTGATGGATCGTCGTACTATGTAGATGTAGACGTGCAGTCATCAGAGTTTTGATGGATCGTCGTACTTTGTAGATGTAGACGTGTAGTCATCAGAGTTTTGATGGATCGTCGTACTATGTAGATGTAGACGTGTAGTCATCAGAGTTTTGATAGATCGTCGTACTATGGCCGTGTAGTCGTCAGAGTTTTGATGGATCGTCGTACTATGTAGATGTAGACGTGTAGTCATCAGAGTTTTGATGGATCGTCGTACTATGTAGATGTAGACGTGTAGTCATCAAAGTTTTGAAGGATCGTCGTACTATGTAGATGTAGACGTGTAGTCATCAGAGTTTTGATGGATCGTCGTACTATGTAGATGTAGACGTGTAGTCATCAGAGTTTTGATAGATCGTCGTACTATGGACGTGTAGTCCTCAGAGTTTTGATGGATCGTCGTACTATGTAGATGTAGACGTGTAGTCATCAGAGTTTTGATGGATCGGCGTACTATGTAGATGTAGACATGTAATCAGCAGAGTTTTGATGGATCGTCGTACTATGTAGATGTAGACGTGTAGTCAGCAGAGTTTTGATGGATCGTCGTACTATGTAGATGTAGACGTGCAGTCATCAGAGTTTTGATGGATCGTCGTACTATGTAGATGTAGACGTGTAGTCATCAGAGTTTTGATGGATCGTCGTACTATGTAGATGTAGACTTGTAGTCATCAGAGTTTTGATAGATCGTCGTACTATGGACGTGTAGTCGTCAGAGTTTTGATGGATCGTCGTACTATGTAGATGTAGACGTGTAGTCATCAGAGTTTTGATGGATCGTCGTACTATGTAGATGTAGACGTGTAGTCATCAGAGTTTTGATAGATCGTCGTACTATGGACGTGTAGTCATCAGAGTTTTGATAGATCGTCGTACTATGTAGATGTAGACGTGTAGTCATCAGAGTTTTGATGGATCGGCGTACTATATAGATGTAGACGTGTAGCCATCAGAGTTTTGATGGATCGTCGTACTATGTAGATGTAGACGTGTAGTCATCAGAGTTTTGATGGATCGTCCTACTATGTAGATGTAGACGTGTAGTCATCAGAGTTTTGATGGATCGTCGTACTATGTAGATGTAGACGTGCAGTCATCAGAGTTTTGATGGATCGTCGTACTATGTAGATGTAGACGTGTAGTCATCAGAGTTTTGATGGATCGTCGTACTATGTAGATGTAGACGTGTAGTCATCAGAGTTTTGATAGATCGTCGTACTATGGACGTGTAGTCGTCAGAGTTTTGATGGATCGTCGTACTATGTAGATGTAGACGTGTAGTCATCAGAGTTTTGATGGATCGTCGTACTATGTAGATGTAGACGTGTAGTCATCAGAGTTTTGATAGATCGTCGTACTATGTAGATGTAGACGTGTAGTCATCAGAGTTTGATAGATCGTCGTACTATGTAGATGTAGACGTGTAGTCAGCATAGTTTTGAAGGATCGTCGTACTATGGACGTGTAGTCATCAGAGTTTTGATGGATCGTCGTACTATGGACGTGTAGTCATCAGAGTTTTGATGGATCGTCGTACTATGGACGTGTAGTCATCAGAGTTTTGATGGATCGTCGTACTATGGACGTGTAATCATCAGAGTTTTGATGGATCGTCGTACTATTGACGCGTAGTCATCAGAGTTTTGATGGATCGTCGTACTATGGACGTGTAGTCATCAGAGCTTTGATGGATCGTCGTACTATGTAGATGTAGACGTGTAGTCATAAGAGTTTTGATGGATCGTCGTACTATGTAGATGTAGACGTGTAGTCAGCAGAGTTTTGATGGATCGTCGTACTATGTAGATGTAGACGTGTAGTCATCAGAATTTTGATGGATCGTCGTACTATGGACGTGTAGTCATCAGAGTTTTGATGGATCGTCGTACTATGTAGATGTAGACGTGTAGTCATCAAAGTTTTGAAGGATCATCGTACTATGTAGATGTAGACGTGTAGTCATCAGAGATTTGATGGATCGTCGTACTATGTAGATGTAGACGTGTAGTCAGCAGAGTTTTGATAGATCGTCGTACTATGGACGTGTAGTCGTCAGAGTTTTGATGGATCGTCGTACTATGTAGATGTAGACGTGTAGTCATCAGAGTTTTGATGGATCGTCGTACTATGTAGATGTAGACGTGTAGTCATCAGAGTTTTGATGGATCGTCCTACTATGTAGATGTAGACGTGTAGTCATCAGAGTTTTGATGGATCGTCGTACTATGTAGATGTAGACGTGCAGTCATCAGAGTTTTGATGGATCGTCGTACTATGTAGATGTAGACGTGTAGTCATCAGAGTTTTGATGGATCGTCGTACTATGTAGATGTAGACGTGTAGTCATCAGAGTTTTGATGGATCGTCGTACTATTGACGGGTAGTCATCAGAGTTTTGATAGATCGTCGTACTATGGACGTGTAGTCGTCAGAGTTTTGATGGATCGTCGTACTATGTAGATGTAGATGTGAAGTCATCAGAGTTTTGATGGATCGTCGGACAATGGACGTGTAGTCATCAGAGTTTTGATGGATCGTCGTACTATGTAGATGTAGACGTGTAGTCATCAGAGTTTTGATGGATCGTCGTACTATGGACGTGTAGTCATCAGAGTTTTGATGGATCGTCGAACTATGGACGTGTAGTCATCAGAGTTTTGATGGATCGTCGTACTATGTAGATGTAGACGTGTAGTCATCAGAGTTTTGATAGATCGTCGTACTATGTAGATGTAGACGTGTAGTCATCAGAGTTTGATAGATCGTCGTACTATGTAGATGTAGACGTGTAGTCAGCATAGTTTTGAAGGATCGTCGTACTATGGACGTGTAGTCATCAGAGTTTTGATGGATCGTCGTACTATGGACGTGTAGTCATCAGAGTTTTGATGGATCGTCGTACTATGGACGTGTAGTCATCAGAGTTTTGATGGATCGTCGTACTATGGACGTGTAATCATCAGAGTTTTGATGGATCGTCGTACTATTGACGCGTAGTCATCAGAGTTTTGATGGATCGTCGTACTATGGACGTGTAGTCATCAGAGCTTTGATGGATCGTCGTACTATGTAGATGTAGACGTGTAGTCATCAGAGTTTTGATGGATCGTCGTACTATGCAGATGTAGACGTGTAGTCAGCAGAGTTTTGATGGATCGTCGTACTATGGACGTGTAGTCATCAGAGTTTTGATGGATCGTCGTACTATGTAGATGTAGACGTGTAGTCATCAGAATTTTGATGGATCGTCGTACTATGGACGTGTAGTCATCAGAGTTTTGATGGATCGTCGTACTATGTAGATGTAGACGTGTAGTCATCAGAGTTTTGATGGATCGTCGTACTATGTAGATGTAGACGTGTAGTCATCAGAGTTTTGATGGATCGTCCTACTATGTAGATGTAGACGTGTAGTCATCAGAGTTTTGATGGATCGTCGTACTATGTAGATGTAGACGTGCAGTCATCAGAGTTTTGATGGATCGTCGTACTATGTAGATGTAGACGTGTAGTCATCAGAGTTTTGATGGATCGTCGTACTATGTAGATGTAGACGTGTAGTCATCAGAGTTTTGATAGATCGTCGTACTATGGCCGTGTAGTCGTCAGAGTTTTGATGGATCGTCGTACTATGTAGATGTAGACGTGTAGTCATCAGAGTTTTGATGGATCGTCGTACTATGTAGATGTAGACGTGTAGTCATCAGAGTTTTGATAGATCGTCGTACTATGGACGTGTATTCGTCAGAGTTTTGATGGATCGTCGTACTATGTAGATGTAGATGTGAAGTCATCAGAGTTTTGATGGATCGTCGGACAATGGACGTGTAGTCATCAGAGTTTTGATGGATCGTCGTACTATGTAGATGTAGACGTGTAGTCATCAGAGTTTTGATGGATCGTCGTACTATGGACGTGTAGTCATCAGAATTTTGATGGATCGTCGTACTATGGACGTGTAGTCATCAGAGTTTTGATGGATCGTCGTACTATGTAGATGTAGACGTGTAGTCATCAGAGTTTTGATAGATCGTCGTACTATGTAGATGTAGACGTGTAGTCATCAGAGTTTGATAGATCATCGTACTAGGTAGATGTAGACGTGTAGTCAGCATAGTTTTGAAGGATCGTCGTACTATGGACGTGTAGTCATCAGAGTTTTGATGGATCGTCGTACTATGGACGTGTAGTCATCAGAGTTTTGATGGATCGTCGTACTATGTAGATGTAGTCGTGTAGTCATCAGAATTTTGATGGATCGTCGTACTATGGACGTGTAGTCATCAGAGTTTTGATGGATCGTCGTACTATTGACGCGTAGTCATCAGAGTTTTGATGGATCGTCGTACTATGGACGTGTAGTCATCAGAGCTTTGATGGATCGTCGTACTATGTAGATGTAGACGTGTAGTCATCAGAGTTTTGATGGATCGTGGTACTATGCAGATGTAGACGTGTAGTCAGCAGAGTTTTGATGGATCGTCGTACTATGGACGTGTAGTCATCAGAGTTTTGATGGATCGTCGTACTATGTAGATGTAGACGTGTAGTCATCAGAATTTTGATGGATCGTCGTACTATGGACGTGTAGTCATCAGAGTTTTGATGGATCGTCGTACTATGTAGATGTAGACGTGTAGTCATCAGAGTTTTGATGGATCGTCGTACTATGTAGATGTAGACGTGTAGTCATCAGAGTTTTGATGGATCGTCGTACTATGTAGATGTAGACGTGTAGTCATCAGAGTTTTGATAGATCGTCGTACTATGGACGTGTAGTCGTCAGAGTTTTGATGGATCGTCGTACTATGTAGATGTAGACGTGTAGTCATCAGAGTTTTGATGGATCGTCGGACTATGTAGATGTAGACGTGTAGTCATCAGAGTTTTGATAGATCGTCGTACTATGGACGTGTAGTCGTCAGAGTTTTGATGGATCGTCGTACTATGTAGATGTAGATGTGAAGTCATCAGAGTTTTGATGGATCGTCGGACAATGGACGTGTAGTCATCAGAGTTTTGATGGATCGTCGTACTATGTAGATGTAGACGTGTAGTCATCAGAGTTTTGATGGATCGTCGTACTATGGACGTGTAGTCATCAGAGTTTTGATGGATCGTCGTACTATGGACGTGTAGTCATCAGAGTTTTGATGGATCGTCGTACTATGTAGATGTAGACGTGTAGTCATCAGAGTTTGATAGATCGTCGTACTATTTAGATGTAGACGTGTAGTCAGCATAGTTTTGAAGGATCGTCGTACTATGGACGTGTAGTCATCAGAGTTTTGATGGATCGTCGTACTATGGACGTGTAGTCATCAGAGTTTTGATGGATCGTCGTACTATGGACGTGTAGTCATCAGAGTTTTGATGGATCGTCGTACTATGGACGTGTAATCATCAGAGTTTTGATGGATCGTCGTACTATTGACGCGTAGTCATCAGAGTTTTGATGGATCGTCGTACTATGGACGTGTAGTCATCAGAGCTTTGATGGATCGTCGTACTATGTAGATGTAGACGTGTAGTCATCAGAGTTTTGATGGATCGTCGTACTATGCAGATGTAGACGTGTAGTCAGCAGAGTTTTGATGGATCGTCGTACTATGGACGTGTAGTCATCAGAGTTTTGATGGATCGTCGTACTATGTAGATGTAGACGTGTAGTCATCAGAATTTTGATGGATCGTCGTACTATGGACGTGTAGTCATCAGAGTTTTGATGGATCGTCGTACTATGTAGATGTAGACGTGTAGTCATCAGAGTTTTGATGGATCGTCGTACTATGTAGATGTAGACGTGTAGTCATCAGAGTTTTGATGGATCGTCCTACTATGTAGATGTAGACGTGTAGTCATCAGAGTTTTGATGGATCGTCGTACTATGTAGATATAGACGTGCAGTCATCAGAGTTTTGATGGATCGTCGTACTATGTAGATGTAGACGTGTAGTCATCAGAGTTTTGATGGATCGTTGTACTATATAGATGTAGACGTGTAGTCATCAGAGTTTTGATAGATCGTCGTACTATGGACGTGTAGTCGTCAGAGTTTTGATGGATCGTCGTACTATGTAGATGTAGACGTGTAGTCATCAGAGTTTTGATGGATCGTCGTACTATGTAGATGTAGACGTGTAGTCATCAGAGTTTTGATAGATCGTCGTACTATGGACGTGTAGTCGTCAGAGTTTTGATGGATCGTCGTACTATGTAGATGTAGATGTGAAGTCATCAGAGTTTTGATGGATCGTCGGACAATGGACGTGTAGTCATCAGAGTTTTGATGGATCGTCGTACTATGTAGATGTAGACGTGTAGTCATCAGAGTTTTGATGGATCGTCGTACTATGGACGTGTAGTCATCAGAGTTTTGATGGATCGTCGTACTATGGACGTGTAGTCATCAGAGTTTTGATGGATCGTCGTACTATGTAGATGTAGACGTGTAGTCATCAGAGTTTTGATAGATCGTCGTACTATGTAGATGTAGACGTGTAGTCATCAGAGTTTGATAGATCGTCGTACTATGTAGATGTAGACGTGTAGTCAGCATAGTTTTGAAGGATCGTCGTACTATGGACGTGTAGTCATCAGAGTTTTGATGGATCGTCGTACTATGGACGTGTAGTCATCAGAGTTTTGATGGATCGTCGTAATATGGACGTGTAGTCATCAGAGTTTTGATGGATCGTCGTACTATGGACGTGTAATCATCAGAGTTTTGATGGATCGTCGTACTATTGACGCGTAGTCATCAGAGTTTTGATGGATCGTCGTACTATGGAGGTGTAGTCATCAGAGCTTTGATGGATCGTCGTACTATGTAGATGTAGACGTGTAGTCATCAGAGTTTTGATGGATCGTCGTACTATGCAGATGTAGACGTGTAGTCAGCAGAGTTTTTATGGATCGTCGTACTATGGACGTGTAGTCATCAGAGTTTTGATGGATCGTCGTACTATGTAGATGTAGACGTGTAGTCATCAGAATTTTGATGGATCGTCGTACTATGGACGTGTAGTCATCAGAGTTTTGATGGATCGTCGTACTATGTAGATGTAGACGTGTAGTCATCAGAGTTTTGATGGATCGTCGTACTATGTAGATGTAGACGTGTAGTCATCAGAGTTTTGATGGATCGTCCTACTATGTAGATGTAGACGTGTAGTCATCAGAGTTTTGATGGATCGTCGTACTATGTAGATGTAGACGTGCAGTCATCAGAGTTTTGATGGATCGTCGTACTATGTAGATGTAGACGTGTAGTCATCAGAGTTTTGATGGATCGTCGTACTATGCAGATGTAGACGTGTAGTCAGCAGAGTTTTGATGGATCGTCTTACTATGGACGTGTAGTCATCAGAGTTTTGATGGATCGTCGTACTATGTAGATGTAGACGTGTAGTCATCAGAATTTTGATGGATCGTCGTACTATGGACGTGTAGTCATCAGAGTTTTGATGGATCGTCGTACTATGGACGTGTAGTCATCAGAGTTTTGATGGATCGTCGTACTATGTAGATGTAGACGTGTAGTCATCAGAGTTTGATAGATCGTCGTACTATTTAGATGTAGACGTGTAGTCAGCATAGTTTTGAAGGATCGTCGTACTATGGACGTGTAGTCATCAGAGTTTTGATGGATCGTCGTACTATGGAGGTGTAGTCATCAGAGTTTTGATGGATCGTCGTACTATGGACGTGTAGTCATCAGAGTTTTGATGGATCGTCGTACTATGGACGTGTAATCATCAGAGTTTTGATGGATCGTCGTACTATTGACGCGTAGTCATCAGAGTTTTGATGGATCGTCGTACTATGGACGTGTAGTCATCAGAGCTTTGATGGATCGTCGTACTATGTAGATGTAGACGTGTAGTCATCAGAGTTTTGATGGATCGTCGTACTATGCAGATGTAGACGTGTAGTCATCAGAGTTTTGATGGATCGTCGTACTATGTAGATGTAGACGTGTAGTCATCAGAGTTTTGATGGATCGTCCTACTATGTAGATGTAGACGTGTAGTCATCAGAGTTTTGATGGATCGTCGTACTATGTAGATGTAGACGTGCAGTCATCAGAGTTTTGATGGATCGTCGTACTATGTAGATGTAGACGTGTAGTCATCAGAGTTTTGATGGATCGTCGTACTATGTAGATGTAGACGTGTAGTCATCAGAGTTTTGATAGATCGTCGTACTATGGACGTGTAGTCGTCAGAGTTTTGATGGATCGTCGTACTATGTAGATGTAGACGTGTAGTCATCAGAGTTTTGATGGATCGTCGGACTATGTAGATGTAGACGTGTAGTCATCAGAGTTTTGATAGATCGTCGTACTATGGACGTGTAGTCGTCAGAGTTTTGATGGATCGTCGTACTATGTAGATGTAGATGTGAAGTCATCAGAGTTTTGATGGATCGTCGGACAATGGACGTGTAGTCATCAGAGTTTTGATGGATCGTCGTACTATGTAGATGTAGACGTGTAGTCATCAGAGTTTTGATGGATCGTCGTACTATGGACGTGTAGTCATCAGAGTTTTGATGGATCGTCGTACTATGGACGTGTAGTCATCAGAGTTTTGATGGATCGTCGTACTATGTAGATGTAGACGTGTAGTCATCAGAGTTTGATAGATCGTCGTACTATTTAGATGTAGACGTGTAGTCAGCATAGTTTTGAAGGATCGTCGTACTATGGACGTGTAGTCATCAGAGTTTTGATGGATCGTCGTACTATGGACGTGTAGTCATCAGAGTTTTGATGGATCGTCGTACTATGGACGTGTAGTCATCAGAGTTTTGATGGATCGTCGTACTATGGACGTGTAATCATCAGAGTTTTGATGGATCGTCGTACTATTGACGCGTAGTCATCAGAGTTTTGATGGATCGTCGTACTATGTACGTGTAGTCATCAGAGCTTTGATGGATCGTCGTACTATGTAGATGTAGACGTGTAGTCATCAGAGTTTTGATGGATCGTCGTACTATGCAGATGTAGACGTGTAGTCAGCAGAGTTTTGATGGATCGTCGTACTATGGACGTGTAGTCATCAGAGTTTTGATGGATCGTCGTACTATGTAGATGTAGACGTGTAGTCATCAGAATTTTGATGGATCGTCGTACTATGGACGTGTAGTCATCAGAGTTTTGATGGATCGTCGTACTATGTAGATGTAGACGTGTAGTCATCAGAGTTTTGATGGATCGTCGTACTATGTAGATGTAGACGTGTAGTCATCAGAGTTTTGATGGATCGTCCTACTATGTAGATGTAGACGTGTAGTCATCAGAGTTTTGATGGATCGTCGTACTATGTAGATATAGACGTGCAGTCATCAGAGTTTTGATGGATCGTCGTACTATGTAGATGTAGACGTGTAGTCATCAGAGTTTTGATGGATCGTTGTACTATATAGATGTAGACGTGTAGTCATCAGAGTTTTGATAGATCGTCGTACTATGGACGTGTAGTCGTCAGAGTTTTGATGGATCGTCGTACTATGTAGATGTAGACGTGTAGTCATCAGAGTTTTGATGGATCGTCGTACTATGTAGATGTAGACGTGTAGTCATCAGAGTTTTGATAGATCGTCGTACTATGGACGTGTAGTCGTCAGAGTTTTGATGGATCGTCGTACTATGTAGATGTAGATGTGAAGTCATCAGAGTTTTGATGGATCGTCGGACAATGGACGTGTAGTCATCAGAGTTTTGATGGATCGTCGTACTATGTAGATGTAGACGTGTAGTCATCAGAGTTTTGATGGATCGTCGTACTATGGACGTGTAGTCATCAGAGTTTTGATGGATCGTCGTACTATGGACGTGTAGTCATCAGAGTTTTGATGGATCGTCGTACTATGTAGATGTAGACGTGTAGTCATCAGAGTTTTGATAGATCGTCGTACTATGTAGATGTAGACGTGTAGTCATCAGAGTTTGATAGATCGTCGTACTATGTAGATGTAGACGTGTAGTCAGCATAGTTTTGAAGGATCGTCGTACTATGGACGTGTAGTCATCAGAGTTTTGATGGATCGTCGTACTATGGACGTGTAGTCATCAGAGTTTTGATGGATCGTCGTAATATGGACGTGTAGTCATCAGAGTTTTGATGGATCGTCGTACTATGGACGTGTAATCATCAGAGTTTTGATGGATCGTCGTACTATTGACGCGTAGTCATCAGAGTTTTGATGGATCGTCGTACTATGGAGGTGTAGTCATCAGAGCTTTGATGGATCGTCGTACTATGTAGATGTAGACGTGTAGTCATCAGAGTTTTGATGGATCGTCGTACTATGCAGATGTAGACGTGTAGTCAGCAGAGTTTTTATGGATCGTCGTACTATGGACGTGTAGTCATCAGAGTTTTGATGGATCGTCGTACTATGTAGATGTAGACGTGTAGTCATCAGAATTTTGATGGATCGTCGTACTATGGACGTGTAGTCATCAGAGTTTTGATGGATCGTCGTACTATGTAGATGTAGACGTGTAGTCATCAGAGTTTTGATGGATCGTCGTACTATGTAGATGTAGACGTGTAGTCATCAGAGTTTTGATGGATCGTCCTACTATGTAGATGTAGACGTGTAGTCATCAGAGTTTTGATGGATCGTCGTACTATGTAGATGTAGACGTGCAGTCATCAGAGTTTTGATGGATCGTCGTACTATGTAGATGTAGACGTGTAGTCATCAGAGTTTTGATGGATCGTCGTACTATGCAGATGTAGACGTGTAGTCAGCAGAGTTTTGATGGATCGTCTTACTATGGACGTGTAGTCATCAGAGTTTTGATGGATCGTCGTACTATGTAGATGTAGACGTGTAGTCATCAGAATTTTGATGGATCGTCGTACTATGGACGTGTAGTCATCAGAATTTTGATGGATCGTCGTACTATGGACGTGTAGTCATCAGAGTTTTGATGGATCGTCGTACTATGTAGATGTAGACGTGTAGTCATCAGAGTTTGATAGATCGTCGTACTATTTAGATGTAGACGTGTAGTCAGCATAGTTTTGAAGGATCGTCGTACTATGGACGTGTAGTCATCAGAGTTTTGATGGATCGTCGTACTATGGAGGTGTAGTCATCAGAGTTTTGATGGATCGTCGTACTATGGACGTGTAGTCATCAGAGTTTTGATGGATCGTCGTACTATGGACGTGTAATCATCAGAGTTTTGATGGATCGTCGTACTATTGACGCGTAGTCATCAGAGTTTTGATGGATCGTCGTACTATGGACGTGTAGTCATCAGAGCTTTGATGGATCGTCGTACTATGTAGATGTAGACGTGTAGTCATCAGAGTTTTGATGGATCGTCGTACTATGCAGATGTAGACGTGTAGTCAGCAGAGTTTTGATGGATCGTCGTACTATGGACGTGTAGTCATCAGAGTTTTGATGGATCGTCGTACTATGTAGATGTAGACGTGTAGTCATCAGAATTTTGATGGATCGTCGTACTATGGACGTGTAGTCATCAGAGTTTTGATGGATCGTCGTACTATGTAGATGTAGACGTGTAGTCATCAGAGTTTTGATGGATCGTCGTACTATGTAGATGTAGACGTGTAGTCATCAGAGTTTTGATGGATCGTCCTACTATGTAGATGTAGACGTGTAGTCATCAGAGTTTTGATGGATCGTCGTACTATGTAGATATAGACGTGCAGTCATCAGAGTTTTGATGGATCGTCGTACTATGTAGATGTAGACGTGTAGTCATCAGAGTTTTGATGGATCGTCGTACTATATAGATGTAGACGTGTAGTCATCAGAGTTTTGATAGATCGTCGTACTATGGACGTGTAGTCGTCAGAGTTTTGATGGATCGTCGTACTATGTAGATGTAGACGTGTAGTCATCAGAGTTTTGATGGATCGTCGTACTATGTAGATGTAGACGTGTAGTCATCAGAGTTTTGATAGATCGTCGTACTATGGACGTGTAGTCGTCAGAGTTTTGATGGATCGTCGTACTATGTAGATGTAGATGTGAAGTCATCAGAGTTTTGATGGATCGTCGGACAATGGACGTGTAGTCATCAGAGTTTTGATGGATCGTCGTACTATGTAGATGTAGACGTGTAGTCATCAGAGTTTTGATGGATCGTCGTACTATGGACGTGTAGTCATCAGAGTTTTGATGGATCGTCGTACTATGGACGTGTAGTCATCAGAGTTTTGATGGATCGTCGTACTATGTAGATGTAGACGTGTAGTCATCAGAGTTTTGATAGATCGTCGTACTATGTAGATGTAGACGTGTAGTCATCAGAGTTTGATAGATCGTCGTACTATGTAGATGTAGACGTGTAGTCAGCATAGTTTTGAAGGATCGTCGTACTATGGACGTGTAGTCATCAGAGTTTTGATGGATCGTCGTACTATGGACGTGTAGTCATCAGAGTTTTGATGGATCGTCGTAATATGGACGTGTAGTCATCAGAGTTTTGATGGATCGTCGTACTATGGACGTGTAATCATCAGAGTTTTGATGGATCGTCGTACTATTGACGCGTAGTCATCAGAGTTTTGATGGATCGTCGTACTATGGAGGTGTAGTCATCAGAGCTTTGATGGATCGTCGTACTATGTAGATGTAGACGTGTAGTCATCAGAGTTTTGATGGATCGTCGTACTATGCAGATGTAGACGTGTAGTCAGCAGAGTTTTTATGGATCGTCGTACTATGGACGTGTAGTCATCAGAGTTTTGATGGATCGTCGTACTATGTAGATGTAGACGTGTAGTCATCAGAATTTTGATGGATCGTCGTACTATGGACGTGTAGTCATCAGAGTTTTGATGGATCGTCGTACTATGTAGATGTAGACGTGTAGTCATCAGAGTTTTGATGGATCGTCGTACTATGTAGATGTAGACGTGTAGTCATCAGAGTTTTGATGGATCGTCCTACTATGTAGATGTAGACGTGTAGTCATCAGAGTTTTGATGGATCGTCGTACTATGTAGATGTAGACGTGCAGTCATCAGAGTTTTGATGGATCGTCGTACTATGTAGATGTAGACGTGTAGTCATCAGAGTTTTGATGGATCGTCGTACTATGCAGATGTAGACGTGTAGTCAGCAGAGTTTTGATGGATCGTCGTACTATGGACGTGTAGTCATCAGAGTTTTGATGGATCGTCGTACTATGTAGATGTAGACGTGTAGTCATCAGAATTTTGATGGATCGTCGTACTATGGACGTGTAGTCATCAGAGTTTTGATGGATCGTCGTACTATGTAGATGTAGACGTGTAGTCATCAGAGTTTTGATGGATCGTCGTACTATGTAGATGTAGACGTGTAGTCATCAGAGTTTTGATGGATCGTCCTACTATGTAGATGTAGACGTGTAGTCATCAGAGTTTTGATGGATCGTCGTACTATGTAGATGTAGACGTGCAGTCATCAGAGTTTTGATGGATCGTCGTACTATGTAGATGTAGACGTGTAGTCATCAGAGTTGTGATGGATCGTCGTACTATATAGATGTAGACGTGTAGTCATCAGAGTTTTGATAGATCGTCGTACTATGGACGTGTAGTCGTCAGAGTTTTGATGGATCGTCGTACTATGTAGATGTAGACGTGTAGTCATCAGAGTTTTGATGGATCGTCGTACTATGTAGATGTAGACGTGTAGTCATCAGAGTTTTGATAGATCGTCGTACTATGGACGTGTAGTCGTCAGAGTTTTGATGGATCGTCGTACTATGTAGATGTAGATGTGAAGTCATCAGAGTTTTGATGGATCGTCGGACAATGGACGTGTAGTCATCAGAGTTTTGATGGATCGTCGTACTATGTAGATGTAGACGTGTAGTCATCAGAGTTTTGATGGATCGTCGTACTATGGACGTGTAGTCATCAGAGTTTTGATGGATCGTCGTACTATGTAGATGTAGACGTGTAGTCATCAGAGTTTTGATAGATCGTCGTACTATGTAGATGTAGACGTGTAGTCATCAGAGTTTGATAGATCGTCGTACTATGTAGATGTAGACGTGTAGTCAGCATAGTTTTGAAGGATCGTCGTACTATGGACGTGTAGTCATCAGAGTTTTGATGGATCGTCGTACTATGGACGTGTATTCATCAGAGTTTTGATGGATCGTCGTACTATGTAGATGTAGACGTGTAGTCATCAGAGTTTGATAGATCGTCGTACTATGTAGATGTAGACGTGTAGTCATCAGAGTTTGATAGATCGTCGTACTATGTAGATGTAGACGTATAGTCATCAGAGTTTGATAGATCGTCGTACTATGTAGATGTAGACGTGTAGTCATCAGAGTTTTGATGGATCGTCGTACTATGGACGTGTAGTCATCAGAGTTTTGATGGATCGTCGTACTATGGACGTGTAGTCATCAGAGTTTTGATGGATCGTCGTACTATGGACGTGTAATCATCAGAGTTTTGATGGATCGTCGTACTATTGACGCGTAGTCATCAGAGTTTTGATGGATCGTCGTACTATGGACGTGTAGTCATCAGAGCTTTGATGGATCGTCGTACTATGTAGATGTAGACGTGTAGTCATCAGAGTTTTGATGGATCGTCGTACTATGCAGATGTAGACGTGTAGTCAGCAGAGTTTTGATGGATCGTCGTACTATGGACGTGTAGTCATCAGAGTTTTGATGGATCGTCGTACTATGTAGATGTAGACGTGTAGTCATCAGAATTTTGATGGATCGTCGTACTATGGACGTGTAGTCATCAGAGTTTTGATGGATCGTCGTACTATGTAGATGTAGACGTGTAGTCATCAGAGTTTTGATGGATCGTCGTACTATGTAGATGTAGACGTGTAGTCATCAGAGTTTTGATGGATCGTCCTACTATGTAGATGTAGACGTGTAGTCATCAGAGTTTTGATGGATCGTCGTACTATGTAGATGTAGACGTGCAGTCATCAGAGTTTTGATGGATCGTCGCACTATGTAGATGTAGACGTGTAGTCATCAGAGTTTTGATGGATCGTCGTACTATGTAGATGTAGACGTGTAGTCATCAGAGTTTTGATAGATCGTCGTACTATGGACGTGTAGTCGTCAGAGTTTTGATGGATCGTCGTACTATGGACGTGTAGTCATCAGAGTTTTGATGGATCGTCGTACTATGGACGTGTAATCATCAGAGTTTTGATGGATCGTCGTACTATTGACGCGTAGTCATCAGAGTTTTGATGGATCGTCGTACTATGGACGTGTAGTCATCAGAGCTTTGATGGATCGTCGTACTATGTAGATGTAGACGTGTAGTCATCAGAGTTTTGATGGATCGTCGTACTATGCAGATGTAGACGTGTAGTCAGCAGAGTTTTGATGGATCGTCGTACTATGGACGTGTAGTCATCAGAGTTTTGATGGATCGTCGTACTATGTAGATGTAGACGTGTAGTCATCATAATTTTGATGGATCGTCGTACTATGGACGTGTAGTCATCAGAGTTTTGATGGATCGTCGTACTATGTAGATGTAGACGTGTAGTCATCAGAGTTTTGATGGATCGTCGTACTATGTAGATGTAGACGTGTAGTCATCAGAGTTTTGATGGATCGTCCTACTATGTAGATGTAGACGTGTAGTCATCAGAGTTTTGATGGATCGTCGTACTATGTAGATGTAGACGTGCAGTCATCAGAGTTTTGATGGATCGTCGTACTATGTAGATGTAGACGTGTAGTCATCAGAGTTTTGATGGATCGTCGTACTATGTAGATGTAGACGTGTAGTCATCAGAGTTTTGATAGATCGTCGTACTATGGACGTGTAGTCGTCAGAGTTTTGATGGATCGTCGTACTATGTAGATGTAGACGTGTAGTCATCAGAGTTTTGATGGATCGTCGTACTATGTAGATGTAGACGTGTAGTCATCAGAGTTTTGATAGATCGTCGTACTATGGACGTGTATTCGTCAGAGTTTTGATGGATCGTCGTACTATGTAGATGTAGATGTGAAGTCATCAGAGTTTTGATGGATCGTCGGACAATGGACGTGTAGTCATCAGAGTTTTGATGGATCGTCGTACTATGTAGATGTAGACGTGTAGTCATCAGAGTTTTGATGGATCGTCGTACTATGGACGTGTAGTCATCAGAATTTTGATGGATCGTCGTACTATGGACGTGTAGTCATCAGAGTTTTGATGGATCGTCGTACTATGTAGATGTAGACGTGTAGTCATCAGAGTTTTGATAGATCGTCGTACTATGTAGATGTAGACGTGTAGTCATCAGAGTTTGATAGATCATCGTACTAGGTAGATGTAGACGTGTAGTCAGCATAGTTTTGAAGGATCGTCGTACTATGGACGTGTAGTCATCAGAGTTTTGATGGATCGTCGTACTATGGACGTGTAGTCATCAGAGTTTTGATGGATCGTCGTACTATGTAGATGTAGACGTGTAGTCATCAGAATTTTGATGGATCGTCGTACTATGGACGTGTAGTCATCAGAGTTTTGATGGATCGTCGTACTATTGACGCGTAGTCATCAGAGTTTTGATGGATCGTCGTACTATGGACGTGTAGTCATCAGAGCTTTGATGGATCGTCGTACTATGTAGATGTAGACGTGTAGTCATCAGAGTTTTGATGGATCGTGGTACTATGCAGATGTAGACGTGTAGTCAGCAGAGTTTTGATGGATCGTCGTACTATGGACGTGTAGTCATCAGAGTTTTGATGGATCGTCGTACTATGTA
Organism: Bathymodiolus brooksi; assembly: GCA_963680875.1. Lineage (NCBI taxonomy): Eukaryota > Metazoa > Mollusca > Bivalvia > Mytilida > Modiolidae > Bathymodiolus > Bathymodiolus brooksi. Next base: position 119,785,404 of record OY804583.1, on the reverse strand, counting down.
GATGTAGACGTGTAGTCATCAGAATTTTGATGGATCGTCGTACTATGGACGTGTAGTCATCAGAGTTTTGATGGATCGTCGTACTATGTAGATGTAGACGTGTAGTCATCAGAGTTTTGATGGATCGTCGTACTATGTAGATGTAGACGTGTAGTCATCAGAGTTTTGATGGATCGTCCTACTATGTAGATGTAGACGTGTAGTCATCAGAGTTTTGATGGATCGTCGTACTATGTAGATGTAGACGTGCAGTCATCAGAGTTTTGATGGATCGTCGTACTATGTAGATGTAGACGTGTAGTCATCAGAGTTTTGATGGATCGTCGTACTATGTAGATGTAGACGTGTAGTCATCAGAGTTTTGATAGATCGTCGTACTATGGACGTGTAGTCGTCAGAGTTTTGATGGATCGTCGTACTATGTAGATGTAGACGTGTAGTCATCAGAGTTTTGATGGATCGTCGGACTATGTAGATGTAGACGTGTAGTCATCAGAGTTTTGATAGATCGTCGTACTATGGACGTGTAGTCGTCAGAGTTTTGATGGATCGTCGTACTATGTAGATGTAGATGTGAAGTCATCAGAGTTTTGATGGATCGTCGGACAATGGACGTGTAGTCATCAGAGTTTTGATGGATCGTCGTACTATGTAGATGTAGACGTGTAGTCATCAGAGTTTTAATGGATCGTCGTACTATGGACGTGTAGTCATCAGAGTTTTGATGGATCGTCGTACTATGGACGTGTAGTCATCAGAGTTTTGATGGATCGTCGTACTATGTAGATGTAGACGTGTAGTCATCAGAGTTTGATAGATCGTCGTACTATTTAGATGTAGACGTGTAGTCAGCATAGTTTTGAAGGATCGTCGTACTATGGACGTGTAGTCATCAGAGTTTTGATGGATCGTCGTACTATGGACGTGTAGTCATCAGAGTTTTGATGGATCGTCGTACTATGGACGTGTAGTCATCAGAGTTTTGATGGATCGTCGTACTATGGACGTGTAATCATCAGAGTTTTGATGGATCGTCGTACTATTGACGCGTAGTCATCAGAGTTTTGATGGATCGTCGTACTATGGACGTGTAGTCATCAGAGCTTTGATGGATCGTCGTACTATGTAGATGTAGACGTGTAGTCATCAGAGTTTTGATGGATCGTCGTACTATGCAGATGTAGACGTGTAGTCAGCAGAGTTTTGATGGATCGTCGTACTATGGACGTGTAGTCATCAGAGTTTTGATGGATCGTCGTACTATGTAGATGTAGACGTGTAGTCATCAGAATTTTGATGGATCGTCGTACTATGGACGTGTAGTCATCAGAGTTTTGATGGATCGTCGTACTATGTAGATGTAGACGTGTAGTCATCAGAGTTTTGATGGATCGTCGTACTATGTAGATGTAGACGTGTAGTCATCAGAGTTTTGATGGATCGTCCTACTATGTAGATGTAGACGTGTAGTCATCAGAGTTTTGATGGATCGTCGTACTATGTAGATATAGACGTGCAGTCATCAGAGTTTTGATGGATCGTCGTACTATGTAGATGTAGACGTGTAGTCATCAGAGTTTTGATGGATCGTCGTACTATATAGATGTAGACGTGTAGTCATCAGAGTTTTGATAGATCGTCGTACTATGGACGTGTAGTCGTCAGAGTTTTGATGGATCGTCGTACTATGTAGATGTAGACGTGTAATCATCAGAGTTTTGATGGATCGTCGTACTATGTAGATGTAGACGTGTAGTCATCAGAGTTTTGATAGATCGTCGTACTATGGACGTGTAGTCGTCAGAGTTTTGATGGATCGTCGTACTATGTAGATGTAGATGTGAAGTCATCAGAGTTTTGATGGATCGTCGGACAATGGACGTGTAGTCATCAGAGTTTTGATGGATCGTCGTACTATGTAGATGTAGACGTGTAGTCATCAGAGTTTTGATGGATCGTCGTACTATGGACGTGTAGTCATCAGAGTTTTGATGGATCGTCGTACTATGGACGTGTAGTCATCAGAGTTTTGATGGATCGTCGTACTATGTAGATGTAGACGTGTAGTCATCAGAGTTTTGATAGATCGTCGTACTATGTAGATGTAGACGTGTAGTCATCAGAGTTTGATAGATCGTCGTACTATGTAGATGTAGACGTGTAGTCAGCATAGTTTTGAAGGATCGTCGTACTATGGACGTGTAGTCATCAGAGTTTTGATGGATCGTCGTACTATGGACGTGTAGTCATCAGAGTTTTGATGGATCGTCGTAATATGGACGTGTAGTCATCAGAGTTTTGATGGATCGTCGTACTATGGACGTGTAATCATCAGAGTTTTGATGGATCGTCGTACTATTGACGCGTAGTCATCAGAGTTTTGATGGATCGTCGTACTATGGAGGTGTAGTCATCAGAGCTTTGATGGATCGTCGTACTATGTAGATGTAAACGTGTAGTCATCAGAGTTTTGATGGATCGTCGTACTATGCAGATGTAGACGTGTAGTCAGCAGAGTTTTTATGGATCGTCGTACTATGGACGTGTAGTCATCAGAGTTTTGATGGATCGTCGTACTATGTAGATGTAGACGTGTAGTCATCAGAATTTTGATGGATCGTCGTACTATGGACGTGTAGTCATCAGAGTTTTGATGGATCGTCGTACTATGTAGATGTAGACGTGTAGTCATCAGAGTTTTGATGGATCGTCGTACTATGTAGATGTAGACGTGTAGTCATCAGAGTTTTGATGGATCGTCCTACTATGTAGATGTAGACGTGTAGTCATCAGAGTTTTGATGGATCGTCGTACTATGTAGATGTAGACGTGCAGTCATCAGAGTTTTGATGGATCGTCGTACTATGTAGATGTAGACGTGTAGTCATCAGAGTTTTGATGGATCGTCGTACTATGCAGATGTAGACGTGTAGTCAGCAGAGTTTTGATGGATCGTCGTACTATGGACGTGTAGTCATCAGAGTTTTGATGGATCGTCGTACTATGTAGATGTAGACGTGTAGTCATCAGAATTTTGATGGATCGTCGTACTATGGACGTGTAGTCATCAGAGTTTTGATGGATCGTCGTACTATGGACGTGTAGTCATCAGAGTTTTGATGGATCGTCGTACTATGTAGATGTAGACGTGTAGTCATCAGAGTTTGATAGATCGTCGTACTATTTAGATGTAGACGTGTAGTCAGCATAGTTTTGAAGGATCGTCGTACTATGGACGTGTAGTCATCAGAGTTTTGATGGATCGTCGTACTATGGAGGTGTAGTCATCAGAGTTTTGATGGATCGTCGTACTATGGACGTGTAGTCATCAGAGTTTTGATGGATCGTCGTACTATGGACGTGTAATCATCAGAGTTTTGATGGATCGTCGTACTATTGACGCGTAGTCATCAGAGTTTTGATGGATCGTCGTACTATGGACGTGTAGTCATCAGAGCTTTGATGGATCGTCGTACTATGTAGATGTAGACGTGTAGTCATCAGAGTTTTGATGGATCGTCGTACTATGCAGATGTAGACGTGTAGTCAGCAGAGTTTTGATGGATCGTCGTACTATGGACGTGTAGTCATCAGAGTTTTGATGGATCGTCGTACTATGTAGATGTAGACGTGTAGTCATCAGAATTTTGATGGATCGTCGTACTATGGACGTGTAGTCATCAGAGTTTTGATGGATCGTCGTACTATGTAGATGTAGACGTGTAGTCATCAGAGTTTTGATGGATCGTCGTACTATGTAGATGTAGACGTGTAGTCATCAGAGTTTTGATGGATCGTCCTACTATGTAGATGTAGACGTGTAGTCATCAGAGTTTTGATGGATCGTCGTACTATGTAGATATAGACGTGCAGTCATCAGAGTTTTGATGGATCGTCGTACTATGTAGATGTAGACGTGTAGTCATCAGAGTTTTGATGGATCGTCGTACTATATAGATGTAGACGTGTAGTCATCAGAGTTTTGATAGATCGTCGTACTATGGACGTGTAGTCGTCAGAGTTTTGATGGATCGTCGTACTATGTAGATGTAGACGTGTAGTCATCAGAGTTTTGATGGATCGTCGTACTATGTAGATGTAGACGTGTAGTCATCAGAGTTTTGATAGATCGTCGTACTATGGACGTGTAGTCGTCAGAGTTTTGATGGATCGTCGTACTATGTAGATGTAGATGTGAAGTCATCAGAGTTTTGATGGATCGTCGGACAATGGACGTGTAGTCATCAGAGTTTTGATGGATCGTCGTACTATGTAGATGTAGACGTGTAGTCATCAGAGTTTTGATGGATCGTCGTACTATGTAGATGTAGACGTGTAGTCATCAGAGTTTTGATGGATCGTCGTACTATGGACGTGTAGTCATCAGAGTTTTGATGGATCGTCGTACTATGGACGTGTAGTCATCAGAGTTTTGATGGATCGTCGTACTATGTAGATGTAGACGTGTAGTCATCAGAGTTTTGATAGATCGTCGTACTATGTAGATGTAGACGTGTAGTCATCAGAGTTTGATAGATCGTCGTACTATGTAGATGTAGACGTGTAGTCAGCATAGTTTTGAAGGATCGTCGTACTATGGACGTGTAGTCATCAGAGTTTTGATGGATCGTCGTACTATGGACGTGTAGTCATCAGAGTTTTGATGGATCGTCGTAATATGGACGTGTAGTCATCAGAGTTTTGATGGATCGTCGTACTATGGACGTGTAATCATCAGAGTTTTGATGGATCGTCGTACTATTGACGCGTAGTCATCAGAGTTTTGATGGATCGTCGTACTATGGAGGTGTAGTCATCAGAGCTTTGATGGATCGTCGTACTATGTAGATGTAGACGTGTAGTCATCAGAGTTTTGATGGATCGTCGTACTATGCAGATGTAGACGTGTAGTCAGCAGAGTTTTTATGGATCGTCGTACTATGGACGTGTAGTCATCAGAGTTTTGATGGATCGTCGTACTATGTAGATGTAGACGTGTAGTCATCAGAATTTTGATGGATCGTCGTACTATGGACGTGTAGTCATCAGAGTTTTGATGGATCGTCGTACTATGTAGATGTAGACGTGTAGTCATCAGAGTTTTGATGGATCGTCGTACTATGTAGATGTAGACGTGTAGTCATCAGAGTTTTGATGGATCGTCCTACTATGTAGATGTAGACGTGTAGTCATCAGAGTTTTGATGGATCGTCGTACTATGTAGATGTAGACGTGCAGTCATCAGAGTTTTGATGGATCGTCGTACTATGTAGATGTAGACGTGTAGTCATCAGAGTTTTGATGGATCGTCGTACTATGCAGATGTAGACGTGTAGTCAGCAGAGTTTTGATGGATCGTCGTACTATGGACGTGTAGTCATCAGAGTTTTGATGGATCGTCGTACTATGTAGATGTAGACGTGTAGTCATCAGAATTTTGATGGATCGTCGTACTATGGACGTGTAGTCATCAGAGTTTTGATGGATCGTCGTACTATGTAGATGTAGACGTGTAGTCATCAGAGTTTTGATGGATCGTCGTACTATGTAGATGTAGACGTGTAGTCATCAGAGTTTTGATGGATCGTCCTACTATGTAGATGTAGACGTGTAGTCATCAGAGTTTTGATGGATCGTCGTACTATGTAGATGTAGACGTGCAGTCATCAGAGTTTTGATGGATAGTCGTACTATGTAGATGTAGACGTGTAGTCATCAGAGTTGTGATGGATCGTCGTACTATATAGATGTAGACGTGTAGTCATCAGAGTTTTGATAGATCGTCGTACTATGGACGTGTAGTCGTCAGAGTTTTGATGGATCGTCGTACTATGTAGATGTAGACGTGTAGTCATCAGAGTTTTGATGGATCGTCGTACTATGTAGATGTAGACGTGTAGTCATCAGAGTTTTGATAGATCGTCGTACTATGGACGTGTAGTCGTCAGAGTTTTGATGGATCGTCGTACTATGTAGATGTAGATGTGAAGTCATCAGAGTTTTGATGGATCGTCGGACAATGGACGTGTAGTCATCAGAGTTTTGATGGATCGTCGTACTATGTAGATGTAGACGTGTAGTCATCAGAGTTTTGATGGATCGTCGTACTATGGACGTGTAGTCATCAGAGTTTTGATGGATCGTCGTACTATGTAGATGTAGACGTGTAGTCATCAGAGTTTTGATAGAACGTCGTACTATGTAGATGTAGACGTGTAGTCATCAGAGTTTGATAGATCGTCGTACTATGTAGATGTAGACGTGTAGTCAGCATAGTTTTGAAGGATCGTCGTACTATGGACGTGTAGTCATCAGAGTTTTGATGGATCGTCGTACTATGGACGTGTATTCATCAGAGTTTTGATGGATCGTCGTACTATGTAGATGTAGACGTGTAGTCATCAGAGTTTGATAGATCGTCGTACTATGTAGATGTAGACGTGTAGTCATCAGAGTTTGATAGATCGTCGTACTATGTAGATGTAGACGTGTAGTCAGCATAGTTTTGAAGGATCGTCGTACTATGGACGTGTAGTCATCAGAGTTTTGATGGATCGTCGTACTATGGACGTGTAGTCATCAGAGTTTTGATGGATCGTCGTACTATGGACGTGTAGTCATCAGAGTTTTGATGGATCGTCGTACTATGGACGTGTAATCATCAGAGTTTTGATGGATCGTCGTACTATTGACGCGTAGTCATCAGAGTTTTGATGGATCGTCGTACTATGGACGTGTAGTCATCAGAGCTTTGATGGATCGTCGTACTATGTAGATGTAGACGTGTAGTCATCAGAGTTTTGATGGATCGTCGTACTATGCAGATGTAGACGTGTAGTCAGCAGAGTTTTGATGGATCGTCGTACTATGGACGTGTAGTCATCAGAGTTTTGATGGATCGTCGTACTATGTAGATGTAGACGTGTAGTCATCAGAATTTTGATGGATCGTCGTACTATGGACGTGTAGTCATCAGAGTTTTGATGGATCGTCGTACTATGTAGATGTAGACGTGTAGTCATCAGAGTTTTGATGGATCGTCGTACTATGTAGATGTAGACGTGTAGTCATCAGAGTTTTGATGGATCGTCCTACTATGTAGATGTAGACGTGTAGTCATCAGAGTTTTGATGGATCGTCGTACTATGTAGATGTAGACGTGCAGTCATCAGAGTTTTGATGGATCGTCGCACTATGTAGATGTAGACGTGTAGTCATCAGAGTTTTGATGGATCGTCGTACTATGTAGATGTAGACGTGTAGTCATCAGAGTTTTGATAGATCGTCGTACTATGGACGTGTAGTCGTCAGAGTTTTGATGGATCGTCGTACTATGTAGATGTAGACATGTAGTCATCAGAGTTTTGATGGATCGTCGTACTATGTAGATGTAGACGTGTAGTCATCAGAGTTTTGATAGATCGTCGTACTATGGACGTGTAGTCGTCAGAGTTTTGATGGATCGTCGTACTATGTAGATGTAGATGTGAAGTCATCAGAGTTTTGATGGATCGTCGGACAATGGACGTGTAGTCATCAGAGTTTTGATGGATCGTCGTACTATGGACGTGTATTCATCAGAGTTTTGATGGATCGTCGTACTATGTAGATGTAGACGTGTAGTCATCAGAGTTTGATAGATCGTCGTACTATGTAGATGTAGACGTGTAGTCATCAGAGTTTGATAGATCGTCGTACTATGTAGATGTAGACGTGTAGTCAGCATAGTTTTGAAGGATCGTCGTACTATGGACGTGTAGTCATCAGAGTTTTGATGGATCGTCGTACTATGGACGTGTAGTCATCAGAGTTTTGATGGATCGTCGTACTATGGACGTGGAGTCATCAGAGTTTTGATGGATCGTCGTACTATGGACGTGTAATCATCAGAGTTTTGATGGATCGTCGTACTATTGACGTGTAGTCATCAGAGTTTTGATGGATCGTCGTACTATGGACGTGTAGTCATCAGAGCTTTGATGGATCGTCGTACTATGTAGATGTAGACGTGTAGTCATCAGAGTTTTGATGGATCGTCGTACTATGCAGATGTAGACGTGTAGTCAGCAGAGTTTTGATGGATCGTCGTACTATGGACGTGTAGTCATCAGAGTTTTGATGGATCGTCGTACTATGTAGATGTAGACGTGTAGTCATCAGAATTTTGATGGATCGTCGTACTATGGACGTGTAGTCATCAGAGTTTTGATGGATCGTCGTACTATGTAGATGTAGACGTGTAGTCATCAGAGTTTTGATGGATCGTCGTACTATGTAGATGTAGACGTGTAGTCATCAGAGTTTTGATGGATCGTCCTACTATGTAGATGTAGACGTGTAGTCATCAGAGTTTTGATGGATCGTCGTACTATGTAGATGTAGACGTGCAGTCATCAGAGTTTTGATGGATCGTCGCACTATGTAGATGTAGACGTGTAGTCATCAGAGTTTTGATGGATCGTCGTACTATGTAGATGTAGACGTGTAGTCATCAGAGTTTTGATAGATCGTCGTACTATGGACGTGTAGTCGTCAGAGTTTTGATGGATCGTCGTACTATGTAGATGTAGACATGTAGTCATCAGAGTTTTGATGGATCGTCGTACTATGTAGATGTAGACGTGTAGTCATCAGAGTTTTGATAGATCGTCGTACTATGGACGTGTAGTCGTCAGAGTTTTGATGGATCGTCGTACTATGTAGATGTAGATGTGAAGTCATCAGAGTTTTGATGGATCGTCGGACAATGGACGTGTAGTCATCAGAGTTTTGATGGATCGTCGTACTATGTAGATGTAGACGTGTAGTCATCAGAGTTTTGATGGATCGTCGTACTATGGACGTGTAGTCATCAGAATTTTGATGGATCGTCGTACTATGGACGTGTAGTCATCAGAGTTTTGATGGATCGTCGTACTATGTAGATGTAGACGTGTAGTCATCAGAGTTTTGATAGATCGTCGTACTATGTAGATGTAGACGTGTAGTCATCAGAGTTTGATAGATCGTCGTACTATGTAGATGTAGACGTGTAGTCAGCATAGTTTTGAAGGATCGTCGTACTATGGACGTGTAGTCATCAGAGTTTTGATGGATCGTCGTACTATGGACGTGTAGTCATCAGAGTTTTGATGGATCGTCGTACTATGTAGATGTAGACGTGTAGTCATCAGAATTTTGATGGATCGTCGTACTATGGACGTGTAGTCATCAGATTTTTGATGGATCGTCGTACTATTGACGCGTAGTCATCAGAGTTTTGATGGATCGTCGTACTATGGACGTGTAGTCATCAGAGCTTTGATGGATCGTCGTACTATGTAGATGTAGACGTGTAGTCATCAGAGTTTTGATGGATCGTGGTACTATGCAGATGTAGACGTGTAGTCAGCAGAGTTTTGATGGATCGTCGTACTATGGACGTGTAGTCATCAGAGTTTTGATGGATCGTCGTACTATGTAGATGTAGACGTGTAGTCATCAGAATTTTGATGGATCGTCGTACTATGGACGTGTAGTCATCAGAGTTTTGATGGATCGTCGTACTATGTAGATGTGGACGTGTAGTCATCAGAGTTTTGATGGATCGTCGTACTATGTAGATGTAGACGTGTAGTCATCAGAGTTTTGATGGATCGTCCTACTATGTAGATGTAGACGTGTAGTCATCAGAGTTTTGATGGATCGTCGTACTATGTAGATGTAGACGTGCAGTCATCAGAGTTTTGATGGATCGTCGTACTATGTAGATGTAGACGTGTAGTCATCAGAGTTTTGATGGATCGTCGTACTATGTAGATGTAGACGTGTAGTCATCAGAGTTTTGATAGATCGTAGTACTATGGACGTGTAGTCGTCAGAGTTTTGATGGATCGTCGTACTATGTAGATGTAGACGTGTAGTCATCAGAGTTTTGATGGATCGTCGTACTATGTAGATGTAGACGTGTAGTCATCAGAGTTTTGATAGATCGTCGTACTATGGACGTGTAGTCGTCAGAGTTTTGATGGATCGTCGTACTATGTAGATGTAGATGTGAAGTCATCAGAGTTTTGATGGATCGTCGGACAATGGACGTGTAGTCATCAGAGTTTTGATGGATCGTCGTACTATGTAGATGTAGACGTGTAGTCATCAGAGTTTTGATGGATCGTCGTACTATGGACGTGTAGTCATCAGAGTTTTGATGGATCGTCGTACTATGGACGTGTAGTCATCAGAGTTTTGATGGATCGTCGTACTATGTAGATGTAGACGTGTAGTCATCAGAGTTTGATAGATCGTCGTACTATTTAGATGTAGACGTGTAGTCAGCATAGTTTTGAAGGATCATCGTACTATGGACGTGTAGTCATCAGAGTTTTGATGGATCGTCGTACTATGGACGTGTAGTCATCAGAGTTTTGATGGATCGTCGTACTATGGACGTGTAGTCATCAGAGTTTTGATGGATCGTCGTACTATGGACGTGTAATCATCAGAGTTTTGATGGATCGTCGTACTATTGACGCGTAGTCATCAGAGTTTTGATGGATCGTCGTACTATGGACGTGTAGTCATCAGAGCTTTGATGGATCGTCGTACTATGTAGATGTAGACGTGTAGTCATCAGAGTTTTGATGGATCGTCGTACTATGCAGATGTAGACGTGTAGTCAGCAGAGTTTTGATGGATCGTCGTACTATGGACGTGTAGTCATCAGAGTTTTGATGGATCGTCGTACTATGTAGATGTAGACGTGTAGTCATCAGAATTTTGATGGATCGTCGTACTATGGACGTGTAGTCATCAGAGTTTTGATGGATCGTCGTACTATGTAGATGTAGACGTGTAGTCATCAGAGTTTTGATGGATCGTCGTACTATGTAGATGTAGACGTGTAGTCATCAGAGTTTTGATGGATCGTCCTACTATGTAGATGTAGACGTGTAGTCATCAGAGTTTTGATGGATCGTCGTACTATGTAGATGTAGACGTGCAGTCATCAGAGTTTTGATGGATCGTCGTACTATGTAGATGTAGACGTGTAGTCATCAGAGTTTTGATGGATCGTCGGACAATGGACGTGTAGTCATCAGAGTTTTGATGGATCGTCGTACTATGTAGATGTAGACGTGTAGTCATCAGAGTTTTGATGGATCGTCGTACTATGGACGTGTAGTCATCAGAATTTTGATGGATCGTCGTACTATGGACGTGTAGTCATCAGAGTTTTGATGGATCGTCGTACTATGTAGATGTAGACGTGTAGTCATCAGAGTTTTGATAGATCGTCGTACTATGTAGATGTAGACGTGTAGTCATCAGAGTTTGATAGATCGTCGTACTATGTAGATGTAGACGTGTAGTCAGCATAGTTTTGAAGGATCGTCGTACTATGGACGTGTAGTCATCAGAGTTTTGATGGATCGTCGTACTATGGACGTGTAGTCATCAGAGTTTTGATGGATCGTCGTACTATGTAGATGTAGACGTGTAGTCATCAGAATTTTGATGGATCGTCGTACTATGGACGTGTAGTCATCAGATTTTTGATGGATCGTCGTACTATTGACGCGTAGTCATCAGAGTTTTGATGGATCGTCGTACTATGGACGTGTAGTCATCAGAGCTTTGATGGATCGTCGTACTATGTAGATGTAGACGTGTAGTCATCAGAGTTTTGATGGATCGTGGTACTATGCAGATGTAGACGTGTAGTCAGCAGAGTTTTGATGGATCGTCGTACTATGGACGTGTAGTCATCAGAGTTTTGATGGATCGTCGTACTATGTAGATGTAGACGTGTAGTCATCAGAATTTTGATGGATCGTCGTACTATGGACGTGTAGTCATCAGAGTTTTGATGGATCGTCGTACTATGTAGATGTGGACGTGTAGTCATCAGAGTTTTGATGGATCGTCGTACTATGTAGATGTAGACGTGTAGTCATCAGAGTTTTGATGGATCGTCCTACTATGTAGATGTAGACGTGTATTCATCAGAGTTTTGATGGATCGTCGTACTATGTAGATGTAGACGTGCAGTCATCAGAGTTTTGATGGATCGTCGTACTATGTAGATGTAGACGTGTAGTCATCAGAGTTTTGATGGATCGTCGTACTATGTAGATGTAGACGTGTAGTCATCAGAGTTTTGATAGATCGTAGTACTATGGACGTGTAGTCGTCAGAGTTTTGATGGATCGTCGTACTATGTAGATGTAGACGTGTAGTCATCAGAGTTTTGATGGATCGTCGTACTATGTAGATGTAGACGTGTAGTCATCAGAGTTTTGATAGATCGTCGTACTATGGACGTGTTGTCGTCAGAGTTTTGATGGATCGTCGTACTATGTAGATGTAGATGTGAAGTCATCAGAGTTTTGATGGATCGTCGGACAATGGACGTGTAGTCATCAGAGTTTTGATGGATCGTCGTACTATGTAGATGTAGACGTGTAGTCATCAGAGTTTTGATGGATCGTCGTACTATGGACGTGTAGTCATCAGAGTTTTGATGGATCGTCGTACTATGGACGTGTAGTCATCAGAGTTTTGATGGATCGTCGTACTATGTAGATGTAGACGTGTAGTCATCAGAGTTTGATAGATCGTCGTACTATTTAGATGTAGACGTGTAGTCAGCATAGTTTTGAAGGATCGTCGTACTATGGACGTGTAGTCATCAGAGTTTTGATGGATCGTCGTACTATGGACGTGTAGTCATCAGAGTTTTGATGGATCGTCGTACTATGGACGTGTAGTCATCAGAGTTTTGATGGATCGTCGTACTATGGACGTGTAATCATCAGAGTTTTGATGGATCGTCGTACTATTGACGCGTAGTCATCAGAGTTTTGATGGATCGTCGTACTATGGACGTGTAGTCATCAGAGCTTTGATGGATCGTCGTACTATGTAGATGTAGACGTGTAGTCATCAGAGTTTTGATGGATCGTCGTACTATGCAGATGTAGACGTGTAGTCAGCAGAGTTTTGATGGATCGTCGTACTATGGACGTGTAGTCATCAGAGTTTTGATGGATCGTCGTACTATGTAGATGTAGACGTGTAGTCATCAGAATTTTGATGGATCGTCGTACTATGGACGTGTAGTCATCAGAGTTTTGATGGATCGTCGTACTATGTAGATGTAGACGTGTAGTCATCAGAGTTTTGATGGATCGTCGTACTATGTAGATGTAGACGTGTAGTCATCAGAGTTTTGATGGATCGTCCTACTATGTAGATGTAGACGTGTAGTCATCAGAGTTTTGATGGATCGTCGTACTATGTAGATGTAGACGTGCAGTCATCAGAGTTTTGATGGATCGTCGTACTATGTAGATGTAGACGTGTAGTCATCAGAGTTTTGATGGATCGTCGTACTATATAGATGTAGACGTGTAGTCATCAGAGTTTTGATAGATCGTCGTACTATGGACGTGTAGTCGTCAGAGTTTTGATGGATCGTCGTACTATGTAGATGTAGACGTGTAGTCATCAGAGTTTTGATGGATCGTCGTACTATGTAGATGTAGACGTGTAGTCATCAGAGTTTTGATAGATCGTCGTACTATGTAGATGTAGACGTGTAGTCATCAGAGTTTTGATAGATCGTCGTACTATGGACGTGTAGTCGTCAGAGTTTTGATGGATCGTCGTACTATGTAGATGTAGATGTGAAGTCATCAGAGTTTTGATGGATCGTCGGACAATGGACGTGTAGTCATCAGAGTTTTGATGGATCGTCGTACTATGTAGATGTAGACGTGTAGTCATCAGAGTTTTGATGGATCGTCGTACTATGGACGTGTAGTCATCAGAGTTTTGATGGATCGTCGTACTATGTAGATGTAGACGTGTAGTCATCAGAGTTTTGATAGATCGTCGTACTATGTAGATGTAGACGTGTAGTCATCAGAGTTTGATAGATCGTCGTACTATGTAGATGTAGACGTGTAGTCAGCATAGTTTTGAAGGATCGTCGTACTATGGACGTGTAGTCATCAGAGTTTTGATGGATCGTCGTACTATGGACGTGTATTCATCAGAGTTTTGATGGATCGTCGTACTATGTAGATGTAGACGTGTAGTCATCAGAGTTTGATAGATCGTCGTACTATGTAGATGTAGACGTGTAGTCATCAGAGTTTGATAGATCGTCGTACTATGTAGATGTAGACGTGTAGTCAGCATAGTTTTGAAGGATCGTCGTACTATGGACGTGTAGTCATCAGAGTTTTGATGGATCGTCGTACTATGGACGTGTAGTCATCAGAGTTTTGATGGATCGTCGTACTATGGACGTGTAGTCATCAGAGTTTTGATGGATCGTCGTACTATGGACGTGTAATCATCAGAGTTTTGATGGATCGTCGTACTATTGACGCGTAGTCATCAGAGTTTTGATGGATCGTCGTACTATGGACGTGTAGTCATCAGAGCTTTGATGGATCGTCGTACTATGTAGATGTAGACGTGTAGTCATCAGAGTTTTGATGGATCGTCGTACTATGCAGATGTAGACGTGTAGTCAGCAGAGTTTTGATGGATCGTCGTACTATGGACGTGTAGTCATCAGAGTTTTGATGGATCGTCGTACTATGTAGATGTAGACGTGTAGTCATCAGAATTTTGATGGATCGTCGTACTATGGACGTGTAGTCATCAGAGTTTTGATGGATCGTCGTACTATGTAGATGTAGACGTGTAGTCATCAGAGTTTTGATGGATCGTCGTACTATGTAGATGTAGACGTGTAGTCATCAGAGTTTTGATGGATCGTCCTACTATGTAGATGTAGACGTGTAGTCATCAGAGTTTTGATGGATCGTCGTACTATGTAGATGTAGACGTGCAGTCATCAGAGTTTTGATGGATCGTCGCACTATGTAGATGTAGACGTGTAGTCATCAGAGTTTTGATGGATCGTCGTACTATGTAGATGTAGACGTGTAGTCATCAGAGTTTTGATAGATCGTCGTACTATGGACGTGTAGTCGTCAGAGTTTTGATGGATCGTCGTACTATGTAGATGTAGACATGTAGTCATCAGAGTTTTGATGGATCGTCGTACTATGTAGATGTAGACGTGTAGTCATCAGAGTTTTGATAGATCGTCGTACTATGGACGTGTAGTCGTCAGAGTTTTGATGGATCGTCGTACTATGTAGATGTAGATGTAAAGTCATCAGAGTTTTGATGGATCGTCGGACAATGGACGTGTAGTCATCAGAGTTTTGATGGATCGTCGTACTATGTAGATGTAGACGTGTAGTCATCAGAGTTTTGATGGATCGTCGTACTATGGACGTGTAGTCATCAGAATTTTGATGGATCGTCGTACTATGGACGTGTAGTCATCAGAGTTTTGATGGATCGTCGTACTATGTAGATGTAGACGTGTAGTCATCAGAGTTTTGATAGATCGTCGTACTATGTAGATGTAGACGTGTAGTCATCAGAGTTTGATAGATCATCGTACTATGTAGATGTAGACGTGTAGTCAGCATAGTTTTGAAGGATCGTCGTACTACGGACGTGTAGTCATCAGAGTTTTGATGGATCGTCGTACTATGGACGTGTAGTCATCAGAGTTTTGATGGATCGTCGTACTATGTAGATGTAGACGTGTAGTCATCAGAATTTTGATGGATCGTCGTACTATGGACGTGTAGTCATCAGATTTTTGATGGATCGTCGTACTATTGACGCGTAGTCATCAGAGTTTTGATGGATCGTCGTACTATGGACGTGTAGTCATCAGAGCTTTGATGGATCGTCGTACTATGTAGATGTAGACGTGTAGTCATCAGAGTTTTGATGGATCGTGGTACTATGCAGATGTAGACGTGTAGTCAGCAGAGTTTTGATGGATCGTCGTACTATGGACGTGTAGTCATCAGAGTTTTGATGGATCGTCGTACTATGTAGATGTAGACGTGTAGTCATCAGAATTTTGATGGATCGTCGTACTATGGACGTGTAGTCATCAGAGTTTTGATGGATC
The DNA here is from genome assembly GCA_963680875.1 of Bathymodiolus brooksi. NCBI lineage: Eukaryota > Metazoa > Mollusca > Bivalvia > Mytilida > Modiolidae > Bathymodiolus > Bathymodiolus brooksi. Next base: position 119,769,410 of record OY804583.1, on the reverse strand, counting down.
GTCGTACTATGTAGATGTAGACGTGTAGTCATCAGAGTTTTGATGGATCGTCGTACTATGTAGATGTAGACGTGTAGTCATCAGAGTTTTGATGGATCGTCCTACTATGTAGATGTAGACGTGTAGTCATCAGAGTTTTGATGGATCGTCGTACTATGTAGATGTAGACGTGCAGTCATCAGAGTTCTGATGGATCGTCGTACTATGTAGATGTAGACGTGTAGTCATCAGAGTTTTGATGGATCGTCGTACTATGTAGATGTAGACGTGTAGTCATCAGAGTTTTGATAGATCGTAGTACTATGGACGTGTAGTCGTCAGAGTTTTGATGGATCGTCGTACTATGTAGATGTAGACGTGTAGTCATCAGAGTTTTGATGGATCGTCGTACTATGTAGATGTAGACGTGTAGTCATCAGAGTTTTGATAGATCGTCGTACTATGGACGTGTAGTCGTCAGAGTTTTGATGGATCGTCGTACTATGTAGATGTAGATGTGAAGTCATCAGAGTTTTGATGGATCGTCGGACAATGGACGTGTAGTCATCAGAGTTTTGATGGATCGTCGTACTATGTAGATGTAGACGTGTAGTCATCAGAGTTTTGATGGATCGTCGTACTATGGACGTGTAGTCATCAGAGTTTTGATGGATCGTCGTACTATGGACGTGTAGTCATCAGAGTTTTGATGGATCGTCGTACTATGTAGATGTAGACGTGTAGTCATCAGAGTTTGATAGATCGTCGTACTATTTAGATGTAGACGTGTAGTCAGCATAGTTTTGAAGGATCGTCGTACTATGGACGTGTAGTCATCAGAGATTTGATGGATCGTCGTACTATGGACGTGTAGTCATCAGAGTTTTGATGGATCGTCGTACTATGGACGTGTAGTCATCAGAGTTTTGATGGATCGTCGTACTATGGACGTGTAATCATCAGAGTTTTGATGGATCGTCGTACTATTGACGCGTAGTCATCAGAGTTTTGATGGATCGTCGTACTATGGACGTGTAGTCATCAGAGCTTTGATGGATCGTCGTACTATGGACGTGTAGTGGTCAGAGTTTTGATAGATCGTCGTACTATGCAGATGTAGACGTGTAGTCAGCAGAGTTTTGATGGATCGTCGTACTATGGACGTGTAGTCATCAGAGTTTTGATGGATCGTCGTACTATGTAGATGTAGACGTGTAGTCATCAGAATTTTGATGGATCGTCGTACTATGGACGTGTAGTCATCAGAGTTTTGATGGATCGTCGTACTATGTAGATGTAGACGTGTAGTCATCAGAGTTTTGATGGATCGTCGTACTATGTAGATGTAGACGTGTAGTCATCAGAGTTTTGATGGATCGTCCTACTATGTAGATGTAGACGTGTAGTCATCAGAGTTTTGATGGATCGTCGTACTATGTAGATGTAGACGTGCAGTCATCAGAGTTTTGATGGATCGTCGTACTATGTAGATGTAGACGTGTAGTCATCAGAGTTTTGATGGATCGTCGTACTATATAGATGTAGACGTGTAGTCATCAGAGTTTTGATAGATCGTCGTACTATGGACGTGTAGTCGTCAGAGTTTTGATGGATCGTCGTACTATGTAGATGTAGACGTGTAGTCATCAGAGTTTTGATGGATCGTCGTACTATGTAGATGTAGACGTGTAGTCATCAGAGTTTTGATAGATCGTCGTACTATGGACGTGTAGTCGTCAGAGTTTTGATGGATCGTCGTACTATGTAGATGTAGATGTGATGTCATCAGAGTTTTGATGGATCGTCGTACAATGGACGTGTAGTCATCAGAGTTTTGATGGATCGTCGTACTATGTAGATGTAGACGTGTAGTCATCAGAGTTTTGATGGATCGTCGTACTATGGACGTGTAGTCATCAGAGTTTTGATGGATCGTCGTACTATGGACGTGTAGGCATCAGAGTTTTGATGGATCGTCGTACTATGTAGATGTAGACGTGTAGTCATCAGAGTTTTGATAGATCGTCGTACTATGTAGATGTAGACGTGTAGTCATCAGAGTTTGATAGATCGTCGTACTATGTAGATGTAGACGTGTAGTCAGCATAGTTTTGAAGGATCGTCGTACTATGGACGCGTAGTCATCAGAGTTTTGATGGATCGTCGTACTATGGACGTGTAGTCATCAGAGTTTTGATGGATCGTCGTACTATGGACGTGTAGTCATCAGAGTTTTGATGGATCGTCGTACTATGGACGTGTAATCATCAGAGTTTTGATGGATCGTCGTACTATGGACGTGTAGTCATCAGAGTTTTGATGGATCGTCGTACTATGTAGATGTAGACGTGTAGTCATCAGAGTTTTGATAGATCGTCGTACTATGTAGATGTAGACGTGTAGTCATCAGAGTTTGATAGATCGTCGTACTATGTAGATGTAGACGTGTAGTCAGCATAGTTTTGAAGGATCGTCGTACTATGGACGTGTAGTCATCAGAGTTTTGATGGATCGTCGTACTATGGACGTGTAGTCATCAGAGTTTTGATGGATCGTCGTACTATGGACGTGTAGTCATCAGAGTTTTGATGGATCGTCGTACTATGGACGTGTAATCATCAGAGTTTTGATGGATCGTCGTACTATTGACGCGTAGTCATCAGAGTTTTGATGGATCGTCGTACTATGGAGGTGTAGTCATCAGAGCTTTGATGGATCGTCGTACTATGTAGATGTAGACGTGTAGTCATCAGAGTTTTGATGGATCGTCGTACTATGCAGATATAGACGTGTAGTCAGCAGAGTTTTTATGGATCGTCGTACTATGGACGTGTAGTCATCAGAGTTTTGATGGATCGTCGTAATATGTAGATGTAGACGTGTAGTCATCAGAATTTTGATGGATCGTCGTACTATGGACGTGTAGTCATCAGAGTTTTGATGGATCGTCGTACTATGTAGATGTAGACGTGTAGTCATCAGAGTTTTGATGGATCGTCGTACTATGTAGATGTAGACGTGTAGTCATCAGAGTTTTGATGGATCGTCGTACTATGTAGATGTAGACGTGTAGTCATCAGAGTTTTGATGGATCGTCGTACTATGTAGATGTAGACGTGCAGTCATCAGAGTTTTGATGGATCGTCGTACTATGTAGATGTAGACGTGTAGTCATCAGAGTTTTGATGGATCGTCGTACTATGCAGATGTAGACGTGTAGTCAGCAGAGTTTTGATGGATCGTCGTACTATGGACGTGTAGTCATCAGAGTTTTGATGGATCGTCGTACTATGTAGATGTAGACGTGTAGTCATCAGAATTTTGATGGATCGTCGTACTATGGACGTGTAGTCATCAGAGTTTTGATGGATCGTCGTACTATGTAGATGTAGACGTGTAGTCATCAGAGTTTTGATGGATCGTCGTACTATGTAGATGTAGACGTGTAGTCATCAGAGTTTTGATGGATCGTCCTACTATGTAGATGTAGACGTGTAGTCATCAGAGTTTTGATGGATCGTCGTACTATGTAGATGTAGACGTGCAGTCATCAGAGTTTTGATGGATCGTCGTACTATGTAGATGTAGACGTGTAGTCATCAGAGTTTTGATGGATCGTCGTACTATATAGATGTAGACGTGTAGTCATCAGAGTTTTGATAGATCGTCGTACTATGGACGTGTAGTCGTCAGAGTTTTGATGGATCGTCGTACTATGTAGATGTAGACGTGTAGTCATCAGAGTTTTGATGGATCGTCGTACTATGTAGATGTAGACGTGTAGTCATCAGAGTTTTGATAGATCGTCGTACTATGGACGCGTAGTCGTCAGAGTTTTGATGGATCGTCGTACTATGTAGATGTAGATGTGAAGTCATCAGAGTTTTGATGGATCGTCGGACAATGGACGTGTAGTCATCAGAGTTTTGATGGATCGTCGTACTATGTAGATGTAGACGTGTAGTCATCAGAGTTTTGATGGATCGTCGTACTATGGACGTGTAGTCATCAGAGTTTTGATGGATCGTCGTACTATGGACGTGTAGTCATCAGAGTTTTGATGGATCGTCGTACTATGTAGATGTAGACGTGTAGTCATCAGAGTTTTGATAGATCGTCGTACTATGTAGATGTAGACGTGTAGTCAGCATAGTTTTGAAGGATCGTCGTACTATGGACGTGTAGTCATCAGAGTTTTGATGGATCGTCGTACTATGGACGTGTAGTCATCAGAGTTTTGATGGATCGTCGTACTATGGACGTGTAGTCATCAGAGTTTTGATGGATCGTCGTACTATGGACGTGTAATCATCAGAGTTTTGATGGATCGTCGTACTATTGACGCGTAGTCATCAGAGTTTTGATGGATCGTCGTACTATGGAGGTGTAGTCATCAGAGCTTTGATGGATCGTCGTACTATGTAGATGTAGACGTGTAGTCATCAGAGTTTTGATGGATCGTCGTACTATGCAGATGTAGACGTGTAGTCAGCAGAGTTTTTATGGATCGTCGTACTATGGACGTGTAGTCATCAGAGTTTTGATGGATCGTCGTACTATGTAGATGTAGACGTGTAGTCATCAGAATTTTGATGGATCGTCGTACTATGGACGTGTAGTCATCAGATTTGATGGATCGTCGTACTATGTAGATGTAGACGTGTAGTCATCAAAGTTTTGAAGGATCGTCGTACTATGTAGATGTAGACGTGTAGTCATCAGAGTTTTGATAGATCGTCGTACTATGGACGTGTAGTCATCAGAGTTTTGATGGATCGTCGTACTATGGACGTGTAATCATCAGAGTTTTGATGGATCGTCGTACTATTGACGCGTAGTCATCAGAGTTTTGATGGATCGTCGTACTATGGAGGTGTAGTCATCAGAGCTTTGATGGATCGTCGTACTATGTAGATGTAGACGTGTAGTCATCAGAGTTTTGATGGATCGTCGTACTATGCAGATGTAGACGTGTAGTCAGCAGAGTTTTTATGGATCGTCGTACTATGGACGTGTAGTCATCAGAGTTTTGATGGATCGTCGTACTATGTAGATGTAGACGTGTAGTCATCAGAATTTTGATGGATCGTCGTACTATGGACGTGTAGTCATCAGAGTTTTGATGGATCGTCGTACTATGTAGATGTAGACGTGTAGTCATCAGAGTTTTGATGGATCGTCCTACTATGTAGATGTAGACGTGTAGTCATCAGAGTTTTGATGGATCGTCGTACTATGTAGATGTAGACGTGCAGTCATCAGAGTTTTGATGGATCGTCGTACTATGTAGATGTAGACGTGTAGTCATCAGAGTTTTGATAGATCGTCGTACTATGGACGTGTAGTCGTCAGAGTTTTGATGGATCGTCGTACTATGTAGATGTAGACATGTAGTCATCAGAGTTTTGATGGATCGTCGTACTATGTAGATGTAGACGTGTAGTCATCAGAGTTTTGATAGATCGTCGTACTATGGACGTGTAGTCGTCAGAGTTTTGATGGATCGTCGTACTATGTAGATGTAGATGTGAAGTCATCAGAGTTTTGATGGATCGTCGGACAATGGACGTGTAGTCATCAGAGTTTTGATGGATCGTCGTACTATGTAGATGTAGACGTGTAGTCATCAGAGTTTTGATGGATCGTCGTACTATGGACGTGTAGTCATCAGAATTTTGATGGATCGTCGTACTATGGACGTGTAGTCATCAGAGTTTTGATGGATCGTCGTACTATGTAGATGTAGACGTGTAGTCATCAAAGTTTTGAAGGATCGTCGTACTATGTAGATGTAGACGTGTAGTCATCAGAGTTTGATAGATCGTCGTACTATGTAGATGTAGACGTGTAGTCAGCATAGTTTTGAAGGATCGTCGTACTATGGACGTGTAGTCATCAGAGTTTTGATGGATCGTCGTACTATGGACGTGTAGTCATCAGAGTTTTGATGGATCGTCGTACTATGGACGTGTAGTCATCAGAGTTTTGATGGATCGTCGTACTATGGACGTGTAATCATCAGAGTTTTGATGGATCGTCGTACTATTGACGCGTAGTCATCAGAGTTTTGATGGATCGTCGTACTATGGAGGTGTAGTCATCAGAGCTTTGATGGATCGTCGTACTATGTAGATGTAGACGTGTAGTCATCAGAGTTTTGATGGATCGTCGTACTATGCAGATGTAGACGTGTAGTCAGCAGAGTTTTTATGGATCGTCGTACTATGGACGTGTAGTCATCAGAGTTTTGATGGATCGTCGTACTATGGACGTGTAATCATCAGAGTTTTGATGGATCGTCGTACTATTGACGCGTAGTCATCAGAGTTTTGATGGATCGTCGTACTATGGAGGTGTAGTCATCAGAGCTTTGATGGATCGTCGTACTATGTAGATGTAGACGTGTAGTCATCAGAGTTTTGATGGATCGTCGTACTATGCAGATGTAGACGTGTAGTCAGCAGAGTTTTTATGGATCGTCGTACTATGGACGTGTAGTCATCAGAGTTTTGATGGATCGTCGTACTATGTAGATGTAGACGTGTAGTCATCAGAATTTTGATGGATCGTCGTACTATGGACGTGTAGTCATCAGAGTTTTGATGGATCGTCGTACTATGTAGATGTAGACGTGTAGTCATCAAAGTTTTGAAGGATCGTCGTACTATGTAGATGTAGACGTGTAGTCATCAGAGTTTTGATAGATCGTCGTACTATGGACGTGTAGTCATCAGAGTTTTGATGGATCGTCGTACTATGGACGTGTAATCATCAGAGTTTTGATGGATCGTCGTACTATTGACGCGTAGTCATCAGAGTTTTGATGGATCGTCGTACTATGGAGGTGTAGTCATCAGAGCTTTGATGGATCGTCGTACTATGTAGATGTAGACGTGTAGTCATCAGAGTTTTGATGGATCGTCGTACTATGCAGATGTAGACGTGTAGTCAGCAGAGTTTTTATGGATCGTCGTACTATGGACGTGTAGTCATCAGAGTTTTGATGGATCGTCGTACTATGTAGATGTAGACGTGTAGTCATCAGAATTTTGATGGATCGTCGTACTATGGACGTGTAGTCATCAGAGTTTTGATGGATCGTCGTACTATGTAGATGTAGACGTGTAGTCATCAGAGTTTTGATGGATCGTCGTACTATGTAGATGTAGACGTGTAGTCATCAGAGTTTTGATGGATCGTCCTACTATGTAGATGTAGACGTGTAGTCATCAGAGTTTTGATGGATCGTCGTACTATGTAGATGTAGACGTGCAGTCATCAGAGTTTTGATGGATCGTCGTACTATGTAGATGTAGACGTGTAGTCATCAGAGTTTTGATAGATCGTCGTACTATGGACGTGTAGTCGTCAGAGTTTTGATGGATCGTCGTACTATGTAGATGTAGACATGTAGTCATCAGAGTTTTGATGGATCGTCGTACTATGTAGATGTAGACGTGTAGTCATCAGAGTTTTGATAGATCGTCGTACTATGGACGTGTAGTCGTCAGAGTTTTGATGGATCGTCGTACTATGTAGATGTAGATGTGAAGTCATCAGAGTTTTGATGGATCGTCGGACAATGGACGTGTAGTCATCAGAGTTTTGATGGATCGTCGTACTATGTAGATGTAGACGTGTAGTCATCAGAGTTTTGATGGATCGTCGTACTATGGACGTGTAGTCATCAGAATTTTGATGGATCGTCGTACTATGGACGTGTAGTCATCAGAGTTTTGAAGGATCGTCGTACTATGTAGATGTAGACGTGTAGTCATCAAAGTTTTGAAGGATCGTCGTACTATGTAGATGTAGACGTGTAGTCATCAGAGTTTGATAGATCGTCGTACTATGTAGATGTAGACGTGTAGTCAGCATAGTTTTGAAGGATCGTCGTACTATGGACGTGTAGTCATCAGAGTTTTGATGGATCGTCGTACTATGGACGTGTAGTCATCAGAGTTTTGATGGATCGTCGTACTATGGACGTGTAGTCATCAGAGTTTTGATGGATCGTCGTACTATGGACGTGTAATCATCAGAGTTTTGATGGATCGTCGTACTATTGACGCGTAGTCATCAGAGTTTTGATGGATCGTCGTACTATGGAGGTGTAGTCATCAGTGCTTTGATGGATCGTCGTACTATGTAGATGTAGACGTGTAGTCATCAGAGTTTTGATGGATCGTCGTACTATGCAGATGTAGACGTGTAGTCAGCAGAGTTTTTATGGATCGTCGTACTATGGACGTGTAGTCATCAGAGTTTTGATGGATCGTCGTACTATGTAGATGTAGACGTGTAGTCATCAGAATTTTGATGGATCGTCGTACTATGGACGTGTAGTCATCAGAGTTTTGATGGATCGTCGTACTATGTAGATGTAGACGTGTAGTCATCAAAGTTTTGAAGGATCGTCGTACTATGTAGATGTAGACGTGTAGTCATCAGAGTTTTGATGGATCGGCGTACTATGTAGATGTAGACATGTAATCAGCAGAGTTTTGATGGATCGTCGTACTATGTAGATGTAGACGTGTAGTCAGCAGAGTTTTGATGGATCGTCGTACTATGTAGATGTAGACGTGCAGTCATCAGAGTTTTGATGGATCGTCGTACTATGTAGATGTAGACGTGTAGTCATCAGAGTTTTGATGGATCGTCGTACTATGTAGATGTAGACTTGTAGTCATTAGAGTTTTGATAGATCGTCGTACTATGGACGTGTAGTCGTCAGAGTTTTGATGGATCGTCGTACTATGTAGATGTAGACGTGTAGTCATCAGAGTTTTGATAGATCGTCGTACTATGGACGTGTAGTCATCAGAGTTTTGATAGATCGTCGTACTATGTAGATGTAGACGTGTAGTCATCAGAGTTTTGATGGATCGGCGTACTATTTAGATGTAGACGTGTAGCCATCAGAGTTTTGATGGATCGTCGTACTATGTAGATGTAGACGTGTAGTCATCAGAGTTTTGATGGATCGTCCTACTATGTAGATGTAGACGTGTAGTCATCAGAGTTTTGATGGATCGTCGTACTATGTAGATGTAGACGTGCAGTCGTCAGAGTTTTGATGGATCGTCGTACTATGTAGATGTAGACGTGTAGTCATCAGAGTTTTGATGGATCGTCGTACTATGTAGATGTAGACGTGTAGTCATCAGAGTTTTGATAGATCGTCGTACTATGGACGTGTAGTCGTCAGAGTTTTGATGGATCGTCGTACTATGTAGATGTAGACGTGTAGTCATCAGAGTTTTGATGGATCGTCGTACTATGTAGATGTAGACGTGTAGTCATCAGAGTTTTGATAGATCGTCGTACTATGTAGATGTAGACGTGTAGTCATCAGAGTTTGATAGATCGTCGTACTATGTAGATGTAGACGTGTAGTCAGCATAGTTTTGATGGATCGTCGTACTATGGACGTGTAGTCATCAGAGTTTTGATGGATCGTCGTACTATGGACGTGTAGTCATCAGAGTTTTGATGGATCGTCGTACTATGGACGTGTAATCATCAGAGTTTTGATGGATCGTCGTACTATGTAGATGTAGACGTGTAGTCATCAGAGTTTTGATGGATCGTCGTACTATGCAGATGTAGACGTGTAGTCAGCAGAGTTTTTATGGATCGTCGTACTATGGACGTGTAGTCATCAGAGTTTTGATGGATCGTCGTACTATGGACGTGTAATCATCAGAGTTTTGATGGATCGTCGTACTATTGACGCGTAGTCATCAGAGTTTTGATGGATCGTCGTACTATGGACGTGTAGTCATCAGAGTTTTGATGGATCGTCGTACTATGTAGATGTAGACGTGTAGTCATCAGAGTTTTGATGGATCGTCGTACTATGCAGATGTAGACGTGTAGTCAGCAGAGTTTTTATGGATCGTCGTACTATGGACGTGTAGTCATCAGAGTTTTGATGGATCGTCGTACTATGGACGTGTAATCATCAGAGTTTTGATGGATCGTCGTACTATTGACGCGTAGTCATCAGAGTTTTGATGGATCGTCGTACTATGGAGGTGTAGTCATCAGAGCTTTGATGGATCGTCGTACTATGTAGATGTAGACGTGTAGTCATCAGAGTTTTGATGGATCGTCGTACTATGCAGATGTAGACGTGTAGTCAGCAGAGTTTTTATGGATCGTCGTACTATGGACGTGTAGTCATCAGAGTTTTGATGGATCGTCGTACTATGTAGATGTAGACGTGTAGTCATCAGAATTTTGATGGATCGTCGTACTATGGACGTGTAGTCATCAGAGTTTTGATGGATCGTCGTACTATGTAGATGTAGACGTGTAGTCATCAAAGTTTTGAAGGATCGTCGTACTATGTAGATGTAGACGTGTAGTCATCAGAGTTTTGATAGATCGTCGTACTATGGACGTGTAGTCATCAGAGTTTTGATGGATCGTCGTACTATGGACGTGTAATCATCAGAGTTTTGATGGATCGTCGTACTATTGACGCGTAGTCATCAGAGTTTTGATGGATCGTCGTACTATGGAGGTGTAGTCATCAGAGCTTTGATGGATCGTCGTACTATGTAGATGTAGACGTGTAGTCATCAGAGTTTTGATGGATCGTCGTACTATGCAGATGTAGACGTGTAGTCAGCAGAGTTTTTATGGATCGTCGTACTATGGACGTGTAGTCATCAGAGTTTTGATGGATCGTCGTACTATGTAGATGTAGACGTGTAGTCATCAGAATTTTGATGGATCGTCGTACTATGGACGTGTAGTCATCAGAGTTTTGATGGATCGTCGTACTATGTAGATGTAGACGTGTAGTCATCAGAGTTTTGATGGATCGTCGTACTATGTAGATGTAGACGTGTAGTCATCAGAGTTTTGATGGATCGTCCTACTATGTAGATGTAGACGTGTAGTCATCAGAGTTTTGATGGATCGTCGTACTATGTAGATGTAGACGTGCAGTCATCAGAGTTTTGATGGATCGTCGTACTATGTAGATGTAGACGTGTAGTCATCAGAGTTTTGATAGATCGTCGTACTATGGACGTGTAGTCGTCAGAGTTTTGATGGATCGTCGTACTATGTAGATGTAGACATGTAGTCATCAGAGTTTTGATGGATCGTCGTACTATGTAGATGTAGACGTGTAGTCATCAGAGTTTTGATAGATCGTCGTACTATGGACGTGTAGTCGTCAGAGTTTTGATGGATCGTCGTACTATGTAGATGTAGATGTGAAGTCATCAGAGTTTTGATGGATCGTCGGACAATGGACGTGTAGTCATCAGAGTTTTGATGGATCGTCGTACTATGTAGATGTAGACGTGTAGTCATCAGAGTTTTGATGGATCGTCGTACTATGGACGTGTAGTCATCAGAATTTTGATGGATCGTCGTACTATGGACGTGTAGTCATCAGAGTTTTGATGGATCGTCGTACTATGTAGATGTAGACGTGTAGTCATCAAAGTTTTGAAGGATCGTCGTACTATGTAGATGTAGACGTGTAGTCATCAGAGTTTGATAGATCGTCGTACTATGTAGATGTAGACGTGTAGTCAGCATAGTTTTGAAGGATCGTCGTACTATGGACGTGTAGTCATCAGAGTTTTGATGGATCGTCGTACTATGGACGTGTAGTCATCAGAGTTTTGATGGATCGTCGTACTATGGACGTGTAGTCATCAGAGTTTTGATGGATCGTCGTACTATGGACGTGTAATCATCAGAGTTTTGATGGATCGTCGTACTATTGACGCGTAGTCATCAGAGTTTTGATGGATCGTCGTACTATGGAGGTGTAGTCATCAGAGCTTTGATGGATCGTCGTACTATGTAGATGTAGACGTGTAGTCATCAGAGTTTTGATGGATCGTCGTACTATGCAGATGTAGACGTGTAGTCAGCAGAGTTTTTATGGATCGTCGTACTATGGACGTGTAGTCATCAGAGTTTTGATGGATCGTCGTACTATGTAGATGTAGACGTGTAGTCATCAGAATTTTGATGGATCGTCGTACTATGGACGTGTAGTCATCAGAGTTTTGATGGATCGTCGTACTATGTAGATGTAGACGTGTAGTCATCAAAGTTTTGAAGGATCGTCGTACTATGTAGATGTAGACGTGTAGTCATCAGAGTTTTGATGGATCGGCGTACTATGTAGATGTAGACATGTAATCAGCAGAGTTTTGATGGATCGTCGTACTATGTAGATGTAGACGTGTAGTCAGCAGAGTTTTGATGGATCGTCGTACTATGTAGATGTAGACGTGCAGTCATCAGAGTTTTGATGGATCGTCGTACTATGTAGATGTAGACGTGTAGTCATCAGAGTTTTGATGGATCGTCGTACTATGTAGATGTAGACTTGTAGTCATTAGAGTTTTGATAGATCGTCGTACTATGGACGTGTAGTCGTCAGAGTTTTGATGGATCGTCGTACTATGTAGATGTAGACGTGTAGTCATCAGAGTTTTGATAGATCGTCGTACTATGGACGTGTAGTCATCAGAGTTTTGATAGATCGTCGTACTATGTAGATGTAGACGTGTAGTCATCAGAGTTTTGATGGATCGGCGTACTATTTAGATGTAGACGTGTAGCCATCAGAGTTTTGATGGATCGTCGTACTATGTAGATGTAGACGTGTAGTCATCAGAGTTTTGATGGATCGTCCTACTATGTAGATGTAGACGTGTAGTCATCAGAGTTTTGATGGATCGTCGTACTATGTAGATGTAGACGTGCAGTCGTCAGAGTTTTGATGGATCGTCGTACTATGTAGATGTAGACGTGTAGTCATCAGAGTTTTGATGGATCGTCGTACTATGTAGATGTAGACGTGTAGTCATCAGAGTTTTGATAGATCGTCGTACTATGGACGTGTAGTCGTCAGAGTTTTGATGGATCGTCGTACTATGTAGATGTAGACGTGTAGTCATCAGAGTTTTGATGGATCGTCGTACTATGTAGATGTAGACGTGTAGTCATCAGAGTTTTGATAGATCGTCGTACTATGTAGATGTAGACGTGTAGTCATCAGAGTTTGATAGATCGTCGTACTATGTAGATGTAGACGTGTAGTCAGCATAGTTTTGATGGATCGTCGTACTATGGACGTGTAGTCATCAGAGTTTTGATGGATCGTCGTACTATGGACGTGTAGTCATCAGAGTTTTGATGGATCGTCGTACTATGGACGTGTAATCATCAGAGTTTTGATGGATCGTCGTACTATTGACGCGTAGTCATCAGAGTTTTGATGGATCGTCGTACTATGGACGTGTAGTCATCAGAGCTTTGATGGATCGTCGTACTATGTAGATGTAGACGTGTAGTCATCAGAGTTTTGATGGATCGTCGTACTATGCAGATGTAGACGTGTAGTCAGCAGAGTTTTTATGGATCGTCGTACTATGGACGTGTAGTCATCAGAGTTTTGATGGATCGTCGTACTATGTAGATGTAGACGTGTAGTCATCAGAATTTTGATGGATCGTCGTACTATGGACGTGTAGTCATCAGAGTTTTGATGGATCGTCGTACTATGTAGATGTAGATGTGTAGTCATCAAAGTTTTGAAGGATCGTCGTACTATGTAGATGTAGACGTGTAGTCATCAGAGTTTTGATAGATCGTCGTACTATGGACGTGTAGTCATCAGAGTTTTGATGGATCGTCGTACTATGGACGTGTAATCATCAGAGTTTTGATGGATCGTCGTACTATTGACGCGTAGTCATCAGAGTTTTGATGGTTCGTCGTACTATGGAGGTGTAGTCATCAGAGCTTTGATGGATCGTCGTACTATGTAGATGTAGACGTGTAGTCATCAGAGTTTTGATGGATCGTCGTACTATGCAGATGTAGACGTGTAGTCAGCAGAGTTTTTATGGATCGTCGTACTATGGACGTGTAGTCATCAGAGTTTTGATGGATCGTCGTACTATGTAGATGTAGACGTGTAGTCATCATAATTTTGATGGATCGTCGTACTATGGACGTGTAGTCATCAGAGTTTTGATGGATCGTCGTACTATGTAGATGTAGACGTGTAGTCATCAGAGTTTTGATGGATCGTCGTACTATGTAGATGTAGACGTGTAGTCATCAGAGTTTTGATGGATCGTCCTACTATGTAGATGTAGACGTGTAGTCATCAGAGTTTTGATGGATCGTCGTACTATGTAGATGTAGACGTGCAGTCATCAGAGTTTTGATGGATCGTCGTACTATGTAGATGTAGACGTGTAGTCATCAGAGTTTTGATAGATCGTCGTACTATGGACGTGTAGTCGTCAGAGTTTTGATGGATCGTCGTACTATGTAGATGTAGACATGTAGTCATCAGAGTTTTGATGGATCGTCGTACTATGTAGATGTAGACGTGTAGTCATCAGAGTTTTGATAGATCGTCGTACTATGGACGTGTAGTCGTCAGAGTTTTGATGGATCGTCGTACTATGTAGATGTAGATGTGAAGTCATCAGAGTTTTGATGGATCGTCGGACAATGGACGTGTAGTCATCAGAGTTTTGATGGATCGTCGTACTATGTAGATGTAGACGTGTAGTCATCAGAGTTTTGATGGATCGTCGTACTATGGACGTGTAGTCATCAGAATTTTGATGGATCGTCGTACTATGGACGTGTAGTCATCAGAGTTTTGATGGATCGTCGTACTATGTAGATGTAGACGTGTAGTCATCAAAGTTTTGAAGGATCGTCGTACTATGTAGATGTAGACGTGTAGTCATCAGAGTTTGATAGATCGTCGTACTATGTAGATGTAGACGTGTAGTCAGCATAGTTTTGAAGGATCGTCGTACTATGGACGTGTAGTCATCAGAGTTTTGATGGATCGTCGTACTATGGACGTGTAGTCATCAGAGTTTTGATGGATCGTCGTACTATGGACGTGTAGTCATCAGAGTTTTGATGGATCGTCGTACTATGGACGTGTAATCATCAGAGTTTTGATGGATCGTCGTACTATTGACGCGTAGTCATCAGAGTTTTGATGGATCGTCGTACTATGGAGGTGTAGTCATCAGAGCTTTGATGGATCGTCGTACTATGTAGATGTAGACGTGTAGTCATCAGAGTTTTGATGGATCGTCGTACTATGCAGATGTAGACGTGTAGTCAGCAGAGTTTTTATGGATCGTCGTACTATGGACGTGTAGTCATCAGAGTTTTGATGGATCGTCGTACTATGTAGATGTAGACGTGTAGTCATCAGAATTTTGATGGATCGTCGTACTATGGACGTGTAGTCATCAGAGTTTTGATGGATCGTCGTACTATGTAGATGTAGACGTGTAGTCATCAAAGTTTTGAAGGATCGTCGTACTATGTAGATGTAGACGTGTAGTCATCAGAGTTTTGATGGATCGGCGTACTATGTAGATGTAGACATGTAATCAGCAGAGTTTTGATGGATCGTCGTACTATGTAGATGTAGACGTGTAGTCAGCAGAGTTTTGATGGATCGTCGTACTATGTAGATGTAGACGTGCAGTCATCAGAGTTTTGATGGATCGTCGTACTATGTAGATGTAGACGTGTAGTCATCAGAGTTTTGATGGATCGTCGTACTATGTAGATGTAGACTTGTAGTCATTAGAGTTTTGATAGATCGTCGTACTATGGACGTGTAGTCGTCAGAGTTTTGATGGATCGTCGTACTATGTAGATGTAGACGTGTAGTCATCAGAGTTTTGATAGATCGTCGTACTATGGACGTGTAGTCATCAGAGTTTTGATAGATCGTCGTACTATGTAGATGTAGACGTGTAGTCATCAGAGTTTTGATGGATCGGCGTACTATTTAGATGTAGACGTGTAGCCATCAGAGTTTTGATGGATCGTCGTACTATGTAGATGTAGACGTGTAGTCATCAGAGTTTTGATGGATCGTCCTACTATGTAGATGTAGACGTGTAGTCATCAGAGTTTTGATGGATCGTCGTACTATGTAGATGTAGACGTGCAGTCGTCAGAGTTTTGATGGATCGTCGTACTATGTAGATGTAGACGTGTAGTCATCAGAGTTTTGATGGATCGTCGTACTATGTAGATGTAGACGTGTAGTCATCAGAGTTTTGATAGATCGTCGTACTATGGACGTGTAGTCGTCAGAGTTTTGATGGATCGTCGTACTATGTAGATGTAGACGTGTAGTCATCAGAGTGTTGATGGATCGTCGTACTATGTAGATGTAGACGTGTAGTCATCAGAGTTTTGATAGATCGTCGTACTATGTAGATGTAGACGTGTAGTCATCAGAGTTTGATAGATCGTCGTACTATGTAGATGTAGACGTGTAGTCAGCATAGTTTTGATGGATCGTCGTACTATGGACGTGTAGTCATCAGAGTTTTGATGGATCGTCGTACTATGGACGTGTAGTCATCAGAGTTTTGATGGATCGTCGTACTATGGACGTGTAATCATCAGAGTTTTGATGGATCGTCGTACTATTGACGCGTAGTCATCAGAGTTTTGATGGATCGTCGTACTATGGACGTGTAGTCATCAGAGCTTTGATGGATCGTCGTACTATGTAGATGTAGACGTGTAGTCATCAGAATTTTGATGGATCGTCGTACTATGGACGTGTAGTCATCAGAGTTTTGATGGATCGTCGTACTATGTAGATGTAGACGTGTAGTCATCAGAGATTTGAAGGATCGTCGTACTATGTAGATGTAGACGTGTAGTCATCAGAGATTTGATGGATCGTCGTACTATGTAGATGTAGACGTGTAGTCAGCAGAGTTTTGATAGATCGTCGTACTATGGACGTGTAGTCGTCAGAGTTTTGATGGATCGTCGTACTATGTAGATGTAGACGTGTAGTCATCAGAGTGTTGATGGATCGTCGTACTATGTAGATGTAGACGTGTAGTCATCAGAGTTTTGATGGATCGTCCTACTATGTAGATGTAGACGTGTAGTCATCAGAGTTTTGATGGATCGTCGTACTATGTAGATGTAGACGTGCAGTCATCAGAGTTTTGATGGATCGTCGTAATATGTAGATGCAGACGTGTAGTCATCAGAGTTTTGATGGATCGTCGTACTATGTAGATGTAGACGTGTAGTCATCAGAGTTTTGATAGATCGTCGTACTATGGACGTGTAGTCGTCAGAGTTTTGATGGATCGTCGTACTATGTAGATGTAGACGTGTAGTCATCAGAGTTTTGATGGATCGTCGTACTATGTAGATGTAGACGTGTAGTCATCAGAGTTTTGATAGATCATCGTACTATGGACGTGTAGTCGTCAGAGTTTTGATGGATCGTCGTACTATGTAGATGTAGATGTGAAGTCATCAGAGTTTTGATGGATCGTCGGACAATGGACGTGTAGTCATCAGAGTTTTGATGGATCGTCGTACTATGTAGATGTAGACGTGTAGTCATCAGAGTTTTGATGGATCGTCGTACTATGGACGTGTAGTCATCAGAGTTTTGATGGATCGTCGTACTATGGACGTGTAGGCATCAGAGTTTTGATGGATCGTCGTACTATGTAGATGTAGACGTGTAGTCATCAGAGTTTTGATAGATCGTCGTACTATGTAGATGTAGACGTGTAGTCATCAGAGTTTGATAGATCGTCGTACTATGTAGATGTAGACGTGTAGTCAGCATAGTTTTGAAGGATCGTCGTACTATGGACGTGTAGTCATCAGAGTTTTGATGGATCGTCGTACTATGGACGTGTAGTCATCAGAGTTTTGATGGATCGTCGTACTATGGACGTGTAGTCTTCAGAGTTTTGATGGATCGTCGTACTATGGACGTGTAATCATCAGAGTTTTGATGGATCGTCGTACTATTGACGCGTAGTCATCAGAGTTTTGATGGATCGTCGTACTATGGACGTGTAGTCATCAGAGCTTTGATGGATCGTCGTACTATGTAGATGTAGACGTGTAGTCATCAGAGTTTTGATGGATCGTCGCACTATGCAGATGTAGACGTGTAGTCAGCAGAGTTTTGATGGATCGTCGTACTATGGACGTGTATTCATCAGAGTTTTGATGGATCGTCGTACTATGTAGATGTAGACGTGTAGTCAGCAGAGTTTTGATAGATCGTCGTACTATGGACGTGTAGTCGTCAGAGTTTTGATGGATCGTCGTACTATGTAGATGTAGACGTGTAGTCATCAGAGTGTTGATGGATCGTCGTACTATGTAGATGTAGACGTGTAGTCATCAGAGTTTTGATGGATCGTCCTACTATGTAGATGTAGACGTGTAGTCATCAGAGTTTTGATGGATCGTCGTACTATGTAGATGTAGACGTGCAGTCATCAGAGTTTTGATGGATCGTCGTAATATGTAGATGCAGACGTGTAGTCATCAGAGTTTTGATGGATCGTCGTACTATGTAGATGTAGACGTGTAGTCATCAGAGTTTTGATAGATCGTCGTACTATGGACGTGTAGTCGTCAGAGTTTTGATGGATCGTCGTACTATGTAGATGTAGACGTGTAGTCATCAGAGTTTTGATGGATCGTCGTACTATGTAGATGTAGACGTGTAGTCATCAGAGTTTTGATAGATCATCGTACTATGGACGTGTAGTCGTCAGAGTTTTGATGGATCGTCGTACTATGTAGATGTAGATGTGAAGTCATCAGAGTTTTGATGGATCGTCGGACAATGGACGTGTAGTCATCAGAGTTTTGATGGATCGTCGTACTATGTAGATGTAGACGTGTAGTCATCAGAGTTTTGATGGATCGTCGTACTATGGACGTGTAGTCATCAGAGTTTTGATGGATCGTCGTACTATGGACGTGTAGGCATCAGAGTTTTGATGGATCGTCGTACTATGTAGATGTAGACGTGTAGTCATCAGAGTTTTGATAGATCGTCGTACTATGTAGATGTAGACGTGTAGTCATCAGAGTTTGATAGATCGTCGTACTATGTAGATGTAGACGTGTAGTCAGCATAGTTTTGAAGGATCGTCGTACTATGGACGTGTAGTCATCAGAGTTTTGATGGATCGTCGTACTATGGACGTGTAGTCATCAGAGTTTTGATGGATCGTCGTACTATGGACGTGTAGTCTTCAGAGTTTTGATGGATCGTCGTACTATGGACGTGTAATCATCAGAGTTTTGATGGATCGTCGTACTATTGACGCGTAGTCATCAGAGTTTTGATGGATCGTCGTACTATGGACGTGTAGTCATCAGAGCTTTGATGGATCGTCGTACTATGTAGATGTAGACGTGTAGTCATCAGAGTTTTGATGGATCGTCGCACTATGCAGATGTAGACGTGTAGTCAGCAGAGTTTTGATGGATCGTCGTACTATGGACGTGTATTCATCAGAGTTTTGATGGATCGTCGTACTATGTAGATGTAGACGTGTAGTCATCAGAATTTTGATGGATCGTCGTACTATGGACGTGTAGTCATCAGAGTTTTGATGGATCGTCGTACTATGTAGATGTAGACGTGTAGTCATCAGAGTTTTGATGGATCGTCGTACTATGTAGATGTAGACGTGTAGTCATCAGAGTTTTGATGGATCGTCCTACTATGTAGATGTAGACGTGTAGTCATCAGAGTTTTGATGGATCGTCGTACTATGTAGATGTAGACGTGCAGTCATCAGAGTTTTGATGGATCGTCGTACTATGTAGATGTAGACGTGTAGTCATCAGAGTTTTGATGGATCGTCGTACTATGTAGATGTAGACGTGTAGTCATCAGAGTTTTGATAGATCGTCGTACTATGGACGTGTAGTCGTCAGAGTTTTGATGGATCGTCGTACTATGTAGATGTAGACGTGTAGTCATCAGAGTTTTGATGGATCGTCGTACTATGTAGATGTAGACGTGTAGTCATCAGAGTTTTGATAGATCGTCGTACTATGGACGTGTAGTCGTCAGAGTTTTGAAGGATCGTCGTACTATGTAGATGTAGATGTGAAGTCATCAGAGTTTTGATGGATCGTCGGACAATGGACGTGTAGTCATCAGAGTTTTGATGGATCGTCTACTATGTAGATGTAGAAGTGTAGTCATCAGAGTTTTGATGGATCGTCGTACTATGGACGTGTAGTCATCAGAGTTTTGATGGATCGTCGTACTATGGACGTGTAGTCATCAGAGTTTTGATGGATCGTCGTACTATGTAGATGTAGACGTGTAGTCATCAGAGTTTTGATAGATCGTCGTACTATGTAGATGTAGACGTGTAGTCATCAGAGTTTGATAGATCGTCGTACTATGTAGATGTAGACGTGTAGTCAGCATAGTTTTGAAGGATCGTCGTACTATGGACGTGTAGTCATCAGAGTTTTGATGGATCGTCGTACTATGGACGTGTAGTCATCAGAGTTTTGATGGATCGTCGTACTATGGACGTGTAGTCATCAGAGTTTTGATGGATCGTCGTACTATGGACGTGTAATCATCAGAGTTTTGATGGATCATCGTACTATTGACGCGTAGTCATCAGAGTTTTGATGGATCGTCGTACTATGGACGTGTAGTCATCAGAGCTTTGATGGATCGTCGTACTATGTAGATGTAGACGTGTAGTCATCAGAGTTTTGATGGATCGTCGTACTATGCAGATGTAGACGTGTAGTCAGCAGAGTTTTGATGGATCCTCGTACTATGGACGTGTAGTCATCAGAGTTTTGATGGATCGTCGTACTATGTAGATGTAGACGTGTAGTCATCAGAATTTTGATGGATCGTCGTACTATGGACGTGTAGTCATCAGAGTTTTGATGGATCGTCGTACTATGTAGATGTAGACGTGTAGTCATCAAAGTTTTGATGGATCGTCGTACTATGTAGATGTAGACGTGTAGTCATCAGAGTTTTGATAGATCGTCGTACTATGGACGTGTAGTCATCAGAGTTGTGATGGATCGTCGTACTATGGACGTGTAATCATCAGAGTTTTGATGGATCGTCGTACTATTGACGCGTAGTCATCAGAGTTTTGATGGATCGTCGTACTATGGACGTGTAGTCATCAGAGCTTTGATGGATCGTCGTACTATGTAGATGTAGACGTGTAGTCATCAGAGTTTTGATGGATCGTCGTACTATGCAGATGTAGACGTGTAGTCAGCAGAGTTTTGATGGATCGTCGTACTATGGACGTGTAGTCATCAGAGTTTTGATGGATCGTCGTACTATGTAGATGTAGACGTGTAGTCATCAGAATTTTGATGGATCGTCGTACTATGGACGTGTAGTCATCAGAGTTTTGATGGATCATCGTACTATGTAGATGTAGACGTGTAGTCATCAGAGTTTTGATGGATCGTCGTACTATGTAGATGTAGACGTGTAGTCATCAGAGTTTTGATGGATCGTCCTACTATGTAGATGTAGACGTGTAGTCATCAGAGTTTTGATGGATCGTCGTACTATGTAGATGTAGACGTGCAGTCATCAGAGTTTTGATGGATCGTCGTACTATGTAGATGTAGACGTGTAGTCATCAGAGTTTTGATGGATCGTCGTACTATGTAGATGTAGACGTGTAGTCATCAGAGTTTTGATAGATCGTCGTACTATGGACGTGTAGTCGTCAGAGTTTTGATGGATCGTCGTACTATGTAGATGTAGACGTGTAGTCATCAGAGTTTTGATGGATCGTCGTACTATGTAGATGTAGACGTGTAGTCATCAGAGTTTTGATAGATCGTCGTACTATGGACGTGTAGTCATCAGAGTTTTGATGGATCGTCGTACTATGTAGATGTAGACGTGTAGTCATCAGAGTTTTGATAGATCGTCGTACTATGGACGTGTAGTCGTCAGAGTTTTGATGGATCGTCGTACTATGTAGATGTAGATGTGAAGTCATCAGAGTTTTGATGGATCGTCGGACAATGGACGTGTAGTCATCAGAGTTTTGATGGATCGTCTACTATGTAGATGTAGAAGTGTAGTCATCAGAGTTTTGATGGATCGTCGTACTATGGACGTGTAGTCATCAGAGTTTTGATGGATCGTCGTACTATGGACGTGTAGTCATCAGAGTTTTGATGGATCGTCGTACTATGGACGTGTAGTCATCAGAGTTTTGATGGATCGTCGTACTATGTAGATGTAGACGTGTAGTCATCAGAGTTTTGATAGATCGTCGTACTATGTAGATGTAGACGTGTAGTCATCAGAGTTTGATAGATCGTCGTACTATGTAGATGTAGACGTGTAGTCAGCATAGTTTTGAAGGATCGTCGTACTATGGACGTGTAGTCATCAGAGTTTTGATGGATCGTCGTACTATGGACGTGTAGTCATCAGAGTTTTGATGGATCGTCGTACTATGGACGTGTAGTCATCAGAGTTTTGATGGATCGTCGTACTATGGACGTGTAATCATCAGAGTTTTGATGGATCGTCGTACTATTGACGCGTAGTCATCAGAGTTTTGATGGATCGTCGTACTATGGTCGTGTAGTCATCAGAGCTTTGATGGATCGTCGTACTATGTAGATGTAGACGTGTAGTCATCAGAGTTTTGATGGATCGTCGTACTATGCAGATGTAGACGTGTAGTCAGCAGAGTTTTGATGGATCCTCGTACTATGGACGTGTAGTCATCAGAGTTTTGATGGATCGTCGTACTATGTAGATGTAGACGTGTAGTCATCAGAATTTTGATGGATCGTCGTACTATGGACGTGTAGTCATCAGAGTTTTGATGGATCGTCGTACTATGTAGATGTAGACGTGTAGTCATCAAAGTTTTGAAGGATCGTCGTACTATGTAGATGTAGACGTGTAGTCATCAGAGTTTTGATGGATCGTCGTACTATGTAGATGTAGACGTGTAGTCATCAGAGTTTTGATAGATCGTCGTACTATGGACGTGTAGTCGTCAGAGTTTTGATGGATCGTCGTACTATGTAGATGTAGACGTGTAGTCATCAGAGTTTTGATGGATCGGCGTACTATGTAGATGTAGACATGTAATCAGCAGAGTTTTGATGGATCGTCGTACTATGTAGATGTAGACGTGTAGTCAGCAGAGTTTTGATGGATCGTCGTACTATGTAGATGTAGACGTGCAGTCATCAGAGTTTTGATGGATCATCGTACTATGTAGATGTAGACGTGTAGTCATCAGAGTTTTGATGGATCGTCGTACTATGTAGATGTAGACTTGTAGTCATCAGAGTTTTGATAGATCGTCGTACTATGGACGTGTAGTCGTCAGAGTTTTGATGGATCGTCGTACTATGTAGATGTAGACGTGTAGTCATCAGAGTTTTGATGGATCGTCGTACTATGTAGATGTAGACGTGTAGTCATCAGAGTTTTGATAGATCGTCGTACTATGGACGTGTAGTCATCAGAGTTTTGATAGATCGTCGTACTATGTAGATGTAGACGTGTAGTCATCAGAGTTTTGATGGATCGGCGTACTATATAGATGTAGACGTGTAGCCATCAGAGTTTTGATGGATCGTCGTACTATGTAGATGTAGACGTGTAGTCATCAGAGTTTTGATGGATCGTCCTACTATGTAGATGTAGACGTGTAGTCATCAGAGTTTTGATGGATCGTCGTACTATGTAGATGTAGACGTGCAGTCATCAGAGTTTTGATGGATCGTCGTACTATGTAGATGTAGACGTGTAGTCATCAGAGTTTTGATGGATCGGCGTACTATATAGATGTAGACGTGTAGCCATCAGAGTTTTGATGGATCGTCGTACTATGTAGATGTAGACGTGTAGTCATCAGAGTTTTGATAGATCGTCGTACTATGGAAGTGTAGTCGTCAGAGTTTTGATGGATCGTCGTACTATGTAGATGTAGACGTGAAGTCATCAGAGTTTTGATGGATCGTCGGACAATGGACGTGTAGTCATCAGAGTTTTGATGGATCGTCGTACTATGTAGATGAAGACGTGTAGTCATCAGAGTTTTGATGGATCGTCGTACTATGTAGATGTAGACGTGTAGTCATCAGAGTTTTGATGGATCGTCGTACTATGGACGTGTAGTCATCAGAGTTTTGATGGATCGTCGTACTATGGACGTGTAGTCATCAGAGTTTTGATGGATCGTCGTACTATGTAGATGTAGACGTGTAGTCATCAGAGTTTTGATGGATCGTCGTACTATGGACGTGTAGTCATCAGAGTTTTGATGGATCGTCGTACTATGTAGATGTAGACGTGTAGTCATCAGAGTTTTGATGGATCGTCGTACTATGGACGTGTAGTCATCAGAGTTTTGATGGATCGTCGTACTATGGACGTGTAGTCATCAGAGTTTTGATGGATCGTCGTACTATGTAGATGTAGACGTGTAGTCATCAGAGTTTGATAGATCGTCGTACTATGTAGATGTAGACGTGTAGTCAGCATAGTTTTGAAGGATCGTCGTACTATGGACGTGTAGTCATCAGAGTTTTGATGGATCGTCGTACTATGGACGCGTAGTCATCAGAGTTTTGATGGATCGTCGTACTATGGACGTGTAGTCATCAGAGTTTTGATGGATCGTCGTACTATGGACGTGTAATCATCAGAGTTTTGATGGATCGTCGTACTATTGACGCGTAGTCATCAGAGTTTTGATGGATCGTCGTATTATGGACGTGTAGTCATCAGAGCTTTGATGGATCGTCGTACTATGTAGATGTAGACGTGTAGTCATCAAAGTTTTGAAGGATCGTCGTACTATGTAGATGTAGACGTGTAGTCATCAGAGTTTTGATGGATCGTCGTACTATGTAGATGTAGACGTGTAGTCATCAGAGTTTTGATAGATCGTCGTACTATGGACGTGTAGTCGTCAGAGTTTTGATGGATCGTCGTACTATGTAGATGTAGACGTGTAGTCATCAGAGTTTTGATGGATCGGCGTACTATGTAGATGTAGACATGTAATCAGCAGAGTTTTGATGGATCGTCGTACTATGTAGATGTAGACGTGTAGTCATCAGAGTTTGATAGATCGTCGTACTATGTAGATGTAGACGTGTAGTCAGCATAGTTTTGAAGGATCGTCGTACTATGGACGTGTAGTCATCAGAGTTTTGATGGATCGTCGTACTATGGACGTGTAGTCATCAGAGTTTTGATGGATCGTCGTACTATGGACGTGTAGTCATCAGAGTTTTGATGGATCGTCGTACTATGGACGTGTAATCATCAGAGTTTTGATGGATCGTCGTACTATTGACGCGTAGTCATCAGAGTTTTGATGGATCGTCGTACTATGGACGTGTAGTCATCAGAGCTTTGATGGATCGTCGTACTATGTAGATGTAGACGTGTAGTCATCAAAGTTTTGAAGGATCGTCGTACTATGTAGATGTAGACGTGTAGTCATCAGAGTTTTGATGGATCGTCGTACTATGTAGATGTAGACGTGTAGTCATCAGAGTTTTGATAGATCGTCGTACTATGGACGTGTAGTCGTCAGAGTTTTGATGGATCGTCGTACTATGTAGATGTAGACGTGTAGTCATCAGAGTTTTGATGGATCGGCGTACTATGTAGATGTAGACATGTAATCAGCAGAGTTTTGATGGATCGTCGTACTATGTAGATGTAGACGTGTAGTCAGCAGAGTTTTGATGGATCGTCGTACTATGCAGATGTAGACGTGCAGTCATCAGAGTTTTGATGGATCGTCGTACTATGTAGATGTAGACGTGTAGTCATCAGAGTTTTGATGGATCGTCGAACTATGTAGATGTAGACGTGTAGTCATCAGAGTTTTGATAGATCGTCGTACTATGGACGTGTAGTCGTCAGAGTTTTGATGGATCGTCGTACTATGTAGATGTAGACGTGTAGTCATCAGAGTTTTGATGGATCGTCGTACTATGTAGATGTAGACGTGTAGTCATCAAAGTTTTGAAGGATCGTCGTACTATGTAGATGTAGACGTGTAGTCATCAGAGTTTTGATGGATCGTCGTACTATGTAGATGTAGACGTGTAGTCATCAGAGTTTTGATAGATCGTCGTACTATGGACGTGTAGTCGTCAGAGTTTTGATGGATCGTCGTACTATGTAGATGTAGACGTGTAGTCATCAGAGTTTTGATGGATCGGCGTACTATGTAGATGTAGACATGTAATCAGCAGAGTTTTGATGGATCGTCGTACTATGTAGATGTAGACGTGTAGTCAGCAGAGTTTTGATGGATCGTCGTACTATGCAGATGTAGACGTGCAGTCATCAGAGTTTTGATGGATCGTCGTACTATGTAGATGTAGACGTGTAGTCATCAGAGTTTGATAGATCGTCGTACTATGTAGATGTAGACGTGTAGTCAGCATAGTTTTGAAGGATCGTCGTACTATGGACGTGTAGTCATCAGAGTTTTGATGGATCGTCGTACTATGGACGTGTAGTCATCAGAGTTTTGATGGATCGTCGTACTATGGACGTGTAGTCATCAGAGTTTTGATGGATCGTCGTACTATGGACGTGTAATCATCAGAGTTTTGATGGATCGTCGTACTATTGACGCGTAGTCATCAGAGTTTTGATGGATCGTCGTACTATGGACGTGTAGTCATCAGAGCTTTGATGGATCGTCGTACTATGTAGATGTAGACGTGTAGTCATCAAAGTTTTGAAGGATCGTCGTACTATGTAGATGTAGACGTGTAGTCATCAGAGTTTTGATGGATCGTCGTACTATGTAGATGTAGACGTGTAGTCATCAGAGTTTTGATAGATCGTCGTACTATGGACGTGTAGTCGTCAGAGTTTTGATGGATCGTCGTACTATGTAGATGTAGACGTGTAGTCATCAGAGTTTTGATGGATCGGCGTACTATGTAGATGTAGACATGTAATCAGCAGAGTTTTGATGGATCGTCGTACTATGTAGATGTAGACGTGTAGTCAGCAGAGTTTTGATGGATCGTCGTACTATGCAGATGTAGACGTGCAGTCATCAGAGTTTTGATGGATCGTCGTACTATGTAGATGTAGACGTGTAGTCATCAGAGTTTTGATGGATCGTCGTACTATGTAGATGTAGACGTGTAGTCATCAGAGTTTTGATAGATCGTCGTACTATGGACGTGTAGTCGTCAGAGTTTTGATGGATCGTCGTACTATGTAGATGTAGACGTGTAGTCATCAGAGTTTTGATGGATCGTCGTACTATGTAGATGTAGACGTGTAGTCATCAGAGTTTTGATAGATCGTCGTACTATGGACGTGTAGTCGTCAGAGTTTTGATGGATCGTCGTACTATGTAGATGTAGACGTGAAGTCATCAGAGTTTTGATGGATCGTCGGACAATGGACGTGTAGTCATCAGAGTTTTGATGGATCGTCGTACTATGTAGATGTAGACGTGTAGTCATCAGAGTTTTGATGGATCGTCGTACTATGTAGATGTAGACGTGTAGTCAGCAGAGTTTTGATGGATCGTCGTACTATGGACGTGTAGTCATCAGAGTTTTGATGGATCGTCGTACTATGGACGTGTAGTCATCAGAGTTTTGATGGATCGTCGTACTATGTAGATGTAGACGTGTAGTCATCAGAGTTTTGATAGATCGTCGTACTATGTAGATGTAGACGTGTAGTCATCAGAGTTTGATAGATCGTCGTACTATGTAGATGTAGACGTGTAATCAGCAGCGTTTTGAAGGATCGTCGTACTATGGACGTGTAGTCATCAGAGTTTTGATGGATCGTCGTACTATGGACGTGTAGTCATCAGAGTTTTGATGGATCGTCGTACTATGGACGTGTAGTCATCAGAGTTTTGATGGATCGTCGTACTATGGACGTGTAGTCATCAGCGTTTTGATGGATCGTCGTACTATGCAGATGTAGACGTGTAGTCATCAGAGGTTTGATGAATCGTCGTACTATGTAGATGTAGACGTGTAGTCATCAGAGTTTTGATGGATCGTCGTACTATGTAGATGTAGACGTGTAGTCATCAGAGTTTTGATGGATCGTCGTACTATGTAGATGTAGACGTGTAGTCATTAGAGTTTTGATGGATCGTCGTACTATTGTATATGTAGACGTGTCGTCATCAGAGTTTTGATAGATCGTCGTACTATGGACGTGTAGTCATCAGAGGTTTGATGGATCGTTGTACTATGTAGATGTAGACGTGTAGTCATAAGAGTTTTGATGGATCGTCGTACTATGTAGATGTAGACGTGTAGTCATCAGAGGTTTGATGGATCGTCGTACTATGTAGATGTAGACGTGTAGTCAGCATAGTTTTGATGGATCGTCGTACTTTGTAGATGTAGACGTGTAGTCATCAGGGTTTTGATGGATCGTCGTACTATGGACGTGTAGTCATCAGGGTTTTGATGGATCGTCGTACTATGGACGTGTAGTCATCAGAGTTTTGATGGATCATCGTACTATGTAGATGTAGACGTGTAGTCAGCAGAGTTTTGATGGATCGTCGTACTATGTAGATGTAGACGTGTAGTCATCAGAGTTTTGATGGATCGTCGTACTAAGGACGTGTAGTCATCAGAGTTTTGATGGATCGTCGTACTATGTAGATGTAGACGTGTAGTCAGCAGAGTTTTGATAGATCGTCGTACTATGTAGATGTAGACGTGTAGTCAGCAGAGTTTTGATAGATCGTCGTACTATGGACGTGTAGTCATCAGAGTTTTAATGGATCGTCGTTCTATGTAGATGTAGACGTGTAGTCATCATAGTTTTGATGGATCGTCGTACTATGTAGATGTAGACGTGTAGTCATCAGAGTTTTGATAGATCGTCGTACTATGGACGTGTAGTCATCAGAGTTTTGATAGATCGTCGTACTATGTAGATGTAGACGTGTAGTCATCAGAGTTTTGATGGATCGTCGTACTATGTAGATGTAGACGTGTAGTCATCAGAGTTTTGATGGATCGTCGTACTATGTAGATGTAGACGTGTAGTCATCAGAGTTTTGATAGATCGTCGTACTATGGACGTGTAGTCGTCAGAGTTTTGATGGATCGTCGTACTATGTAGATGTAGACGTGTAGTCATCAAAGTTTTGATGGATCGTCGTACTATGTAGATGTAGACGTGTAGTCATCAGAGTTTTGATGGATCGTCCTACTATGTAGATGTAGACGTGTAGTCATCAGAGTTTTGATGGATCGTCGTACTATGTAGATGTAGACGTGCAGTCATCAGAGTTTTGATGGATCGTCGTACTATGTAGATGTAGACGTGCAGTCATCAGAGTTTTGATGGATCGTCGTACTATGTAGATGTAGACGTGTAGTCATCAGAGTTTTGATAGATCGTCGTACTATGGACGTGTAGTCGTCAGAGTTTTGATGGATCGTCGTACTATGTAGATGTAGACGTGTAGTCATCAGAGTTTTGATGGATCGTCGTACTATGTAGATGTAGACGTGTAGTCATCAGAGTTTTGATAGATCGTCGTACTATGGACGTGTAGTCGTCAGAGTTTTGATGGATCGTCGTACTATGTAGATGTAGACGTGAAGTCATTAGAGTTTTGATGGATCGTCGTACTATGTAGATGTAGACGTGTAGTCATCAGAGTTTTGATGGATCGTCGTACTATGTAGATGTAGACGTGTAGTCATCAGAGTTTTGATGGATCGTCGTACTATGGACGTGTAGTCATCAGAGTTTTGATGGATCGTCGTACTATGGACGTGTAGTTATCAGAGTTTTGATGGATCGTCGTACTATGTAGATGTAGACGTGTAGTCATCAGAGTTTTGATAGATCGTCGTACTATGTAGATGTAGACGTGTAGTCATCAGAGTTTGATAGATCGTCGTACTATGTAGATGTAGACGTGTAGTCAGCATAGTTTTGAAGGATCGTCGTACTATGGACGTGTAGTCATCAGAGTTTTGATGGATCGTCGTACTATGGACGTGTAGTCATCAGAGTTTTGATGGATCGTCGTACTATGGACGTGTAGTCATCAGAGTTTTGATGGATCGTCGTACTATGGACGTGTAATCATCAGAGTTTTGATGGATCGTCGTACTATTGACGCGTAGTCATCAGAGTTTTGATGGATCGTCGTACTGTGGACGTGTAGTCATCAGAGCTTTGATGGATCGTCGTACTATGTAGATGTAGACGTGTAGTCATCAGAGTTTTGATGGATCGTCGAACTATGAAGATGTAGACGTGTAGTCAGCAGAGTTTTGATGGATCGTCGTACTATGTAGATGTAGACGTGTAGTCATCAGAATTTTGATGGATCGTCGTACTATGGACGTGTAGTCATCAGAGTTTTGATGGATCGTCGTACTATGTAGACGTAGACGTGTAGTCATTAAAGTTTTGAAGGATTGTCGTACTATGTAGATGTAGACGTGTAGTCATCAGAGTTTTGATGGATCGTCGTACTATGTAGATGTAGACGTGTAGTCATCAGAGTTTTGATAGATCGTCGTACTATGGACGTGTAGTCGTCAGAGTTTTGATGGATCGTCGTACTATGTAGATGTAGACGTGTAGTCATCAGAGTTTTGATGGATCGTCGTACTATGTAGATGTAGACGTGTAGTCATCAGAGTTTTGATAGATCGTCGTACTATGGACGTGTAGTCATCAGAGTTTTGATAGATCGTCGTACTATGTAGATGTAGACGTGTAGTCATCAGAGTTTTGATGGATCGGCGTACTATATAGATGTAGACGTGTAGTCATCAGAGTTTTGATGGATCGTCGTACTATGTAGATGTAGACGTGTAGTCATCAGAGTTTTGATGGATCGTCGTACTATGCAGATGTAGACGTGCAGTCATCAGAGTTTTGATGGATCGTCGTACTATGTAGATGTAGACGTGTAGTCATCAGAGTTTTGATGGATCGTCGTACTATGTAGATGTAGACGTGTAGTCATCAGAATTTTGATAGATCGTCGTACTATGGACGTGTAGTCGTCAGAGTTTTGATGGATCGTCGTACTATGTAGATGTAGACGTGTAGTCATCAGAGTTTTGATGGATCGTCGTACTATGTAGATGTAGACGTGTAGTCATCAGAGTTTTGATAGATCGTCGTACTATGGACGTGTAGTCGTCAGAGTTTTGATGGATCGTCGTACTATGTAGATGTAGACGTGAAGTCATCAGAGTTTTGATGGATCGTCGGACAATGGACGTGTAGTCATCAGAGTTTTGATGGATCGTCGTACTATGTAGATGTAGACGTGTAGTCATCAGAGTTTTGATGGATCGTCGTACTATGTAGATGTAGACGTGTAGTCATCAGAGTTTTGATGGATCGTCGTACTATGGACGTGTAGTCATCAGAGTTTTGATGGAACGTCGTATTATGGACGTGTAGTCATCAGAGTTTTGATGGATCGTCGTACTATGTAGATGTAGACGTGTAGTCATCAGAGTTTTGATAGATCATCGTACTATGTAGATGTAGACGTGTAGTCAGCATAGTTTTGATGGATCGTCGTACTATGGACGTGTAGTCATCAGAGTTTTGATGGTCGTCGTACTATGGACGTGTAGTCATCAGAGTTTTGATGGATCGTCGTACTATGGACGTGTAGTCATCAGAGTTTTGATGGATCGTCGTACTATGGACGTGTAGTCATCAGAGTTTTGATGGATCGTCGTACTATTGACGCGTAGTCATCAGAGTTTTGATGGATCGTCGTACTATGGACGTGTAGTCATCAGAGTTTTGATGGATCGTCGTACTATGTAGATGTAGACGTGTAGTCATCAGAGTTTTGATGGATCGTCGTACTATGTAGATGTAGACGTGTAGTCAGCAGAGTTTTGATGGATCGTCGTACTATGTAGATGTAGACGTGTAGTCATCAGAATTTTGATGGATCGTCGTACTATGGACGTGTAGTCATCAGAGTTTTGATCGATCGTCGTACTATATAGATGTAGACGTGTAGTCATCATAGTTTTGATGGATCGTCGTACTATGTAGAAGTAGACGTGTAGTCATCAGAGTTTTGATAGATCGTCGTACTATGTAGATGTAGACGTGTAGTCATCAGAGTTTTGATGGATCGTCGTACTATGTAGATGTAGACGTGTAGTCATCAGAGTTTTGATGGATCGTCGTACTATGTAGATGTAGACGTGTAGTAATCAGAGTTTTGATGGATCGTCGTACTATGTAGATGTAGACATGTAGTCATCAGAGTTTTGATAGATCGTCGTACTATAGCAGATGTAGACGTAAAGTCATCAGCGTTTTGATGGATCGTCGTACTATGCAGATGTAGACGTGTAGTCATCAGAGGTTTGATGAATCGTCGTACTATGTAGATGTAGACGTGTAATCATCAGAGTTTTGATTGATCGTCGTACTATGTAGATGTAGACGTGTAGTCATCAGGGTTTTGATGGATCGTCGTACTATGTAGATGTAGACGTGTAGTCATTAGAGTTTTGATGGATCGTCGTACTATTGTATATGTAGACGTGTCGTCATCAGAAGTTTTGATAGATCGTCGTACTATGGACGTGTAGTCATCAGAGGTTTGATGGATCGTTGTACTATGTAGATGTAGACGTGTAGTCATAAGAGTTTTGATGGATCGTCGTACTATGTAGATGTAGACGTGTAGTCATCAGAGGTTTGATGGATCGTCGTACTATGTAGATGTAGACGTGTAGTCAGCATAGTTTTGATGGATCGTCGTACTTTGTAGATGTAGACGTGTAGTCATCAGGGTTTTGATGGATCGTCGTACTATGGACGTGTAGTCATCAGGGTTTTGATGGATCGTCGTACTATGGACGTGTAGTCATCAGAGTTTTGATGGATCATCGTACTATGTACATGTAGACGTGTAGTCTGCAGAGTTTTGATGGATCGTCGTACTATGTAGATGTAGACGTGTAGTCAACAGAGTTTTGATGGATCGTCGTACTAAGGACGTGTAGTCATCAGAGTTTTGATGGATCGTCGTACTATGTAGATGTAGACGTGTAGTCAGCAGAGTTTTGATAGATCGTCGTACTATGTAGATGTAGACGTGTAGTCATCAGAGTTTTGATGGATCGTCGTACTATTGACGCGTAGTCATCAGAGTTTTGATGGATCGTCGTACTATGGACGTGTAGTCATCAGAGTTTTGATGGATCGTCGTACTATGTAGATGTAGACGTGTAGTCATCAGAGTTTTGATGGATCGTCGTACTATGTAGATGTAGACGTGTAGTCAGCAGAGTTTTGATGGATCGTCGTACTATGTAGATGTAGACGTGTAGTCATCAGAATTTTGATGGATCGTCGTACTATGGACGTGTAGTCATCAGAGTTTTGATCGATCGTCGTACTATATAGATGTAGACGTGTAGTCATCATAGTTTTGATGGATCGTCGTACTATGTAGAAGTAGACGTGTAGTCATCAGAGTTTTGATAGATCGTCGTACTATGTAGATGTAGACGTGTAGTCATCAGAGTTTTGATGGATCGTCGTACTATGTAGATGTAGACGTGTAGTCATCAGAGTTTTGATGGATCGTCGTACTATGTAGATGTAGACGTGTAGTAATCAGAGTTTTGATGGATCGTCGTACTATGTAGATGTAGACATGTAGTCATCAGAGTTTTGATAGATCGTCGTACTATAGCAGATGTAGACGTAAAGTCATCAGCGTTTTGATGGATCGTCGTACTATGCAGATGTAGACGTGTAGTCATCAGAGGTTTGATGAATCGTCGTACTATGTAGATGTAGACGTGTAATCATCAGAGTTTTGATTGATCGTCGTACTATGTAGATGTAGACGTGTAGTCATCAGGGTTTTGATGGATCGTCGTACTATGTAGATGTAGACGTGTAGTCATTAGAGTTTTGATGGATCGTCGTACTATTGTATATGTAGACGTGTCGTCATCAGAAGTTTTGATAGATCGTCGTACTATGGACGTGTAGTCATCAGAGGTTTGATGGATCGTTGTACTATGTAGATGTAGACGTGTAGTCATAAGAGTTTTGATGGATCGTCGTACTATGTAGATGTAGACGTGTAGTCATCAGAGGTTTGATGGATCGTCGTACTATGTAGATGTAGACGTGTAGTCAGCATAGTTTTGATGGATCGTCGTACTTTGTAGATGTAGACGTGTAGTCATCAGGGTTTTGATGGATCGTCGTACTATGGACGTGTAGTCATCAGGGTTTTGATGGATCGTCGTACTATGGACGTGTAGTCATCAGAGTTTTGATGGATCATCGTACTATGTACATGTAGACGTGTAGTCTGCAGAGTTTTGATGGATCGTCGTACTATGTAGATGTAGACGTGTAGTCAACAGAGTTTTGATGGATCGTCGTACTAAGGACGTGTAGTCATCAGAGTTTTGATGGATCGTCGTACTATGTAGATGTAGACGTGTAGTCAGCAGAGTTTTGATAGATCGTCGTACTATGTAGATGTAGACGTGTAGTCATCAGAGTTTTGATGGGTCGTCGTACTATGAACGTGTCGTCATCAGAGTTTTGATGGATCGTCGTACTATGGACGTGTAGTCATCAGAGTTTTGATGGATCGTCGTACTATGTAGATGTAGACGTGTAGTCATCAGAGTTTTGATAGATCGTCGTACTATGTAGATGTAGACGTGTAGTCAGCATAGTTTTGATAGATCGTCGTACTATGTAGATGTAGACGTGTAGTCAGCATAGTTTTGATGGATCGTCGTACTATGGACGTGTAGTCATCAGAGTTTTGATGGTCGTCGTACTATGGACGTGTAGTCATCAGAGTTTTGATGGATCGTCGTACTATGGACGTGTAGTCATCAGAGTTTTGATGGATCGTCGTACTATGGACGTGTAGTCATCAGAGTTTTGATGGATCGTCGTACTATTGACGCGTAGTCATCAGAGTTTTGATGGATCGTCGTACTATGGACGTGTAGTCATCAGAGTTTTGATGGATCGTCGTACTATGTAGATGTAGACGTGTAGTCATCAGAGTTTTGATGGATCGTCGTACTATGTAGATGTAGACGTGTAGTCAGCAGAGTTTTGATGGATCGTCGTACTATGTAGATGTAGACGTGTAGTCATCAGAATTTTGATGGATCGTCGTACTATGGACGTGTAGTCATCAGAGTTTTGATGGATCGTCGTACTATATAGATGTAGACGTGTAGTCATCATAGTTTTGATGGATCTTCGTACTATGTAGATGTAGACGTGTAGTCATCAGAGTTTTGATAGATCGTCGTACTATGTAGATGTAGACGTGTAGTCATCAGAGTTTTGATGGATCGTCGTACTATGTAGATGTAGACGTGTAGTCATCAGAGTTTTGATGGATCGTCGTACTATGTAGATGTAGACGTGTAGTCATCAGAGTTTTGATAGATCGTCGTACTATGTAGATGTAGACATGTAGTCATCAGAGTTTTGATAGATCGTCGTACTATAGCAGATGTAGACGTAAAGTCATCAGCGTTTTGATGGATCGTCGTACTATGCAGATGTAGACGTGTAGTCATCAGAGGTTTGATGAATCGTCGTACTATGTAGATGTAGACGTGTAGTCATCAGAGTTTTGATTGATCGTCGTACTATGTAGATGTAGACGTGTAGTCATTAGAGTTTTGATGGATCGTCGTACTATTGTATATGTAGACGTGTCGTCATCAGAATTTTGATAGATCGTCGTACTATGGACGTGTAGTCATCAGAGGTTTGATGGATCGTTGTACTATGTAGATGTAGACGTGTAGTCATAAGAGTTTTGATGGATCGTCGTACTATGTAGATGTAGACGTGTAGTCATCAGAGGTTTGATGGATCGTCGTACTATGTAGATGTAGATGTGTAGTCAGCATAGTTTTGATGGATCGTCGTACTTTGTAGATGTAGACGTGTAGTCATCAGAGTTTTGATAGATCGTCGTACTATGTAGATGTAGACGTGTAGTCATCAGAGTTTTGATAGATCGTCGTACTATGTAGATGTAGACGTGTAGTCATCAGAGTTTTGATGGATCGTCGTACTATGTAGATGTAGACGTGCAGTCATCAGAGTTTTGATGGATCGTCGTACTATGTAGATGTAGACGTGTAGGCATCAGAGTTTTGATGGATCGTCGTACTATGTAGATGTAGACGTGTAGTCATCAGAGTTTTGATAGATCGTCGTACTATGGACGTGTAGTCCTCAGAGTTTTGATGGATCGTCGTACTATGTAGATGTAGACGTGTAGTCATCAGAGTTTTGATGGATCGTCGTACTATGTAGATGTAGACGTGTAGTCATCATAGTTTTGATAGATCGTCGTACTATGGACGTGTAGTCGTCAGAGTTTTGATGGATCGTCGTACTATGTAGATGTAGACGTGTAGTCATCAGAGTTTTGATAGATCGTCGTACTATGTAGATGTAGACGTGTAGTCAGCATAGTTTTGATGGATCGTCGTACTATGGACGTGTAGTCATCAGAGTTTTGATGGTCGTCGTACTATGGACGTGTAGTCATCAGAGTTTTGATGGATCGTCGTACTATGGACGTGTAGTCATCAGAGTTTTGATGGATCGTCGTACTATGGACGTGTAGTCATCAGAGTTTTGATGGATCGTCGTACTATTGACGCGTAGTCATCAGAGTTTTGATGGATCGTCGTACTATGGACGTGTAGTCATCAGAGTTTTGATGGATCGTCGTACTATGTAGATGTAGACGTGTAGTCATCAGAGTTTTGATGGATCGTCGTACTATGTAGATGTAGACGTGTAGTCAGCAGAGTTTTGATGGATCGTCGTACTATGTAGATGTAGACGTGTAGTCATCAGAATTTTGATGGATCGTCGTACTATGGACGTGTAGTCATCAGAGTTTTGATCGATCGTCGTACTATATAGATGTAGACGTGTAGTCATCATAGTTTTGATGGATCGTCGTACTATGTAGAAGTAGACGTGTAGTCATCAGAGTTTTGATAGATCGTCGTACTATGTAGATGTAGACGTGTAGTCATCAGAGTTTTGATGGATCGTCGTACTATGTAGATGTAGACGTGTAGTCATCAGAGTTTTGATGGATCGTCGTACTATGTAGATGTAGACGTGTAGTAATCAGAGTTTTGATGGATCGTCGTACTATGTAGATGTAGACATGTAGTCATCAGAGTTTTGATAGATCGTCGTACTATAGCAGATGTAGACGTAAAGTCATCAGCGTTTTGATGGATCGTCGTACTATGCAGATGTAGACGTGTAGTCATCAGAGGTTTGATGAATCGTCGTACTATGTAGATGTAGACGTGTAATCATCAGAGTTTTGATTGATCGTCGTACTATGTAGATGTAGACGTGTAGTCATCAGGGTTTTGATGGATCGTCGTACTATGTAGATGTAGACGTGTAGTCATTAGAGTTTTGATGGATCGTCGTACTATTGTATATGTAGACGTGTCGTCATCAGAAGTTTTGATAGATCGTCGTACTATGGACGTGTAGTCATCAGAGGTTTGATGGATCGTTGTACTATGTAGATGTAGACGTGTAGTCATAAGAGTTTTGATGGATCGTCGTACTATGTAGATGTAGACGTGTAGTCATCAGAGGTTTGATGGATCGTCGTACTATGTAGATGTAGACGTGTAGTCAGCATAGTTTTGATGGATCGTCGTACTTTGTAGATGTAGACGTGTAGTCATCAGGGTTTTGATGGATCGTCGTACTATGGACGTGTAGTCATCAGGGTTTTGATGGATCGTCGTACTATGGACGTGTAGTCATCAGAGTTTTGATGGATCATCGTACTATGTACATGTAGACGTGTAGTCTGCAGAGTTTTGATGGATCGTCGTACTATGTAGATGTAGACGTGTAGTCAACAGAGTTTTGATGGATCGTCGTACTAAGGACGTGTAGTCATCAGAGTTTTGATGGATCGTCGTACTATGTAGATGTAGACGTGTAGTCAGCAGAGTTTTGATAGATCGTCGTACTATGTAGATGTAGACGTGTAGTCATCAGAGTTTTGATGGGTCGTCGTACTATGAACGTGTCGTCATCAGAGTTTTGATGGATCGTCGTACTATGGACGTGTAGTCATCAGAGTTTTGATGGATCGTCGTACTATGTAGATGTAGACGTGTAGTCATCAGAGTTTTGATAGATCGTCGTACTATGTAGATGTAGACGTGTAGTCATCAGAGTTTTGATAGATCGTCGTACTATGTAGATGTAGACGTGTAGTCAGCATAGTTTTGATGGATCGTCGTACTATGGACGTGTAGTCATCAGAGTTTTGATGGTCGTCGTACTATGGACGTGTAGTCATCAGAGTTTTGATGGATCGTCGTACTATGGACGTGTAGTCATCAGAGTTTTGATGGATCGTCGTACTATGGACGTGTAGTCATCAGAGTTTTGATGGATCGTCGTACTATTGACGCGTAGTCATCAGAGTTTTGATGGATCGTCGTACTATGGACGTGTAGTCATCAGAGTTTTGATGGATCGTCGTACTATGTAGATGTAGACGTGTAGTCATCAGAGTTTTGATGGATCGTCGTACTATGTAGATGTAGACGTGTAGTCAGCAGAGTTTTGATGGATCGTCGTACTATGTAGATGTAGACGTGTAGTCATCAGAATTTTGATGGATCGTCGTACTATGGACGTGTAGTCATCAGAGTTTTGATGGATCGTCGTACTATATAGATGTAGACGTGTAGTCATCATAGTTTTGATGGATCTTCGTACTATGTAGATGTAGACGTGTAGTCATCAGAGTTTTGATAGATCGTCGTACTATGTAGATGTAGACGTGTAGTCATCAGAGTTTTGATGGATCGTCGTACTATGTAGATGTAGACGTGTAGTCATCAGAGTTTTGATGGATCGTCGTACTATGTAGATGTAGACGTGTAGTCATCAGAGTTTTGATAGATCGTCGTACTATGTAGATGTAGACATGTAGTCATCAGAGTTTTGATAGATCGTCGTACTATAGCAGATGTAGACGTAAAGTCATCAGCGTTTTGATGGATCGTCGTACTATGCAGATGTAGACGTGTAGTCATCAGAGGTTTGATGAATCGTCGTACTATGTAGATGTAGACGTGTAGTCATCAGAGTTTTGATTGATCGTCGTACTATGTAGATGTAGACGTGTAGTCATTAGAGTTT
This sequence comes from Bathymodiolus brooksi, assembly GCA_963680875.1. Taxonomy (NCBI): domain Eukaryota; kingdom Metazoa; phylum Mollusca; class Bivalvia; order Mytilida; family Modiolidae; genus Bathymodiolus; species Bathymodiolus brooksi. The sequence goes on along the minus strand of OY804583.1, from coordinate 119,730,307 downwards.
TGATGGATCGTCGTACTATTGTATATGTAGACGTGTCGTCATCAGAATTTTGATAGATCGTCGTACTATGGACGTGTAGTCATCAGAGGTTTGATGGATCGTTGTACTATGTAGATGTAGACGTGTAGTCATAAGAGTTTTGATGGATCGTCGTACTATGTAGATGTAGACGTGTAGTCATCAGAGGTTTGATGGATCGTCGTACTATGTAGATGTAGATGTGTAGTCAGCATAGTTTTGATGGATCGTCGTACTTTGTAGATGTAGACGTGTAGTCATCAGAGTTTTGATAGATCGTCGTACTATGTAGATGTAGACGTGTAGTCATCAGAGTTTTGATAGATCGTCGTACTATGTAGATGTAGACGTGTAGTCATCAGAGTTTTGATGGATCGTCGTACTATGTAGATGTAGACGTGCAGTCATCAGAGTTTTGATGGATCGTCGTACTATGTAGATGTAGACGTGTAGGCATCAGAGTTTTGATGGATCGTCGTACTATGTAGATGTAGACGTGTAGTCATCAGAGTTTTGATAGATCGTCGTACTATGGACGTGTAGTCCTCAGAGTTTTGATGGATCGTCGTACTATGTAGATGTAGACGTGTAGTCATCAGAGTTTTGATGGATCGTCGTACTATGTAGATGTAGACGTGTAGTCATCATAGTTTTGATAGATCGTCGTACTATGGACGTGTAGTCGTCAGAGTTTTGATGGATCGTCGTACTATGTAGATGTAGACGTGAAGTCATCAGAGTTTTGATGGATCGTCGGACAATGGACGTGTAGTCATCAGAGTTTTGATGGATCGTCGTACTATGTAGATGTAGACGTGTAGTCATCAGAGTTTTGATGGATCGTCGTACTATGTAGATGTAGACGTGTAGTCATCAGAGTTTTGATGGATCGTCGTACTATGGACGTGTAGTCATCAGAGTTTTGATGGATCGTCGTACTATGGACGTGTAGTCATCAGAGTTTTGATGGATCGTCGTACTATTGACGCGTAGTCATCAGAGTTTTGATGGATCGTCGTACTATGGACGTGTAGTCATCAGAGTTTTGATGGATCGTCGTACTATGTAGATGTAGACGTGTAGTCATCAGAGTTTTGATGGATCGTCGTACTATGTAGATGTAGACGTGTAGTCAGCAGAGTTTTGATGGATCGTCGTACTATGTAGATGTAGACGTGTAGTCATCAGAATTTTGATGGATCGTCGTACTATGGACGTGTAGTCATCAGAGTTTTGATGGATCGTCGTACTATATAGATGTAGACGTGTAGTCATCATAGTTTTGATGGATCTTCGTACTATGTAGATGTAGACGTGTAGTCATCAGAGTTTTGATAGATCGTCGTACTATGTAGATGTAGACGTGTAGTCATCAGAGTTTTGATGGATCGTCGTACTATGTAGATGTAGACGTGTAGTCATCAGAGTTTTGATGGATCGTCGTACTATGTAGATGTAGACGTGTAGTCATCAGAGTTTTGATAGATCGTCGTACTATGTAGATGTAGACATGTAGTCATCAGAGTTTTGATAGATCGTCGTACTATAGCAGATGTAGACGTAAAGTCATCAGCGTTTTGATGGATCGTCGTACTATGCAGATGTAGACGTGTAGTCATCAGAGGTTTGATGAATCGTCGTACTATGTAGATGTAGACGTGTAGTCATCAGAGTTTTGATTGATCGTCGTACTATGTAGATGTAGACGTGTAGTCATCAGAGTTTTGATGGATCGTCGTACTATGTAGATGTAGACGTGTAGTCATTAGAGTTTTGATGGATCGTCGTACTATTGTATATGTAGACGTGTCGTCATCAGAGTTTTGATAGATCGTCGTACTATGGACGTGTAGTCATCAGAGGTTTGATGGATCGTTGTACTATGTAGATGTAGACGTGTAGTCATAAGAGTTTTGATGGATCGTCGTACTATGTAGATGTAGACGTGTAGTCATCAGAGGTTTGATGGATCGTCGTACTATGTAGACGTAGATGTGTAGTCAGCATAGTTTTGATGGATCGTCGTACTTTGTAGATGTAGACGTGTAGTCATCAGGGTTTTGATGGATCGTCGTACTATGGACGTGTAGTCATCAGGGTTTTGATGGATCGTCGTACTATGGACGTGTAGTCATCAGAGTTTTGATGGATCATCGTACTATGTACATGTAGACGTGTAGTCAGCAGAGTTTTGATGGATCGTCGTACTATGTAGATGTAGACGTGTAGTCATCAGAGTTTTGATGGATCGTCGTACTAAGGACGTGTAGTCATCAGAGTTTTGATGGATCGTCGTACTATGTAGGTGTAGACGTGTAGTCAGCAGAGTTTTGATAGATCGTCGTACTATGTAGATGTAGACGTGTAGTCAGCAGAGTTTTGATAGATCGTCGTACTATGGACGTGTAGTCATCAGAGTTTTAATGGATCGTCGTTCTATGTAGATGTAGACGTGTAGTCATCATAGTTTTGATGGATCGTCGTACTATGTAGATGTAGACGTGTAGTCATCAGAGTTTTGATAGATCGTCGTACTATGGACGTGTAGTCATCAGAGTTTTGATAGATCGTCGTACTATGTAGATGTAGACGTGTAGTCATCAGAGTTTTGATGGATCGTCGTACTATGTAGATGTAGACGTGTAGTCATCAGAGTTTTGATGGATCGTCGTACTATGTAGATGTAGACGTGTAGTCATCAGAGTTTTGATGGATCGTCGTACTATGTAGATGTAGACGTGCAGTCATCAGAGTTTTGATGGATCGTCGTACTATGTAGATGTAGACGTGTAGTCATCAGAGTTTTGATGGATCGTCGTACTATGTAGATGTAGACGTGTAGTCATCAGAGTTTTGATAGATCGTCGTACTATGGACGTGTAGTCGTCAGAGTTTTGATGGATCGTCATACTATGTAGATGTAGACGTGTATTCATCAGAGTTTTGATGGATCGTCGTACTATGTAGATGTAGACGTGTAGTCATCAGAGTTTTGATAGATCGTCGTACTATGGACGTGTAGTCGTCAGAGTTTTGATGGATCGTCGTACTATGGACGTGTAGTCATCAGAGTTTTGATGGATCGTCGTACTATGGACGTGTAGTCATCAGAGTTTTGATGGATCGTCGTACTATGGACGTGTAGTCATCAGAGTTTTGATGGATCGTCGTACTATGGACGTGTAATCATCAGAGTTTTGATGGATCGTCGTACTATTGACGCGTAGTCATCGGAGTTTTGATGGATCGTCGTACTATGTAGATGTAGACGTGTAGTCATCAGAGTTTTGATGGATCGTCGTACTATGCAGATGTAGACGTGTAGTCAGCAGAGTTTTGATGGATCGTCGTACTATGTAGATGTAGACGTGTAGTCATCAGAATTTTGATGGATCGTCGTACTATGGACGTGTAGTCATCAGAGTTTTGATGGATCGTCGTACTATGTAGACGTAGACGTGTAGTCATCAAAGTTTTGAAGGATTGTCGTACTATGTAGATGTAGACGTGTAGTCATCAGAGTTTTGATGGATCGTCGTACTATGTAGATGTAGACGTGTAGTCATCAGAGTTTTGATAGATCGTCGTACTATGGACCTGTAGTCGTCAGAGTTTTGATGGATCGTCGTACTATGTAGATGTAGACGTGTAGTCATCAGAGTTTTGATGGATCGGCGTACTATGTAGATGTAGACATGTAATAAGCAGAGTTTTGATGGATCGTCGTACTATGTAGATGTAGACGTGTAGTCAGCAGAGTTTTGATGGATCGTCGTACTATGTAGATGTAGACGTGCAGTCATCAGAGTTTTGATGGATCGTCGTACTATGTAGATGTAGACGTGTAGTCATCAGAGTTTTGATGGATCGTCGTACTATGTAGATGTAGACGTGTAGTCATCAGAGTTTTGATAGATCGTTGTACTATGGACGTGTAGTCGTCAGAGTTTTGATGGATCGTCGTACTATGTAGATGTAGACGTGTAGTCATCAGAGTTTTGATGGATCGTCGTACTATGTAGATGTAGACGTGTAGTCATCAGAGTTTTGATAGATCGTCGTACTATGGACGTGTAGTCATCAGAGTTTTGATAGATCGTCGTACTATGTAGATGTAGACGTGTAGTCATCAGAGTTTTGATGGATCGTCGTACTATGTAGATGTAGACGTGTAGTCATCAGAGTTTTGATAGATCGTCGTACTATGGACGTGTAGTCGTCAGAGTTTTGATGGATCGTCGTACTATGTAGATGTAGACGTGTAGTCATCAGAGTTTTGATGGATCGTCGTACTATGGACGTGTAATCATCAGAGTTTTGATGGATCGTCGTACTATTGACGCGTAGTCATCAGAGTTTTGATGGATCGTCGTACTATGGACGTGTAGTCATCAGAGCTTTGATGGATCGTCGTACTATGTAGATGTAGATGTGTAGTCATCAGAGTTTTGATGGATCGTCGTACTATGTAGATGTAGACGTGTAGTCAGCAGAGTTTTGATGGATCGTCGTACTATGTAGATGTAGACGTGTAGTCATCAGAATTTTGATGGATCGTCGTACTATGGACGTGTAGTCATCAGAGTTTTGATGGATCGTCGTACTATGTAGATGTAGACGTGTAGTCATCAGAGTTTTGATAGATCGTCGTACTATGGACGTGTAGTCGTCAGAGTTTTGATGGATCGTCGTACTATGTAGATGTAGACGTGTAGTCATCAGAGTTTTGATGGATCGTCGTACTATGTAGATGTAGACGTGTAGTCATCAGAGTTTTGATAGATCGTCGTACTATGGACGTGTAGTCATCAGAGTTTTGATAGATCGTCGTACTATATAGATGTAGACGTGTAGCCATCAGAGTTTTGATGGATCGTCGTACTATGTAGATGTAGACGTGTAGTCATCAGAGTTTTGATGGATCGTCCTACTATGTAGATGTAGACGTGTAGTCATCAGAGTTTTGATGGATCGTCGTACTATGTAGATGTAGACGTGCAGTCATCAGAGTTTTGATGGATCGTCGTACTATGTAGGTGTAGACGTGTAGTCAGCAGAGTTTTGATAGATCGTCGTACTATGTAGATGTAGACGTGTAGTCAGCAGAGTTTTGATAGATCGTCGTACTATGGACGTGTAGTCATCAGAGTTTTAATGGATCGTCGTTCTATGTAGATGTAGACGTGTAGTCATCATAGTTTTGATGGATCGTCGTACTATGTAGATGTAGACGTGTAGTCATCAGAGTTTTGATAGATCGTCGTACTATGGACGTGTAGTCATCAGAGTTTTGATAGATCGTCGTACTATGTAGATGTAGACGTGTAGTCATCAGAGTTTTGATGGATCGTCGTACTATGTAGATGTAGACGTGTAGTCATCAGAGTTTTGATGGATCGTCGTACTATGTAGATGTAGACGTGTAGTCATCAGAGTTTTGATGGATCGTCGTACTATGTAGATGTAGACGTGCAGTCATCAGAGTTTTGATGGATCGTCGTACTATGTAGATGTAGACGTGTAGTCATCAGAGTTTTGATGGATCGTCGTACTATGTAGATGTAGACGTGTAGTCATCAGAGTTTTGATAGATCGTCGTACTATGGACGTGTAGTCGTCAGAGTTTTGATGGATCGTCATACTATGTAGATGTAGACGTGTATTCATCAGAGTTTTGATGGATCGTCGTACTATGTAGATGTAGACGTGTAGTCATCAGAGTTTTGATAGATCGTCGTACTATGGACGTGTAGTCGTCAGAGTTTTGATGGATCGTCGTACTATGGACGTGTAGTCATCAGAGTTTTGATGGATCGTCGTACTATGGACGTGTAGTCATCAGAGTTTTGATGGATCGTCGTACTATGGACGTGTAGTCATCAGAGTTTTGATGGATCGTCGTACTATGGACGTGTAATCATCAGAGTTTTGATGGATCGTCGTACTATTGACGCGTAGTCATCGGAGTTTTGATGGATCGTCGTACTATGTAGATGTAGACGTGTAGTCATCAGAGTTTTGATGGATCGTCGTACTATGCAGATGTAGACGTGTAGTCAGCAGAGTTTTGATGGATCGTCGTACTATGTAGATGTAGACGTGTAGTCATCAGAATTTTGATGGATCGTCGTACTATGGACGTGTAGTCATCAGAGTTTTGATGGATCGTCGTACTATGTAGACGTAGACGTGTAGTCATCAAAGTTTTGAAGGATTGTCGTACTATGTAGATGTAGACGTGTAGTCATCAGAGTTTTGATGGATCGTCGTACTATGTAGATGTAGACGTGTAGTCATCAGAGTTTTGATAGATCGTCGTACTATGGACCTGTAGTCGTCAGAGTTTTGATGGATCGTCGTACTATGTAGATGTAGACGTGTAGTCATCAGAGTTTTGATGGATCGGCGTACTATGTAGATGTAGACATGTAATCAGCAGAGTTTTGATGGATCGTCGTACTATGTAGATGTAGACGTGTAGTCAGCAGAGTTTTGATGGATCGTCGTACTATGTAGATGTAGACGTGCAGTCATCAGAGTTTTGATGGATCGTCGTACTATGTAGATGTAGACGTGTAGTCATCAGAGTTTTGATGGATCGTCGTACTATGTAGATGTAGACGTGTAGTCATCAGAGTTTTGATAGATCGTCGTACTATGGACGTGTAGTCGTCAGAGTTTTGATGGATCGTCGTACTATGTAGATGTAGACGTGTAGTCATCAGAGTTTTGATGGATCGTCGTACTATGTAGATGTAGACGTGTAGTCATCAGAGTTTTGATAGATCGTCGTACTATGGACGTGTAGTCATCAGAGTTTTGATAGATCGTCGTACTATGTAGATGTAGACGTGTAGTCATCAGAGTTTTGATGGATCGTCGTACTATGTAGATGTAGACGTGCAGTCATCAGAGTTTTGATGGATCGTCGTACTATGTAGATGTAGACGTGTAGTCATCAGAGTTTTGATGGATCGTCGTACTATGTAGATGTAGACGTGTAGTCATCAGAGTTTTGATAGATCGTCGTACTATGGACGTGTGGTCGTCAGAGTTTTGATGGATCGTCGTACTATGTAGATGTAGACGTGTAGTCATCAGAGTTTTGATGGATCGTCGTACTATGTAGATGTAGACGTGTAGTCATCAGAGTTTTGATAGATCGTCGTACTATGGACGTGTAGTCGTCAGAGTTTTGATGGATCGTCGTACTATGTAGATGTAGACGTGAAGTCATCAGAGTTTTGATGGATCGTCGGACAATGGACGTGTAGTCATCAGAGTTTTGATGGATCGTCGTACTATGTAGATGTAGACGTGTAGTCATCAGAGTTTTGATGGATCGTCGTACTATGTAGATGTAGACGTGTAGTCATCAGAGTTTTGATGGATCGTCGTACTATGGACGTGTAGTCATCAGAGTTTTGATGGATCGTCGTACTATGGACGTGTAGTCATCAGAGTTTTGATGGATCGTCGTACTATGGACGTGTAGTCATCAGAGTTTTGATGGATCGTCGTACTATGGACGTGTAATCATCAGAGTTTTGATGGATCATCGTACTATTGACGCGTAGTCATCAGAGTTTTGATGGATCGTCGTACTATGGACGTGTAGTCATCAGAGCTTTGATGGATCGTCGTACTATGTAGATGTAGATGTGTAGTCATCAGAGTTTTGATGGATCGTCGTACTATGTAGATGTAGACGTGTAGTCATCAGAGTTTTGATAGATCGTCGTACTATGGACGTGTAGTCGTCAGAGTTTTGATGGATCGTCGTACTATGTAGATGTAGACGTGTAGTCATCAGAGTTTTGATGGATCGTCGTACTATGGACGTGTAATCATCAGAGTTTTGATGGATCGTCGTACTATTGACGCGTAGTCATCAGAGTTTTGATGGATCGTCGTACTATGGACGTGTAGTCATCAGAGCTTTGATGGATCGTCGTACTATGTAGATGTAGATGTGTAGTCATCAGAGTTTTGATGGATCGTCGTACTATGTAGATGTAGACGTGTAGTCAGCAGAGTTTTGATGGATCGTCGTACTATGTAGATGTAGACGTGTAGTCATCAGAATTTTGATGGATCGTCGTACTATGGACGTGTAGTCATCAGAGTTTTGATGGATCGTCGTACTATGTAGATGTAGACGTGTAGTCATCAGAGTTTTGATAGATCGTCGTACTATGGACGTGTAGTCGTCAGAGTTTTGATGGATCGTCGTACTATGTAGATGTAGACGTGTAGTCATCAGAGTTTTGATGGATCGTCGTACTATGTAGATGTAGACGTGTAGTCATCAGAGTTTTGATAGATCGTCGTACTATGGACGTGTAGTCATCAGAGTTTTGATAGATCGTCGTACTATATAGATGTAGACGTGTAGCCATCAGAGTTTTGATGGATCGTCGTACTATGTAGATGTAGACGTGTAGTCATCAGAGTTTTGATGGATCGTCCTACTATGTAGATGTAGACGTGTAGTCATCAGAGTTTTGATGGATCGTCGTACTATGTAGATGTAGACGTGCAGTCATCAGAGTTTTGATGGATCGTCGTACTATGTAGATGTAGACGTGTAGTCATCAGAGTTTTGATGGATCGTCGTACTATGTAGATGTAGACGTGTAGTCATCAGAGTTTTGATAGATCGTCGTACTATGGACGTGTAGTCGTCAGAGTTTTGATGGATCGTCGTACTATGTAGATGTAGACGTGTAGTCATCAGAGTTTTGATGGATCGTCGTACTATGTAGATGTAGACGTGTAGTCATCAGAGTTTTGATAGATCGTCGTACTATGGACGTGTAGTCGTCAGAGTTTTGATGGATCGTCGTACTATGTAGATGTAGACGTGAAGTCATCAGAGTTTTGATGGATCGTCGGACAATGGACGTGTAGTCATCAGAGTTTTGATGGATCGTCGTACTATGTAGATGTAGACGTGTAGTCATCAGAGTTTTGATGGATCGTCGTACTATGTAGATGTAGACGTGCAGTCATCAGAGTTTTGATGGATCGTCGTACTATGTAGATGTAGACGTGTAGTCATCAGAGTTTTGATGGATCGTCGTACTATGTAGATGTAGACGTGTAGTCATCAGAGTTTTGATAGATCGTCGTACTATGGACGTGTAGTCGTCAGAGTTTTGATGGATCGTCATACTATGTAGATGTAGACGTGTATTCATCAGAGTTTTGATGGATCGTCGTACTATGTAGATGTAGACGTGTAGTCATCAGAGTTTTGATAGATCGTCGTACTATGGACGTGTAGTCGTCAGAGTTTTGATGGATCGTCGTACTATGGACGTGTAGTCATCAGAGTTTTGATGGATCGTCGTACTATGGACGTGTAGTCATCAGAGTTTTGATGGATCGTCGTACTATGGACGTGTAGTCATCAGAGTTTTGATGGATCGTCGTACTATGGACGTGTAATCATCAGAGTTTTGATGGATCGTCGTACTATTGACGCGTAGTCATCGGAGTTTTGATGGATCGTCGTACTATGTAGATGTAGACGTGTAGTCATCAGAGTTTTGATGGATCGTCGTACTATGCAGATGTAGACGTGTAGTCAGCAGAGTTTTGATGGATCGTCGTACTATGTAGATGTAGACGTGTAGTCATCAGAATTTTGATGGATCGTCGTACTATGGACGTGTAGTCATCAGAGTTTTGATGGATCGTCGTACTATGTAGACGTAGACGTGTAGTCATCAAAGTTTTGAAGGATTGTCGTACTATGTAGATGTAGACGTGTAGTCATCAGAGTTTTGATGGATCGTCGTACTATGTAGATGTAGACGTGTAGTCATCAGAGTTTTGATAGATCGTCGTACTATGGACCTGTAGTCGTCAGAGTTTTGATGGATCGTCGTACTATGTAGATGTAGACGTGTAGTCATCAGAGTTTTGATGGATCGGCGTACTATGTAGATGTAGACATGTAATCAGCAGAGTTTTGATGGATCGTCGTACTATGTAGATGTAGACGTGTAGTCAGCAGAGTTTTGATGGATCGTCGTACTATGTAGATGTAGACGTGCAGTCATCAGAGTTTTGATGGATCGTCGTACTATGTAGATGTAGACGTGTAGTCATCAGAGTTTTGATGGATCGTCGTACTATGTAGATGTAGACGTGTAGTCATCAGAGTTTTGATAGATCGTCGTACTATGGACGTGTAGTCGTCAGAGTTTTGATGGATCGTCGTACTATGTAGATGTAGACGTGTAGTCATCAGAGTTTTGATGGATCGTCGTACTATGTAGATGTAGACGTGTAGTCATCAGAGTTTTGATAGATCGTCGTACTATGGACGTGTAGTCATCAGAGTTTTGATAGATCGTCGTACTATGTAGATGTAGACGTGTAGTCATCAGAGTTTTGATGGATCGTCGTACTATGTAGATGTAGACGTGCAGTCATCAGAGTTTTGATGGATCGTCGTACTATGTAGATGTAGACGTGTAGTCATCAGAGTTTTGATGGATCGTCGTACTATGTAGATGTAGACGTGTAGTCATCAGAGTTTTGATAGATCGTCGTACTATGGACGTGTGGTCGTCAGAGTTTTGATGGATCGTCGTACTATGTAGATGTAGACGTGTAGTCATCAGAGTTTTGATGGATCGTCGTACTATGTAGATGTAGACGTGTAGTCATCAGAGTTTTGATAGATCGTCGTACTATGGACGTGTAGTCGTCAGAGTTTTGATGGATCGTCGTACTATGTAGATGTAGACGTGAAGTCATCAGAGTTTTGATGGATCGTCGGACAATGGACGTGTAGTCATCAGAGTTTTGATGGATCGTCGTACTATGTAGATGTAGACGTGTAGTCATCAGAGTTTTGATGGATCGTCGTACTATGTAGATGTAGACGTGTAGTCATCAGAGTTTTGATGGATCGTCGTACTATGGACGTGTAGTCATCAGAGTTTTGATGGATCGTCGTACTATGGACGTGTAGTCATCAGAGTTTTGATGGATCGTCGTACTATGGACGTGTAGTCATCAGAGTTTTGATGGATCGTCGTACTATGGACGTGTAATCATCAGAGTTTTGATGGATCATCGTACTATTGACGCGTAGTCATCAGAGTTTTGATGGATCGTCGTACTATGGACGTGTAGTCATCAGAGCTTTGATGGATCGTCGTACTATGTAGATGTAGATGTGTAGTCATCAGAGTTTTGATGGATCGTCGTACTATGTAGATGTAGACGTGTAGTCATCAGAGTTTTGATAGATCGTCGTACTATGGACGTGTAGTCGTCAGAGTTTTGATGGATCGTCGTACTATGTAGATGTAGACGTGTAGTCATCAGAGTTTTGATGGATCGTCGTACTATGGACGTGTAATCATCAGAGTTTTGATGGATCGTCGTACTATTGACGCGTAGTCATCAGAGTTTTGATGGATCGTCGTACTATGGACGTGTAGTCATCAGAGCTTTGATGGATCGTCGTACTATGTAGATGTAGATGTGTAGTCATCAGAGTTTTGATGGATCGTCGTACTATGTAGATGTAGACGTGTAGTCAGCAGAGTTTTGATGGATCGTCGTACTATGTAGATGTAGACGTGTAGTCATCAGAATTTTGATGGATCGTCGTACTATGGACGTGTAGTCATCAGAGTTTTGATGGATCGTCGTACTATGTAGATGTAGACGTGTAGTCATCAGAGTTTTGATAGATCGTCGTACTATGGACGTGTAGTCGTCAGAGTTTTGATGGATCGTCGTACTATGTAGATGTAGACGTGTAGTCATCAGAGTTTTGATGGATCGTCGTACTATGTAGATGTAGACGTGTAGTCATCAGAGTTTTGATAGATCGTCGTACTATGGACGTGTAGTCATCAGAGTTTTGATAGATCGTCGTACTATATAGATGTAGACGTGTAGCCATCAGAGTTTTGATGGATCGTCGTACTATGTAGATGTAGACGTGTAGTCATCAGAGTTTTGATGGATCGTCCTACTATGTAGATGTAGACGTGTAGTCATCAGAGTTTTGATGGATCGTCGTACTATGTAGATGTAGACGTGCAGTCATCAGAGTTTTGATGGATCGTCGTACTATGTAGATGTAGACGTGTAGTCATCAGAGTTTTGATGGATCGTCGTACTATGTAGATGTAGACGTGTAGTCATCAGAGTTTTGATAGATCGTCGTACTATGGACGTGTAGTCGTCAGAGTTTTGATGGATCGTCGTACTATGTAGATGTAGACGTGTAGTCATCAGAGTTTTGATGGATCGTCGTACTATGTAGATGTAGACGTGTAGTCATCAGAGTTTTGATAGATCGTCGTACTATGGACGTGTAGTCGTCAGAGTTTTGATGGATCGTCGTACTATGTAGATGTAGACGTGAAGTCATCAGAGTTTTGATGGATCGTCGGACAATGGACGTGTAGTCATCAGAGTTTTGATGGATCGTCGTACTATGTAGATGTAGACGTGTAGTCATCAGAGTTTTGATGGATCGTCGTACTATGTAGATGTAGACGTGTAGTCATCAGAGTTTTGATGGATCGTCGTACTATGAACGTGTAGTCATCAGAGTTTTGATGGATCGTCGTACTATGGACGTGTAGTCATCAGAGTTTTGATGGATCGTCGTACTATGTAGATGTAGACGTGTAGTCATCAGAGTTTTGATAGATCGTCGTACTATGTAGATGTAGACGTGTAGTCATCAGAGTTTGATAGATCGTCGTACTATGTAGATGTAGACGTGTAGTCAGCATAGTTTTGAAGGATCGTCGTACTATGGACGTGTAGTCATCAGAGTTTTGATGGATCGTCGTACTATGGACGTGTAGTCATCAGAGTTTTGAAGGATCGTCGTACTATGGACGTGTAGTCATCAGAGTTTTGATGGATCGTCGTACTATGGACGTGTTATCATCAGAGTTTTGATGGATCGTCGTACTATTGACGCGTAGTCATCAGAGTTTTGATGGATCGTCGTACTATGGACGTGTAGTCATCAGAGCTTTGATGGATCGTCGTACTATGTAGATGTAGATGTGTAGTCAGCAGAGTTTTGATGGATCGTCGTACTATGTAGATGTAGACGTGTAGTCATCAGAATTTTGATGGATCGTCGTACTATGGACGTGTAGTCATCAGAGTTTTGATGGATCGTCGTACTATGTAGATGTAGACGTGTAGTCATCAGAATTTTGATGGATCGTCGTACTATGGACGTGTAGTCATCAGAGTTTTGATGGATCGTCGTACTATGTAGATGTAGACGTGTAGTCATCAAAGTTTTGAAGGATCGTCGTACTATGTAGATGTAGACGTGTAGTCATCAGAGTTTTGATGGATCGTCGTACTATGTAGATGTAGACGTGTAGTCATCAGAGTTTTGATAGATCGTCGTACTATGGACGTGTAGTCGTCAGAGTTTTGATGGATCGTCGTACTATGTAGATGTAGACGTGTAATCATCAGAGTTTTGATGGATCGGCGTACTATGTAGATGTAGACATGTAATCAGCAGAGTTTTGATGGATCGTCGTACTTTGTAGATGTAGACGTGTAGTCATCAGAGTTTTGATAGATCGTCGTACTATGGACGTGTAGTCGTCAGAGTTTTGATGGATCGTCGTACTATGTAGATGTAGACGTGTAGTCATCAGAGTTTTGATGGATCGTCGTACTATGTAGATGTAGACGTGTAGTCATCAGAGTTTTGATAGATCGTCGTACTATGGACGTGTAGTCATCAGAGTTTTGATAGATCGTCGTACTATGGACGTGTAGTCGTCAGAGTTTTGATGGATCGTCGTACTATGTAGATGTAGACGTGTAGTCATCAGAGTTTTGATGGATCGTCGTACTATGTAGATGTAGACGTGTAGTCATTAGAGTTTTGATAGATCGTCGTACTATGGACGTGTAGTCGTCAGAGTTTTGATGGATCGTCGTACTATGTAGATGTAGACGTGAAGTCATCAGAGTTTTGATGGATCGTCGGACAATGGACGTGTAGTCATCAGAGTTTTGATGGATCGTCGTACTATGTAGATGTAGACGTGTAGTCATCAGAGTTTTGATGGATCGTCGTACTATGTAGATGTAGACGTGTAGTCATCAGAGTTTTGATGGATCGTCGTACTATCGACGTGTAGTCATCAGAGTTTTGATGGATCATCGTACTATGGACGTGTAGTCATCAGAGTTTTGATGGATCGTCGTACTATGTAGATGTAGACGTGTAGTCATCAGAGTTTTGATAGATCGTCTTACTATGTAGATGTAGACGTGTAGTCAGCATAGTTTTGAAGGATCGTCGTACTATGGACGTGTAGTCATCAGAGTTTTGATGGATCGTCGTACTATGGACGTGTAGTCATCAGAGTTTTGATGGATCGTCGTACTATGGACGTGTAGTCATCAGAGTTTTGATGGATCGTCGTACTATGGACGTGTAATCATCAGAGTTTTGATGGATCGTCGTACTATTGACGCGTAGTCATCAGAGTTTTGATGGATCGTCGTACTATGGACGTGTAGTCATCAGAGCTTTGATGGATCGTCGTACTATGTAGATGTAGATGTGTAGTCATCAGAGTTTTGATGGATCGTCGTACTATTGACGCGTAGTCATCAGAGTTTTGATGGATCGTCGTACTATGGACGTGTAGTCATCAGAGCTTTGAAGGATCGTCGTACTATGTAGATGTAGACGTGTAGTCATCAGAGTTTGATAGATCGTCGTACTATGTAGATGTAGACGTGTAGTCAGCATAGTTTTGAAGGATCGTCGTACTATGGACGTGTAGTCATCAGAGTTTTGATGGATCGTCGTACTATGGACGTGTAGTCATCAGAGTTTTGAAGGATCGTCGTACTATGGACGTGTAGTCATCAGAGTTTTGATGGATCGTCGTACTATGGACGTGTAATCATCAGAGTTTTGATGGATCGTCGTACTATTGACGCGTAGTCATCAGAGTTTTGATGGATCGTCGTACTATGGACGTGTAGTCATCAGAGCTTTGATGGATCGTCGTACTATGTAGATGTAGATGTGTAGTCAGCAGAGTTTTGATGGATCGTCGTACTATGTAGATGTAGACGTGTAGTCATCAGAATTTTGATGGATCGTCGTACTATGGACGTGTAGTCATCAGAGTTTTGATGGATCGTCGTACTATGTAGATGTAGACGTGTAGTCATCAGAATTTTGATGGATCGTCGTACTATGGACGTGTAGTCATCAGAGTTTTGATGGATCGTCGTACTATGTAGATGTAGACGTGTAGTCATCAAAGTTTTGAAGGATCGTCGTACTATGTAGATGTAGACGTGTAGTCATCAGAGTTTTGATGGATCGTCGTACTATGTAGATGTAGACGTGTAGTCATCAGAGTTTTGATAGATCGTCGTACTATGGACGTGTAGTCGTCAGAGTTTTGATGGATCGTCGTACTATGTAGATGTAGACGTGTAATCATCAGAGTTTTGATGGATCGGCGTACTATGTAGATGTAGACATGTAATCAGCAGAGTTTTGATGGATCGTCGTACTTTGTAGATGTAGACGTGTAGTCATCAGAGTTTTGATAGATCGTCGTACTATGGACGTGTAGTCGTCAGAGTTTTGATGGATCGTCGTACTATGTAGATGTAGACGTGTAGTCATCAGAGTTTTGATGGATCGTCGTACTATGTAGATGTAGACGTGTAGTCATCAGAGTTTTGATAGATCGTCGTACTATGGACGTGTAGTCATCAGAGTTTTGATAGATCGTCGTACTATGGACGTGTAGTCGTCAGAGTTTTGATGGATCGTCGTACTATGTAGATGTAGACGTGTAGTCATCAGAGTTTTGATGGATCGTCGTACTATGTAGATGTAGACGTGTAGTCATTGGAGTTTTGATAGATCGTCGTACTATGGACGTGTAGTCGTCAGAGTTTTGATGGATCGTCGTACTATGTAGATGTAGACGTGAAGTCATCAGAGTTTTGATGGATCGTCGGACAATGGACGTGTAGTCATCAGAGTTTTGATGGATCGTCGTACTATGTAGATGTAGACGTGTAGTCATCAGAGTTTTGATGGATCGTCGTACTATGTAGATGTAGACGTGTAGTCATCAGAGTTTTGATGGATCGTCGTACTATCGACGTGTAGTCATCAGAGTTTTGATGGATCATCGTACTATGGACGTGTAGTCATCAGAGTTTTGATGGATCGTCGTACTATGTAGATGTAGACGTGTAGTCATCAGAGTTTTGATAGATCGTCTTACTATGTAGATGTAGACGTGTAGTCATCAGAGTTTGATAGATCGTCGTACTATGTAGATGTAGACGTGTAGTCAGCATAGTTTTGAAGGATCGTCGTACTATGGACGTGTAGTCATCAGAGTTTTGATGGATCGTCGTACTATGGACGTGTAGTCATCAGAGTTTTGATGGATCGTCGTACTATGGACGTGTAGTCATCAGAGTTTTGATGGATCGTCGTACTATGGACGTGTAATCATCAGAGTTTTGATGGATCGTCGTACTATTGACGCGTAGTCATCAGAGTTTTGATGGATCGTCGTACTATGGACGTGTAGTCATCAGAGCTTTGATGGATCGTCGTACTATGTAGATGTAGATGTGTAGTCATCAGAGTTTTGATGGATCGTCGTACTATGTAGATGTAGACGTGTAGTCAGCAGAGTTTTGATGGATCGTCGTACTATGTAGATGTAGACGTGTAGTCATCAGAATTATGATGGATCGTCGTACTATGGACGTGTAGTCATCAGAATTTTGATGGATCGTCGTACTATGTAGATGTAGACGTGTAGTCATCAGAATTTTGATGGATCGTCGTACTATGGACGTGTAGTCATCAGAGTTTTGATGGATCGTCGTACTATGTAGATGTAGACGTGTAGTCATCAAAGTTTTGAAGGATCGTCGTACTATGTAGATGTCGACGTGTAGTCATCAGAGTTTTTATGGATCGTCGTACTATGTAGATGTAGACGTGTAGTCATCAGAGTTTTGATAGATCGTCGTACTATGGACGTGTAGTCGTCAGAGTTTTGATGGATCGTCGTACTATGTAGATGTAGACGTGTAGTCATCAGAGTTTTGATGGATCGGCGTACTATGTAGATGTAGACATGTAATCAGCAGAGTTTTGATGGATCGTCGTACTATGTAGATGTAGACGTGTAGTCAGCAGAGTTTTGATGGATCGTCGTACTATGTAGATGTAGACGTGCAGTCATCAGAGTTTTGATGGATCGTCGTACTATGTAGATGTAGACGTGTAGTCATCAGAGTTTTGATGGATCGTCGTACTATGTAGATGTAGACGTGTAGTCATCAGAGTTTTGATAGATCGTCGTACTATGGACGTGTAGTCGTCAGAGTTTTGATGGATCGTAGTACTATGTAGATGTAGACGTGTAGTCATCAGAGTTTTGATGGATCGTCGTACTATGTAGATGTAGACGTGTAGTCATCAGAGTTTTGATAGATCGTCGTACTATGGACGTGTAGTCATCAGAGTTTTGATAGATCGTCGTACTATGTAGATGTAGACGTGTAGTCATCAGAGTTTTGATGGATCGTCGTACTATGTAGATGTAGACGTGCAGTCATCAGAGTTTTGATGGATCGTCGTACTATGTAGATGTAGACGTGTAGGCATCAGAGTTTTGATGGATCGTCGTACTATGTAGATGTAGACGTGTAGTCATCAGAGTTTTGATAGATCGTCGTACTATGGACGTGTAGTCATCAGAGTTTTGATGGATCGTCGTACTATGGACGTGTAGTCATCAGAGTTTTGATGGATCGTCGTACTATGGACGTGTAGTCATCAGAGTTTTGATGGATCGTCGTACTATGGACGTGTAATCATCAGAGTTTTGATGGATCGTCGTACTATTGACGCGTAGTCATCAGAGTTTTGATGGATCGTCGTACTATGGACGTGTAGTCATCAGAGCTTTGATGGATCGTCGTACTATGTAGATGTAGATGTGTAGTCATCAGAGTTTTGATGGATCGTCGTACTATTGACGCGTAGTCATCAGAGTTTTGATGGATCGTCGTACTATGGACGTGTAGTCATCAGAGCTTTGATGGATCGTCGTACTATGTAGATGTAGACGTGTAGTCATCAGAGTTTGATAGATCGTCGTACTATGTAGATGTAGACGTGTAGTCAGCATAGTTTTGAAGGATCGTCGTACTATGGACGTGTAGTCATCAGAGTTTTGATGGATCGTCGTACTATGGACGTGTAGTCATCAGAGTTTTGAAGGATCGTCGTACTATGGACGTGTAGTCATCAGAGTTTTGATGGATCGTCGTACTATGGACGTGTAATCATCAGAGTTTTGATGGATCGTCGTACTATTGACGCGTAGTCATCAGAGTTTTGATGGATCGTCGTACTATGGACGTGTAGTCATCAGAGCTTTGATGGATCGTCGTACTATGTAGATGTAGATGTGTAGTCAGCAGAGTTTTGATGGATCGTCGTACTATGTAGATGTAGACGTGTAGTCATCAGAATTTTGATGGATCGTCGTACTATGGACGTGTAGTCATCAGAGTTTTGATGGATCGTCGTACTATGTAGATGTAGACGTGTAGTCATCAGAATTTTGATGGATCGTCGTACTATGGACGTGTAGTCATCAGAGTTTTGATGGATCGTCGTACTATGTAGATGTAGACGTGTAGTCATCAAAGTTTTGAAGGATCGTCGTACTATGTAGATGTAGACGTGTAGTCATCAGAGTTTTGATGGATCGTCGTACTATGTAGATGTAGACGTGTAGTCATCAGAGTTTTGATAGATCGTCGTACTATGGACGTGTAGTCGTCAGAGTTTTGATGGATCGTCGTACTATGTAGATGTAGACGTGTAATCATCAGAGTTTTGATGGATCGGCGTACTATGTAGATGTAGACATGTAATCAGCAGAGTTTTGATGGATCGTCGTACTTTGTAGATGTAGACGTGTAGTCATCAGAGTTTTGATAGATCGTCGTAGTATGGACGTGTAGTCGTCAGAGTTTTGATGGATCGTCGTACTATGTAGATGTAGACGTGTAGTCATCAGAGTTTTGATGGATCGTCGTACTATGTAGATGTAGACGTGTAGTCATCAGAGTTTTGATAGATCGTCGTACTATGGACGTGTAGTCATCAGAGTTTTGATAGATCGTCGTACTATGGACGTGTAGTCGTCAGAGTTTTGATGGATCGTCGTACTATGTAGATGTAGACGTGTAGTCATCAGAGTTTTGATGGATCGTCGTACTATGTAGATGTAGACGTGTAGTCATTGGAGTTTTGATAGATCGTCGTACTATGGACGTGTAGTCGTCAGAGTTTTGATGGATCGTCGTACTATGTAGATGTAGACGTGAAGTCATCAGAGTTTTGATGGATCGTCGGACAATGGACGTGTAGTCATCAGAGTTTTGATGGATCGTCGTACTATGTAGATGTAGACGTGTAGTCATCAGAGTTTTGATGGATCGTCGTACTATGTAGATGTAGACGTGTAGTCATCAGAGTTTTGATGGATCGTCGTACTATCGACGTGTAGTCATCAGAGTTTTGATGGATCATCGTACTATGGACGTGTAGTCATCAGAGTTTTGATGGATCGTCGTACTATGTAGATGTAGACGTGTAGTCATCAGAGTTTTGATAGATCGTCTTACTATGTAGATGTAGACGTGTAGTCATCAGAGTTTGATAGATCGTCGTACTATGTAGATGTAGACGTGTAGTCAGCATAGTTTTGAAGGATCGTCGTACTATGGACGTGTAGTCATCAGAGTTTTGATGGATCGTCGTACTATGGACGTGTAGTCATCAGAGTTTTGATGGATCGTCGTACTATGGACGTGTAGTCATCAGAGTTTTGATGGATCGTCGTACTATGGACGTGTAATCATCAGAGTTTTGATGGATCGTCGTACTATTGACGCGTAGTCATCAGAGTTTTGATGGATCGTCGTACTATGGACGTGTAGTCATCAGAGCTTTGATGGATCGTCGTACTATGTAGATGTAGATGTGTAGTCATCAGAGTTTTGATGGATCGTCGTACTATGTAGATGTAGACGTGTAGTCAGCAGAGTTTTGATGGATCGTCGTACTATGTAGATGTAGACGTGTAGTCATCAGAATTATGATGGATCGTCGTACTATGGACGTGTAGTCATCAGAATTTTGATGGATCGTCGTACTATGTAGATGTAGACGTGTAGTCATCAGAATTTTGATGGATCGTCGTACTATGGACGTGTAGTCATCAGAGTTTTGATGGATCGTCGTACTATGTAGATGTAGACGTGTAGTCATCAAAGTTTTGAAGGATCGTCGTACTATGTAGATGTAGACGTGTAGTCATCAGAGTTTTGATGGATCGTCGTACTATGTAGATGTAGACGTGTAGTCATCAGAGTTTTGATAGATCGTCGTACTATGGACGTGTAGTCGTCAGAGTTTTGATGGATCGTCGTACTATGTAGATGTAGACGTGTAGTCATCAGAGTTTTGATGGATCGGCGTACTATGTAGATGTAGACATGTAATCAGCAGAGTTTTGATGGATCGTCGTACTATGTAGATGTAGACGTGTAGTCAGCAGAGTTTTGATGGATCGTCGTACTATGTAGATGTAGACGTGCAGTCATCAGAGTTTTGATGGATCGTCGTACTATGTAGATGTAGACGTGTAGTCATCAGAGTTTTGATGGATCGTCGTACTATGTAGATGTAGACGTGTAGTCATCAGAGTTTTGATAGATCGTCGTACTATGGACGTGTAGTCGTCAGAGTTTTGATGGATCGTAGTACTATGTAGATGTAGACGTGTAGTCATCAGAGTTTTGATGGATCGTCGTACTATGTAGATGTAGACGTGTAGTCATCAGAGTTTTGATAGATCGTCGTACTATGGACGTGTAGTCATCAGAGTTTTGATAGATCGTCGTACTATGTAGATGTAGACGTGTAGTCATCAGAGTTTTGATGGATCGTCGTACTATGTAGATGTAGACGTGCAGTCATCAGAGTTTTGATGGATCGTCGTACTATGTAGATGTAGACGTGTAGGCATCAGAGTTTTGATGGATCGTCGTACTATGTAGATGTAGACGTGTAGTCATCAGAGTTTTGATAGATCGTCGTACTATGGACGTGTAGTCCTCAGAGTTTTGATGGATCGTCGTACTATGTAGATGTAGACGTGTAGTCATCAGAGTTTTGATGGATCGTCGTACTATGTAGATGTAGACGTGTAGTCATCATAGTTTTGATAGATCGTCGTACTATGGACGTGTAGTCGTCAGAGTTTTGATGGATCGTCGTACTATGTAGATGTAGACGTGTAGTCATCAGAATTTTGATGGATCGTCGTACTATGGACGTGTAGTCATCAGAGTTTTGATGGATCGTCGTACTATGTAGATGTAGACGTGTAGTCATCAAAGTTTTGAAGGATCGTCGTACTATGTAGATGTAGACGTGTAGTCATCAGAGTTTTGATGGATCGTCGTACTATGTAGATGTAGACGTGTAGTCATCAGAGTTTTGATAGATCGTCGTACTATGGACGTGTAGTCGTCAGAGTTTTGATGGATCGTCGTACTATGTAGATGTAGACGTGTAATCATCAGAGTTTTGATGGATCGGCGTACTATGTAGATGTAGACATGTAATCAGCAGAGTTTTGATGGATCGTCGTACTTTGTAGATGTAGACGTGTAGTCATCAGAGTTTTGATAGATCGTCGTAGTATGGACGTGTAGTCGTCAGAGTTTTGATGGATCGTCGTACTATGTAGATGTAGACGTGTAGTCATCAGAGTTTTGATGGATCGTCGTACTATGTAGATGTAGACGTGTAGTCATCAGAGTTTTGATAGATCGTCGTACTATGGACGTGTAGTCATCAGAGTTTTGATAGATCGTCGTACTATGGACGTGTAGTCGTCAGAGTTTTGATGGATCGTCGTACTATGTAGATGTAGACGTGTAGTCATCAGAGTTTTGATGGATCGTCGTACTATGTAGATGTAGACGTGTAGTCATTGGAGTTTTGATAGATCGTCGTACTATGGACGTGTAGTCGTCAGAGTTTTGATGGATCGTCGTACTATGTAGATGTAGACGTGAAGTCATCAGAGTTTTGATGGATCGTCGGACAATGGACGTGTAGTCATCAGAGTTTTGATGGATCGTCGTACTATGTAGATGTAGACGTGTAGTCATCAGAGTTTTGATGGATCGTCGTACTATGTAGATGTAGACGTGTAGTCATCAGAGTTTTGATGGATCGTCGTACTATCGACGTGTAGTCATCAGAGTTTTGATGGATCATCGTACTATGGACGTGTAGTCATCAGAGTTTTGATGGATCGTCGTACTATGTAGATGTAGACGTGTAGTCATCAGAGTTTTGATAGATCGTCTTACTATGTAGATGTAGACGTGTAGTCATCAGAGTTTGATAGATCGTCGTACTATGTAGATGTAGACGTGTAGTCAGCATAGTTTTGAAGGATCGTCGTACTATGGACGTGTAGTCATCAGAGTTTTGATGGATCGTCGTACTATGGACGTGTAGTCATCAGAGTTTTGATGGATCGTCGTACTATGGACGTGTAGTCATCAGAGTTTTGATGGATCGTCGTACTATGGACGTGTAATCATCAGAGTTTTGATGGATCGTCGTACTATTGACGCGTAGTCATCAGAGTTTTGATGGATCGTCGTACTATGGACGTGTAGTCATCAGAGCTTTGATGGATCGTCGTACTATGTAGATGTAGATGTGTAGTCATCAGAGTTTTGATGGATCGTCGTACTATGTAGATGTAGACGTGTAGTCAGCAGAGTTTTGATGGATCGTCGTACTATGTAGATGTAGACGTGTAGTCATCAGAATTATGATGGATCGTCGTACTATGGACGTGTAGTCATCAGAATTTTGATGGATCGTCGTACTATGTAGATGTAGACGTGTAGTCATCAGAATTTTGATGGATCGTCGTACTATGGACGTGTAGTCATCAGAGTTTTGATGGATCGTCGTACTATGTAGATGTAGACGTGTAGTCATCAAAGTTTTGAAGGATCGTCGTACTATGTAGATGTAGACGTGTAGTCATCAGAGTTTTGATGGATCGTCGTACTATGTAGATGTAGACGTGTAGTCATCAGAGTTTTGATAGATCGTCGTACTATGGACGTGTAGTCGTCAGAGTTTTGATGGATCGTCGTACTATGTAGATGTAGACGTGTAGTCATCAGAGTTTTGATGGATCGGCGTACTATGTAGATGTAGACATGTAATCAGCAGAGTTTTGATGGATCGTCGTACTATGTAGATGTAGACGTGTAGTCAGCAGAGTTTTGATGGATCGTCGTACTATGTAGATGTAGACGTGCAGTCATCAGAGTTTTGATGGATCGTCGTACTATGTAGATGTAGACGTGTAGTCATCAGAGTTTTGATGGATCGTCGTACTATGTAGATGTAGACGTGTAGTCATCAGAGTTTTGATAGATCGTCGTACTATGGACGTGTAGTCGTCAGAGTTTTGATGGATCGTAGTACTATGTAGATGTAGACGTGTAGTCATCAGAGTTTTGATGGATCGTCGTACTATGTAGATGTAGACGTGTAGTCATCAGAGTTTTGATAGATCGTCGTACTATGGACGTGTAGTCATCAGAGTTTTGATAGATCGTCGTACTATGTAGATGTAGACGTGTAGTCATCAGAGTTTTGATGGATCGTCGTACTATGTAGATGTAGACGTGCAGTCATCAGAGTTTTGATGGATCGTCGTACTATGTAGATGTAGACGTGTAGGCATCAGAGTTTTGATGGATCGTCGTACTATGTAGATGTAGACGTGTAGTCATCAGAGTTTTGATAGATCGTCGTACTATGGACGTGTAGTCCTCAGAGTTTTGATGGATCGTCGTACTATGTAGATGTAGACGTGTAGTCATCAGAGTTTTGATGGATCGTCGTACTATGTAGATGTAGACGTGTAGTCATCATAGTTTTGATAGATCGTCGTACTATGGACGTGTAGTCGTCAGAGTTTTGATGGATCGTCGTACTATGTAGATGTAGACGTGAAGTCATCAGAGTTTTGATGGATCGTCGGACAATGGACGTGTAGTCATCAGAGTTTTGATGGATCGTCGTACTATGTAGATGTAGACGTGTAGTCATCAGAGTTTTGATGGATCGTCGTACTATGTAGATGTAGACGTGTAGTCATCAGAGTTTTGATGGATCGTCGTACTATGGACGTGTAGTCATCAGAGTTTTGATGGATCGTCGTACTATGTAGATGTAGACGTGTAGTCATCAGAGTTTTGATAGATCGTCGTACTATGTAGATGTAGACGTGTAGTCATCAGAGTTTGATAGATCGTCGTACTATGTAGATGTAGACGTGTAGTCAGCATAGTTTTGAAGGATCGTCGTACTATGGACGTGTAGTCAGCAGAGTTTTGATGGATCGTCGTACTATGGACGTGTAGTCATCAGAGTTTTGATGGATCGTCGTACTATGGACGTGTAGTCATCAGAGTTTTGATGGATCGTCGTACTATGGACGTGTAATCATCAGAGTTTTGATGGATCGTCGTACTATTGACGCGTAGTCATCAGAGTTTTGATGGATCGTCGTACTATGGACGTGTAGTCATCAGAGCTTTGATGGATCGTCGTACTATGTAGATGTAGATGTGTAGTCATCAGAGTTTTGATGGATCGTCGTACTATGTAGATGTAGACGTGTAGTCAGCAGAGTTTTGATGGATCGTCGTACTATGTAGATGTAGACGTGTAGTCATCAGAATTTTGATGGATCGTCGTACTATGGACGTGTAGTCATCAGAGTTTTGATGGATCGTCGTACTATGTAGATGTAGACGTGTAGTCATCAGAGTTTTGATAGATCGTCGTACTATGGACGTGTAGTCGTCAGAGTTTTGATGGATCGTCGTACTATGTAGATGTAGACGTGTAGTCATCAGAGTTTTGATGGATCGTCGTACTATGTAGATGTAGACGTGTAGTCATCAGAGTTTTGATAGATCGTCGTACTATGGACGTGTAGTCATCAGAGTTTTGATAGATCGTCGTACTATGTAGATGTAGACGTGTAGTCATCAGAGTTTTGATGGATCGGCGTACTATATAGATGTAGACGTGTAGCCATCAGAGTTTTGATGGATCGTCGTACTATGTAGATGTAGACGTGTAGTCATCAGAGTTTTGATGGATCGTCCTACTATGTAGATGTAGACGTGTAGTCATCAGAGTTTTAATGGATCGTCGTACTATGTAGATGTAGACGTGCAGTCATCAGAGTTTTGATGGATCGTCGTACTATGTAGATGTAGACGTGTAGTCATCAGAGTTTTGATGGATCGTCGTACTATGTAGATGTAGACGTGTAGTCATCAGAGTTTTGATAGATCGTCGTACTATGGACGTGTAGTCGTCAGAGTTTTGATGGATCGTCGTACTATGTAGATGTAGACGTGTAGTCATCAGAGTTTTGATGGATCGTCGTACTATGTAGATGTAGACGTGTAGTCATCAGAGTTTTGATAGATCGTCGTACTATGGACGTGTAGTCGTCAGAGTTTTGATGGATCGTCGTACTATGTAGATGTAGACGTGAAGTCATCAGAGTTTTGATGGATCGTCGGACAATGGACGTGTAGTCATCAGACTTTTGATGGATCGTCGTACTATGTAGATGTAGACGTGTAGTCATCAGAGTTTTGATGGATCGTCGTACTATGGAGATGTAGACGTGTAGTCATCAGAGTTTTGATGGATCGTCGTACTATGGACGTGTAGTCATCAGAGTTTTGATGGATCGTCGTACTATGTAGATGTAGACGTGTAGTCATCAGAGTTTTGATAGATCGTCGTACTATGTAGATGTAGACGTGTAGTCATCAGAGTTTGATAGATCGTCGTACTATGTAGATGTAGACGTGTAGTCAGCATAGTTTTGAAGGATCGTCGTACTATGGACGTGTAGTCAGCAGAGTTTTGATGGATCGTCGTACTATGGACGTGTAGTCATCAGAGTTTTGATGGATCGTCGTACTATGGACGTGTAGTCATCAGAGTTTTGATGGATCGTCGTACTATGGACGTGTAATCATCAGAGTTTTGATGGATCGTCGTACTATTGACGCGTAGTCATCAGAGTTTTGATGGATCGTCGTACTATGGACGTGTAGTCATCAGAGCTTTGATGGATCGTCGTACTATGTAGATGTAGATGTGTAGTCATCAGAGTTTTGATGGATCGTCGTACTATGTAGATGTAGACGTGTAGTCAGCAGAGTTTTGATGGATCGTCGTACTATGTAGATGTAGACGTGTAGTCATCAGAATTTTGATGGATCGTCGTACTATGGACGTGTAGTCATCAGAGTTTTGATGGATCGTCGTACTATGTAGATGTAGACGTGTAGTCATCAGAGTTTTGATAGATCGTCGTACTATGGACGTGTAGTCGTCAGAGTTTTGATGGATCGTCGTACTATGTAGATGTAGACGTGTAGTCATCAGAGTTTTGATGGATCGTCGTACTATGTAGATGTAGACGTGTAGTCATCAGAGTTTTGATAGATCGTCGTACTATGGACGTGTAGTCATCAGAGTTTTGATAGATCGTCGTACTATGTAGATGTAGACGTGTAGTCATCAGAGTTTTGATGGATCGGCGTACTATATAGATGTAGACGTGTAGCCATCAGAGTTTTGATGGATCGTCGTACTATGTAGATGTAGACGTGTAGTCATCAGAGTTTTGATGGATCGTCCTACTATGTAGATGTAGACGTGTAGTCATCAGAGTTTTAATGGATCGTCGTACTATGTAGATGTAGACGTGCAGTCATCAGAGTTTTGATGGATCGTCGTACTATGTAGATGTAGACGTGTAGTCATCAGAGTTTTGATGGATCGTCGTACTATGTAGATGTAGACGTGTAGTCATCAGAGTTTTGATAGATCGTCGTACTATGGACGTGTAGTCGTCAGAGTTTT
Source organism: Bathymodiolus brooksi (assembly GCA_963680875.1). Taxonomy (NCBI): domain Eukaryota; kingdom Metazoa; phylum Mollusca; class Bivalvia; order Mytilida; family Modiolidae; genus Bathymodiolus; species Bathymodiolus brooksi. The sequence continues at coordinate 119,703,159 of OY804583.1, read as the reverse complement.
GATGGATCGTCGTACTATGTAGATGTAGACGTGTAGTCATCAGAGTTTTGATGGATCGTCGTACTATGTAGATGTAGACGTGTAGTCATCAGAGTTTTGATAGATCGTCGTACTATGGACGTGTAGTCGTCAGAGTTTTGATGGATCGTCGTACTATGTAGATGTAGACGTGAAGTCATCAGAGTTTTGATGGATCGTCGGACAATGGACGTGTAGTCATCAGAGTTTTGATGGATCGTCGTACTATGTAGATGTAGACGTGTAGTCATCAGAGTTTTGATGGATCGTCGTACTATGGAGATGTAGACGTGTAGTCATCAGAGTTTTGATGGATCGTCGTACTATGGACGTGTAGTCATCAGAGTTTTGATGGATCGTCGTACTATGGACGTGTAGTCATCAGAGTTTTGATGGATCGTCGTACTATGTAGATGTAGACGTGTAGTCATCAGAGTTTTGATAGATCGTCGTACTATGTAGATGTAGACGTGTAGTCATCAGAGTTTGATAGATCGTCGTACTATGTAGATGTAGACGTGTAGTCAGCATAGTTTTGAAGGATCGTCGTACTATGGACGTGTAGTCATCAGAGTTTTGATGGATCGTCGTACTATGGACGTGTAGTCATCAGAGTTTTGATGGATCGTCGTACTATGGACGTGTAGTCATCAGAGTTTTGATGGATCGTCGTACTATGGACGTGTAATCATCAGAGTTTTGATGGATCGTCGTACTATTGACGCGTAGTCATCAGAGTTTTGATGGATCGTCGTACTATGGACGTGTAGTCATCAGAGCTTTGATGGATCGTCGTACTATGTAGATGTAGATGTGTAGTCATCAGAGTTTTGATGGATCGTCGTACTATGTAGATGTAGACGTGTAGTCAGCAGAGTTTTGATGGATCGTCGTACTATGTAGATGTAGACGTGTAGTCATCAGAATTTTGATGGATCGTCGTACTATGGACGTGTAGTCATCATAGTTTTGATGGATCGTCGTACTATGTAGATGTAGACGTGTAGTCATCAAAGTTTTGAAGGATCGTCGTACTATGTAGATGTAGACGTGTAGTCATCAGAGTTTTGATGGATCGTCGTACTATGTAGATGTAGACGTGTAGTCATCAGAGTTTTGATAGATCGTCGTACTATGGACGTGTAGTCGTCAGAGTTTTGATGGATCGTCGTACTATGTAGATGTAGACGTGTAGTCATCAGAGTTTTGATGGATCGGCGTACTATGTAGATGTAGACATGTAATCAGCAGAATTTTGATGGATCGTCGTACTATGTAGATGTAGACGTGTAGTCAGCAGAGTTTTGATGGATCGTCGTACTATGTAGATGTAGACGTGCAGTCATCAGAGTTTTGATGGATCGTCGTACTATGTAGATGTAGACGTGTAGTCATCAGAGTTTTGATGGATCGTCGTACTATGTAGATGTAGACGTGTAGTCATCAGAGTTTTGATAGATCGTCGTACTATGGACGTGTAGTCGTCAGAGTTTTGATGGATCGTCGTACTATGTAGATGTAGACGTGTAGTCATCAGAGTTTTGATGGATCGTCGTACTATGTAGATGTAGACGTGTAGTCATCAGAGTTTTGATAGATCGTCGTACTATGGACGTGTAGTCGTCAGAGTTTTGATGGATCGTCGTACTATGTAGATGTAGACGTGAAGTCATCAGAGTTTTGATGGATCGTCGGACAATGGACGTGTAGTCATCAGAGTTTTGATGGATCGTCGTACTATGTAGATGTAGACGTGTAGTCATCAGAGTTTTGATGGATCGTCGTACTATGTAGATGTAGACGTGTAGTCATCAGAGTTTTGATGGATCGTCGTACTATGGACGTGTAGTCATCAGAGTTTTGATGGATCGTCGTACTATGGACGTGTAGTCATCAGAGTTTTGATGGATCGTCGTACTATGTAGATGTAGACGTATAGTCATCAGAGTTTTGATAGATCGTCGTACTATGTAGATGTAGACGTGTAGTCATCAGAGTTTGATAGATCGTCGTACTATGTAGATGTAGACGTGTAGTCAGCAGCGTTTTGAAGGATCGTCGTACTATGGACGTGTAGTCATCAGAGTTTTGATGGATCGTCGTACTATGGTCGTGTAGTCATCAGAGTTTTGATAGATCGTCGTACTATGGACGTGTAGTCATCAGAGTTTTGATGGATCGTCGTACTATGGACGTGTAATCATCAGAGTTTTGATGGATCGTCGTACTATTGACGCGTAGTCATCAGAGTTTTGATGGATCGTCGTACTATGGACGTGTAGTCATCAGAGCTTTGATGGATCGTCGTACTATGTAGATGTAGACGTGTAGTCATCAGAGTTTTGATGGATCGTCGTACTATGTAGATGTAGACGTGTAGTCAGCAGAGTTTTGATGGATCGTCGTACTATGTAGATGTAGACGTGTAGTCATCAGAATTTTGATGGATCGTCGTACTATGGACGTGTAGTCATCAGAGTTTTGATGGATCGTCGTACTATGTAGATGTAGACGTGTAGTCATCAGAGTTTTGAAGGATCGTCGTACTATGTAGATGTAGACGTGTAGTCATCAGAGTTTTGATGGATCGTCGTACTATGTAGATGTAGACGTGTAGTCATCAGAGTTTTGATAGATCGTCGTACTATGGACGTGTAGTCGTCAGAGTTTTGATGGATCGTCGTACTATGTAGATGTAGACGTGTAGTCATCAGAGTTTTGATGGATCGGCGTACTATGTAGATGTAGACATGTAATCAGCAGAGTTTTGATGGATCGTCGTACTATGTAGATGTAGACGTGTAGTCAGCAGAGTTTTGATGGATCGTCGTACTATGTAGATGTAGACGTGAAGTCATCAGAGTTTTGATGGATCGTTGGCCTATGGACGTGTAGTCATCAGAGTTTTGATGGATCGTCGTACTATGTAGATGTAGACGTGTAGTCATCAGAGTTTTGATGGATCGTCGTACTATGGACGTGTAGTCATCAGAGTTTTGATGAAACGTCGTACTATGTAGATGTAGACGTGTAGTCATCAGAGTGTTAATGGATCGTCGTACTATGGACGTGTAGTCATCAGAGTTTTGATGGATCGTCGTACTATGTAGATGTAGACGCGTAGTCATCAGAGTTTTGATGAATCGCCGTACTATGTAGATGTAGACGTGTAGTCATCAGAGTTTTGATGGATCGTCGTACTATGTAGATGTAGATGTAGATGTAGATGTAGATTTAGATGTAAATGTAGATGTAGATGTAGATGTATGATGTAGATGTATGATGTATATGTAGATGTATGATGTAGATTTAGATGTAGATGTAGATTTAGATGTAGATGTATATGTAGATGTATGATGTAGATGTAGATGTAGATGTAGATTTAGATGTAGATGTAGATGTAGATTTAGATGTATGATATAGATGTAGATTTAGATGTATGATGTAGATGTAGATTTAGATGTATGATGTAGATGTAGATGTAGATTTAGATGTATGATGTAGATGTAGATTTAGATGTATGATGTAAATGTAGATTTAGATGTATGATGTAGATGTAGATGTATGATGAACCTCTGAGATCAAATATGAATTTCATCAACTAAGGTACCGTCGTGGTCGTGATCGCATGGTAATTGGATATATAACTACCTATGTCATCAGTGACTATCACCACTAAAGTTGTAGGTTCTAATCCCACCCAGGCGAGGTGTACTCGATACAACATTATGTGATAAAGTTTTCCAGTGACTTGCGGCAGGACGGTGTTTTTCTCCGGGTACTCTGATTTCCTCCACCAATAAAACTGACTACCACAAAATAACTGAAATATTGTTGAAAGTGGCGTTAAACACCATAAACCAACAAACCAAACCATCTGTGTTTAATAGTTCGTCCTGAATAATAGGTGAACACTAGATAAGATAAGATAAGATAAGAAAACTTTATTTTGATTAGGCACATAATAAAACAGTACAACATAAGCTCTACAGAGGTTTTTTACCGAATATACATTAACAATAAAACAACACAAGTTACATGCAAAGCTACAAACTAAAATAGCTAAGAAATACAGGCATAAAAAGGAGGACTTTGTATAGATCTGAACAAGAACCCACGTGGCAAGTGCCTCGTTGGACTCTTGTTCAAGATCCACACACAGATGCGCCAACATAAAGCACGGCAGTTAAAAAAGAAGCAGCAGTTAAAAATTTATACTGACTACTTAAAACTAGCACCAACATAAGATAAGATAAGACAAATCCATTTTGATTCGGCATAAAATCAAACACACAACACAAGCTCTGAAGAGTCATTGACTGAATATAAAATCATATACATAACTTAAAACAACACAAGATAACAACATGCATTACTAATTTAAAACATACATAGATCAGCTATATCATGCAGTAAAAATTTGGCAACAAATTAGAATGAATTTAAATTCCTTAAAACAATAGGATATGTTTAGGATTATACAAATTTCGAAAAGAATAAAATAATATCAACTTGTATTGATTACCCAATTACTGGAATGATGTGCAAATAATGCAATTTGAAATTAAAATAAGATTCATACAGAAATCAAACAAAACAATACAGCAATAACAGTCCAATAATGAATAGCAAAAACAAGCAAAAGTAAATGAAAAGCAGCTAAAACAAATGTGTTATCTGCAAGCAGAACAGCGACATTTCGAACACTAGAGACGTTTTTCTCTACTCCGCTTTTTATCCACAAATAGAACAGACAGCTATGGAAATAACTGGACAAGTGTCGAAATTTCCGTGAGTACGAATAACGTCCAGGGACCGACCACTTAACTATTATGAGGTATGTTTTTCCCCGAGCATGACATTTTTTGGACATGCAATAGCAGTAATTTTATTCTCAAATTTTATCAAAATTTCTCGTTGAATAAATACCAGGGTTAGAAATTAACTTTTGTAGTTACTAGCCCAAGGGCTAGTAAACTATATCAATCACTAGTCCTTAGAAATCCAAACTAGTCCTGTAGATGCGGCGAGCACCATCAGGGTGTGAGTTGACTAGGGAATCTGAGGGCATAACCCTCTATAAAAAATTTAAAAATCCTACAATCCTACAATGCCAATGAAATAGCTACCAAAGAACACAGGACAATGATTTCACAGTTTAGCCCTTCAATGATTAGCAATACCAATAATACCATGAAGCAAAATACTGCAAAAGCGCACCCCCATAAAATTGGAAAAAATATGATTTTTTTTTTGCGTAAAATCGTGATTTTTCACACGAAATACCCCAAAAATGTTCGCGCCTCCCTCTGCTCGGCGCCATTTTTTTAAGTGCCCCCCCCCCTAAGTTGAAATCCTGGATCCGACCCTGCAAAGCACTTAAATTGTAGTTTTTAATTTAAGTGAAAAATTTGTTATTTAAACAGTTTGGATCAATAAACATATTTATCAATAATACATCAATTTTACATAGTTTTAATTGTTACCTGTATGAAAATCTGGATTTAATCATCATTTTCAGTACTTTATTACAATTTTTTTTTATTTAAAACAATATATTTTAGCAAATATTATCATTGTTCTGCTTTTCCCAAACGCGGCGATTTGCAGATCGACATGAAGAAAAGAAGCCATAATCTACGTTTTACATAGTTTTAAGTGTTACCTATATATGAAAATCTAGATTTAATAAGCATTTTCAGTACTTTATTACAAAAAAAAAATATCTAAAACGATATATTTTAGAAAATATTGTCATTGTTCTTCTTTTCCCAATAGCGGCGATTTGCAGATCGACATGAAGAGATGAAGCCATACATATTTTCTATAGCTGAAATTGTATTTGTCAATGTCAAATTTGCACTTTGCGTGATCCGTACTCAAATCGCTTTAAACAACGTAGTTTTATAGGTAATTTTCAAGCGCATGTTTGAGACAGTTGTAAATGGTGTAACCTAAAGTTTAGAAACGAACAGGGACAATAACGGCTTTCCAACTCGTCGCGATACATACCGGTCTCTCTCTTTTTTACTATCCCAAGCGGACAAGTACCTAGGAGATATGTGTTGTCCGTGGGGAAAATTACTAGTCTTGGACTAACGGACAATCGTTAATTTAGAACCCTGAATATTGCAGGGTCATATTATTATAATTTTTTTATTTTGTTGCGCCTTTCAGGCTAATTAATTTTTTGCCTTAATAATTGGCAACATAAATTAGAAAAAAAGAACATAGCCTACCAACCCTACTAAATAGACGTTTAAGAATACCGAAGGGGGCAATAAAAATGGAAAATCCAGAGAATCTGGCAACATAGGGTACAAAAAAAGAAGAAAAACACAACACAATATGTGTTGGACACTAAGCACAAATAACGTAAATAAGACATACGATGGTCGTTCCCTATAGCTAATCCACAACTCACGTTCCTGAAGTAAAAATACAACACCTGTAACTGATGGCTTATCTACAATTTTTTTGAATTTAATAGTTAATTAATAGACTTATGATAATACAATAGTAACATTCTATAGCATATTTTGTTGTTTACAAAACGATTTAAAAAAGTAAATTCACGAGAAAGATGTCATTTATCTCTATTCCTCTTGATATCCACAGCCTTCAGATGTGCTTGGTTGTTTTTCAACATTTCTCGCTTACAATGTGGCTACTTTCACTACTTCCGCATATCCACAGTTATCATGCGATATCACGTCAAATCCGTTCGCCTGGGAATATCGATTCGGGGTGGCATCATCACTGCTGCCATCTATATTAGATAATTGCAGTGTTTTCTCATTTTCCCTGTTTTCATCGATATTTTTTTGCTGCCTTTTTCTAACACAGACAACTATAATTACCATGATTAGAAACAACCCACCGATGGAAGCGCCGATTATAATTGGTATCGTATCTGACTGCGTATCGGGTTTGTCCGTTGTAAAAAGAAGTGTCAGGTTGAAGAATGTGGTGTCTGTTCCATCGGTACAAGATATTTTAATTACATATTCAGAAGTTGTGCTGACATCAATACCTGAATTTTCAGACAGAATCAGAGAGGCATCTGAAAATGAAAGCACAAGTTACAAAATGAAAAACAAACAAAAAATACCACAAATGACAGAACAATTCTAAAATACCACAGATGACGGAACAATTCTAAAATACCACAAATGACGGAACAATTCTAAAACACCGCCATTGACGGAACAATTCAAAAATACCATAGAAAACTCATTGAAACAGAGGAAACATCGATCACATTAACACACATACACTTTCTCACTCACTTTCATTGGGTTAGAACACCAACTTGCCGTAGTTATATCGCTCTTATTAACAACGTAGATATCAAATTTAGTTGAAGCGCTCGCACTTAGCCAGGAGAGTGAAGAAGCAAGTGTATGTGTATATATAAATATACGTGTCCACGAAAATAAATATCCACGAATGTAAATGAGTTCACAATATCTTAGCCTATGTTAAATGTTGTTCTTCAAGATATTGAACTCGATAGAACAAAGGTCATGTATTGGTACCAATATCGTAGCACAATGCTGCGTCATGCGAAATTCAATTTTCTGCAGAAGTTTAATCTTTTCTCCTTTGGAGCCCATTTCAAACGTTGGACTACATGGATCATAAACCATATATAAGGGCTTCAGTTTCAAGAAACATAAGCCTATAGGAGTGTTTACTGATCAGACTATTGTACTGTCCGTGTTTATGTTGTCATTCATATTTGAAATAGGATTTTCGTGGTTTGAAGTGGAAGCGGATCTGTGTAGTTTTTTGTTCGTTTTATTTTTCCGTTACCGCTGGTATTCGCATTGCTGATATTGGTGGCATTGTCGTTAAAAGAACAGGAATTGCCAACTCTTCCGGAGCACCCGAGTTCACCCCCTGTTTTGTCGGGGTTCGTGTTGTTCTTTAGTTTTCTGTGTAGTATGTTGTAAATCATTGTTTGTTCTTTTGATCTTTTTCTTTTGACCATTATATTGTTTGTCATGTGATTTACGGCTTCTGTTTCACATTTGGTATCTTGAAACTTGACCAATATAAATAATAAATACAATTATGAATTCCCTAATCCATTTATAATTACTATTCGAAGGCAACATGACACATATATTACTGTTGCCGTTCCAATAAATCATTGTCAATATCACACACTTACCGTTACCGTGTAGAGACAAGATGAACATGTCAGTATGTGGTGTTGTGTTGTTGATCATGCATGTCACGTTGTCTGATGGATCGTCTACACTGAACGTGGTAAGAATAGGATTGATATTAATGCCGTTGATTCTCAACATGTCTGGGAGGCCATGTATCATAGGAGGCTGTAACGACAATGATGACTTTGTGAGTAGATGACCTCTGACATAATCTTAAATTTGTTGATGGCGGTCAGTATTAGGTAGAAACAGAAGAAGAAGTGGGTATTTTGAGTACAAAGAAATTTATATTTGATAACGAGGAAGATGTTGAGTTTGTTTGTTTCTTTGCTTGGTGATATATAACGCCACTTCCAACAATACAAGCTGTATCGTGGCGGTCAGTTTATTTGGTGGAGGGAACACCGACCTGCCGCAAGTCACTAACAAACTTTATCACATAATGTTGTATCGAGTACACCTCGCCTGAGTGGGATCCGAAATCACAACGTTAGTGGTGATAGGCAATGATTGTATAGATTGTTATAAGTCAAACTACCATACGATCACGACCACGACTCTCCCTAGTAGAAGTGGGTATTTTAAGTACAAATAATGTTTCTATTTGATAATGAGGACGATGTTGAGAGGGAGAAAGTGTGTACATTGTTTTGTAAGCGCTCTGTTTTTTCTTTATGCCGGATTTCTGCAGAATAACCCTCAGAGCAATGTCTTTTTCTGTATATTTTTTGATCCATACGAATAGCAAACGGCTAAGTGAAAAGAAAAAACAAAATTAAGAAAACAAAGTTGACAGCATTTAAATTTGTAAAAATCTTGGTTTAATAAAGGAAATATTGTAAAATTAAAGTATTCGGTGTCATTGAATCAGTGTAATAGGCATACTCAATATACTGTATTTAAGTAAACGTCAGTTTTCAGACCTAATGGAGAAAAGATTGAAGATATCAAAGGGAAAATCAGAAGTGGTCATACAATGGCTAAATGAAAATGGACAAAAGGCAAACAAACAATGGTCAACAAAATACTACACAGAAAACCAAAGACCGAGCAACACGAACCCCACTAAAAATCTGAGGTGGACTCAGGTTCTGCGCAAAGGTAAGCAATTCATGTTATACTAGTGGTACATGTTTCTTTTGAACTGCACTAACTTTATCTTAAATAGAAATAGTGCTGAATGCAAATAACAAATAAAACATGAACCGGCACCCTACAAAACAAATGGGATTAAAGACCAATCAAACAATTTAGACGCTAAAATGGTAGCGGACATCACAAACGGAATAAAAAGACCTAAAGACATGGAATTGGACAAAGTGAACAACACAAACCCCACTGAATCCGGAGATGAAGACAGTTTCTCCAGAAGGTTGGGTACTTCCTGCTCTAACAGTGGGATCTGTCGTGTTACTCTTGTTAAAAATGCAATGACAAGTACATGAATTAGGCTAAGACGAGTACTTTTATTACTAGGTAAAATAATGGTTTTTAATTTCTTGGCTTCAGAAATGGTAAATTAATTTCGTCATTAAACCACCGACCGTGTATAAAAGAGATTGTTCCCCTTGATTTTCACAATATATAATATATTGACACTGTTCACATCAAGGAAAGGTTAAACAACATCTTTTATGATTTTCCTCAATAATAAAAGCATAGATATCTAATGTAGTGGGTCCTACGCTTTTCTGGAAAATCCACCATGTACAGGAAGTCATATACTTTAATTTGATAAAAATTGAAATCACCACATGTGATAATCAAATATTAAAAAACCGAAGTGAATATGCATATTTCAAATTATTATAACATAGTAGTTTAGTTTAAGCATATTTTATTTGCTCAAATATGCAAAAATGATAAGACACAAGTTAAGCAAACTTATGAAGTCTTCTCCTATATACAATAAGTTACAACATTATTAGATAGAGCATGCATGCATATTAATATTTCTTACATTAATATGTGTAAATTGAAGAAGAACAGAGAACGAAGAAAGAAATTAGAGAGAGAGAGAGAGAGAGAGGTTGGTGGTGATGGTGTGTGTGGTTGTTCATTTGGTGAACCACTTAAACAAGAAACCTTTCAGACCTCTTTATATATTCAAACACGTGCTTAAAAATAATTTCGTTCTGTTCATTTGAAAGAATAGGATTACCACTGGTTAAAAGCTTGAGATCTGTAGATAAGGGTAATAACAAAATTACCGAACTCCGAACAATCTTAGAAAGGAAAAGTCAAAACTCGTAAGTATACAAACAGACATAGTCATTAGGAAGCCAGCTGAGATTGCGAAACAATGTATATCTCATATTTGCATAATGGGAACAATCAAAGAAGAAGTGACACGAGTCTTCACGATTGGCCCCACAACGACAAGATGGATCTGAGACTATATTTACTTGGAACAAATCATAATTTAAAAAAGAAGCAAAACATCGAACCTGGGTTAATGCAACATAATATATGGGTCACAATCGGTTTGGTCGGTTTGTTAATACTGGTGTTCATAAATATTATCATTAATTTCGGTCTGATGTTTATCAATGACCTCCGTGAGCCTCAGTATTTTCTCTGGTCCATACTCACAATATTTTCCGTCACTGTAACAGTCAGTGTAGCTGTATTATAGCACCAATCTTGTACTGACAGAACATAATTATGTCGTGTTATCTTCTGTCCTGTAGAATGTGGCAGCATTTTCTTGACAAGGATACTTCCTGTTAATCAATGTAACAAATCAATACAAAACAACAAGATGTATTGTATACAACAGGAACTTAAGTTTAAATATATATTCGTCTTGAATATTTGACTGGACAAAGCATGATTGTAGATGAGTAATACGTCGAGTACCAGGGCTTAATACCGGTTTTTAGTGAGGTCCGTATTGCTCATCTTTTTATTTAGCTTTCTGTGTTGTGTTTCCATTTGTTTACGTTTTAATTGTTTTGTTTGTCTTCGTCCGGTGTATTATGTTGTCAGTGTTGTCAGTGTCTCTGGATTGTCAATCTTTGATTATTCACATGCATATGCAGTATTATGCTTTTGATGCTGGGTTCAAGAGTGCATATATACAATGCATTTTCCTTACATCTAAGTAGTTTAATATTTGATAGAAAGGAACTAATGATATAGTGATAACATTTGTGAATTAGATTAAATGTCTGACCCTGTGACATATTTATCTTAACGTATTTTTTGTAAACTTGTTATTGATGTGTCTGTACCAAGCATCGAAAGTGAGTGGGGACCATCGTCGTCGTGATCGAATTGTTGTTAGATAAACTACTACCTGTGTTATAAATGCATATCACCACTAAAGCTGTGAGTTCGAACTCCATACAACATTATGTGATAAAGTTTGTCAGTGACTTGCGACAGGTCGGTGATTTTCTCCGGATACTCCAGTTTCCTCCAGCATTAAAATTGACCGCCACGAAATAACTGAAATATTGTTTAAAATGGCGTTAAACACCATTGACCATACTAAACCTAAAGCGTATTGTTGTGTATATTTATATAGATTTAGCCTGTTTATGATTTTTGGAAGGAATTTTGGAACTGTTCATACAGTATCGTATTTCATATTTTCCATTGTATTGCAATAAATACCATCAATACGTACGTAAGCTAGTATCAAAGTAGTAGTATTCGTTGTCATAGTCGAGCTCTATTTTGCGAATGAAATCTCCAAAATCTGTTATATGAACACCCATTACTCTGCTATTGACACTTTTACGGTAACCAATAGTTACGCTGTCAGGAGTCATACCAAATTGTGGTGGTCCCTCTAAAAACATTGAAAAAAATAAGTATGGAAAACATATGCATGACCACATCATGTCACGGAGAGCTACGGTTTTGGCCCATATCAATAGCTTAACTTCGCCTCTTTTTATTGAAATGAGTGAACCAGGCTAGAAAAGTGAGAGGTCATGTAGTTGTGTTCTCGGGGTATCGAGTTTGTCTCTTTCTACGAATTTACTATTGGAGAAGTCATGTACTGTATATGTGTGTTAGGGGATATCAGTTTTATTTACTATTGGAGAAGTCATGTACTGTATATGTGTGTTAGGGGATATCAGTTTTATTTACTATTGGAGAAGTCATGTACTGTATATGTGTGTTAGGGGATATCAGTTGTATTTACTATTGGAGAAGTCATGTACTGTATATGTGTGTTAGGGGATATCAGTTTTATTTACTATTGGAGAAGTCATGTACTGTATATGTGTGTTAGGGGATATCAGTTTTTTTTACTATTGGAGAAGTCATGTACTGTATATGTGTGTTAGAGGATATCAGTTTTATTTACTATTGGAAAAGTCATGTACTGTATGTGTGTTAGGGGATATCAGTTTTATTTACTATTGGAGAAGTCATGTACTGTATGTGTGTTAGGGGATATCAGTTTTATTTACTATTGGAGAAGTCATGTACTGTATATGTGTGTTAGGGGATATCAGTTGTATTTACTATTGGAGAAGTCATGTACTGTATATGTGTGTTAGGGGATATCAGTTTTATTTACTATTCGAGAAGTCATGTACTGTATATGTGTGTTAGGGGATATCAGTTTTATTTACTCTTGGAGAAGTCATGTACTGTATATGTGTGTTAGGGGATATCAGTTTTATTTACCATTGGAGAAGTCATGTACTGTATATGTGTGTTAGGGGATATCAGTTTTATTTACTATTGGAGAAGTCATGTACTGTATATGTGTGTTAGGGAATATCAGTTTTATTTACTATTGGAGAAGTCATGTACTGTATATGTGTGTTAGGGGATATCAGTTTTATTTATTATTGGAGAAGTCATGTACTGTATATGTGTGTTAAGAGATATCAGTTTTATTTACTATTGGAGAAGTCATGTACTGTATATGTGTGTTAGGGGATATCAGTTTTATTTACTATTCGAGAAGTCATGTACTGTATATGTGTGTTAGGGGATATCAGTTCTATTTACTATTGGAGAAGCGGTGTACTGTATATGTGTCTTAGAGGATATCAGTTCTATTTACTATTGGAGAAGTCATGTACTGTATATGTGTGTTAGGGGATATCAGTTTTATTTACTATTGGAGAAGTCATGTACTGTATATGTGTGTTAGGGGATATCAGTTTTATTTACTATTGGAGAAGTCATGTACTGTATATGTGTGTTAGGGGATATCAGTTTTATTTACTATTGGAGAAGTCATGTACTGTATATGTGTGTTAGGGGATATCAGTTTTATTTACTATTGGAGAAGTCATGTACTGTATATGTGTGTTAGGGGATTTCAGTTTTATTTACTATTGGAGAAGTCATGTACTGTATATGTGTGTTAGAGGATATCAGTTTTATTTACCATAGGAGAAGTCATGTACTGTATGTGTGTTAGGGGATATCAGTTTTATTTACTATTGGAGAAGTCATGTACTGTATATGTGTGTTAAGGGATATCAGTTTTATTTACTATTGGAGAAGTCATGTACTGTATATGTGTGTTAGGGGATATCAGTTTTATTTACTATTGGAGAAGTCATGTACTGTATATGTGTGTTAGGGGATATCAGTTTTATTTCCCATTGGAGAAGTTATGTACTGTATATGTGTGTTAGGGGATATCAGTTTTATTTACTATTGGAGAAGTCATGTACTGTATATGTGTGTTAGGGAATATCAGTTTTATTTACTATTGGAGAAGTCATGTACTGTATATGTGTGTTAGGGGATATCAGTTTTATTTACTATTGGAGAAGTCATGTACTGTATATGTGTGTTAAGAGATATCAGTTTTATTTACTATTGGAGAAGTCATGTACTGTATATGTGTGTTAGGGGATATCAGTTTTATTTACTATTGGAGAAGTCATGTACTGTATATGTGTGTTATGGGATATCAGTTCTATTTACTATTGGAGAAGCGATGTACTGTATATGTGTGTTAGAGGATATCAGTTCTATTTACTATTGGAGAAGCCATGTACTGTATATGTGTGTTAGGGGATATCAGTTTTATTTACTATTGGAGAAGTCATGTACTGTATATGTGTGTTAGGGGATATCAGTTTTATTTACTATTGGAGAAGTCATGTACTGTATATGTGTGTTAAGAGATATCAGTTTTATTTACTATTGGAGAAGTCATGTACTGTATATGTGTGTTAGGGATATCAGTTTTATTTACTATTGGAGAAGTCATGTACTGTATATGTGTGTTAGGGGATATCAGTTTTATTTACTATTGGAGAAGTCATGTACTGTATATGTGTGTTAGGGGATATCAGTTTTATTTACTATTGGAGAAGTCATGTACTGTATATGTGTGTTAGGGGATATCAGTTTTATTTACTATTGGAGAAGTCATGTACTGTATATGTGTTTTAGGGGATATCAGTTTTATTTACTATTGGAGAAGTCATGTACTGTATATGTGTGTTAGGGGATATCAGTTTTATTTACTATTGGAGAAGTCATGTACTGTATATGTGTGTTAGGGGATATCAGTTTTATTTACTATTGGAGAAGTCATGTACTGTATATGTGTGTTAGGGGATATCAGTTTTATTTACTATTGGAGAAGTCATGTACTGTATATGTGTGTTAGGGGATATCGGTTTTATTTACTATTGGAGAAGTCATGTACTGTATATGTGTGTTAAGAGATATCAGTTTTATTTACTATTGGAGAAGTCATGTACTGTATATGTGTGTTAGGGGATATCAGTTTTATTTACTATTGGAGAAGTCATGTACTGTATATGTGTGTTAGGGGATATCAGTTTTATTTACTATTGGAGAAGTCATGTACTGTATATGTGTGTTAGGGGATATCAGTTTTATTTACTATTAGAGAAGTCATGTACTGTATATGTGTGTTAGGGGATATCAGTTTTATTTACTATTGGAGAAGTCATGTACTGTATATGTGTGTTATGGGATATCAGTTCTATTTACTATTGGAGAAGCGATGTACTGTATATGTGTGTTAGAGGATATCAGTTCTATTTACTATTGGAGAAGCCATGTACTGTATATGTGTGTTAGGGGATATCAGTTTTATTTACTATTGGAGAAGTCATGTACTGTATATGTGTTAGGGGATATCAGTTTTATTTACTATTGGAGAAGTCATGTACTGTATATGTGTGTTAAGAGATATCAGTTTTATTTACTATTGGAGAAGTCATGTACTGTATATGTGTGTTAGGGGATATCAGTTTTATTTACTATTGGAGAAGTCATGTACTGTATATGTGTGTTAGGGGATATCAGTTTTATTTACTATTGGAGAAGTCATGTACTGTATATGTGTGTTAGGGGATATCAGTTTTATTTACTATTAGAGAAGTCATGTACTGTATATGTGTGTTAGGGGATATCAGTTTTATTTACTATTGGAGAAGTCATGTACTGTATATGTGTTTTAGGGGATATCAGTTTTATTTACTATTGGAGAAGTCATGTACTGTATATGTGTGTTAGGGGATATCAGTTTTATTTACTATTGGAGAAGTCATGTACTGTATATGTGTGTTAGGGGATATCAGTTTTATTTACTATTAGAGAAGTCATGTACTGTATATGTGTGTTAGGGGATATCAGTTTTATTTACTATTGGAGAAGTCATGTACTGTATATGTGTGTTAGGGGATATCAGTTTTATTTACTATTGGAGAAGTCATGTACTGTATATGTGTGTTAGGGGATATCAGTTTTATTTACTATTAGAGAAGTCATGTACTGTATATGTGTGTTAGGGGATATCAGTTGTATTTACTTTTGGAGAAGTCATGTACTGTATATGTGTGTTAGGGGATATCAGTTTTATTTACTATTGGAGAAGTCATGTACTGTATATGTGTGTTAGGGGATATCAGTTTTATTTACTATTGGAGAAGTCATGTACTGTGTATGTGTGTTAGGGGATATCAGATTGATTTACTATTGGAGAAGTCATGTACTGTATATGTGTGTTAGGGGATATCAGTTTTGTATCTATTTCTATGATATTTGAACTGTTCCAACAGT
Organism: Bathymodiolus brooksi; assembly: GCA_963680875.1. Taxonomy (NCBI): domain Eukaryota; kingdom Metazoa; phylum Mollusca; class Bivalvia; order Mytilida; family Modiolidae; genus Bathymodiolus; species Bathymodiolus brooksi. Next base: position 119,686,936 of record OY804583.1, on the reverse strand, counting down.
GTGGTATTTCTTGTTCTTCATTTGATGTAGGACATTGGTGGACGAGGGTTTAATGTCATTACCTACTGCGCAGAAGCAAATAAAGATCCAATCAAATTAGTTAACATTGAAAATTATTACCAAAATGTTTTCATTTCATTGATTGATTATGAATTATTAGAAGAAAGTGATGGTCATCAATTCCATCAATATCAACAAAACGAACAATCACCTCTCATCTTAAATGAACTGTTTGGCGCTTTAAAATCTGATTCAAGCCACCATTTCTTTAGAAATGCCTGTACCAAGTCAGGGTCATTACGGTTTTCACAGTTTTCCGGTTGTTGACTGATTTTGTCTGTTTATGTACTTATGAGTTTTGACTTTCCCTTTGTAAGATTGTTCGGAGTTCGGTAATTTTGTTATTACCCATATGAACAGAAAAAGACCACTAGAAATGACGTTAAAAATCCAAGTCCTGTCGTGGTACAGACACAATATTGCACATGTCCACTAAGTTACTTACTAACTGTAGAGGTATAAGACATGGTGTAAATTCTACTTGACTGCTGGGGTAGGTATTCTACGTTGATCTCATCTCCAACATTTGTAGAGTTCATATTAGTCCGTAGTATCGTCGTCGGACATGGCTTTTTAGAGGGCAGGCAGTCATAGTACTCAATGATGTTATGTCCACCGTCGTGCCTGAAATAAGAATTACATGATTAATATAGTTAAGACAATCTGATTAAATATAATGGAAAATAAAAATAAAAATATCACACTGATGGATCCGGAACAACTTCAAAATTAAATCGAAAAATCGTAGAACGACAGAAAGACAGAGGCAAAATCGATATCACAAACACATATTATATATACTTGAGGGTCACTTTCGTGGATAGAAGAATAGGCTGAAAATGAGCTGAAAACTACTTCAAAGGTAATACAAACTCATTTAACGCCACATTGAATGGTTTTGAAATGAGAAACAGAAAACAAATTGTCTATATGGTCTTGTGGGTTTGTTGTTTATTGATGTACTACATTCTTACATTCAGTACTATTATATGTTAAAATTATAATAATTACTTACCATCCAATAATATCTCCTGTGTTTATTAATATCCTCTCAGTTTCAGGTACATTGTACGTTGTTTGTTTGCTAACGTCTTTGCCTATTGTGAAATATAATATAATACATATTTACAAGTAATGTATAGTAAAGACACAAAGAATGTCAGAGTGAAAATGAAATACATGTTTAATAAATATTTATATATTACATTATGTTTTGCATTAAAAACTTAGATATCTAATTTCGTGCACGCTATGTGTTTCTGGAATAACCTTCACCAGGTACATAATAAACTTAGATATCTAATTTCCTGTGCACTATGTGTTTCTAGAATAACCTTCACCAGATACATTATAAACTTAGATATCTAATTTCCTGTGCACTATGTGTTTCTATAATAACCTTCACCAGGTACATTATAAACTTAGATATCTAATTTCCTGTGCACTATGTGTTTCTAGAATAACCTTCACCAGGTACATTTATAGTCAAAAGATTAGAAAGACAAATAATGCAAAAATAAATTATGAACAATAACATTAAAGGACCTAAACATGATAGCCGACATGATCTAGAGTTACATATGTTTAAAGGGCCTAAACATGGTAGCCAACATGATCTACAGTTACATATGTTTAAAGGACCTAAACATGATAGCCAACATGATCTACAGTTACATATGTTTAAAGGACCTAAACATGATCTACAGTTACATATGTTTAAAGGACCTTAAACATGATAGCCAACATGATCTACAGTTACATATGTTTAAAGGACCTAAACATGATCTACAGTTACATATGTTTAAAGGACCTAAACATGATCTACAGTTACATATGTTTAAAGGACCTAAACATGATAGCCGACATGATCTACAGTTACATATGTTTAAAGGACCTAAGCATGATTTACAGCTACATATGTTTAAAGGACCTAAACATGATAGCCAACATGATCTACAGTTACATATGTTTAAAGGACCTAAACATGATCTACAGTTACATATGTTTAAAGGACCTTAAACATGATAGCCAACATGATCTACAGTTACATATGTTTAAAGGACCTAAACATGATCTACAGTTACATATGTTTAAAGGACCTAAACATGATCTACAGTTACATATGTTTAAAGGACCTAAACATGATAGCCAACATGATCTACAGTTACATATGTTTAAAGGACCTAAGCATGATTTACAGCTACATATGTTTAAAGGACCTAAACATGATAGCCAACATGATCTACAGTTACATATGTTTAAAGGACCTAAACATGATCTACAGTTACATATGTTTAAAGGACCTAAACATGATCTACAGTTACATATGTTTAAAGGACCTAAACATGATCTACAGTTACATATGTTTAAAGGATCTTAAACATGATAGCCAACATGATCTACAGTTACATATGTTTAAAGGATATAAAAATGATAGCCAACATGATCTACAGTTACATATGTTTAAAGGACCTAAACATGATAGCCAACAAGATCTACAGTTACATATGCTTAAAGGACCTAAACATGATCTACAGTTACATATGTTTAAAGGACCTAAACATGATAGCCAACATGATCTACAGTTACATATGTTTAAAGGACCTAAACATGATCTACAGTTACATATGTTTAAAGGACCTAAACATGATAGCCACCATGATCTACAGTTACATATGTTTAAAGGACCTAAACATGATTTACAGTTACATATGTTTAAAGGACCTAAACATGATAGCCAACATGATCTACAGTTACATATGTTTAAAGGACCTAAACATGATCTACAGTTACATATGTTTAAAGGACCAAAACATGATCTACAGCTACATATGTTTAAAGGACCTAAGCACGATAGCCAACATGATCTACAGTTACATATGTTTAAAGGACCTAAACATGATCTACAGTTACATATGTTTAAAGGACCTAAACATAATCTACAGTTACATATGTTTAAAGGACCTAAACATGATCTACAGTTATATATGTTTAAAGGACCTAAACATGATAGCAACATGATCTACAGTTACATATGTTTAAAGGACCTAAACATGATCTACAGATACATATGTTTAAAAGACCTAAACATGATAGCCAACATGATCTACAGTTACATATGTTTAAAGGACCTAAGCATGATTTACAGTTACATATGTTTAAAGGACCTAAACATGATAGCCAACATGATCTACAGTTACATATGTTTAAAGGACCTAAACATGATATGCAGTTACATATGTTTAAAGGACCTAAACATGATAGCCAACATGATCTACAGTTACATATGTTTAAAGGACCTAAACATGATCTACAGTTACATATGTTTAAAGGACCTAAACATGATCTACAGTTACATATGTTTAAAGGACCTTAAACATGATAGCCAACATGATCTACAGTTACATATGTTTAAAGGACCTAAACATGATCTACAGTTACATATGTTTAAAGGACCTAAACATGATTTACAGTTACATATGTTTAAAGGACCTAAACATGATAGCCAACATGATCTACAGTTACATATGTTTAAAGGACCTAAACATGATCTACAGTTACATATGTTTAAAGGACCTAAATATGATAGCCAACATGATCTACAGTTACATATGTTTAAAGGACCTAAACATGATAGCCAACATGATCTACAGTTACATATGTTTAAATGACCTAAACATGATCTACAGTTACATATGTTTAAAGGACCTTCAACATGACAGCCAACATGTTCTACAGCTACATATGTTTAAAGGACCTTAACATGATCTACAGTTACATATGTTTATAGGACCTAAACATGATAGCCAACATGATCTACAGTTACATATTTTTAAAGGACCTAAACATGATTTATAGTTACATATGTTTAAAGGACCTAAACATGATTTACAGTTACATATGTTTAAAGGACCTAAACATGATAGCCAACATGATGTACAGTTACATATGTTTAAAGGACCTAAACATGATCTACAGTTACATATGTTTAAAGGACCTAAACATGATCTACAGTTACATATGTTTAAAGGACCTAAACATGATAGCCAACATGATGTACAGTTACATATATTTAAAGGACCTAAACATGATCTACAGTTACATATGTTTAAATAACCTAAACATAATAGCCAACATGATCTACAGTTACATATGTTTAAAGGACCTAAACATGATCTACAGTTACATTTGTTTAAAGGACCTAAACATGATAGCCAACATGGTCTACAGTTAAATATGTTTAAAGGACCTAAACATGATCTACAGATACATATGTTTAAAGGACCTAAACATGATAGCCAACATGATCTACAGTTACATATGTTTAAAGGACCTAAACATGATCTACAGTTACATATGTTTAAAGGACCTAAACATGATAGCCAACATGATCTAAAGTTACATATGTTTAAAGGACCTAAACATGATAGCCAACATGATCTACAGTTACATATGCTTAAAGGACCTAAACATGATAGCCAACATGATCTACAGTTACATATGTTTGAGAGAGAATGAACTTAGTTTTAGTCATTTACATTATTTAGGAACTGCAAATTTCAAAGATAATTATATTGAATAAGCCGTATCAGTGCTGAAACACTGACTGTTGAGTGAACGGTTATTAACAGAACAAGATAATATATACAGTGAAACATGTTCAAACGGAGTCCTGAATAAACCATACTGTAAATAAAGTCAAAATGTAGGACATCTTTGTATTGTGAGCTCCATGACATATTGTATCCAGGGTCAATGTTTTTCCACATAATTTTGCCTCCTTTTATTGAAAAGTGACCCTCTCCAATTTTGAAGCTCTTGTTGCTTAAATATATTCGCATACCTTAGCTTTATTACTCAGCAGATGCAATGATTGCAGGATAAATTGTCATATTAACTTTACCTTTAACAACTAGTGTATTAGTCCCAACAATCTTGTATCTATTGACGTCAATCTTTCTCCACACACTGAATGTTATATTGCCTGTCTCTACAGGTACATAATGCCACATGGCTATCTGTCCACAACAATGGACAGTATTCACTGGATCTAGGAGAAGATATCCTGTTCCTAGATGTAACAAATATATAAACTATTGTTATATACTGTCCACTTAGCACATAATTATAAAGCTGGGCTTCATATTAATCTGGTATAGTTAGCTTAGAGGGTTAAGGTTATGGGGTTTAACATCACTTTCAACAATATTTCAGCTATATCTTTGCAGTCAGTTTATTAGTGGACGATACCATAGTACTCAGAAAAATACCACTAACAAACTTTATCACATATTGTTGTATCGAGTACTCCCGGCATGTATATTTGGTATTAAAATACAGTGCGGGTGTGACTGGTGCTTAAGGCCAATTGAGCAATTTTCTTCTGCTATGCTATAGCGAAAACAAGTTTACATTTCAATGAGATGATGATAATTGTGCCCGCTGTACACTAGAGCACCACTTTTAGTTAGAGTTTTATACAGCTAGCTCACTGGAACTACTGTTCGTGGCAACTGGATTTCCAACAGCAATACAAATATAGTCAAACTATAGAAAATATATGCACAGACTCGCTTCCACTGAAAAAAGACCATACATCATCATAAAAATGAATGAAAACATAAACATAGACTGTACAATAGCAGTGTCAATGTAGCAATGTTTGTAACATACCATTGGAGGAATCTGTGTTTAGTTGTAAAGATGCATTATAAAATTTCTGATCACCACAATCTAGAACAAAAATATAATAACGTAAATTACACGTCAAATATGTACAAATATAGATACGCATGTACATAGGGAATGTGACCGAGTGGTCTAGGGCCCTGGATATAATGCTAAACAATTGGTGCTGCAGTGTATCATTAGTGCTAGATCAAATCGCTGGAGGGTGACCAAAGATTTATCAGAACACTGTTCGATTAAATTTGCAGACGTATTTAAAAAGGCTTTACATTTTATTATGAACACAAACTTTCTCACTGGAAAAGACAATTGTATTATAATGTAAATTGTTTGTTTTTCACAAAATTATACATTTGTACTTAAAGTGTCGCCTTATTATCAAGTTCACATCTACAGGGGCAATCAATGCTATTCCACGGTCGTCGTCACAAACTGGTCGACCGCTAAGAAACATTCATTTCTCCAATGGCAATGAATGTGTTCCCTTTTATATATCACGATCAGGTTCACCGTTACGTTATATTTATATCTCAAATGACAACGGATCCTTTACTTTTTACGTAGATTTTTTTCTTTCCTCTATCACTGCCAGGACTTTTACCGGACATGACTGTATATGAGCTACATAGTGGGTGTCTTATAGGAGGCAGGAACTGCATACCCTTAGCGAGCAACTGAGTCAACCCCAGTTTTTGGTGGGGCCCGTGTTATTCATCTTTCTAGTTTTCTGTGTTGTTATTTTGTTGTGTTGGTCTCCCTTCTGTGTCTTGTCCCAAGGTTGCTTTGTCTATGGATTATCAATGTTTGATTTCCCCATCACTTTTGTCTAATCTTTACTTACATGTAATGTTATCAATTCGATTCCCGTCCATAGTTAGATGTACTCGATGCCACTATGTATGATAACTTTCGTCAATGAATTGAAGAAGGTATATGATATTCTCAAGTTTATTCCAAAAATAAAGCAAACCAATCACGATAAAACTGAACTACCCATGTTATATTACTTTATTTTCATTGTAATAAGGCTTTTTCATTGTTTGATGTGTCTTCCTAGTTACGGCTACATTATTGATATTTTCATCTTTTCTTATATTTCTTTTTATCAAACAATCACAAATGTAGTAATCTACACTAAGCACTCACAATAACAATCTTTCTCGTCACCATTTCTTGTTTCGGTTGATAATCCTTCACACTCGATTGTGTTGCTATTACACGAGCGTGTCCTTGTCTGTATACCTGTTACACAGGAGCCTGAACAGTTACTCCATGGCTCCCAACTGTTCCAAGGAACTTCTACAGCATAAACAAAACCACATGCTTTTTAATGATTCTTTTGAGGTTTAAATTTTTAAAACTGTTCTGAAATGTAATTCTAAACATTTCGTCCTAGTTTGAGGTTTCGCAGCGTTTCTTCTGCAGTTTGAATTTTAATCGTTTTGTCTGAAGCTTAATTTTCTCAATGTTTATTCTGTAATATAAGTTTCAAAGTGATTCGTCTGTGGATTAAGTTTCTAACCGTTTCATCTGATTGAAAGCTTTAATATAGAAGCTTACTTCTGATGCATGAGCATTTCATTTCTTAACACCTTGTTGAAAGATTTTCTGTCAATTGTGTACAGATAACGAAAGATTGCTATTCGATTTTAGCTCCACGTTGTCTATGATTTTACTTTTATGTCCTGCGATGATCTTCTTATTGAAGTGCATGTACTAAGTCAGGACAATGAGCGGTCATGTATTTGTCGATGTTGCCTCTCTCTACGATTTTTCTATTGGATTTAACTGATCCGACAGTGTAATATATTTTCTAATATATTACAGATTTTTGAATTAAACAACACAAGACGAAGTCAGGGTGCGGAAATCATAACGTTTTTGAGTAAAGCAATGACCTGGTTCAGCAAACAATAGTACGTATTATAGAGTAATAAACCATCCTATTAGTCATTAAAACAGTTTCGTAATCAAATCATAGAATCGTAAGGAGTCAAGTATATAGCATGCCTACCTACTGTCCCGACTTGGCACAGACACTTCTATACCAAAGTGGGGGGAGGGGGATCACGTCAGTTAACTACTATCATGTCTATCACTTTCTGTTATGAACATTTTTTTATCTTTTTAATTCAAAATGGTAGACCCCAGTGCTTATTATTTTTCATCTTTCAGGTACATATATTTTTCTATATAATTTAGCTACAGATATAAACAACTGTTAAACACTACCCCTAAAAGTTATATGGTCTTTTCTTAATGTATTGTTTGTTTTACTTATTACGTAAAACCAATGACTTACTGACACACCTATACACATAAATCAATGCTGAACATCCTGCACATGATACACCAAAGTCTGTTACATTAAAATTACAGGAAGTTTTGTTCTCACATTCGTTCTGCACATTCTTGATAACATTCGTTGGTGAATCAGACCCACTTGTTGTTTGGATACACCCATCTATTTTAAAATATGTCCATAAGGCACTGTGTACTTGTAAGTATCCACCTGGACAACTCCAATGGAACGCAGTATTTATACATTCATTTTTTGTATCTATGAAAAATAAACTACCAAGATAAATGTAAAATCAATTTTTGTGTGCAATGTAATTATATTGGTGTTTTCATTTGAATACAACATTGTGACGAATAAATTTAGAAACTGTAGGCCCGAGTCTTAACAATACAAATTGTTATATCTATGTTCATTGCTTTCATTCGAAGTACTAACAGAGCTGCTCAACACTTTTCAAAGTAACGGTTTGGGAGTTCCCTCTCGATGGGGAATTGGGTGTTAGTTTATAATTGTGGGTAAAGTGTGTGGCGAGTGCCACGCCCCCTTCATCTCAAAGACATATTTGTAGATTTGGAACATGAGTAGGTATATGGGAGTCAAAATGTGCTGTCTCAGTTGGACACTTCCTCCTTCATTTCTATATAGATTTTATATGGTGTTCTCTTCGTCATGATATAGGTAAAATGCTACTCGCTGGACATTAAGCAATAATTAATCAATAAATTCAATAAATTGTCATAGCAGAATTAGTAGAAGATAGTTCAATGTTGCATAATGAATAAGAAGCCAATTAGTCCCACTGTCATGTCATCTTTGTATGTAGAATACCTCAACTATAGGAAAAGTTTGAAGATACCAAAGAGGTCATCCGATGCCTTAAATATATGAAGGACAGACAATGCAATGGCCAAAAGAAAAAGGACAAATACACCATTAATTTCGTTAGAAGAGAAGAACTAATTGATATTAAATCTGTTACATTGTTTTTGTCCTAAGAGTAATGGCCTAGAAACCACATATTATACCTTCCTTGCTAGTAGTCAGTATATGAGCATTCACTGACCTTACTACTGTACTATTCATCTTGATGTTGTCATTCATATTTGTGATAGTGTATGGTATTTTTGAGTGGAGATTTGTTGCCGTTTGTTTATATATAGAGATTCAGGTGATTGTTCGTTTGTTGATATTTTTCGAATTATTAATGGGGGTCCGGGTGGCTCAATGAGTTAGGCCGCTGGATATAGCAGCTCATACAAGCCTATCACCAATACGGCGTGGGTTCGCGCCCTTCTTTGTAGATTACAAAAAGGGTGCACTCGACTCGCAGCCGCATGTGATAACGCTTACCAGTTGCTTGCCCAGGGTCGGTGGTTCTCTCCGGGTACTCCGGCTTCCTCCACCATTAAAACTGGTCGACATGATATAGTTGAAATATTGCTGAAAGTGGCGTTAAACGCCAAAAAAATCAAATTCAAATTCAAATTCGAATTATTAAACTTTACTGTTTAAGCTTTCTTTTCATAAACAATGGTCTACAAAACACCACACAGAAAATAAGGGTAATAACAAAATTACCTAACTCCAAACAATCTTATAAAGGGAAAGTCAAAACTCATAAGTATATAAACAGACAAAATCAGTCAACAACCGGAAAACTGTGAAAACCGTAATGACCCTGACTTGGTACAGGCATTTCTAAAGAAATGGTGGGTTGAATCAAAACTAAGCACTAAAAACCGGAGTTAAGTTAGGTGCTCCAGAAAGGTTGGCAGCACCTGCTCTACTGGTGACACCTGTCGTGTTATTCTTGTTACAAACCCAGTGATGAATAATAAATTAGGAAAGGACAATATTTATGAAAAGTGCAACATATCCATAGTCATTTGTGACACAGATATTCCGTAACGGTTAACCAAGTCATGGTGGCGAACTTACACACACAATTGTTTTCATAGCACACTTCCTCATAGTACGACTCGCCAACACATGACTCCCCAATTTCATTTGGTGACGGATTTGTACAACTTCTAGTATACAATTGTACACCTTCACCACAACGAGCACTACAAGTTGAATTCCTAGTCGAATTTGACCAACCTCCATTTCCTACAATACAACAAGCTTTATTTAGAGTGGGAAAGAAGCAAACAATTATAACACAAGCTTTAGTCAATTCTAAATCTGATATAAGAATGAACATATGTAAACAATAAACAAAAACATGTGCATAATAAAATGAAAAGCACTGTCACAATTAAAATAAATTCCATCTGATCTATGAAATTTAAGACCTAGCTAAAAATATGAAAAAAGTATAATATACAAAATAAATTACAATTGATGCGATATATGTCAAGACGAAAAGAAATCCTGGTGAAATGAGTATTTGTTTTGGGTTATATATGTATGATTTAATTTGATGAGCAATCTGATTGGCTGATCCCTCTTGTAGCTACATTGATTAAACTTGATAAGCTTGGTTGGTATCGTGACGTTGCCAACATATTCATTCGCCAATGACTATTTCAATAAGTCCCATGTAATAATAATAATTAAAATCGAAGAATCATTAAATGTTGTTATAAAAATTAAAAGACATATGTTCAATTTAAAAAAAATGTATGACCTGTTTTGGAACAGTTTACGCTTTTCATATACCGCATCGCGGTGTATTAATCATAACCTGCCTCAAGCCAAGTTATATCATATAACCTGTTAACAAATTGAACATATTCCTTATCGCCACGATCTTATGGTAATTGGATTGATATCTACGTTTGCAATGAATGTATATTCACCACTAAAGTTTTGAATTCAGGTCGCAAATAATCCACAATAAGTTACAGGAATATCTATATTTTATGTGATGTGTAGTGGTAGTGTTTTGTAGATCATTGTTTGTCCTCGGGTAAACGAATGTTTTATTAGGTCCATGACTAAATAATACTGAAGTTTATTTGACCTCCTTTATCAGTACTCAAAATCACACAATTGCAGTATAAATTGAAGTAATGTTTGTATGAAATATAACTTACGTTTACAGTTATACGAAACTTGTAATGACGCCTTCCCATCAGACCCACATGAGCTTCCGACGTTGCTATTGGTAACATTAAAACTGCATGCTCTTTGACCATCGCACAAATTTTGGATGCCATATTTATCACCATGACTACACGTGCTGTAGTTATAAAGAACAGAGGATATTTGAATGGTTTCGTTATATTCGCCTGTACAAGTCAACATGGCTCTATCTCCTTCTAAATATATCATTGTGAATGGATCTGAAACTGAAAAAACAAAAAAACAAACATTAATCTGAGTGATTGATTGCTGTTTAACGCCAAGTGAGGGATATTTCAGCTATATCATGGCGACAACAATTTACATTCGATGAGATTATAATGATGTTGTCTTTGTACTAGACCAACATGCTTAAATATTTATAGTGATAGCTCGGTGAAACAAGAGTATGTGGTTAGAAATGTCGCTCAATTAGGAAACATTATCCCAGTTGCGAACCAAACAGTATTTGCTTTTACTACTTAATGTTGTGTGCTAGCGCAGAAGCAGAAACTATCAATCAATTTCATAGTCTTTGTTTGGCCCCACAGAGGCCTGAACCCACGATATATCACACTCGAGGCGAGCAGGCTAATCATTACACCACCGATACGGTATGATTACGAAAAGGTGCAATTCTATTAAAAAGAATATTTTCAAGATGAATGACCTCACGTAGGTATTTTGGCCAAAATTTTGGGAGCAATACAACCATAGAGCCTAAGCAGGATAAATTAACATTTATGATATATTTGACAATCTGCATTGACGATATGAGCAATGCTTTATTTACCAGCACGTGTCTTCATATTTTTTTTGTGATTTCGTGCAATTTAATTTATCGATTAATCGATTGATTGATTGATTGATTTACATCACTATTTGCAGATATTGTATCCATAGCAAGGTAAACAATGGAGGAAGCAAGGGAGATATACGATGGAGTTTAACATGCACCAAGAAAACTGACCTCCATGAAATAGCTAAAATATTGTTGAACGTGGCGCTAAGCACTATGACCATAACACATAGATTACTATATCACTGTAGAAAATAAATAGTACAAACATGAAAACATTATTTTTAGATTATAAAAAAGAACAATAAAATGTAGATATCAACTTTAGTGCTCATTGTACGTTTCAGAAATTGTGTTTGTTTGATGGTGTTTAACGGCACTTGCAATAATAGTTCAGCTATATCGTGGTGGTCAGTTTCATTGGTGGATGAAACCGGAGAACCCCCGAGAAAACCACCGACCTGTCGCAAGTCACTGACAAACGTTATCACATAATGTTGTACACCTCGCCCTGATCGAGATTTGAACTCACAATATCAGTGGTGATAGGCACTGATTGCATAGGTAGTTGTAAATCCAATTACCATGCCACCAGGGCCACAACGGCACCTTGTTTCTGAAATAACCTTCATCAAGTATCCTCAAAGTCAAAATATTTGAAAGTGAACGCTTTTAAGAATTAAAATATGTCATTGAAATATATCATTTTATTTACATTTTGTTTATTAGCATGAATTGCATGTTGCTTAAACAATTACCTGTTGTAATATATGCATTACATGCATCAATAACGATCTTTGATCTGTGAACAAAAAACGATTTAATACATAACAAAGGGCCGGTATTATGTACGGTTTAGTCCTGGTTTGCCCACATCTAATTACAGTTAAATAAACAAAAAAGACCAAGGGTTTACTGACCATAAAATTGTATAGTCTGTTCCAAATATATAGGTGTCAAATTATGTTTCTGTGTATATAAGAAGATTTTTTTTCACTGTGTATTTTCTTTTTAATATATAAATGTGAAAAGAAAAAGACGAATAATATATCTTTATATACTTTAATATTACTTCATTGAAGTCAATTACAATTAATTTGAACAATAAATATAACAACATTGAAAGTAATCTTCAAACTTTACCAATATATCAGACAATCATAGCACATATTGTTTATTTTTATCTTATTTAAACACTATTACCCTAACCATAACACATAGATTACTATATCACTTTGTAGAAAATAAATAATACAAACATGAAAACATTATTTAAACAACATTATTAAAAAACTGCTGAACGTACCAATCTGGGTCACGGGTCACTGTAATCGGGGGGCTGTATCGAGAAACAGATACGGTGTTGAAAAAAACTGTTGATACTCATGAAATATTGATAAATGCAATACAAGTTTATGTTTGTCTTCAAGAAATATGATAGACAAAACCATGTGTGAAGTTTTATGATGAAATATCTCCGATTTCTATGTAAATTTACGAGTTGAAGTGGGGAAACACCCACAGGTAATTTTAGCGATGCAGTTTTTATCTTGGACAAGAATAATGAGCGTCCTGATTGGATGACCGATTTAAAACACACTGACTCCGCATGGTAAAAAGATGCATGTAAAAGAAATCTATGTTATATTTATTCATTTGTTTGATTGTGGAATATTGTTGATCATTGATTTAAACAAGAAAAAAGGGAAAAAGGGGGGAGGGAAATTTATTTGTGAATTTTACAGTTAAAGAAATGTTATGTTTCGACAGTTTAAAGAGAAAAATAATAATTTGTTGCGACTAAAGCTTAAATCAGCATTAAAAATTGAACAAATATCAGTGGTTTTGTAAATGAGACTTATTTTAAATAGAAAATCTGAATTTATTATTTATTAATTTATTATTAATGATACAATTTTATATCCCTTGGGAGGGGGAGGGGGGCTATGATGAAAATTTGAAATAAAAACACAGGACCGGAGCATAAACAAAAATAATAATCCAGGATTAGTTTTTTATTTAAAAAAATCCAGGACCCCTGTGTCCATGAAATCTTTTTCTTTTAATGTTAATAATATGAAATATTGACATCCACACTTGCCTTTTGGACAGCACATTTCTGTGTTCACACTTGTTTTAGATTATAAAAAACCAATAAAATGTAGATATCAACTTTAGTTCTCAATATATGTTTCAGAAATTTTGTTTGTTTGATGGTGTTCAACGCCACTTTCAACAATATTTCAGCTATATCGTGGTGATCTGTTTCATTGGTGGAGGAAACCGGAAAATCTCGAGAAAACCACCGACCTGTCGCAAGTCACAGACAAAATTGATCACATAATTTTGTACACCTCGACCTAATCGAGATTTGAACTCACAACATCAGTGGTGATAGGCACTGATTGCATAGGTAGTTGTAAATCCAACTACCATGCGACCACGGCCACAACGCCACCTTGTTTCTGAAATAACCTCAAGCATCCTCAAAGTCAACAGATTTGAAAGTGAACGTTTTTACGAATTAAAATACATGTACTCGTATGTCATTGAAATATATCATATTATTTACATTTTGTTCATTAGCTTGAATTGCATGTTGCTTAAGCAACTACCTGTCGTAATACATGCATTACATGTATCAATAACGATCTTTGATCTGTGAACAAAAAACGATTTAATATACATAGCAAAGGGCCGGTATTATGTACAGTTGTTGAGGAAGTTAGTGGCTATTCATTCAATACTTCCTTGTATCAGTTTTTATTTTTGGTGCATGACATTTCATACTTTACATGAATATTTATGGGATAATTGGTCACGTATAATTATTATAAACAACATATATTTTTTGTTTAAATTTGATTTGGTAAAAAAAACTAAAAGACAAAACACAAAAAATACAAAAAACAAAAAAGACAAAAACCAACAAAAAAGTAAATACAACAACAACAATAAGAACAAACAAACATCAAAAATATAAAGCAAAAGAAACCCAAACCAAAAGGATATCGAACTAAAAAAAAAAAAAAGAACAAGCAAAAGTAATCAGACAAAAACAAACAAACGGAAAACAATTAAATTTGAAATAAGAAAAAGGGAGAAGAGACAAAAACAAATAATGATAAGAAAGAGTAAGAACAGAATAACTATTAATAAAGAAAGAAAGAAAGAAGTGTGATATATGCCTTTTTGTCTATTATTAGGTTATTGTGTTATTTACATGTACTATTCAGATAAAAAAAAACGACGCTTAATGCACCAGTTACTTTATATATATAGAAGAAGTGAAATCGTTTTTGCTATATATATCGGATATGGCAGAGTGGTCAAGGGCGCTGGACTTAAGGCTAAGCGATTGGTGCCGCATTGTATCAATGCTGTGAGTTCAAATCCCGTCGAGGGAAGAACAAGAAATATTTTGATTAGTAAATGAACTTGATACATTAAAAAAAATTGAAAAAAAGAAAATAAATCCGTTTTGCTATATATATATGGGTGTTTATCTTAACTCATTCACTTTTTCGCTTTTTCTATATATGGGCGTTTCCCTCAATTCCTTTACATAAACACAACAATTGTTTTCCACTTGGAATGAACATTTTCTCGTTCACTTTTCCTGTTGTAAATTTGATCAGGTATAATCTTTTCAATAATTATTACAGTTTACAATAATTTTTACTCCCCCCCATGCCCCCTCACATATAACAGCCCAATAAATTGAAACGATGGGGTAATTAGCAAAATATATATTAAAAACATATGTTAAATAAGTTAAAGGAATAGAAGACAATTATAAAACTTACTTTCATCTGCAGAATTCCACGAGAAGAGAGTAACATATATAATTAAGGAGAACCACATTTTGTTCACCATTGCTACGCCACCTTTAATATAACAAGAGGACTTTGACTTGGTATTAATAACTCGGAAGTTGGCTAGCGTTTCACGATCTAGTAATAAATTGATATCAGGAAAATATTTAAGTTTACTTATATTCTTTAAAAAAAACACCCAAGGCAAGTAAAATGAATTAATATCTTTGAAATGCTATGGTAATAAAACAAATATATAAAAAGGGGGAAAAAAGAGCATTCTCTTCATCCAAGCTACTTTCTGTATTAAAGAGTAAGTACAATGTACAGTTCATCAGCTTTTCTGAGCATCTGCCTGCTTACGTCTGTATAATTATTATTCATTGTAATGACTGAACACAAACTTGAAGTGTTCAAATGTAATTCTTCAAACATTTTTATGTTAATGCAAGATAACATTAACTTTACAAAATATATAGAACAATTGAACACGTGACAGAATAAGCTTCTGCCAATTTATTGTCATTCATAGTTTGTTTATTAAATAGTTTGACACACAGTATCTGATTAATTATATAATCACTATTAAAACAGTAGCTTTGTAATAAAGTCTTAATACAATTTTATGGATTAAAAATCGAACCATTTCAAGAATGGTTGACCAAAACTGATTTTAAGACTTTAAAACCTGCAATATTATTGCTTAGATTTTTTTTGTGGTCATCAGATTAAATCAGCTCATTTTCATGTTAACACAAGTCAAATAGTAGAACACCATTGTAAACAAAGAGGTCATCGTTGTCTGAACAGTTATTTCTGGTTTTATTTGATGTGCTGAGTATTTAAAACCAAAATACAAATTCTGTAATGTTCCAGTGTTTATAATTTAATATTTTTTTTTGTTTCTTTGCAGAAGCTGTACGAAAGAACAGAATGTCCCCAAAAACCACTGATAGTGAAATTGAGGATGTCATAAAAGATTGGTTTCGATTTGCAAAAGATAGGGAGGAAGGTCGAAAGAGAAGAGAGCAAGAAAGTAGACAAAGAATGGAACCATAGAACGTTAATGATGTTTAATGGAATTATTATAAAATTTATTTTTATAATATCTGTGTATTCTAATTATCTCATTCCCCTATTTAGCTCACCTGACCCTCAGGTGAGCTATTGCCATCACTTTGCGTCCGTCGTCCGTCTGTCCGTCCATTAGACTTTTTCAAAAATCTTCTCCTCTGAAACCACTGAACCATTTGTTACAAAACATTGTACAAATGATCACTAGGGTATGTAGATTCAAATTTGTGATTTTTTTTTGCGGATTGTGAGCATATATATAAAAGATGTGCATACTAATTGGGTTTTGATTTCCATGACTTTTTTCCCAAGATACAGAATGTTGAAGTTAGTCATTGTATTGCTATATTTTATATGTGAGGTACATAGTCAGTCAACACAACTCAACTCCTCCTACGGTTTTCCAGCTAGGCATATTTTATTTTGCAGATTGTAAGCATATGTATCATAAATGTGTGTTCTCTCTAGGTTTTGATTTCCGTGAATATTAACAATCAACATGCTTTTAATTTCAACAGTAAGTTTAGGCTTCTACCTCCAAGATCAGGCAGGTTAGCCTGGGTCAGGGTGACCCCTGCCAAAATTATGCTACAAAATAAGAAAAAGTACATGTATCATATAATGCATAATTAGTGCAGCCCCTGCTTTATACACCCTTATCATTTTTATGTGCAAAGTGCATGTAATTTCTAATCTCCAACCATGCAAGATGACCAACTTTGAAAGATATAATTTAACATAGGACTCTGTAGGGAAGTACATGTAACAATCTTCTCATCTCAAACCACTGAGCCAGTTTAAACCAAACATAGCAGGGAAGGTACATTGGTGATCCACATTGTAAATTGTGTCCATTGACCCTGACCTCAATCCAAGATGGCCATCACCATGGGACATAGTTATCATAATACCTGAAGCCACTGAGAAACCAGGCGAGCGATGCTGAGTGAGCCTCTAGTTAAGTTTGTGAATATAAAACAATAACATACATGACAATTATTGCATAGTTGATACCATCAATGGTATAGTTTGATTTATGCATATGGATTTATTAAGATTTTGATTTGAATTTTGTTTTGTTTTGTTTTTTTGTTTTGTTTTGTTTCTATTATTTAATACCAATGGTAGATTAGTTACTAATGTAATGTAAATCTTACATCAAAATGCATTATATATGAAATATCATGCTGTGTTTGTAACTATTTGTCAATATATAAAGAAGGGATATCGGGTAGACATCGAGCCAACCTCTCATATAACACAAAATACCAAATGTGTAAAAGTATATTGGTGTTGATTTAAGTCATTTTAATTTCCAATTGTTGGTAATATTTTAGAAATAATGTTGTACAGAGATTTTCTAAACTATGAGTTTGGTAAAGGTTGGAAGAGTTTACATGTCATTATGTCGTAATTCTAATGATGAGGGAGAAGTCTGCCAATTGCCATCCAGTAAGTTCCTGAAAATGTATTCTAAGACACCTTCACTGCTTTAACTTTCATCTACTACATCAACATTTGGTAGTTGTTGGAAGTTTTCATATATGTTTAAAAAAGATATTAATCATTTCTATAAACAAGTAATTCCAAAATTAACTTCTTATAATTTGACACATGATTTAATTCACTTCAAAGCTAGGTTAAATAATGGCTATTCCCGAAATAAATGTCAGAGCACTTTTTATTTTTACCCATTGTGCATAACATTTTAAATGATTATGTCTTGTACTTCTTCAGGCCGATTTTTCCAAAAACAACCACCACCCATCAAATGTTATTAGAAGTGCCTTCCACCCACCCCATCCCCCCCTTACAAACATTTCTGGAAGAGCCCTAAAGGTTTTGTAAAAGTATTGATGAAAATTCTTATTTATTAAAATATGTATATAAAGATGTACGGATTGCTATAGATTGATGTATTTTATTGTATTATCTTTTTAAATTGAGCATAACAATAAAGTATTTATATTTTAATTGTATTCATAGTATTTTTACTTCTTAATAGACAAAATTTGTGCTTATGATGTAACACAACCATATTGGAGAGATAAAATTATATGATTGCTGTTTTTCATCTTACTGTTGCTAAACAATGAAACACAATTAAGTATATAACTTTATTTGACCAGTTTTTAAACCTGATGGTACTCTTACTAAATTGAGGAGATCAGGTTGATGCAATGTTGGCAGAGTTTTATAATTCTAAATTTAATGTCGGTTCTGTTTGCCCAGTGTTGATAATATATTTGTATTATAACATTGGACTAACGTTAGCTCACCTGCGTTGGTTCATGGTTGTCGGGTTGGCTGAATGTTGGCATTTATTTCAGTGGTTGGAAAGCAAATGTTGGGCCAATGTTAAACCAACGGTTGGGGATTACGTTGGGCCGATGAATAAAATCACATTGGGCCAACGTTAATTTCCAACGTTAGCCCAACAAAGTGTACAACAATAAGCCAACGTTGGCCCAACGGAAGATTGCTATCTGGGTATATACGATACCTGATTTAGTGCGCATGATCATTTCTGGAATAATAAACATCGGGTATGTTCATAGTGAAAGCAAAATAACATTTTGGAAGCAAGAACATAACAGAACCTAAACAGTATAAGCACAATCGACTAAGGCCACCTATGCCTAAAAACGATTTAATTAAGTTAGATTTAATACATTTCATTTTCATTATTTAGGAGAAGGGATTATGGTGTTTAACGCTACTTTCAACAATATATCAGTTATATCGTGTCGGTCAGTTGTATTGATAGAGGAAACAGGATTATCCGGAGACAACATAACCTGGCGCAAGTCACTGACACACTTTATCACATGATGCTGTATCGAGTACACCTATGTGTGTTTGCATCTTAAATCTTCTCCATTTTACATCTAATTTACTAGATACCTTGTACTAGTAAGGGACAGATATTATTGTGTAAAAACCACTCTGATTCTACCAAAAAGTTCTTTGAAACTGATATCAACATGCTAGAGTTTTTGATTGACAACATGGACACCATATTTGTTATCTTTGGTGGACGTATTTTTCAAGAGACAGTCGGCATGCATATGGGTACACGCTGTGCTCCTCTTCTCGCCGACTTGTTCCGTTATTCGTATGATGTAGACTTCATACAGGGGCTTCTCAAGAAAAACGAAAAAAAGCTAGTCACGATCGTTTAATTTCACGTTCCGCTATATATATGACGTCCTTTCACTACATAATTATAGGTTTGGTGATTCCGTTGATCGCAACTATCCCATTGAGTTTGAAATACAGGATACCACAGATACATATAGGTCTGCTTTATACCTTGACATACAACTCGAAGTTGACAGTGAAAGGCGGGTAAGAACGAAACTTTACGAAAAAAGAGATGATTTTAATTTTCTCTCAGTTGATACAATATTCCAGAGCTTGTGGTTTCTATCCCGATTTCCTTGATAGAGGGTTGCTGCTAACAAGGAAGCTACTGAACTAAAGGTTCCTCTTGGTTAAGTTGAAGTAAACACTTCGAAAGTTTTACAGTTTTCCATGAAATTGATTGACCGCTATGGAATATTTGTGTCACAAATGATTATGGATCTGTTCCACTTGTAGTAAACACGTCCCGATCCTTTCCTCATTCATGACTTATCACCGGCTGTGTAGCTAGATTAACACGACGGACACCAATAGTGGAGCAGAAACTGCTCACCCTTCCGGAGCACCTGAGTTCATCCACGGTTTTTAGTGGGGTTCGTGTCACTCGATCTTTAGCTTTAAGTGTATGTTCTGTAGATCTTTGGCCATTGTGTTGTCTGTAATTCTTTGATGTAGGGATTCTGATTGCCCCTTTGGTATCTTCAAACTCCTCTTTCAATTACCAGGTCATCGGTCAACGTAGCACTTGTTATTCTGAATTCCAATGAACTTGAATTTTAGATCTTGTGTTTGGTAAGAAGAGTTTGAAGATATCAAAGATGTACTCAAAAACGGTAAATGGCAGGATAGACAATACAATGACCAATAAAAAGGAACAAAAGGACAAACAATAATCTACAAAGTAATACACAGAAAACTAAAGATTGAGCAACAGAAACCCCATTAAAACTGGGGATGAACACATGTGCTCCGGAAGAATTGGCAGTTCCTGTTCCACTAATATCAACCATAATGTTATTCTTGTTACAAACCAGGTGATAAGCCATGAACGCAAAAAGGGCCGGATTGTATTAATAACAAACGAATGAAGAGCGTGAAGATACCAAAGAGGGAGTACGGATCCGTATGTCGAAGAAGGACGAACTATAACATAACAACAAAAATAACTACAAAACGACAAACAATAATCTACCAAACATTATATATAGAATTAATGATGGAGCAACAAGAACCCCACTAAAACCGAAGGTAAATTCAGGTGCTCCGGAAGAGTTGGCAGTTCCTGTTCCACTAGTGGAACTCGTCGTGTTGCTCTTGTCACAAACCCGAAGATATTTCATGAATGGGTAAAGGACCAGATTGTGACTGCGAACATATCGGTGTTCATTTGTGACACAGATATTCCGTAACGGATAACCAAGTCATACAAAATAAAGGAGATGCGTGTAATAAAAACATAGATATCCAATTAAGTGCACACTGCGGGTTTCAGGAATAACCTTCATCATGTACGCTCAAAGTCACAAGACGGGAAAGCCAAATAATGTAAATGTTTGCGATCAAATAAGCAAAACGATATAAACAGGATATCCAAAGTCATCTATGGCTGAGTTTCAATAGCGTACGTTATCCAGGAACTGCCCATTTACTTATAATAAACCACGCAATGTCGAAGCACTGACTACTGGGTGAATAATATCTCCGTGAACTAAAAGTCCACCAGCAGAGACATGTAACCAGTGATAGTCAAAAAGTTAATATATAATTTATGAAAAGAACATGTCAACCGATATAAATAAATCGACCAATCTCCTTTCACCTGACCTCTATTAACAGACAAAACACCACGTCATATGACGTTAGATATCAATAGGTCCTGGCTTGGTTTATAAATCTATAGGTCCTGGCTTGGGTTAGACATCTATTGGTCCTGGCTTGGGTTATAAATCTATAGGTCCTGGCTTGGGTTAGAAATCAATAGGTCCTGGCTTGGGTTAGAAATATATAGGTCCTGGCTTGGGTTAGAAATCTATAGGTCCTGGCTTGGGTTATAAATCTATAGGTCCTGGCTTGGGTTAGAAATCTATAGGTCCTGGCTTGGGTTATACATCTATAGGTCCTGGCTTGGGTTAGAAATCTATAGGTCCTGGCTTGGGTTATAAATCTATAGGTCCTGGCATTGGTTATAAATCTATAGGTCCTGGCTTGGATTATAAATCTATAGGTCCGGGTTTGGGTTAGCAATCTATAGGTCCTGGCTTGGGTTAGAAATCTATAGGTCCTGGTTAAACTGGTCAATGGGATTCCCAATACTCCTCTTGTAAACTCGATCTCGAACGTCAAATGTCTACTTTAGTGTGTTCAGTAATTTAGCAGTATCACCGACCTAATATTAAATGTATTGTTATTAATTAAAGAAAAAACGTAGTTGGTACATTACCTTTAATTGTGTTTTGAATGAGGAAGAGGGAAAATATGTGACAAAATCATAAAACCGTCTTAAACATAAAGAAATAAGATAAAAAAAAAGTAATAAAATAAATCAAACTAATAATTTACTAAATAAAGAAAAACATAAATTAATAATAAAAAAAACATATTGTGGGAACAGTTCCAAAATCCAACAGAAAAATCGTAGAAAAAGGCATAATCTATACCCTTAACACACAAATGCATGGGCCGTTCTCGTTCCTGGCATAATCTATATCCTTAACACACAAATACATGGGCCGTTCTCGTTCCTGGCTTGGTACAGGAATTTCAATGAAACAAATGGCAGGTTAAACTCTTTGTATTAGCCCGTACTAATCACTCTTTTGGTATTGATCAATGGCGGATATGACAATGAACATAACAAGGTTGGCGTTTGTATGTCCCAAGGATTTCAGAATATGCGCCATTCCCAAAAACAGGAAAAAGGGAAGATGACATTTTTATATAATACAGCCGTTTGTTCATAGAGGTGTTCACGTTTTGTCATAATACAGATTAAATGTGTTGTTATATGTGTTTTGATGGATAGTTTGAGTTAAACCGTATATTGACTGGACTATAATGTCTGTAAAAAAAAATTGCTCGATTTGTTAGTTTCGTTATTTATAAAACGAGTGTCATGAATGTAGCAGGATTTACCTACCTATTCAAAACATCAGGTCGGGGCAGCTCGTGTATTCATATCTAATCTCACACTTATTAACTAAAGTTGTGGCCTCGAATACCGCTCATGACGAGGTGTATTCAATAAAACATTATGCCATAAAGTTTGTCCGTGACTTGCAGCAGGTCGACGATTTTCTCCAGGCACCCCGGTTTCCTCCCTCAATAAAACTGACTGCCACGATATAACTGAAATATTGTTGGGAGTGGCGTTGAACACCATAACCCTAAACCACCTATTACATATGTGAGTATAGGTATCCAGTATTTAGATGTCCAGTACATTGTCTGCGAGAATACAACATATACATGTAACATTCATACACGAGGGACGCCTTGGATCCATAGAACCCTGTCACCTTTTTTGAAGTGCCTGTACCAAGTAAGGACAGTGAGCTGTCGTGTATATGAGTGTTAGTGGTACCGATGTTGTCTCTGTTTCTAGGGCTTTACTATTTCATTTTGGATCTGTTCGTCAACAATTTTTTTTTCAAAGAGAACATGGCAACCCTCCCTAAAAGTTAAATGGTCACTCACTATGAATAAAAAAAGCTGAAATATTACTCACTTAATAATAAACAACATTCACCCACACTTCCTAAAAAGGACAGTATTAAACGTCTTTTTGTTTATATCTGAAATAATATATATTATCATAATCTAATGATAGGCACAACAAAGGACTCAGCAACGACTGGTATGATTACTTTTTGTTTGTTTGTTTTGGTATGGTTACTTTTTGTTTGTTTGTTTTGGTATGATTACTTTTTGTTTGTTTGCTTTGGTATGATTACTTTTTGTTTGTTTGTTTTGGTATGATTACTTTTTGTTTGTTTGTTTTGGTATGATTACTTTTTGTTTGTTTGTTTTGGTATGATTACTTTTTGTTTGTTTGTTTTGGTAGGATTACTTTTTGTTTGTTTGCTTTGGTATGATTACTTTTGTTTGTTTGTTTTGGTATGATTACTTTTTGTTTGTTTGTTTTGGTATGATTACTTTTTGTTTGTTTGTTTTGGTATGATTACTTTTGTTTGTTTGTTTTGGTATGATTACTTTTTGTTTGTTTGTTTTGGTATGATTACTTTTTGTTTGTTTGTTTTGGTATGATTACTTTTTGTTTGTTTGTTTTGGTATGATTACTTTTTGTTTGTTTGTTTTGGTATGATTACTTTTTGTTTGTTTGCTTTGGTATGATTACTTTTTGTTTGTTTGTTTTTGTATGATTACATTTTGTTTGTTTGTTTTGGTATGATTACTTTTTGTTTGTTTGATTTGGTATGATTACTTTTTGTTTGTTTGTTTTGGTATGATTACTTTTTGTTTGTTTGTTTTGGTATGATTACTTTTTGTTTGTTTGTTTTGGTATGATTACTTTTTGTTTGTTTGCTTTGGTATGATTACTTTTTGTTTGTTTGTTTTGGTATGATTACTTTTTGTTTGTTTGTTTTGGTATGATTACTTTTTGTTTGTTTGATTTGGTATGATTACTTTTTGTTTGTTTGTTTTGGTATGATTACTTTTTGTTTGTTTGTTTTGGTATGATTACTTTTTGTTTGTTTGTTTTGGTATGATTACTTTTTGTTTGTTTGTTTTGGTAGGATTACTTTTTGTTTGTTTGCTTTGGTATGATTACTTTTTGTTTGTTTGCTTTGGTATGATTACTTTTTGTTTGTTTGTTTTGGTATGATTACTTTTTGTTTGTTTGTTTTGGTATGATTACTTTTGTTTGTTTGTTTTGGTATGATTACTTTTTGTTTGTTTGTTTTGGTATGATTACTTTTTGTTTGTTTGTTTTGGTATGATTACTTTTTGTTTGTTTGTTTTGGTATGATTACTTTTTGTTTGTTTGTTTTGGTATGATTACTTTTTGTTTGTTTGCTTTGGTATGATTACTTTTTGTTTGTTTGTTTTTGTATGATTACATTTTGTTTGTTTGTTTTGGTATGATTACTTTTTGTTTGTTTGATTTGGTATGATTACTTTTTGTTTGTTTGTTTTGGTATGATTACTTTTGTTTGTTTGCTTTGGTATGATTACTTTTTGTTTGTTTGTTTTGGTATGATTACATTTTGTTTGTTTGTTTTGGTATGATTACTTTTTGTTTGTTTGCTTTGGTATGATTACTTTTTGTTTGTTTGTTTTAGTATGATTACTTTTTGTTTGTTTGTTTTGGTATGATTACTTTTTGTTTGTTTGTTTTGGTATGATTACTTTTTGTTTGTTTGTTTTGGTATTATTACTTTTTGTTTGTTTGTTTTGGTATGATTACTTTTTGTTTGTTTGTTTTGGTATGATTACTTTTTGTTTGTTTGCATGTTCTTTTCTGTTTTCTTTTGTTTTGTTTTCTTTTGTGCTTTGCTTCGTTTTTCTTTAATTTGTCATTTGTTTGTTTGCTTGTTTTTGTTTTTGTTTTTGTTTTTTAGTTTTGTTTTGGTTTTTACCGAATCAAATTAAAACACAATAATCTTTAATAAACCGTATACGTGAGGAATTATCCCATGTATATTTGTGTAATGTATGAAATGTCATACGTCAGGAATGGCTACTATCTTCAACAATGACTGTATATAATACCTGACCCTTGCTTTGTATATTAAATCGTTTTATGTTCACAAAGAACGAATCTCAACCCCCAAAGATCGCTATGTATACATGTAACACATGTATTACAACAGGAAGTTTCCTAGGCAACATACAATACAATTCAAAATGTAAATTATGTGACATATTTGTAAACAAACTTGTTTATTTTACTTTCAAATCTTTTGACTTTGATCGTACTTGATGGCGTCATTTCAGAAACCCATCACGTGCACTAAAGTTAATATCTACATTTTTATTACTTTTTTATAAACTAAAAATGGTGTGTTCATGTTTTTATGTTTTATTTAATTTTTCACAAAGGTGATATAGTAATATATGTGTTAGGACTAGGGTTATGGTGTTTAACGTCACTTTCAATAATATGTTAACAGGATTGGTGTAACCGGTGAAAACCACCGACCTGCCGCAAGTCATTGACCAACTTTATCGCATAATGTTGTATAGAGTAAATCTCGTCCTGATATTGTTGTTGTTTTTGTTGTTATTTTTATTGATATTATTACAAGCAGTTGTCTTAAATACATCATGTACGTTACCAGAAGTCGTCTTAAATACATCATGTCCTTTACAAGAAGTTGTCTTAAATACATTATGTCCTTTACAAGAAGTTGTCTTAAATACATCATGTCCGTTACAAGAAGGTGTCTTATATACATCATGTCCGTTACAAAAAGTTGTTTTAAATACAATGTACATCATATCTGTTACAAGAAGTTGTCTTAAATACATCATGTTCGTTACAATAAGTTGTCTTAAATACATCATGTCCGTTACAATAAGTTGTCTTATATACATCATGTCAGTTGCAAGTATTTTTTTCCCCGTATTTCTTTTTTCCTGTACATTTTCCCCTACTTATTGTTTCTGTATTTTTTCCCCGTACTATTTTTTTCACGTACTATTTACCCGTAATTTTTCAAAAGTCGCAACGTTTGAAATCCAACGTTTTAAAATATCAGTTAGTTGTTTTTCTAGTACATATCGTTATATCACAGTTCATGTTCCTTGCGGAATAGCCATTCAAACGTCACCCGTAGTGCTTCTGCTGGACGGGTGGGGTTCGCGCATGCTCGATCTGAAGGGACCAAAAAATGAATTTATTTAACCTAAAAGAGGATTGAAATGTTTTATAGTACCAACCAATCACATCACTGGAAAAAGAACCAATCAGAAGTCGCTATTTCCGGCCGATTACCTAATCAGATTGTAAGAATTGAATATGTCCCATACTGCAGTGTTAAACCTCCACATAAAGAGTTATTCCCCTTACTGTAGTATTATCCTTGCACATACAGAGTTGTAACTTATTCCTCCACATAAAGAGTTATGTCCCCTACTACAGTCTTATTCCTCCACATACAGGGTTATGTCCCCTACTGCAGTGTTATCCCCACATGAATAGTGGTCCCATACTGCAGTGTTAAACCTCCACATAAAGAGTTATTGCCCCTACTGTAGTATTATCCTTGCACATACAAAGTTGTAATTTATTCCTCAACATAAAGAGTTATGTCACCTACTACAGTCTTATTCCTCCACATTCAGGATTATGTCCCCTACGGAAGCGTTATCCCCACATGAATAGATATGTCCCATACTGCAGTGTTAAACCTCCACATAAAGAGTTATTCCCCTACTGTAATATTATCCTTGCACATACAGAGTTGTAACTAATTCCCCACATAAAGAGTTATGTCCCCTATTACAGAGTTATCCCTGCAGATACAGAGTCACCCCCCCCCCTTACTGTAGGGCATAATGTAAACTTAAATAAATTACATGCAGTATTAATTGTTTTGTATAAAAAAAAAAAAAAAATCGATATTTTCCATATTTTTCATATCATTTCACAATATTCTTCCATGCTTTCCATATCATTTCACTATTCAACCCACTTTTTTTCCGTATTTTCCATATCATTTCACTATTCTACCTACTTTTCTTCCGTATTTTCCATATCATTTCACAATTTCTTCTGTATTTTACAAATCTTTTCACTATTCAACTTGGCTTTCTTCCATATTTTTCGTATCTTTTCACAATTTTCTTCCATATTTTCCATATCGTATCACAATTCGACTTGCCTTTCTTCCATATTTTCCATATCATTTCACATTTCACAATTTTCTTCCATATTTGCCATATCTTTTCACAATTTTCTTCCATATTTTCCATATCTTATCACTATTCGACTTGCCTTTCTTCCATATTTTCCATATCATTTTACATTTCACAATTTTTTTCCATATTTTCCATATCGTATCACTATTCGACTTGCCTTTCTTCCATATTTTCCATATCATTTCACATTTCACAATTTTCTTCCATATTTTCCATATCTTTTCAAAATTTTCTTCCACATTTTCCATATCATTTCACTATTCAACTTCCATATTTTTCAAATCATTTCACTATTCAACTTGCCTTTCTTCCATATTTTCCATATCTTTCCACTATTCACCTTCCATATTTTTCAAATCATTTCACTATTCAACTGACTTTTCTTTCATTATTTCCATACCATTTTACAATTTTCTTCTGTATTTTCCAAATCTTTTCACTAATCGACTTACTTTATTTCATAATTTCCATCTCATTTCACAATTTTCTTCCATATTGTCCCATTTTATCACTATTCAACTTGCCTTTCTTCCATGTTTTCCCTATCATAGGTCCTGGCTTGGGTTAGAAATCTAAAGGTCCTGGCTTGCGCTGGAAATCTATAGGTCGGACGGACAAGGTGATTCCTATATACCCCAAAACTTTGTTTGCGGGGGGTATAATAACACCTCCTTGAACTAAAAGTCCACCAGCAGAGGCAAGTAACCAGTGATAGTAAAAAAAATAATATCTAATTTATGAAAAGAAAATTTCAACCAATATAAATAAATCGACCAATCTCCTTTCACCTGACCTCTATGAACAGACAAAGCACCACGTCATATACTGTCGGAAATTTATAGGTCCTGGCTTGGGTTATACATCTATAGGTCCTGGCTTGGGTTAGAAATCTATAGGTCCTGGCTTGGGTTAGAAATCAATAGGTCCTGGCTTGGGTTAGAAATATATAGTTCCTGGCTTGGGTTAGAAATATATAGGTCCTGGGTTGGGTTAGAAATCTATAGGTCCTGGCTTGGGTTAGAAATCTATAGGTCCTGACTGGGTTATAAATCTATAGGTCCTGGCTTGGGTTAGAAATCTATAGGTCCTGACTTGGGTTAGAAATATATAGGTCCTGGTTTGGGTTAGAAATCTATAGGTTCTGGCTTGGGTTATAAATCTATAGGTCCTGGCTTGGGTTAGAAATATATAGGTCCTGGCTTGGGTTAGAAATCTATAGGTCCTGGCTTGGGTTAGAAATCTATAGGTCCTGGCTTGGGTTAGACATATATAGGTCCTGGTTTGGGTTAGAAATCTAAAGGTCCTGGCTTGGGTTAGAAATCTATAGGTCCTGACTTGGGTTATACATCTATAGGTCCTGGCTTCGGTTATAAATCTATAGGTCCTGGCTTGGGTTAGAAATCAATAGGTCCTGGTTTGGGTTAGAAATCTATAGGTCCTGGCTTGGGTTAGAAATATATAGGTCCTGGCTTGGGTTAGAAATCTATAGGTCCTGGCTTGGGTTATAAATCTATAGGTCCTGGCTTCGGTTATAAATCTATAGGTCCTGGCTTGGGTTATACATCTATAGGTCCTGGCTTGGGTTATAAATCTATAGGTCCTGGCTTGGGTTATAAATCTATTGGTCCTGGCTTGGGTTAGAAATCTATAGGTCCTGGCTTGGGTTATAAATCAATAGGTTCTGGCTTCGGTTATAAATCTATAGGTCCTGGCTTGGGTTAGGAATCTATAGGTCCTGGCTTCGGTTATAAATATATAGGTCCTGGCTTGGGTTATAAATCTATAGGTCCTGGCTTGGGTTAGAAATTTATAGGTCCTGGCTTGGGTTATAAATCTATAGGTCCTGGCTTGGGTTAGAAATCTATAATCCCTGACTTGGGTTAGCAATATATAGGTCCTGGCTTGGGTTATAAATCTATAGGTTCTGGTTTGGGTTATAAATCTATAGGTCCTGGCTTGGGTTAGCAATCTATA
Organism: Bathymodiolus brooksi; assembly: GCA_963680875.1. Lineage (NCBI taxonomy): Eukaryota > Metazoa > Mollusca > Bivalvia > Mytilida > Modiolidae > Bathymodiolus > Bathymodiolus brooksi. Next base: position 119,657,133 of record OY804583.1, on the reverse strand, counting down.
GGTCCTGGCTTGGTTAGAAATTTATAGGTCATGGCTTGGGTTATAAATCTATAGGTCATGGCTTGGGTTAGACATCTATAGGTCCTGGCTTGGGTTATACATCTATAGGTCCTGGCTTGGGTTATAAATCTATAGGCCCTGGCTTGGGTTATAAATCTATAGGTCCTGGCTTGGGTTATAAATCTATAGGTCCTGGCTTGGGTTATAAATCTATAGGTCCTGGCTTGGGTTATAAATCTATAGGTCCTGGTTTGGGTTAGGAATTTATAGGTCCTGGCTTGGGTTATAAATCTATAGGTCCTGGATTGGGTTATACATCTATAGGTCCTGGCTTGGGTTAGAAATCTATAGGTTCTGGCTTGGGTTATAAATCTATAGGTCCTGGCTTGGGTTAGGAATCTATAGGTCCTGGCTTGGTTATAAATCTATAGGTCCTGGCTTGGGTTATACATCTATAGGTCCTGGCTTCGGTTATAAATATATAGGTCCTGGCTTGGGTTATAAATCTATAGGTCCTGGCTTCGGTTATAAATCTATAGGTCCTGGCTTGGGTTATACATCTATAGGTCCTGGCTTGGGTTAGAAATCTATAGGTCCTGGCATGAGTTATAAATCTATAGATCCTGGCTTGGGTTATAAATCTATAGGTCCTGGCTTGGGTTATAAATCTATAGGTCCTGGCTTGGGTTAGAAATCTATAGGTCCTGGCTTGGGTTATAAATCAATAGGTTCTGGCTTAGGTTATAAATCTATAGGACCTGGCTTGGGTTAGAAATCTATAGGTCCTGGCTTGGGTTAGCAATCTAAGGGTCCTGGCTTGGGTTATAAATCATTAGGTCTTGGCTTGGGTTAGAAATCTATATATCCTGGCTTGTGTTAGAAATCTATAGGTCCTGGCTTGGGTTATAAATCTATTGGTCCTGGGTTGGGTTATAAATATATAGGTCCTGGCTTGGTTATAAATCTATAGGTCCTGGCTTGGGTTAGAAATCTATAGGTCATGGCTTGGGTTAGAAATCTATAGGTCCTGGCTTCGGTTATAAATTGATAGGTCCTGGCTTGGCTTAGAAATCTATAGGTCCAGGTTTGGGTTATAAATCTATAGGTCCTGGCTTGGGTTAGGAATCTATAGGTCCTGGCTTGGGTTATAAATCTATAGGTCCTGGCTTGGGTTATAAATCTATAGGTCCTGGCTTGGGTTATAAATCTATAGGTTCTGGCTTGGGTTAGAAATCAATAGGTCCTGGCTTGGGTTAGGAATCTATAGGTCCTGGCTTGTGTTAGAAATCTATAGGTCCTGGCTTGGGTTATAAATCTATAGGTCCTGGCTTCGGTTATACATCTATAGGTCCCGGCTTAGGTTATAAATCTAGAGGTCCTGGCTTCGGTTATAAATCTATAGGTCATGGCTTGGGTTATAAATCTATAGGTCCTGGCTTGGGTTATAAATCTATAGGTCCTGGCTTGGGTCATAAATCTATAGTTCCTGGCTTGGGTTATAAATATATATGTCCTGGCTTGGGTTATAAATCTATAGGTCCTGGCTTGGGTTATAAATCTTTAGGTTCTGGCTTGGGTTATAAATCTATAGGTCCTGGCTTGGGTTAGGAATCTATAGGTCCTGGCTTGGTTAGAAATCTATAGGTCCTGGCTTGGGTTATAAATCTATAGGTCCTGGCTTGGGTTAGAAATCTATAGGTCCTGGCTTGGGTTATACATCTATAAGTCCTGGCTTGGGTTAGAAATCTATAGGTCCTGGCTTGGGTTATAAATCTATAGGTCCTGGCATTGGTTATAAATCTATAGGTCCTGGCTTGGATTATAAATCTATAGGTCCGGATTTGGGTTAGCAATCTATAGGACATGGCTTGGGTTATAAATCTATAGGTCCTGGCTTGGGTTATAAATCTATAGGTCCTGGCTTGGGTCATAATTCTATAGTTCCTGGCTTGGGTTATAAATCTATATGTCCTGGCTAGGGTTAGAAATCTATAGGTCCTGGCTTGGGTTATAAATCTATAGGTTCTGGCTTGGGTTATAAATCTATAGGTCCTGGCTTGGGTTAGGAATCTATAGGTCCTGGCTTGGGTTATACATCTATAGGTCCTCGCTTGGGTTAGAAATCTATAGGTCCTGGCTTGGGTTAGAAATCTATAGGTCCTGGCCTGGGTTATAAATCTATAGGTCCTGGCTTGGGTTATAAATCAATAGGTCCTGCCTTGGGTTATAAATCTATAGGTCCTAGCTTGGGTTAGAAATCTATAGGTCCTGGCATGAGTTATAAATCTATAGATCCTGGCTTGGGTTATAAATCTATAGGTCCTGGCTTGGGTTATAAATCAATAGGTCCTGGCTTGGGTTATGAATCTATAGGCCGTGGCTTGGGTTTTAAATCTATAGGTCCTGGCTTGGGTTATACATCTATAGATTCTGGCTTGGGTTAGAAATCTATTGGTCCTGACTTGGGTTATAAATCTATAGGTCCTGGCTTGGGTTAGAAATATATAGGCCCTGACTAGGGTTAGCAATATATAGGTCCTGGCTTGGGTTATAAATCTATAGGTTCTGGCTTCGGTTATAAATCTATAGGTCCTGGCTTGGGTTAGAAATCTATAGTTCCAGGCTTGGGTTATACATCTATAGGTCCTGGCTTGGGTTATACATCTATAGGTCCTGGCTTGGGTTAGAAATCTATAATCCCTGACTTGGGTTAGCAATATATAGGTCCTGGCTTGGGTTATAAATCTATAGGTCCTGGCTTGGGTTATAAATCTATAGGTCCTGGCTTGGGTTAGAAATTTATAGGTCCTGGCTTGGGTTATACATCTATAAGTCCTGGCTTGGGTTAGAAATCTATAGGTCCTGGCTTGGGTTATAAATCTATAGGTCCTGGCATTGGTTATAAATCTATAGGTCCTGGCTTGGATTATAAATCTATAGGTCCGGATTTGGGTTAGCAATCTATAGGACATGGCTTGGGTTATAAATCTATAGGTCCTGGCTTGGGTTATAAATCTATAGGTCCTGGCTTGGGTCATAAATCTATAGTTCCTGGCTTGGGTTATAAATCTATATGTACTGGCTAGGGTTAGAAATCTATAGGTCCTGGCTTGGGTTATAATTCTATAGGTTCTGGCTTGGGTTATAAATCTATAGGTCCTGGCTTGGGTTAGGAATCTATAGGTCCTGGCTTGGGTTATACATCTATAGGTCCTGGCTTGGGTTAGAAATCTATAGGTCCTGGCTTGGGTTAGAAATCTATAGGTCCTGGCCTGGGTTATAAATCTATAGGTCCTGGCTTGGGTTATAAATCAATAGGTCCTGCCTTGGGTTATAAATCTATAGGTCCTAGCTTGGGTTAGAAATCTATAGGTCCTGGCATGAGTTATAAATCTATAGATCCTGGCTTGGGTTATAAATCTATAGGTCCTGGCTTGGGTTATAAATCAATAGGTCTTGGCTTAGGTTATGAATCTATAGGCCGTGGCTTGGGTTTTAAATCTATAGGTCCTGGCTTGGGTTATACATCTATAGGTTCTGGCTTGGGTTAGAAATCTATTGGTCCTGGCTTGGGTTATAAATCTATAGGTCCTGGCTTGGGTTAGAAATCTATAGGCCCTGACTAGGGTTAGCAATATATAGGTCCTGGCTTGGGTTATAAATCTATAGGTTCTGGCTTCGGTTATAAATCTATAGGTCCTGGCTTGGGTTAGAAATCTATAGTTCCAGGCTTGGGTTATACATCTATAGGTCCTGGCTTGGGTTATACATCTATAGGTCCTGGCTTGGGTTAGAAATCTATAATCCCTGACTTGTGTTAGCAATACATAGGTCCTGGCTTGGGTTATAAATCTATAGGTCCTGGCTTGGGTTATAAATCTATAGGTCCTGGCTTGGGTTATATATCTATATGTCCTGGCTTGGGTTAGAAATCTATAGGTCCTGGCTTGGGTTATAAATCTATAGGTCCTGGCTTGGGTTATAAATCTATAGGTCCTGGCTTGGGATATTAATCTATAGGTCCTGACTTTGGTTATAAATCTATAGGTCCTGGCTTGGGTTATAAATCTATAGGTCCTGGCTTGGGTTATAAATCTATAGGTCCTGGCTTGGGTCATAATTCTATAGTTCCTGGCTTGGGTTATAAATCTATATGTCCTGGCTAGGGTTAGAAATCTATAGGTCCTGGCTTGGGTTATAAATCTATAGGTTCTGGCTTGGGTTATAAATCTATAGGTCCTGGCTTGGGTTAGGAATCTATAGGTCCTGGCTTGGGTTATACATCTATAGGTCCTGGCTTGGGTTAGAAATCTATAGGTCCTGGCTTGGGTTAGAAATCTATAGGTCCTGGCCTGGGTTATAAATCTATAGGTCCTGGCTTGGGTTATAAATCAATAGGTCCTGCCTTGGGTTATAAATCTATAGGTCCTAGCTTGGGTTAGAAATCTATAGGTCCTGGCATGAGTTATAAATCTATAGATCCTGGCTTGGGTTATAAATCTATAGGTCCTGGCTTGGGTTATAAATCAATAGGTCCTGGCTTGGGTTATGAATCTATAGGCCGTGGCTTGGGTTTTAAATCTATAGGTCCTGGCTTGGGTTATACATCTATAGATTCTGGCTTGGGTTAGAAATCTATTGGTCCTGACTTGGGTTATAAATCTATAGGTCCTGGCTTGGGTTAGAAATCTATAGGCCCTGACTAGGGTTAGCAATATATAGGTCCTGGCTTGGGTTATAAATCTATAGGTTCTGGCTTCGGTTATAAATCTATAGGTCCTGGCTTGGGTTAGAAATCTATAGTTCCAGGCTTGGGTTATACATCTATAGGTCCTGGCTTGGGTTATACATCTATAGGTCCTGGCTTGGGTTAGAAATCTATAATCCCTGACTTGGGTTAGCAATATATAGGTCCTGGCTTGGGTTATAAATCTATAGGTCCTGGCTTGGGTTATAAATCTATAGGTCCTGGCTTGGGTTAGAAATCTATAGGTCCTGGCTTGGGTTATACATCTATAAGTCCTGGCTTGGGTTAGAAATCTATAGGTCCTGGCTTGGGTTATAAATCTATAGGTCCTGGCATTGGTTATAAATCTATAGGTCCTGGCTTGGATTATAAATCTATAGGTCCGGATTTGGGTTAGCAATCTATAGGACATGGCTTGGGTTATAAATCTATAGGTCCTGGCTTGGGTTATAAATCTATAGGTCCTGGCTTGGGTCATAAATCTATAGTTCCTGGCTTGGGTTATAAATCTATATGTCCTGGCTAGGGTTAGAAATCTATAGGTCCTGGCTTGGGTTATAATTCTATAGGTTCTGGCTTGGGTTATAAATCTATAGGTCCTGGCTTGGGTTAGGAATCTATAGGTCCTGGCTTGGGTTATACATCTATAGGTCCTGGCTTGGGTTAGAAATCTATAGGTCCTGGCTTGGGTTAGAAATCTATAGGTCCTGGCCTGGGTTATAAATCTATAGGTCCTGGCTTGGGTTATAAATCAATAGGTCCTGCCTTGGGTTATAAATCTATAGGTCCTAGCTTGGGTTAGAAATCTATAGGTCCTGGCATGAGTTATAAATCTATAGATCCTGGCTTGGGTTATAAATCTATAGGTCCTGGCTTGGGTTATAAATCAATAGGTCCTGGCTTGGGTTATGAATCTATAGGCCGTGGCTTGGGTTTTAAATCTATAGGTCCTGGCTTGGGTTATACATCTATAGGTTCTGGCTTGGGTTAGAAATCTATTGGTCCTGGCTTGGGTTATAAATCTATAGGTCCTGGCTTGGGTTAGAAATCTATAGGCCCTGACTAGGGTTAGCAATATATAGGTCCTGGCTTGGGTTATAAATCTATAGGTTCTGGCTTCGGTTATAAATCTATAGGTCCTGGCTTGGGTTATACATCTATAGGTCCTGGCTTGGGTTATACATCTATAGGTCCTGGCTTGGGTTAGAAATCTATAATCCCTGACTTGGGTTAGCAATACATAGGTCCTGGCTTGGGTTATAAATCTATAGGTCCTGGCTTGGGTTATAAATCTATAGGTCCTGGCTTGGGTTATATATCTATATGTCCTGGCTTCGGTTAGAAATCTATAGGTCCTGGCTTGGGTTATAAATCTATAGGTCCTGGCTTGGGTTATAAATCTATAGGTCCTGGCTTGGGATATTAATCTATAGGTCCTGACTTTGGTTATAAATCTATAGGTCCTGGCTTGGGTTATAAATCTATAGGTCCTGGCTTCGGTTATAAATCTATAGGTCCTGGATTAGGTTATAAATCTATAGGTCCTGGCTTGCGTTATACAACTATAGGTCCTGGCTTGGGTTATAAATCTATAGGTCCTGGCTTGGGTTAGAAATCTATAGGTCCTGGCTTGGGTTATACACATAAAAGTAGTTGGGCTAAACCAGTCAATGGGATTTCCAATACCTCTGTTGTAAACTCGATCTCGAAAGTCAAATGTCTACTTTAGTGTGTACAGTAATTTTGCAGTATCACCGACCTAATATTCAATGTATTGTAATAAATTAAAGAAAAAACGTAGTTTGTACATTACCTTTAATTGTGTTTTGAATGAGGAAGAGGGAAAATATGTGACAAAATCATAAAACCGTCTTTAAAAGGAAGAAATAAGACCAAAAAAGTAATAAAATAAATCAAACTAATAATTAAGAAAATAAATAAAAACATAAATTAATAAAAAAAAACATATTGTGGAAACAGTTCCAAAATCCAACAGAAAAATCGTGGAACAAGACATAATATATACCCTTAACACACAAATACATGGGCCGTTCTTGTTCCTGGCATAATCTATACCCCTAACACACAAATACATGGGCCGTTCTCGTTCCTGGCATAATCTATACCCCTAACACACAAATACATGGGCCGTTCTCGTTCCTGGCATAATCTATACCCCTAACACACAAATACATGGGCCGTTCTCGTTCCTGGCATTATCTATACCCCTAACACACAAATACATGGACCGTTCTCGTTCCTGGCATAATCTATACCCCTAACACACAAATACATGGGCCATTCTCGTTCCTGGCATAATCTATACCCCTAACACACAAATACATGGGCCGTTCTCGTTCCTTGCTTGGTACAGGAATTTTATTAAAAAAATGGCGGCTTAAACTCTTGGTATGGGCCCGTACTAATCACTCTTTTTGTATTGATCAATGGCGGATATGGCAATGAACATCACAAGGTTGGCGTTTGTATGTCCCGATTAATTTTCCCAAGGATTTCAGAACATGGGCCATTCCCAAAACAGGAAAAAGGGAAGATGACATTTTTAAATGATACAGCCGTTTTGTTCATAGAGATGTTCGCGTTTTGTAACAATACAGATTAAATGTGTTGTTATAGGTGTTTTGATGTCTAGTTTGAGTTAAACCGTAGATTGACTGGATTACAATGTCTGTAAATAAAAATTGCTCGATTTGTTAGTTTCGTTATTTATAAAACGACTGCCATGAATGTAGCAGGATTTACGTACCTATTCGAAACACTCGGTCGGGGCAGCTCGTGTTTTTATCTTGTATTCAAATCTAATCTTACACTTATTACCTAAAGTTGTGACATCGAATCCCGCTCATGACAAGGTGTATTCAATAAAACATTATGCGAAAAAGTTTGTAAGTGACTTGCAGCAAGTCGACGATTTTCCCCAGGCGCCCCGGTTTCCCCCATAAAACTGACCGCCACGATATAACTAATAATAAGTGGCGTTGAACACCATAACCATAAGCCACCTATTATATTTGTGAGTATAGGTATCCATAATTTAGATGTCCAGTTCATTGTCTGCGAGAATACAACATATACATGTAACAATCATACACGAGGGACGCCTTGGGTCCATAGAACCCTGCCACTTTTTTTGAAGTGCCTGTAGCAAGTAAGGACAGTGAGCTGTCGTGTATATGAGTGTTAGTGGTACCGATGTTGTCTCTGTTTCTAGGGTTTTAATATTGCATTTTGGATCTGTTCCGTCAACAAATGTTTTTTTTCAAAAGAGTATGGCAACCCTCCTTAAAAGTTAAATGGTCACTCACTATGAATAAAAACAGCTGAAATATTACTCACTTAATTATAGACAACATTCACCCACACTTCCTATAACGGACATTATTAAGCGTCTTTTTGTTTATATCTGAAATAATATATATTATAATAATCTAATGATAGACACAACAAAAGGACTCAGCAACGACCACACAGTTGTACATGTAGTTTCCCCCTCTTCTTTTTAGTTGTAATTATATTTGTTTTTTGTTTGTTTGTTTTGGTATGATTACTTTTGTTTGTTTGTTTTGGTATGATTACTTTTTGTTTGTTTGCTTTGGTATGATTACTTTTTGTTTGTTTGTTTTGGTATGATTACTTTTTGTTTGTTTGTTTTGGTATGATTACTTTTTGTTTGTTTGTTTTGGTATGATTACTTTTTGTTTGTTTGTTTTGGTATGATTACTTTTTGTTTGTTTGTTTTGGTAGGATTACTTTTTGTTTGTTTGCTTTGGTATGATTACTTTTTGTTTGTTTGTTTTGGTATGATTACTTTTTGTTTGTTTGTTTTGGTATGATTACTTTTTGTTTGTTTGTTTTGGTATGATTACTTTTTGTTTATTTGTTTTGGTATGATTACTTTTTGTTTGTTTGTTTTGGTATGATTACTTTTGCTTGTTCTTTTTTTTTCTTTTGTTTTGTTTTCTTTTGTGCTTTGCTTCGTTTTTCTTTAATTTGTCATTTGTTTGTTTGCTTGTTTTTGTTTTTGTTTTTGTTTTTTAGTTTTGTTTTTGTTTTTACCGAATCAAATTAAAACACAATAATCTTTAATCAAACGTATACGTGAAAACCACCGACCTGCCACAAGTCATTGACCAACTTTATCGCATAATGTTATATAGAGTACACATCTCGTCCTGATATTGTTGTTATTTTTATTGATATTACTACAAGAAGTTGTCTTAAATACATCATGTCCGTTACAAGAAGTTGTCTTAAATACATCATGTCCGTTACAAGAAGTTGTCTTAAATACATCATGTCCGTTACAAAAAGTGGTCTTAAATACATCATGTCCTTTACAAGAAGTTGTCTTAAATACATCATGTCCGTTACAAAAAGTTGCCTTATATACATCATGTCAGTTACAAAAGTTGTCTTAAATACATCATGTCCGTTACAAAAAGTTGTCTTAAATACATCATGTCCGTTACAAAAAGTTGTCTTAAATACATCATGTCCGTTACAAGAAGTTGTCTGAAATACATCATGTCAGTTACAAGAAGTTGTCTAAAACACAATGTTCATCATGTCCGTTCCAAAAAGTTGTCTTAAATACATCATGTCCTTTACAAGAAGTTGTCTTAAATACATCAGGTCCGTTACATCTTATTGTTCTAGCATATATATATATATATTGCAAAGATGAATGATATCGATATGTATGTAACTGTCACCATAAAAATATCCTTGGTGATATAAAAATCGCCACGTGTTAGTTACACTGGTAATCTTAATTGATGGATTTTTCATTTAGATTTAAAATTCAACAGAAAATTTTAAATTGAAAAGTAGTATATGGGTACGGACAAAACCACATTGGAGGAGGATCGAGGGGGATCGGACCATTCTTTTTTCAAGTACATTTTTTTCACGTATTTTTTCCGGTATTTTTTTCCCCCGTACTTTTTCCCCCGTACTTTTTATTCCCGTACTTTTTACACTTACTTTTTTTCCGTACTATTTTGCAGTATTTTTTTTCCCGTATTTCTTTTTTCCTGTACATTTTTCCCGTATTTTTTGCTTCCGTATTTTTTTCCCCCGTACTATTTCTTTCACGTACTATTTACCCGTAATTTTTCAAAAGTCGCAACGTTTGAAATCCAACGTTTTAAATTATCAGTTAGTTGTTTTTCTAGTACATATCGTTATATCACAGTTCATGTTCCTTGCGGAATAGCCATTAAAACGTCATGATCACCCGTAGTGCTTCCTCTGGACGGGTGGGGTGCGCACATCTGAAGGGACCAAAAATGAATTTATTTAACCTAAAAGAGGATTGAAATATTTTATAGTACCAACCAATCACATCACTGGAAAAAGAACCAATCAGAAGTCGATATTTCCGACAGATTAGCTAATCAGATTGTAAGAATTGAACATGTCCCATACTACAGTGTCAAACCTCCACATAAAGAGTTATTCCCCTTACTGTAATATTATCCTTGCACATACAGAGTTTGAACTTATTCCTCCACATAAAGAGTTATGTCCCTACTACAGTCTTATTCCTCCACATACAGGGTTATGTTCCCTACTGCAATGTTATCCCACATGAATAGTTTTCCCATACTGCAGTGTTAAACCTCCACATAAAGAGTTATTGCCCCTACTGTAGTATTATCATTGCACATACAAAGTTGTAATTTATTCCTCCACATAAAGAGTTATGTCCCCTACTACAGTCTTATTCCTCCACATACAGGGTTATGGACCCTACGGCAGCGTTATCCCCACATGAATAGTTATGTCCCATACTGTAGTGTTAAACCTCCACATAAAGAGTTATTCCCCCTACTGTAGTATTATCCTTGCACATACAGAGTTGTAACTTATTCCCCACATAAAGAGTTATGTCCCCTATTACAGAGTTATCCCTTCAGATACAGAGTTATTCCCCCTTACTGTAGGCCATAATGTAAACTTAAATAAGATGCATGCAGTATTAATTGCTTTGAAAAAAAAATTGTTCTTCAATATTTTCCATATTTTTCATATCATTTCACATTTCAACCCACTTTTCCTTTGTATTTTACAAATCTTTTCACTATTCAACTTGGCTTTCTTCCATATTTTTCGTATCTTTTCACAATTTTCTTCCATATTTGCCATATCTTTTCACTATTCATATTTCCTTTCTTTCATATTTTCCATATCATTTCATATTTCACAATTTTCTTCCACATTTTCCATATCTTTCACAATTGTCTTCCATATTGTTCATATCTTATCACTATTCGACTTGCCTTTCTTCCATATTTTCCATATCATTTTACATTTCACAATTTTCTTCCATATTTTCCATATCTTTTCAAAATTTTCTTCCACATTTTCAATATCATTTCACTCTTCAACTTCCATATTTTTCAAATCATTTCACTATTCAACTGACTTTTCTGTCATAATTTCCATCTCATTTCACAAATTTCTTCCATATTGTCCATATTTTATCACTATTCGACTTGCCTTTCTTCCATATTTTCATTATCGTTTCACTATTCAACTTATTTTTCTTCCATACTTTCCAAATTTTATCACTATTCAACTTACTTTTCTTCCATGTTTTCCCTATCATTTTACCATTCAACTTATTTTTCTCCCATATTTTCCCTATCTTTTCACTATTCAACTTACTTTTCTTCCATATTTTCCATCTCATTTTACAATTTTCTTCTGTATTTTCCAAATCTTTACACTATTCATTCATCTTACTTTTCTAACATATTTCCAAATCATTTCACTATTCAACCTACTTTTCCTCTGTATATCCCATATCTTTTCACTTTTCAACTTACTTTTCCTATGGGATATACAGAAGAAAATTAGGTTGAATAGTGAAATGATTTGGAAAATATGGAAGAAAGGCAAGTTGAATAATGGAAAGATTTTGAAAATATGGAAGAAAAATAATTTGAATAGTGAAAAGATATGGAAAATACGGAAGAAAAATAAGTTGAATAGTGAAATGAAATGGCAAATATGGAAGAAAATTAAGCTGAATAGTGAAATAATATGGAAAATATGGAAGAAAGGCAAGTTGAATAGTGATAAGATATTAACAATATGGAAGAAAAGTCAGTTGAATAGTGAAAAGATATGGAAAATGCGGAAGAAAAGTCAGTTGAATAGTGAAAAGATATGGAAAATACAGAAGAAAAGTAAGATGAATAGTGAAAAGATTTGGAAAATACAGAAGAAAATTGTGAAATGAGATGGAAAATATGGAAGAAAGGTAAGTTGAATCGTGATAAAATTTGGAAAGTATGGAAGAAAAATAAGTTGAAAAGTGAAAAGATATGGAAAATACGGAAGAAAAGTAAGTTGAATAGTGAAATGAAATGGAAAATATGGAAGAAATTAAGTTGAATAGTGAAATGATATGGAAAATATGGAAGAAAGGCAAGTTGAATAGTGATAAGATATAGACAATATGGAAGAAAAGTCAGTTGAATACTGAAATGATATGGAAATTATGAAAGAAGTCAGTTGAATAGTGAAAAGATATGGAACATGCGGAAGAAAAGTCAGTTGAATAGTGAAAAGATATGGAAAATACAGAAGAAAAGTAAGTTGAATAGTGAAAAATATGGAAATTGTGGAAGAAAAGTAAGATGAATAGTGAAAAGATTTGGAAAATACAGAAGAAAATTGTGAAATGAGATGGAAAATATGGAAGAAAGGTAAGTTGAATAGTGAAAAGATAGGGAAAATATGGTAGAAAAGTAAGTTGAATGGTAAAATGATAGGGAAAATATGGAAGAAAAGTAAGTTGAATCGTGATAACATTTGGAAAGTATGGAAGAAACATAAGTTGAATAGTGAAAAGATATGGAAAATATGGGAGAAAGGCAAGTCGAATAGTGATAACATATGGACAATATGGAAGAAAATTGTGAAATGGTATGGAAATTATGAAAGAAAAGTCAGTTGAATAGTGAAATGATTTGAACAATATGGAAGTTGAATAGTGGAAAGATATGGAAAATATGGAAGAAAGGCAAGTTGAATAGTGAAATGATATGGAAAATATGGAAGAAAATTGTAAATTGAGTAGTGAAAAGATAGGGAAAATATGGCAAAAAGGCAAGTTGAATAGTGAAATGATATGGAAAATATGTAAGAAAATTGTGAAACGATATGGAAAATATGGAAGTAAATTGAGAAATGTGAAATGATATGGAAAATATGGAAGAAAGGCAAGTCGAATAGTGATAAGATATGGAAAATATGGAAGAAAATTGTGAAATGATATGGAAAATAAGGAAAATATGGAAGAACATTTGTTTTTTTTAACAAAACAATTAATACTGCATGCAATTTATTTAAGTTTACATTATGCCCTACAGTAAGGAGGAATAACTATGTATCTGAAGGGATAACTCTCTAATAGGGGACATAACTCTTTATGTGGGGAATAAGTTACAACTCTGTATGTGCAAGGATAATACTACAGTAGGGGGAATAACTCTTTATGTGGAGGTTTAACACTACAGTATGGGAAATAGCTATTCATGTGGGGATAACACTGCCGTAGGGGACACAACCCTGTATGTGGAGGAATAAGACTGTAGTAGGGGACATAACTCTTTATGTGGAGGAATAAGTTACAACTCTGTATGTGCAAGGATAATACTACAGTAGGTGGAATAACTCTTTATGTGGAGGTTTAACACTGCAGTATGGGACATAGCTATTCATGTGAGGATAGCACTGCAGTAGGGGATATAACCCTGTATGTGGAGGAATATGACTGTAGTAGGGGACATAACTCTTTATGTGGAGGAATAATTTACAACTCTGTATGTGCAAGGATAATACTACAGTAGGTGGAATAACTCTTTATGTGGAGGTTTAACACTGCAGTATGGGACATAGCTATTCATGTGAGGATAACACTGCAGTAGGGGACATAACCCTGTATGTGGAGGAATACGACTGTAGTAGGGGACATAACTCTTTATGCGGTGGAATAAGTTACAACTTGATGTACAAGGATAATACTAGAGTAAGAGGAATAACTCTTTATGTGGAGGTTTAACACTGCAGTATGGGACATATTCAATTCTTACAATCTGGTTAGGTAATCGGCCGAAATAGCGACTTCTGATTGGTTCTTTTTCCAGTGATGTGATTGGTTGGTAATATAAAACATTTCAATCCTCTTTTAGGTTAAATAAGTTCATTGTTGGTCTCTTCAGATCGCGCATGCGCGCACCCCACCCGACCAGGTGAAGCCCTGCGGGTGACGTTTGAATGGCTATTCTGTAAGGAACATGAACTGTGATATAGCGACATGTACTAGAAAAACAACTAACTGATATTTTAAAACGTTCGATTTCAAGCGTCGCGACTTGAAAAAGTACGGGAAAAAAATACGAAAAGAAAGTACGGGAAACAAAAGTACGTAACAAATGTACGGGAAAAAAAGTACGGGAAAAAGTACGGGGAAAAAATTGAGGGAAAAAGTCACGTGACCTCCGGACAGGACCTCTTCCGGTCACTTCTGGTCAAGCATGCACAATGGTCCGATCCCCCTCGATCCCCCTCAAATGTGGTTTTGTCCGTACCCATATATTACTTTGACACCACTTAAATATTTCAATTCCAACTAATATATGATGTAATGTTCACAGCCCTTTTCCCCTTTTACATTAAGATTGTTTTAGCAGTAACTTTCAAACAATTTAAGGCACAGTAGTGAAGAGAAAGTGTGTGAGCGAATGAATGAAGCTTTAGAGTGACTTTACTGCAGTTTTTTTAGTGTTCATATTTTAAACAAGCAAAATACTTATTTTTATATATTATAATCAATCTAAAGGAGATATAATAATGTGATAATGATAAACCGTTAAAAGTAGAACATAATTATTATTTTTTAAATCATTAAGAAGGCATTTAAAATCCTCAACATCTAATGGCATTACAATGTTGTATCATTTATCACACAGTATTTAGAACTGAGGATACAACTTCAAATTTAAAAAATCTCTCTCATTTCATCATGTCTTGGAATCAAATTTTTGACACCTTCCAACTTATTTTTTTCTTTTCTGTTTGAGATGTTGTAGAAAAACACACAAACATAGTAAGTAGCCGTAAAATAATGTAGGATAAAAGACAAAGGTATGGGTACCAGATGTGTCTATTTCGACTTTTCGTGTTCTTATTTCACTTTTTCAAGTAATGACTTCGTCTTTTCGATTTTACCCGTAAATATTTAGTATTTCGCTTTTTCAAACGTAATGCATCAATGAATTTACATTCACTGCATGCCGAAAGGTCGGAAAGTCTCAAAACGTTCAAAATATTCAAGATCACAAAACTCAAAACGACGGACCATAAATGACAGCCAGTAAAACTGATGAAATATTTAAAAGTGTGAAACGTGACCTTTTGTTAATTAATGACGATTTATCTAAATTAGACACACATGTGCTTAAAGTATTAAAAGAATAATTATGAAGTTTTGCTACACGAGTACATCTGTTTTAGTTTAACACAATTTTTTTCTTACCGCGGACATATTGTTTATCATCCACCCGATAGTATTCGAACGTCCTTGGCGAACTTCAAAAGAATCATTTCTGTGTTTTGAACTGTCTTTCCTGTTCGCATTGCCTATTGTCTTTCTATAATGATCCATGCATGGCATATATTCATAGTTTACATTCATACAATGTTGTAGTTCATTCGTCAGATATATACCTCTTTTTATTTGGGTTAATCTTTTAAATATCGTAAATCTTTTTTTATTAATCTTTTCATATAATAATTTACTAATGAAGCATGATACTAATTGTTTACTGGACCAAAATAAAGAACAATAAAGTCAATTGATTTATCTCTCTGATCACGTAGTGCACAGTATTCTTTTTAATAAGATGGGGAAGCATTGACTTCAACACAGGAACAAAAGAATATCAAAATATCTGACGTAAAATGACCACAAAAAATAAGTAAATTAGTTTTGATCACTAAAAATAAGTAAATTCGCAATCAAAATGATAAAAAATAAAATAAAAATTATGATCATGAAAAATAAGTTAATCTCGTTACTTTTACAATATCTACTGAAAACTAAGCATGTTAAACAATTTTGTTCCACTCTATGCACTCCCGCTCATAATTCCATATATAAGTCACGTTTTCATTGCATTGACCCTTTCGTATTTAAATTAAACGTACGGCAGTACTGAAATGTTGATTTAAATGATTGATTGCAGTAGAACATAATTCGTATTTTCATCTATTTTCAGTTGGAGATGCTACAAATTGCAGTGGCGTATGAGCCGGGTGAGGACGTGCAAGGAGGACACTTGTCCCCTTTTGCCAAATATATGTTAGAAAATAGTTGCATATCAATTTATCGGTGATCAACGTTTGTTTTTCTTTCTAAGGAGTGGGTACTTCGGGGGGGGGGGGGAGTGGGGTCCTGGCTTGGGAACAGGCTGTAAGCTACCCCTATACAAAGGGGTCGCATAAGATGCGTCTAACATAATTTACAAACAGATTCATATGATGTGAAACACTAAAATATTACAAATTTCCAATAAAAAAATAAGACTTGTGGGTTAGGATTATTCTGTTTAACGCCACTTTCAACACTATTTCAGTTATATCGTAGAACTGGAGCACCCAGAGAAAACCACCGACCTGTCGCAAGTCACTGACAAACTTTATCACATAATGTTGTATCGAGTACACCTTGCCATGAACACAGTAAGAAAAATGTCATTTAACGGGAAGCCAACGACTACCCTGAAATAAACCGTTGATGATAAGGAACTGTTGTTATTTATCTTTCACGTCTTGCCCTCGTGGAGTTTTGCCTTAGATTCGTCTCGAGCAATCACCGACTCCTCATTTCTAAGCCCACAATGGGAAAGAAGGCTCGGTTTCTATATACCTAAAATGTTATTTACACAATAAGCATAAAAATCACTAACGTCTAATATAATTATAAATATTACAATTCAGGAGAGAAGTTTTTTTTATCATCATCGTTTCAACTACTAAATAATACAGTGCATGCAAACAGGTAGATACGATAACGTAACCCTCAGTCCCTTTTCACTGGAGCAAAAGCGGACTTAGGGTTACGTTATCGTCTCTAGCAAACAGGGCCTCCAAGAGAAATTTTGCAAGGCGGAACAAGAGTGCTTTGGTGCCCCGGAGACAGTCTGACACTTCTCTCAAAATTGAGGATTTGAGGTCAAATAAAACCACAATGTAAATGTGAGTGATGATCAACAACCAGAATTCAGAAGTCTCAGTGAATTTTACATAACCAATAAACTAAAAATAGTTGAATATACATGTACCGTACTCCAATAAAAAGTAAAAATCAAAATAAAACGTCTATGATTAAGGCTATGGAGCCCTTCAGAGATTCACAGACTTGGTTCTCCGGGTACCGGATCGATGTACCGGCTGAACTCCCCTCTGATAGGCCCTGCATGAAAATACGTCAATCATGAAGAGGTCAAGCCGACCATTTTCAACTCTCAATTATAATTATAATTTCCATTTTTTTTTATATTCTATATAAGTTTGTGTTTTAAAACAAATCTATAAAATCAATGTATATTTTCATTTCCATTGTCCATACCGTTTCATAAATACATTGTATTCATACCAATAATGTTTTTCGGTATGTCTTACTGAATTCCAAAGATTATACAAGTACATTTTTTGCCAGTTAGGCTATTTATGATATAGAGTGCATTATAATACGTCCTTTATATACAACTGTGTAATCCCCAGACGATTTCTCCTAATCGCCTGTGGATGCCTTTTGACAAATAACACCTTTTAAAACCCGAGTAAACCCCCAGGTTTTACTTAGATTCGTGTTACTCGATCTTTAGTTTTCTGTTTATTCTTTTGTCAATCGCTGTTTGTCCATTTTTCTTTGCCCCTTGTGTTGTCTGTCCTTCAATTTTGATTACCCCTTTGGTATCTTCAAACTCTTCCTGTAATAATCAGCCTTGATTGTAATGTTATATAACTTTATCTTGTCGCATCAAATGGTTATATCAAGATATAAATATATTTAATATTATTAACGTGTTTCGCTATTTAATGAATGTGTTCAAACAGGTGGTTGTATTATATACACAGGGTTATTTCCTTTCAATAATTTAAATATCGTCTGTTAGCGAATGACTTATTTACCTATCAACAAACATCATAATGACCTTTTAATCGGATCATGTATAAACTTGTCGAAACGCGTTGAGGCATGAACAATTACAGTTCTGATATGGATGTGATGTGTAAACTGAATCAATGCAATTGAACAATCAATAACCCACCCCATTTCAATGGACTATATTTAAAACGTTGTATTTAAATTGAATGAAATTCACGTTTTTTTGACGTCATTTAATATTCACTTTTGTAAGATAAATATAAACTGTATACATATTTAACGTACCCTACCCACATTCACGTTTTGTTTTGTTTTGTTTTGTTTTTTTTCTATTCCGGTTACATCAATCCATTCTCGATACAACATCCTATCCTAAAATACGGGGAAAAAGGTACGGAGAAAAAAAGTACGGGGGAAAAAAGGTACGGGAAAAAAAAGTATGGGGAAAAAGTACAGGGGGGGGGGGGTAATACGGTAACAAAATACGGGGGGAAAAGTACAGGAAAAAAGTACGGGAAAAAAAAGTACGGGAAAAAAATACGGGGAGAAAAAGTACGGGGGGAAAGTCACCTGACTTCCGCTGGCGTCACTTCCGGCACTTCCGGTAGCTCCTCATCGCTCCTCCGCAAATGATAACTGAGCTGTGCCCATATACTACTGCTTTAGCACAAGTTTAGATAATCTATATGTTATTTGTTGCATCAAATGAATTATTATCATTGGATTTAGAAAACGAAATTATGATAACTTGAACTGCGAACGAAAATATATAATATGATTCCATTCATAACGCTACAAATGTGATTTCGAAAAGTTGAGAATATGTCTTAGGGACCGACGGTTTAACTTGAAAAGGGTTGGGAGGGGGAGGGGGGTATGCTATGTTTTTTTCCTAAAAAAATATTTTGATGCTGAATTGTCAAGAAAAAAACATTTTTGCAAGCAAAATGCACGGAAACATATTCTGATGCAAGATTTTCACCCAGAAAAATAGCATTTTTTTGACGACAGGGTAGAAACCATAGCTCCGCTTTCAAATTAAGAGGTCGGTCCCTTACTCGTTTTCACTATTATATTTTATTTCCCTGGGTATAAGTACAATAGTATTTTCAAATTGCTGTTGGGGTTCATTGAATGGAATTTGTATCTCATGTGAAGTTCCGTCAATTGCAGACACAACGCTAGGCATATCAGAACAATACCCTTTCTGTTGCCACCAGACTGAGATGGTTGGCCACTGAATTTTACGATTACACACTTTCTATTAGTCTACCGATGCTGAATTTAAAACTTTATCAACAGTTGAAACACTGACATCAATGCATAAATAAATAAATAGATAAATATTGCACGGACCGTGTTATTTATCTTAGTGAATCTCATGATCATCGATGAGCTAAACCAATTGACGAAGGTGGTCCGTTGATGAGCATGAACAGTATAAAACTGGGGCTCTTAAAAGAAAACGACAAGTAACACAAAGTGGAAATATTTTAGAATAACATTACTATCATTTGAAATATGCATATGTATAATATGTATAAAAGTGTAGAAAAGTAGATGAATGGATTTGAATCTGAGGATCCCTAAAATTCACATCACCTTTTCATAAATTATATAAAGTTTCTCCTTTTGCGCCCAAATTAAACTGTTAACTTCTATCAGTTCCATTCTCTAATATCAAAGGGAACTATCCATCCGGTGTCTTGAAAATGCGTTCTGTCATGTGCATAAGTTATTGTTTGCATGATTGACAGACAACATTCATTATATTGTTTTCTAGCTTCTGAACTGCCGATCGAGAAAACATAAAATATTCTAGACAGGCAGCATATAGCCAGTCAATGGGGTTTGCAATTAATATTTCGCATGCACAATAGCGACCCCACACCACAAGGTGTGGAAAATAGAAATAATCTTCTGTGGATTAAATGCGTATTAACTGCATTACCTGTAAACTGTATGATTCTGTTTGATAAAGTCCTTTAACTAGAAAAGGAAACAAAAGTACACTTGCGTGAAATAGGTTTGTAATAAAAGATCGTAAACGTGATGTAAAAGTTTGAAAGAATGTCAATGTATATTTTAAATGAGGTTGAAACAAGTCACCATTTGATATAAATTCGGTTGTATTTCATTTTGACGATTTTAATTACAGAAGACGATCACAACCATTTAACTCAGCTGTTTTTTTCATAACCTATATATAAAATGAAAAAAATATATCTCACTGTCGGAACAGTTCCAACATTCAATAGAAAAATCGTAGAAATATGCAAATATCGATATCCCTAGCACACATATAAATGACCCCTCCTGGCTTAGTTTAGGTAATTTAATAAAAGAAATGACGGGGTTAAACTAGTATACAGTAGATTTTTCTAGGGCATTTCTCTTATTTAATAAAAACAATAGAAAGCGAAAATCGCACGATTTTTGCACGACAATCGGTCAATGATCGGGCGACCGTCGCCGATAAGGTATAGCTAAGCCTAAAAGGGGATATTTTTTTACCATGGGACAGACAGATTTTGTAGAAGGGAATCATTCATTTTTCTTTACATATGAAATCAGAAATGAAATCAGAAATGAAATCAATATCCAGTATTACATAACTTTTATACTGCTTGATTTTCCTTAGTCAGATTATTATTTTTCTCCCAAATCTGGCAAAATCATTTATTTTAAATAAGAAATATTAAAAAAAAGAAACAAAATATTGAAAAGCACCACTCCTTGAAGTACATTATAAATAGCGTTTGAGGAAAATATGTATTTTGCATGCAGACTGCAATGTCACTGTGAAACCATTATTTGGCCAGTGATATTAATTTTTAACTGTTTTAAACACCGAAATGAAAAAAATATATATCTAATCACTTACACTCAATGAACAATTGAAGACAAATGTTGCAATAAGGTCTCCCGCAAAAGATATTTACGTAAATTAACATTGTTTCGTTATGTTACGGGAAGATACGTTCGTTCGTCAGTTATCGAGAAATCTCTATTAATGGAATCCAGATAGCAAAGTTCGTATTATTAATTGGCAGAACATCATCAATATGCCTGGGAGTGAGATTAAAGGCCTAAGCCTCTCTACCTTTTGTTTGGTCTTTGATCAGTTTTTGCATAAACTCAGACTCATAGGAGTATAGAAAAAGTTGGCGAGGAGAGGGACAGAGTTTTTTCCCATAGTGATGCATAGGTATGATTTATTGAAAAATGTGCCATTCGAACTCGACAAATATATGTTATCGATAAGGAACTCCAATATTTTGATAACTTAATTTTATATATAACATTTTTTACCTTTCGTTTAGTGCTTGACAACATACGTTAATTCGTGACCCAATACTATAAACTTGTAACGTTGCCACCATGTTGTAAAGTAAAATGCGTTGTGAATAATTTACTTTAAAGAGAAAATGAAAGTGTAAAAAAGTCATATATTTGGTTAGATGAAATTTTCGAGAATTAAAATTATCCTCTTCTTTCAGCATCCACTTTTGATTGATTGAGTGAGTGAGTGATTGTGGTTTGATGCCAATTCAGCAATTTTTCAGCTATTTTATGGCGAGAACAAGTTAATTATCAATGAGATGATGATGAGATCCGCTTTGTTTTAGAACAACACGCTGAGTTGGATATGCATAGTGCTAGCTCACTGAAACAACAGTCCGCGGGTAGAAATGTCATTCCATTCGGACACATTAATCTGATTCCTTTAGGAAAACGCCGACTTTATGTGAAAGGGACACCAGACAGCTATGAGGAACGAATTTAATACATCCCTTAGCGCGGGATGTAAAGGACACACTCCTTACACGTAAAAGACAACTTACAGCAGATTTTGATAGCAACAGTTTATTAGGAGTGTTGTTGTTGGTTTGTCACAAAGTAAAATAGTATCTACCATCTCCTCTTTTTCTAGTGACAATCAAAGCAATCATACATAGACTCATGGCAGCGACACACATTTTACCTACACGATTAATCATATGGTTGTAAACTTGTTCTCACCATAAATATATATGATATACTTGATTGTAAAACAATTATCTATCGACAACCACTTTCCATGGGATATCTGATTCCAAGACTTGTTATCAGTTGATCAAAAAAACAAAATAATTCTCACAGATTCCTAGCTAAGATCGTTACACATTAAACATTTTACTTCACACCATTTCCCAAAATATTTCCATATTATAAAAAAAGCGATCTTTAAATATTGGACTTCTCTCAACCCGCACCTTGGCATTTTTTTTTATAGATTTGTGATGGTTGTCTGTAAAAATGTACTGAAATATATCATCGCATTGGTTGTCGTTAAGAATAAAGTAAGGTTAAAAAAGTTTTTAAAAAAATTTCAAATATGACACAGTTCTATTGTCCAAATAAATATAATTATTACTTCTTTAAGGTTAATACCAACATTTCGACCAGTTTTCGACAATCAATGTTAATAACTTTCTGAATTGATTTGACCTCAATATGAACATTATCAATGTCATAGCAGACGATGAAACCACAATTGGTCTGTATGAGATATATTTTTTAAATGATTAGAGCTTTGTTAAGGTGACGAAAAAATGAATTACGAAAAAAATACAATTTGAACGTGAAATAATTGATGTGGTACGTAGTTCTTACATTTAAAGATGACATTTTTAGATCATATTTCTTGAGATCATTCATGCAATTTCAGCATCATAATATAACCTCTGACAAATGAAGCGATCAAAATAATGAAAGATTTTTTCACGTGAAACAAAACGGCGAAAACAGGAGACCGTCGAAAATGGGTGACGTTGCGACATTACTATTCGTTCACTTTAATTTCATAATACAGTTTCGGAACATGATCTTATTCCTGAAATCAATCCACATTGCGTAAAATTTATGCTTTGTTTAATGAGTTTTATTATGCTTTGTTTTTATTTTTGTTTTTTAAAGATATGCATTATAATACAATGATATACATGTATACGTTCTGTATTCTGAAAAAAAATGACGTTCAGTCCTTTTCATTACCTGACTTTGTCGATCCGCTGTGAGTAATTAGATGAACATATTAACTAACTGTATTTATTTCTGAAAAGCACATATTGTGAATACATTTTGGGGAAAATGTTATCGACATCTGAGGTGGGGCCGACTTAGGCCCTTATAGATCCCAGTCCTCTGGTGAACCAATAAAATATTGTGTGTTAACTGTTTTACCATTTGGTTTGTCTTCAACAGGTTATATTTTTACAAAAGTAGTCCGTCCTTTGGTTGCATACTGGCGTAAAGACGGAATTAAAGTTACAGTTTATCTAGACGACGGCCTTGGATTGATATTAGTTGGACCACTTGGAATAATATTTGTCATTTAGACATTTAACAGACTGTATCTGTTGGACTGCCTTTTAGGTCACTGGACCGTTTACTTATGGGTCGCTGGACTGATTGTAAATAGTTCATGCACATTGTCACTGGACTAGCTTTACCAGAAAGGAGGGTATGTATTTATAGCTCGTAATTTATCTAATTATATAGTAAAATATCTATACACAACTATTTAATTACAGAAAATACTTTCTCCCGGATTTTGGTCCCAGAATGACAAACTTTCACATCCAGAGCTTCGGGTGTTAGTTTGCAATTTATCTTCGACGGTGATTGATGCTCGAGCAAAATCTACAGTAGAAAAATATGCAGGCGAATATAAGAGATTTGCTAAATGGACGGAAAAATATCGTGAAATTTCTTGTATTCTACCTTGTCCAGAAATATATGTAGGTCTATATCTTCAAAATTTAATGGAATCTGCACAGCATTTTAGTGTAATAGAATCGGCTTATTACAGAATAAAGTGGGCACACAGTCTTGCTGGAGTGAATAATCCTTGTGATTCTGAAATAATTGCATACATAGTCAACGCAGCAAGGAGAAAACTAAATAGACCTTTCAAGAAAAATGAGCCTGTTACTTCTGACATTATGATCAAGTTATTTGCTAAATACAATACTGTTGACCGTACACTCCAAGATGTGCGGTTATTAACGCTATGTTCCTTAGCATATACAGTTTTGCTACGCTACAATGAATTATGTAACATTAAAGCAAAACATATAAAAATGTATGATCATTATGTTGATATTGTTGTGAAAAAAAACAAAACAGATTGTTATTGGAAAGGGAATCATGTAATAATTTCAAGACTTGACAGTCTTCAATGTCCAGTTAAAATACTTTCTAGTTATTTAAGAGAAGCACAAATTGATTTAGCCTCTGACATGTATATTTTTAGACCAATTTCTTTTTAGAGGTGGCTGCTGTTACTAAAATTTTGTTTTTCAATTGTCCATTGCTGCTTTAGTATTATTATAAATGAGCTCAAATTTTAGCTGCAGCTACATGGCAAGGAGTAGCTTAACATATATTCAAGGTTTTTCTGTGAAATTTTTCTTTCAGCCGATTTTTACCGATTATGCAAATTAGGCATATTTTGATAAAATATCACATTTAAATCTTCTCCTCTGAAAACGCTGAACCAACTTAAAGCAAATTTGGCTGGGATGGTCCTTGGGTGATCCCTTTTCAATATTGTGTCCGACAGCGCCGCCCTCCATTCAAAAGGGCTACTGTTACCAAAAATAGAAATTTCTTTAGTTGTCAATTTCTGCTTTATTACAAATCAAAATGAACTCAAATTTTAATTGCATCTACATGGCAATGAGTAGTTTAAAATATATTCTGGGTTTTTCTGTGAGATTTTTCGAGCCAGTTTATTCTGTTTAGGAATATTATGAGATAAAAAACACATCAAAATCTTTGCTCAGAAATTTGAGTTAAAATGATCTTTGGTGGCATACTTTCAAAATTATGTGTAACACCCCCATTTTTTTATCAACTTTCGATGTCAAATTGAAAACCAGGTGAACGATTACAGGCTCCTGGGAGCCTCTAGTTTCAAAAGTTCTAAAGCTTTTATGCTTAGAAAGAAAAATGCATGTCTGTCATATACTAGAACAAGAGAAATGAATTGATACATTCGGCTTTATCAGACTTCGGGTTTAACGTTGCGAATCTCGGTATGCACAGTTTCAGATCTGGTGGAGCCACAGCTGGTGCTCAGAACTATGCACCAGATAGGTTATTCAAAATTCATTGTCGTTGGGAGTCAGATAAAGCCAAAGATGGTTACGTTTTATAAAGTTTACAGAAACGTTTATCTGTGTCTCAGAATCTAGGTACCGTATAACCGGTAATTTCTGCGGCAATCTAATTTCCGCGGTATTCTGCGGTCACCTCCGTACTGGAGAAATTAAAATCGCAGAATATTATGTAAAATAATTGTTTAATGTCCCGTACAAAATACGTTTTTAAACTCTAACTCCGATTCCGCCGTAAGTCTCAAATATTTAATTAGTCGTAATTACTATATCCAGATAAACAAAACCTGGTATTATATTAATGTTTACACAACAATTAAAGGTTATTTAGATGTGGCATGATGATTTTTACCTGTTAATTACAATTACTCCAGATCAGGAAATATAATTGTACCAAGCTGACACCGACAATATAATTGAAACAATCACCTGATTAAATATTCACAATCATAATAAAGTTTATTAAAGCAATATTTAAAATTGTAATTAAATTGTATATAAATATGTATGCAAACGGCTTTCTTTGTGTATCGAGATGGTCAATGCTCCTTTCAGTACCTTATATACTTCGTTTGTTTAATTAAAATGGACCAAACATGAGAGAAAAGTACACTAATTGTATGTGCTCAGTTATGTGTACTATACAAAGAATAAAGCAGTTTAGCACATAAATGATTTATGTTCTTTTGAACAGTCTAAATTTAGAACATAAACAAAAAGCGACCGGCTTTGTATATTGCAAAACAAGGTGTACTCAACTCGCAGCCGCAAGTGATAAAGCTTACCAGTTGCTTGCCCATGGTCGGTGGTTCTCTCCGGGTACTCCAGCTCCACCACTAAAACTGGTCGCCATAATATAGCTGAAATTTTGCTGAAAGTGGCACCAACAATGAAAATGAAATCAAAATCAATCAAAAACAGTTGTTCACTTAAATAATAAAAATGTAGATATTAAATTTAGTGCACATGACACGTCTCTGGAATAACCTTCATCAGGTAAACATATTTAGTATTCGGATACCTGTATTAAGACGAATATAATAATTAAACAACAATTTTAAGAAAAAAAACTAGTAGAACGTGCTAAAGTGGGTCACGGGTCACTGTAATCGGGCGGCTTTATCGAGAAGCAGATACGGTGTTGAAAAAATTGTTGATACTCATATAAAATATTGATAAATGCAATAAAATGTTATGTTTGTCTTCAAGAAATATGATAGACAAAACCACGTGTGAAGTTATATGACGAAATATCTCCGATTTCTATGTAAATTTACGAGTTGAATTGGTTAAACACCCTCAGGTAATTTTAGCGATGTATTTCTTGTTATCTTGGACAAGAATAATGAGCGTCCTGAATGGATGAACGATTTAAAACAAATTGACTCCGCATGGTAAAAAGATGCATGTAAAAGAAATCTATGTAATATTTATTCATTTGTTTGATTCTGGAATATTGCTGATCATTGATTTAAACAAGAAAAAGGGAAAAAAGGGGGGATTTTATTTGTGAATTTTACAGTTAAATAAATATTATGTTTCGACAGTTTAAAGAGAAAAATAAAAATGTGTTGCGACTAAAGCTTAAATCAGCGCTAAAAATTGAACAAATATCAGTGGTTTTGTAAATGATATTTATTTTAAATAGAAAATCTGAATTTATTATTTATTAATTTATTATTAAGGATGCAATTATATATCCCTTGGGAGGGGGACGGGGGCTATGATGAACATTTGAAATAAAAACACAGGACCGGACGTTAAGAAAAAAAATAATTATCCAGTATTATCATTTTATTAAAAAAAATCCAGGATCCCTGTGTCCACGATTTTTTTTTAAAGTTAATAATATGAAATATTGACATCCACACTTACCTTTTGGACAGCACATTTCTGTTTCAACACTTGTGTAATTAAAACAACTTTTTAAAATTTTTTTTAGTGGATCTCCAATAATAAAACTTATATAAAAAAGAAAAACCCACCAAAACCGAACTGGTGACGCCACAATATAGCTAACATACTGCTAAAGCTGGTGTTAAACATCAAT
Source organism: Bathymodiolus brooksi (assembly GCA_963680875.1). Lineage (NCBI taxonomy): Eukaryota > Metazoa > Mollusca > Bivalvia > Mytilida > Modiolidae > Bathymodiolus > Bathymodiolus brooksi. The sequence continues at coordinate 119,629,966 of OY804583.1, read as the reverse complement.
CAATCAAAACCAGAGCTGGTGAATGAGAACAATATTTTACTAGAATACACAAATCGTAAGTTTGAGGTTTAATTAAAAGAAGCTACGTAATTATTTTTACATCTTAATATTTTCCAAGAGGTAAATAAACAATATAAAGTTTACATGTATGAGTCTTAAAAACTGAGATAAAAGCCAGGTTCACCCGCGCCTGAAGTTGGTTGTTATTCGAACTTGATCTGATTATTGTTAATGTAAGCTTCCATGAATACAAATATGAAGTTCAGATGAGAAATGAATGCTGGATTTAGGCGGCAAAGAATCGTTAAGGAGGAGTCAAAACATTATACTTTTTTCTACATGTTGTGAGGGTTAGGGTTATGGTGTTTAACGCCACTTTCAACAATATTTCAGTAATATCGTGTTGTGAGGTATAAATACAATGCAATTAATGAATTGAATAACAATGTTTAATGTGAAAAATAATCTGGGTATTATGCTTTGTGGTACATAGTTGCGGAAACGTTTAAAAGGTGTTATTTGTCAAAAGGCAATCAATCAATCAATTAATCAATCAATCAATCAATCAATCAATCAATCAATCAATCAATCAATCAATCAATTAATCAATCAATCAATCAATCAATCAATCAATCAATCAATCAATCAATCAATCAATCAATCAATCAATCAATCAATCAATCAATCAATCAATCAATCAATCAATCAATCAATCAATCAATCAATCAATCAATCAATCAATCAATCAATCAATCAATCAATCAGTCAATCAATCAATTGTGTTTCTGTAACTCAATATATATAATAATCAGCGCAAAACTGGGAAAGCACTCGGTGAACCTGGCTTTTATCTCTAAACTTTATAAAACGTAACCATCATCTGGTGCATCGTTCTGAGCACCAGCTGTGGCTCCACCAGATCTGAAACTGCATACCGAGATTCACAACGTTAAACCCGAAGTCTGATAAAGCCGAATGTATCATTTCATTTCTCTTGTTCTAGTATGTGACAGACATGCATTTTTCTTTCTAAGCATAAAAGCCTTAGAACTTTTGAAACTAGAGACTCCCAGGAGCCTGTAATCGTTCACCTGGTTTTCAATTTGACATCGAAAGTTGATAAAAAAAATGGGGGTGTTACACATAATTTTGAAAGTATGCAACCAAGGATAATTTTAACTCAAATTTCTGAGCAAAAGATTTTGATGTGATTTTTATCTCATAATATTCCTAAACGGAATAAACTGGCTCGAAAAATCTCACAGAAAAACCCAGAATATATGTTAATCTACTCATTGCCATGTAGATGCAATTAAAATTTGAGTTCATTTTGATTTGTAATAAAGCAGAAATTGACAACGAAGGAGATTTCTATTTTTGGTAACAGTAGCCATTTTGAATGGAGGGCGGCGCTGTCGGACACAATATTGAAAAGGGATCCCCAAGGACCATCCCAGCCAAACTTGCTTTAAGTTGGTTCAGCGTTTTCAGAGGAGAAGATTTAAATGTGATATTTTATCAAAATATGCCTAATTTGCATAATCGGTAAAAATCGGCTGAAAGAAAAATTTCACAGAAAAACCTTGAATATATTTTTAAGCTACTCCTTGCCATGTAGCTGCAGCTAAAATTTGAGCTCATTTATAATAATACTAAAGCAGCAATGGACAATTGAAAAACAAAATTTAGTAAAAGCAGCCATCTTGAACGGAAGGCGGTCGGAACAAAAAGTAATAACACCTGATAAGGACTTTGCAAGGAAAATTTCTGCTAAGTATGGTTCCAATCCATCCAGTGGTTCTTGAGAAGAAGCTTGTTTTACATATTTCCCATAGAGCCCCTATGTTAAATTATGTCCCTCGCTGGCGGCCATCTTCGATTGGTTAGCAGCTTGCAATCATCATTCATGACAATGTTCAGTTCCATCCTCCATGTAGTATCGGAGAAGAAGATCTTTAAAATTTTACCCAATCAGATGCTTTTATGGCCCCTGGCAGCCATGTTGGATAACCGATCGTAACGAAAGTAACAATACTTGGTTAGAACATGCAAATGAACATTCCTGCCACGTTTGGTTTCATTTGCTTCAGTGATTCTCTAGAAGAAGATTGAAATGTTAACGGACGGACGACGGACGCCAAGTGATGGCAACCAAGTGGTGGCAATATCTCACCTCTAAAAAGAAATTGGTCTAAAAATATACATGTCAGAGGCTAAATCAAGTTGTGCTTCTCTTAAATAACTAGAAAGTATTTTAACTGGACATTGAAGACTGTCAAGTCTTGAAATTATTACATGATTCCCTTTCCGATAACAATATGTTTTGGTTTTTTTCACAACAATATCAACATAATGATCATACATTTTTATATGTTTTGCTTTAATGTTACATAATTCATTGTAGAGTAGCAAAACTGTATATGCTAAGGAACATAGTGTTAATAACCGCACATCTTGGAGTGTACGGTCAACAGTATTGTATTTAGCAAATAACTTGATCGTAATGTCAGAAGTAACAGGCTCATTTTTCTTGATAGGTCTATTTAGTTTTCTCCTTGTTGCGTCGACTATGTATGCAATTATTTCAGAATCACAAGGATTATTCACTCCAGCAAGACTGTGTGCCCACTTTATACTGTAATAAGCCGATTCTATTACACTAAAATGCTGTGCAGATTCCATTAAATTTTGAAGATATAGACCTACATATATTTCTGGACAAGGTAGAATACAAGAAATTTCACGATATTTTTCAGTCCATTTAGCAAATCTCTTATATCCGCCTGCATATTTTTCTACTGTAGATTTTGCTCGAGCATCAATCACCGTCGAAGATAAATTGAAAACTAACACCCGAAGCTCTGGATGTGAAAGTTTGTCATTCTGGGACCAAAATCCGGTAGAACTTATTTTCTGTAATTAAACAGTTGTGTATAGATATTTTACTATATAATTAGATAAATTACGAGCTATAAATACATACCCTCCTTTCTGGTAAAGCTAGTCCAGTGACAATGTACATGAACTATTTACAATCAGTCCAGCGACCCATAAATAAACGGTCCAGTGACATAAAAGGCAGTCCAACAGATACAGTCTGTTAAATGTCTAAATGACAAATATTATTCCAAGTGGTCCAACTAATATCAATCCAAGGCCGTCGTCTAGATAAACTGTAACTTTAATTCCGTCTTTACGCCAGTATGCAACCAAAGGACGGACTACTTTTGTAAAAATATAACCTGTTGAAGACAAACCAAATGGTAAAACAGTAAACACACAATATTTTATTGGTTCATCAGAGGACTGGGAGCTATAAGGGCCTAAGTCGGCCCCACCTCAGATGTCGATAACATTTTCCCCAAAATGTATTCACAATATGTGCTTTTCAGAAATAAATACAGTTAGTTAATATGTGCATCTAATTCCTCACAGCGGATCGACAAAGTCAGGTAATGAAAAGGACTGAACGTCATTTTTTTTCAGAATACAGAACGTATACATGTATATCATTGTATTATAATGCATATCTTTAAAAAACAAAAATAAAAACAAAGCATAATAAAACTCATTAAACAAAGCATAAATTTTACGCAATGTGGATTGATTTCAGGAATAAGATCATGTTCCGAAACTGTATTATGAAATTAAAGTGAACGAATAGTAATGTCGCAACGTCACCCATTTTCGACGGTCTCCTGTTTTCGACGGTTTGTTTCACGTGATAACATCTTTCATTATTTTGATCGCTTCATTTGTCAGAGGCTATATTATGATGCTGAAATTGCATGAATGATCTCAAGAAATCTGATCTAAAAATGTCATCTTTAAATGTAAAAACTACGTACCACATCAATTATTTCACTTTCAAATTGTATTTTTTTCGTAATTCATTTTTTCGTCACCTTAACAAAGCTCTAATCATTTAAAAAATATATCTCATACAGACCAATTGTGGTTTCATCGTCTGCCATGACATTGATAATGTACATATTGAGGTCATATCAATTCAGAAAGTTATTAACATTGATTGTCGAAAACTGGTCGAAATGTTGTTATTAACCTTAAAGAAGTAATAATTATATTTATTTGGACAATAGAACTGTGTCATATTTGAAATTTTTTTAAAAACTTTTTTAACCTTACTTTATTCTTAACGACAACCAATGCGATGATATATTTCAGTACATTTTTACAGACAACCATCACAAATCTATAAAAAAAATGCCAAGGTGCGGGTTGAGAGAAGTCCAATATTTAAAGATCGCTTTTTTTATAATATGGAAATATTTTGGGAAATGGTGTGAAGTAAAATGTTTAATGTGTAACGATCTTAGCTAGGAATCTGTGAGAATTATTTTGTTTTTTTGATCAACTGATAACAAGTCTTGGAATCAGATATCCCATGGAAAGTGGTTGTCGATAGATAATTGTTTTACAATCAAGTATATCATATATATTTATGGTGAGAACAAGTTTACAACCATATGATTAATCGTGTAGGTAAAATGTGTGTCGCTGCCATGAGTCTATGTATGATTGCTTTGATTGTCACTAGAAAAAGAGGAGATGGTAGATAATATTTTACTTTGTGACAAACCAACAACAACACTCCTAATAAACTGTTGCTATCAAAATCTGCTGTAAGTTGTCTTTTACGTGTAAGGAGTGTGTCCTTTACATCCCGCGCTAAGGGATGTATTAAATTCGTTCCTCATAGCTGTCTGGTGTCCCTTTCACATAAAGTCGGCGTTTTCCTAAAGGAATCAGATTAATGTGTCCGAATGGAGTGACATTTCTACCCGTGGACTGTTGTTTCAGTGAGCTAGCACTATGCATATCCAACTCAGCGTGTTGTTCTAAAACAAAGCGGATCTCATCATCATCTCATTGATAATTAACTTGTTCTCGCCATAAAATAGCTGAAAAATTGCTGAATTGGCATCAAACCACAATCACTCACTCACTCAATCAATCAAAAGTGGATGCTGAAAGAAGAGGTTAATTTTAATTCTCGAAAATTTCATCTAACCAAATATTTGACTTTTTTACACTTTCATTTTCTCTTTAAAGTAAATTATCCACAATGCATTTTACTTTACAAAATGGTGGCAACGTTACAAGTTTATAGTATTGGGTCACGAATTAACGTATGTTGTCAAGCACTAAACGAAAGGTAAAAAATGTTATATATAAAATGAAGTTATCAAAATATTGGAGTTCCTTATCGATAACATATATTTGTCGAGTTCGAATGGCACATTTTTCAATAAATCATACCTATGCATCACTATGGGAAAAAACTCTGTCCCTCTCCTCGCCAACTTTTTCTATACTCCTATGAGTCTGAGTTTATGCAAAAACTGATCAAAGACCAAAAAAAAGGTAGAGAGGCTTAGGCCTTTAATCTCACTCCCAGGCATATTGATGATGTTCTGCCAATTAATAATACGAACTTTGCTATCTGGATTCCATTAATAGAGATTTCTCGATAACTGACGAACGAACGTATCTTCCCGTAACATAACGAAACAGTGTTAATTTACGTAAATATCTTTTGCGGGAGACCTTATTGCAACATTTGTCTTCAATTGTTCATTGAGTGTAAGTGATTAGATATATATTTTTTTTCATTTCGGTGTTTAAAACAGTTAAAAATTAATATCACTGGCCAAATAATGGTTTCACAGTGACATTGCAGTCTGCATGCAAAATACCTATTTTCCTCAAACGCTATTTATAGATATACTTCAAGGAGTGGTGCTTTTCAATATTTTGTTTCTTTTTTTTAATATTTCTTATTTAAAATAAATAATCTTGCCAGATTTGGGAGAAAAATAATAATCTGACTAAGGAAAATCAAACAGTATAAGAGTTATGTAATACTGGATATTGATTTCATTTCTGATTTCATTTCTGATTTCATATGTAAAGAAAAATGAATTATTCCCTTCTCCCAAAACCTGTCTGTCCCATGGTAAAAAAATATCCCCTTTTAGGCTTAGTTATACCTTATCGGCGACGGTCGCCCGACCACTGACCGATTGTCGTGCAAAAATCGTGCGATTTTCGCTTTCTATTGTTTTTATTAAATAAGAGAAATGCCCTAGAAAAATCTACTGTATACTAGTTTAACCCCGTCACTTTTTTTTATTAAATTACCTGAACTAAGCCAGGAGGGGTCATTTATATGTGTGCTAGGGATATCGAATTTACATATTTCTACGATTTTTCTATTGAATGTTGGAACTGTTCCGACAGTGAGATATATTTTTTTCATTTTATATATAGGTTATGAAAAAAACAGCTGAGTTAAATGGTTGTGATCGTCTTCTGTAATTAAAATCGTCAAAATGAAATACAACCGAATTTATATCAAATGGTGACTTGTTTCAACCTCATTTAAAATATACATTGACATTCTTTCAAACTTTTACATCACGTTTACGATCTTTTATTACAAACCAATTTCACGCAAGTGTACTTTTGCTTCCTGCTCTAGTTAAAGGACTTTATCAAACAGAATCATACAGTTTACAGGTAATGCAGTTAATACGCATTTAAACCACAGAAGAATATTTCTATTTTCCACACCTTGTGGCGTGGGGTCGCTATTGTGCATGCGAAATATTAATTGCAAACCCCATTGACTGGCTATATGCTGCCTGTCTAGAATATTTTATGTTTTCTCGATCGGCAGTTCAGAAGCTAGAAAACAATATGATGAATATTGTCTGTCAATCATGCAAACAATAACTTATGCACATGACAGAACGCATTTTCAAGACACCGGATGGATAGTTCCCTTTGATATAAGAGAATGGAACTGATAGAAGTTAACAGTTTAATTTGGGCGCAAAAGGAGAAACTTTATATATAATTTATGAAAAGGTGATGTGAATTTTAGGGATCCTCAGATTCAAATCCATTCGTCTACTTTTCTACACTTTTATACATATTATACATATGCATATTTCAAATGATAGTAATGCTATTCTAAAATATTTCCACTTTGTGTTACTTGTCGTTTTCTTTTAAGAGCCCCAGTTTTATACTGCTCATGCTCATCAACGGACCACCTTCGTCAATTGGTTTAGCTCATCGATGATCATGAGATTCACTAAGATAAATAACACGGTCCGTGCAATATTTATCTATTTATTTATTTATGCATTGATGTCAGTGTTTCAACTGTTGACAAAGTTTTAAATTCAGCATCGGTAGACTAATAGAAAGTGTGTAACCCATCTCAGTCTGGTGGCAACAGAAAGGGTATTGTTATGATATGCCTAGCGTTGTGTCTGCAATTCCATTCAATGAACCCCAACAGCAATTTGAAAATACTATTGTATCTATACCCAGGGAAAAAAATATAATAGTGAAAACGAGTAAGGGACCGACCTCTTAATTTGAAAGAGCAGCTATGGTTTCTACCCTGCAGTCAAAAAAATGTTATTTTTCTGGGTGAAAATCTTGCATCAGAATATTTTTCCGTGCATTTTGCTTGCAAAAATGTTTTTTTCTTGACAATTCAACATCAAAATATTTTTTTAGGAAAAAAACATAGCATACCCCCCTCCCCCTCCCAACCCCTTTTCAAGTTAAACAGTCGGTCCCTAAGACATATTCTGAAGTATTCGAAATCACATTTGTAGCGATAAGAATGGAATCATATTATATATTTTCGTTCGCAGTTCAAGTTATCATAATTTCGTTATCTAAATCCAATGATAATAATTCATTTGATGCAACAAATAAAATATAGATTATCTAAACTTGTGCTAAAGCAGTAGTATATGGGCACAGCTCAGTTATCATTTGCGGAGGAGCGATGAGGAGCTACCGGAAATGACCGGAAGTGACGCCAGCGGAAGTCAGGTGACTTTCCCCCGTACTTTTTCCCCCGTATTTTTTTCCCGTACTTTTTTTCCCCGTACTTTTTTCCTGTACTTTTTTCCCCGTATTTTTTTAGCGTATTCCCCCCCCCCACTGTACTTTTTTTTCCCATACTATTTTTTCCCGTTCCCTTTTCCCCCCCGTACTTTTTTCCCGTACTTTTTTCTCCGTACCTTTTTTCCCGTATTTTAGGATAGGATGTTGTATCGAGAATGGATTGATGTAACCGGAATAAACAAAAAAAAACAAAAAAAAACGTGAATGTTGGTAGGGTACGTTAAATATGTATACATTTTTTATTTATCTTACAAAAGTGAATATTAAATGACGTCAAAAAAACGTGAATTTCATTCAATTTAAATACAACGTTTTAAATATAGTCCATTGATATGGAGTGGGTTATTGATTTTTCAATTGCATTGATTCAGTTTACACATCACATCCATATCAGAACTGTAATTGTTCATGCCTCAACGCGTTTCGACAAGTTTAAACATGAACCGATTAAAAGGTCATTATGATGTTTGTTGATAGGTAAATAAGTCATTCGCTAACAGACGATATTTAAATTATTGAAAGGAAATAACCCTGTGTATAAAATACAACCACCTGTTTGAACATATTCATTAAATAGCGAAACACGTTAATAATATTAAATATATTTATATCTTGATATAACCATTTGATGCGACAAGATAAAGTTATATAACATTACAATCAAGGCTGATTATTACAGGAAGAGTTTGAAGATACCAAAGGGGTGATCAAAATTGAAGGACAGACAACACAAGGGGCAAAGAAAAATGGACAAACAGCGATTGACAAAAGAATAAACAGAAAACTAAAGATCGAGTAACACGAATCTAAATAAAACCTGGGGCTGTACTCGGGTTTTAAAAGGTGTTATTTGTCAAAAGGCATCCACAGGTGATTAGGAGAAATCGTCTGGGGATTACACAGTTGTATATACAGGACGTATTATAATGCACTCTATATCATAAATAGCCTAACTGGCAAAACATGTACTTGTATAATCTTTGGAATTCAGAATACCGAAAAACATTATTGGTATGAATACAATGTATTTATGAAACGGTATGGACAATGGAAATGAAAATATACATTGATTTTATTGATCTGTTTTAAAACACAAACTTATATAGAATTTAAATAAAAATGGAAATCATAATTATAATTGAGAGTTGAAAATGGTCGGCTTGACCTCTTCATGATTGACGTATTTTCATGCAGGGCCTATGAGAGGGGGGTTCAGCCGGTACATCGATCCGGTACCCGGTACCCGGAGAACCAATAAGGGCGTCTGTGAATCTCTGAAGGGCTCCATAGCCTTAACCATAGACGTTTTATTTTGATTTTTACTTTTATTGGAGTACGGTACATGTATATTCAACTATTTTTAGATTATTGGTTATGTAAAATTCACTGAGACTTCTGAATTCTGGTTGTTGATCATCACTCACATTTACATTGTGGTTTTATTTGACCTCAAATCCTCAATTTTGAGAGAAGTGTCAGCCTATCCCCGGGGCACCAAAGCAGTCTTGTTCCGCCTTGCAAAATTTCTCTTGGAGGCCCTGTTTGCTAGAGACGATAACGTAACCCTCAGTCCGCTTTTGCCCCAGTGAAAAGCGGACTGAGGGTTACGTTATCGTATCTACATGTTTGCATGCACTGTATTATTTAGTAGTTGAAACGATGAGGATAAAAAAACTTCTCTCCTGAATTGTAATATTTATAATTATATTAGACGTTAATGATTTTTATGCTTATTGTGTAAATCACATTTTAGGTATATAGAAGCCGTGCCTTCTTTCCCATTGTGGGCTTAGAAATGAGGAGTCCGGTGATTGCTCGAGACGAATCAAAGGCAAAACTCCACGAGGGCAAGACGTGAAAGATAAATAACAACAGTTCCTTATCATCAGCGGTTTATTTCAGAGTAGTCGTTGGCTTCCCGTTAAATGACATTTTTCTTACTGCGTTCATGGCAAGGTGTACTCGATACAACATTATGTGATAAAGTTTGTCAGTGACTTGCGACAGGTCGGTGGTTTTCTCTGGGTGCTTCAGTTCCACGATATAACTGAAATAGTGTTGAAAGTGGCGTTAAACAGAATAATCCTAACCCACCAGTCTTACTTTTTTATTGGAAATTTGTAATATTTTAGTGTTTCACATCATATGAATCTGTTTGTAAATTACGTTAGACGCATCTTATGCGACCCCGTTGTATAGGGGTGGCTTACAGCCTGTTCACAAGCCAGGACCCAAGCTGGGACCTGGGGGTTCAATCCCTTACCTAGGTTTTTTATTTCATGAAACGATGAAATAGATTCTACGGAAGCTTAGCAGCAATTGGTCAAAACATACACTGGAATTACCCTTCTCCCCCCCGAAGTACCCACTCCTTATAAAGAAAAACAAACGTTGATCACCGATAAATTGATATGCAACTATTTTCTAACATATATTTGGCAAAAGGGGACAAGTGTCCTTCTTGCACGTCCTCCCCCGGCTCATACGCCACTGCAATTTGTAGCATCTCCAACTGAAAATAGATGAAAATACGAATTATGTTCTACTGCAATTAATCATTTAAATCAACATTTCAGTACTGCCGTACGCTTAATTTAAATACGAAAGGGTCAATGCAATGAAAACGTGACTTATATATGGAATTATGAGCGGGAGTGCATAGAGTGGAACAAAATTGTTTAACATGCTTAGTTTTCAGTAGATATTGTAAAAGTAACGAGATTAACTTATTTTTCATGATCATAATTTTTATTTTATTTTTTATCATTTTGATTGCGAATTTACTTATTTTTAGTGATCAAAGCTAATTTACTTATTTTTTGTGATCATTTGACGTCAGACATTTTGATATTCTTTTGTTCCTGTGTTGACGTCAATGCTTCCCCATCTTATTAAAAAGAATACTGTGCACTACGTGATCAGAGAGATAAATCAATTGACTTTATTGTTCTTTATTTTGGTCCAGTAAACAATTAATATCATGCTTCATTAGTAAATTATTATATGAAAAGATTAACAAACAAAAATTTACGAGATTTAAAAGATTAACCCAAATAAAAAGAGGTATATATCTGACGAATGAACTACAACATTGTATGAATGTAAACTATGAACATAGGCCATACATGGATCATTATAGAAAGACAATAGGCAATGCGAACAGGAAAGACAGTTCAAAACACAGAAATGATTCTTTTGAAGTTCGCCAAGGACGTTCGAATACTATCGGGTGGATAATAAACAATATGTTCGCGGTAAGAAAAAAATTGTGTTAAACTTAAAGAGATGTACTCGTGTAGCAAAAATTCATAATTATTCTTTTAAAACTTTAAGCACATGTGTGTCTAATTTAGATAAATCGTCATTAATTAACAAAAGGTCACGTTTCACACTTTTTAATATTTCATCAGTTTTACTGGCTGTCATTTATGGTTCGTCATTTTGAGTTTTGTGATCTTGAATATTTTGAACATTTTGAAACTTTCCGACCTTTCGGCATGCAGTGAATGTAAATTCATTGATGCATTACGTTTGAAAAAGCGAAATACTAAATATTTACGGGTAAAATCGAAAAGACGAAGTCATTACTTGAAAAAGTGAAATAAGAACACGAAAAGTCGAAATAGACACATCTGGTACCCATACCTTTGTCGTTTATCCTACATTATTTTACGGCTACTTACTATGTTTGTGTGTTTTTCTACAACATCTCAAACAGAAAAGAAAAAAATAAGTTGGAAGGTGTCAAAAATTTGATTCCAAGACATGATGAAATGAGAGAGATTTTTTAAATTTGAAGTTGTATCCTCAGTTCTATATACTGTGTGATAAATGATACAACATTTTAATCCAATTAAATGTTGAGGATTTTAAATGCCTTCTTAATGATTTAAAATATAATAATTATGTTCTACTTTTAACAAAATGATTTAAGAGTTGTTTATCTATATTCTTACTTACTTGAAAATGAAGAAAGAAATGATACTAATCATCAATATGTTTTTGAATCTAATATCGACCTTTTTATAACTCCAAGTCCTTGACCACAAATTATGAACTTACTTAATATTTTTTGTTTCTCATAATTTAAAATAAAAATATAGTAATCTTTGAAAAATCTATTAAATATATACCCTGTTGTTCTCACTGAGATTTTAAATTTAATCACAGGGCCCGGGTGGCTCAATGAGTTAGGTAGTTGGATTACTTAACAACTCATACAAGCCTATCACCAAAGTGTGTGAGCGAATGAATGAAGCTTTAGAGTGACTTTACTGCATTTGTTTAGTGTTCATATTTTAAACAAGCAACATACTTATTTTTTATATATTATGATCAATCTAAAGGAGATATAATAATGTGATAATGATAAACCATTAATCATATCAAAACATAATATTAAAACAAATATTGATAATTATCCTACAAAAATAACTGATAAAATTGATTTGATTTGATTTATTATATTTAACGCCACTTTCAGCAATATTTCAGCTATATCATGGCGACCAGTTTTAGTGGTGGAAGAAGTCGGAGAACCCGGAGAGAACCATCGACCATGGGCAAGCAACTGGTAAACCTTGTCACTTGCGTCTGAGAGTCGGGTGCACCCTTTTTGTAATTTACAAATCCAGGCGCGAACTCACGCCGTATTGGTGATAGGCTTGTATGAGTTGTTAAGTAATCCAACTACCTAACTCATTGAGCCACCCGGGCCCTGTGATACAATTGAAAATATCAGTGAGAACAACAGGGTATATATTTAATAGATTGTTCAAAGATTACTATATTTTCAATTTAAATTATGAGAAACGAAAAATATTAAGTAAGTTCATAATTTGTGGTCAAGGACTTGGAGTTATAAAAAGGTCGATATTAGATTCAAAAACATATTGATGATTAGTATCATTTCTTTCTTCATTGTCAAGTAAGTAAGAATGTAGATAAACAACTCTTAAATCATTTTGTTAAAAGTAGAACATAATTATTATTTTTTAAATCATTAAGAAGGCATTTAAAATCCTCAACATCTAATGGCATTAAAATGTTGTATCATTTATCACACAGTATTTAGAACTGAGGATGCAACTTCAAATTTAAAAAATCTCTCTCATTTCATCATGTCTTGGAATCAAATTTTTGACACCTTCCAACTTATTTTTTTCTTTTCTGTTTGAGATGTTGTAGAAAAACACACAAACATAGTAAGTAGCCGTAAAATAATGTAGGATAAAAGACAAAGGTATGGGTACCAGATGTGTCTATTTCGACTTTTCGTGTTCTTATTTCACTTTTTCAAGTAATGACTTCGTCTTTTCGATTTTACCCGTAAATATTTAGTATTTCGCTTTTTCAAACGTAATGCATCAATGAATTTATATTCACTGCATGCCGAAAGGTCGGAAAGTCTCAAAGCGTTCAAAATATTCAAGATCACAAAACTCAAAACGACGGACCATAAATGACAGCCAGTAAAACTGATGAAATATTAAAAAGTGTGAAACGTGACCTTTTGTTAATTAATGACGATTTATCTAAATTAGACACACATGTGCTTAAAGTATTAAAAGAATAATTATGAAGTTTTGCTACACGAGTACATCTGTTTTAGTCTAACACAATTTTTTTCTTACCGCGAACATATTGTTTATCATCCACCCGATAGTATTCGAACGTCCTTGGCGAACTTCAAAAAGAATCATTTCTGTGTTTTGAACTGTCTTTCCTGTTCGCATTGCCTATTGTCTTTCTATAATGATCCATGCATGGCATATATTCATAGTTTACATTCATACAATGTTGTGGTTCATTCGTCAGATATATACCTCTTTTTATTTGGGTTAATCTTTTAAATATCGTACATTTTTGTTTGTTAATCTTGTCATATAATAATTTACTAATGAAGCATGATACTAATTGTTTACTGGACCAAAATAAAGAACAATAAAGTCAATTGATTTATCTCTCTGATCACGTAGTGCACAGTATTATTTTTAATAAGATGGGGAAGCATTGACGTCAACACAGGAACAAAAGAATATCAAAATGTCTGACGTAAATTGATCACAAAAAATAAGTAAATTAGTTTTGATCACTAAAAATAAGTAAATTCGCAATCAAAATGATAAAAAATAAAATAAAAATTACGATCATGAAAAATAAGTTAATCTCGTTACTTTTACAATATCTACTGAAAACTAAGCATGTAAAACAATTTTGTTCCACTCTATGCACTCCCGCTCATAATTCCATATATAAGTCACGTTTTCATTGCATTGACCCTTTCGTATTTAAATTAAGCGTACGGCAGTACTGAAATGTTGATTTAAATGATTGATTGCAGTAGAACATAATTCGTATTTTCATCTATTTTCAGTTGGAGATGCTACAAATTGCAGTGGCGTATGAGCCGGGGGAGGACGTGCAAGGAGGACACTTGTCCCCTTTTGCCAAATATATGTTAGAAAATAGTTGTATATCAATTTATCGGTGATCAACGTTTGTTTTTCTTTCTAAGGAGTGGGTACTTCGGGGGGCGGGGGGGAGAAGGGTAAGTCCAGTGTATGTTTTGACCAATTGCTGCTAAGCTTCCGTAGAATCTATTTCATCGTTTCATGAAATAAAAAACCTTGGTAAGGGATTGAACCCCCAGGTCCCAGCTTGGGTCCTGGCTTGTGAACAGGCTGTAAGCCACCCCTATACAACGGGGTCGCATAAAATGCGTCTAAGATAATTTACAAACAGATTCATATGATGTGAAACACTAAAATATTACAAATTTCTAATAAAAAAATAAGACTTGTGGGTTAGGATTATTCTGTTTAACGCCACTTTCAACACTATTTCAGTTATATCGTGGAACTGAAGCACCCAGAGAAAACCACCGACCTGTCGCAAGTCACTGACAAACTTTATCACATAATGTTGTATCGAGTACACCTTGCCATGAACGCAGTAAGAAAAATGTCATTTAACGGGAAGCCAACGACTACTCTGAAATAAACCGTTGATGATAAGGAACTGTTGTTATTTATCTTTCACGTCTTGCCCTCGTGGAGTTTTGCCTTTGATTCGTCTCGAGCAATCACCGGACTCCTCATTTCTAAGCCCACAATGGGAAAGAAGGCACGGCTTCTATATACCTAAAATGTGATTTACACAATAAGCATAAAAATCATTAACGTCTAATATAATTATAAATATTACAATTCAGGAGAGAAGTTTTTTTATCATCATCGTTTCAACTACTAAATAATACAGTGCATGCAAACAGGTAGATACGATAACGTAACCCTCAGTCCGCTTTTCACTGGAGCAAAAGCGGACTGAGGGCTACGTTGTCGTCTCTAGCAAACAGGGCCTCCAAGAGAAATTTTGCAAGGCGGAACAAGACTGCTTTGGTGCCCCGGGGACAGTCTGACACTTCTCTCAAATTGAGGATTTGAGGTCAAATAAAACCACAATGTAAATGTGAGTGATGATCAACAACCAGAATTCAGAAGTCTCAGTGAATTCTACATAACCAATAAACTAAACATAGTTGAATATATATGTACCGTACTCCAATAAAAAGTAAAAATCAAAATAAAACGTCTATGGTTAAGGCTATGGAGCCCTTCAGAGATTCACAGTCCCCCCTTATTGGTTCTCCGGGTCCCGGGTCGATGTACCGGCTGAACCCCCCCTCTAATAGGCCCTGCATGCAAATACGTCAGTCATGAAGAGGTTAAGTCGACCATTTTCAACTCTCAATTATAATTATGATTTCCATTTTTATTTAAATTCTATATAAGTTTGTGTTTAAAAACAGATCTATAAAATCAATGTATATTTTCATTTCCATTGTCCATACCGTTTCATAAATACATTGTATTCATACCAATAATGTTTTTCGGTATATCTTACTGAATTCCAAAGATTATACAAGTACATTTTTTACCAGTTAGGCTATTTATGATATAGAGTGCATTATAATACGTCATATATATACAACTGTATAATCCCCAGACGATTTTCTCCTAATCGCCTGTGCATGCTTTTTGACAAATAACACCTCTTAAGCGTTTCCGCAACTATGTACCACAAAACATAATACCCAGATTATTTTTCACATTAAACAATTTTATTCAATTCATTAATTACATTGTATTTATACCTCACAACACGATATTGCTGAAATATTGTTGAAAGTGGCGTTAAACACCATAACCCTAACCTTCACAACATGTAGGGAAACAGTATAATGTTTTGACTCCACCGTCACAATTCTTTGCCGCCTAAATCCAGCATTCAGTTCTCATCTGAACTTCATATTTGTATTCATGGAAGCTTACAATAGAAATAATCAGATCCAGTTCGAATAACAACCAGTTTCAGGCGCGGGTCCACGCTTAAGCGTTAAGATGGATGAAATTTGGGCAAAGTTCCGAGCACGTACAGGGTAGAGTCTGACAAGGGAGAGCAGAGTCGAAGCGCCCCGGGAACTACGGAGGTTTGAGGAATTGTAGCTATTAATAGTATTCTGATAGATTACATGTTGTATAACATATGCTTTGCAAATTTTATGGGGCCAATCTAAATCTAGTATTTTTGCGGGAATTTTTTTTTTATCTGAAAAATACCTATTTTGTTTTGGAGTTGTCTCTCTTTGATCGTGATTACGAAGGCTTTACAAGCCAAAACCCAGAGCAAGTTCAAATAAAAGACATTTTCTAACAGTATTTTGGAGGAAAAGCGTGTTTTTGTCAATCAATAAATCAATCAATCAATCAATCAATCAATCAATCAATCAATAAATCAATTGTGTTTCTGTGACTCAATATATATAATAATCAGCGCAGAACTGGTGACAGGTTCGGTGAACCTCGCCTTTATCCCAGTTTTTAAGCCTCGTACATGTAAACTTGATATGTTAAGACACTGCATTAATATTGTTTATTTACCTCTTGGAAAATATTAAGATGTAAAAATAATTACGTAGCTTCTTTTACTTAAACCTCAAACTTACGAATAACAACATTTAAAAACCTTTTACGTATTCTAGTAAAATATTGTTCTCATTCACCAATTCGTTTTGATGGGTTTTTCTTTTTTATATAATTTTTATTATTGGAGATCCAATAAGAAAACATTTTAAAAAGTTATTTTAATTACACAAGTTTGGACACAGAAATGTGCTGTCCAAAAGGCAAGTGTGGATGTCAATATTTCATATTATTAACTTTAAAGGAAAACAAATTCATGGACACAAGAGTGCTGGAAAATTTTTAATAAAAAACATATCCTGGATTGTTATTTTTGCTTAAAGTCCGGTCCTGTGTTTTTATTTCAAATTTTCATCATAGCCCTCCTCTCCCACCCAAGGGATATACAATTGTATCATTAATAATGAATTAATAAATAATAAATTCAGAATTCCTATTTAAAATCAATCTCATTTACAAAACCACTGATATTTGTTAAATTTTCAACGCTGATTTAAGCTTTAGTCGCAACACATTTTTATTTTTCTCTTTAAACTGTCGAAAAATAACATTTATTTAACTGTAAAATTCACAAATAAAAATCACCCCCCCTTTTTCCCTTTTTTCTTGTTTAAATCAACGATCAACAATATTCCAGAATCAAACAAATGAATAAATATAACATAGATTTCTTCTACATGCATCTTTTTACCATGCGGAATCAGTGTGTTTTAAATCGTTCATCCAATCAGGACGCTCATTATTCTTGTCCAAGAAAAAAAAATACATCGCTAAAATTACCTGTGGGTGCTTCCCCACTTCAACTCATAGATATACATAGAAATCGGAGATATTTCGTCATAAAACTTCACACATGGTTTTGTCTATCATATTTCTTGAAGACAAACATAACATTTTATTGCATTTATCAATATTTTATGAGTATCAACAGTTTTTTCAATACCGTATCTGTTTCTCGATACAGCCGCCTCATTACAGTGACCCATGACCCACTTTAGCACGTTCTACCAGTTTTTTCTTAATAATGTTGTTTAATTATTATATTCGTCTTAATACATGTATCCGATTACTAAATATGTTTAATACCATCGTATTTAATTACTCTATGGAATTACTTAATGTATTTTGGCTATCCTGTGTAGGCCCTTTAGTTTTATTGCTCCCAAAACTTTAAATTATTTGGCTTTCCAATCTTTCGATTTTGAGCGTACCCGATGAAGGTTATTCCAGGAACGCGTCGTGCGCAATAAATTTGATATCTACATTTATATTATTTAAGTGAACAATGTTTTTGATTGATTTTAATCATGGTGTCCAGTTTTAGTGCTGGAAGAAGCCGGAATACCCGGAGAGAATCACCGACCATGGGCAAGCAACTGGTAAACTTTATCACTTGCGGCTGCGAGTTGAGTACACTTTTTTTGCAATATACAAAGTCGGTCGCTTTTTGTTTTATATTCTAAATTCACACTGTTCCAACGAACATAAAACATTTATGTGATAAACTGCTTTATTTTTTGCATAGTACACATAACTGAGCACATACAATTAGTGCACTCTTCTCTCATTTTTGGTCCATTTTAATTAAACAAACGAAGTATATTAGGTACTGAAAGGCGCAGTGAGCATCTTTATTTATTACATAAATAATTTATAATTTCTTCTAATTTCAAGTCCATCACTACCATCAATCACAATAGATCCCTCCTAAAGCAAAACATATACTAAAAAGACCTTTTGCTTGTATTCTGGTTTTCTGAGGACTACACCAAATATCTACAAGTATATATACAATCAGATTACAATGTTGTAAATATTGTTTACAGGAAAAACAAAAACAAAAAAACAACAATATCGGTTTTTAAATTAAACTTTGAGTATACCGCTTGCGTGTGTTGCTGGTCACTGCCCAATCCTCGATAGCTTCAATCTCGTGCAACATGTTCATAAATACTGATCACCAAAAACCGGTTTACTTCCATTGTATATAATACAATAACAAAAACTATATACAAAAATCATTACACAAACTGCACATCAATACATTTATGTTCTAAATTCACACTGCTCAAACGAACATAACGCATTGATGTGTTAAACTGCTTTATTCTTGGCATAGTACACTTAACTGAGCACATACAATTAGTGTACTTTTCTCTCATTTTTGGTTCATTTTAATTAAGCAAACGAAGAATATAAGGTACTGAAAGGCGCAGTGACCATGCACAAAGAATGCCGTTTGCATACATATGTAAATACCTAGATTCTGAGACACAGATAAACGTTTCTGTAAACTTTCTAAAACGTAACCATCTTTGGCTTTATCTGATTTCAAGCGATCATGAACTTTGGCGTATCGTTCTGAGCAGCAGCTGTGGCTCCACCAGATCTGAAACTGCATACCGAAATTCGCAACATTAAACCCAAAGTCTGATAAAGCCGATTGTATTATTTCTCTTGTTCTAGTATATGACAGACATGCATTTTTTTCTTTCTAAGCATACAAGCCTTAGAACTTTTGAAACTAGAGGCTCCCAGGAGCCTGTAATCGTTCACCTGGTTTTCAATTTGACATTGAAAGTTGATAGAAAATGGCGGTGTTACACATATTTTTGAAAGTGGGTCACCCAAAGATCATTTTAACTCAAATTTCTGAGTAAAATATTTTGATGTGATTTGTATCTCATAATATTCCTAAACGGAATAAACTGGCTGAAAAAATCTCACAGAAAAACCCAGAATATATGTTACACCACTCATTGCCATGTAACTGCAGTTAAAATTTGAGTTCATTTTGATCTGTAATAAGCAGAAATTGACAACTAAAGACATTTTTATTTTTGGTAACAGCAGTCATTTTGAATGGAGGGCGGAGCTGTTGGACATAATATTTAAAAGGGACCACCCAGGACCATCCCAGAGAAATTTGCTTTAATTTGGTTCAGCGTTTTCAGAGGAGAAGATTTAAATGTGATCTGTTATCAAATTTGCCTAATTTGCAAAATCCGTATAAATCGGCTGAAAGAAACATTTCACAGAAAAACCTGGAATATATGTTAAATTACTCCTTGCCATGTAGCTGCAGTTAAAACTTGAGCTCATTTAGACTTACAGTAAAGCAGCAATGGACAATTGAAGACATTTCTATTTTTAGTAACAGCAGCCACCTTGAACGGAGGACGGTCGGAACAAAGAGTAATAGCACTTGATAAGGACCTTGCAAGGCACATTTCTGTCAAGTATGGTTCCAATCCATCCAGTGGTTCTTGAGAAGAAGTTTGTGTTACATATTTCCCATAGGATCGCTATGTTAAATTATGTCCCCCGCTGGTGGCCATCTTGGATTTTCAATCGGTCCAAAAAGTAACAACACTTGGTTAGCAGCTTGCAATGATCATTCATGACAATTTTCAATTCCATCCTCTATGTAGTATCGGAGAAGAAGATCTTTGAAATTTCAGCCAAACAGAGGCTATTATGGCCCCTGGCAGCCATATTGGATAACCGATCAGAACAAAATGTAACAACAATTGTTCAAAACCTTTTCAGGAACATTTCTGCCATGTATGGTTCCAATCTATCCAGTGGTTCTTGAGAAGAAGTTTGTTCGAGCACCGGTCAGGTCACACCAAAGACTGAAATTGGTATTTGTTGCTTTTCCGCTAAGTACACAGCATTAAGGAGAAAGAGAACAGACTGGTTGGCTCGGAATCAGGATAATGTGTCCGAGTGGGGCGACATGTCTATCTGCAGGTTGTTGTTGCAGTGAGCTACATGTAGCGAGTGAGTGAGTGATTGTAGTTTAACGCCAATTCAGCAATTTTTCAGCTATATCATGGCGAGAACAAGTTAATTTTCAATGAGATGGTGATGAAGTCCGCCTTGTACTAGAACAACATGCTGAGTTTGATTGTTATAGTGCTAGCTCAGTGAAACAACAGTCCACGGATAGACATGTCGCTCCACTCGGAAACTTTACTCTGATTCCGAGCTAACCAGCCTTTTCTCTTTCTCCTTAATGGTGTATGCTTAGAGGAGATGCAACAAATACCAATTTCATAGTCTTTGGTTTGACCCGACCGGGGCTCGAAACCAGGATCTACCGCACTCGAGGCGAGCACGCTAACAATTACACCATGGATGCGGTACAACGACAAGAGATACGACTGTATGACACTATTAAAAAGTGACCTTTTATATTTTTTGGAAATTAAATACATATTAAAAAACGTGTCAACAGATGTGTCAGGAGTTTTACAATGTTAAAATATATTTTTCGAGATTTATGTTTTGAATAATCCGTTTTTACGAATTATTGTTTAGAAACCCACGTGTAAAATATCAAATAAATAAATAAATAATGCGGTTGCTGCATATAGCACTATACAAATCCAACGAAACGTGTTGGTCTATAACAAAGCGAAACCCATCATCATTTCATTGAAAATGAACTTGCTCTTGCCATGATATAGCAGAAATATTGCCGAGTTGGCGTTAAGTAACAATCACTGACGTGTTGTAGAAACATTCCAGAACTGCTCCATCAGCTGGATTTACAACTACATGTGCAGTCAGTGGCTATCACCAATACAGTTGTGACTTCAAATACCGCTCATGGCGAGGTCTGTACTCGATACAACATTTTGTGATAAAGTTTTCTCCAGGTAATCCGGTTTCATCCAACAATAAAACTGACAGCCACGATAATTGAAATATTGTTGAAAATGGCATTAAACACCATAACCCTAGCCCTAGCCCATCAGCTGGATTTCTGGTTTCCATATGACAATGGGGATTTGGACGGGTCTAATCGACATACTCCTGAATAAAGTATATCTTTACATTCTATCGAAAAGCTCCCATTTTTACCCATATTAGGTATGAAGAGTTGGCTATTGCTGCGATCGTAGTGATATTATGAAAAGAAAGTTTGATACAACCCATTTTTTCTATAAATACTATAATATAATATCAACAAGGCCAGAAACTCGCCGCCATTTTTTGGGGTACTGTACATCATGAAATTTCACCTACCTAGCTTCAAAGTCGCTTCGATTGAAATCTGTGTCGTGTCTCGTGCTTCCGCCGATATGAATCGTCTCCAGGGACATGAATCTTAATATTCATAACACTTAAAGTCCATATATATCCTTTGAAGGCAGTAAAATCAGTAATATCGCTTTCATTTCGTCCGTTTTAAATATTCAAATCACGGAAGTCGTTTTACATTTTCAGGGGAGATTACTCTTCATCAATCAGAGGTCTTCCGGGTGTGACTGAAAGTAATGAAAAGAACCGATAACATCCGAATGGTTGTAAAAAGGCGCAACATATGAATTTGTGGGAAAAAAGATAAAAACAAATATGGACACTTCGAGAGAAGAAAAACAAAGCATCTTATCAAAACAAAATATAATATCTTGGTAGAAAAATGTTATTTGAAGTAGAATCAAAGCATCATTTCAAAAGAAAATAAAATATCTTGGTAAAAAAGTACGGTCAAAATTAGGGGGATGAATGGGGGGTATCGAATTCCTGCTTCCCTTCCCCTTAGCGAAATTAAGGACAACATACCGGCTAGGACGTCACCCGGGTTAACAAGGTCCCCATTTGCTACTACACGAAACAGGGTAGCAAATGATATATGCGTTCCACGGAAAATCCTATGGGATAGGCCCGATTTGTCTTACGTTCAGCCTGAGGGTAATTATTATTTCAAAACTTCAGATTCGTATCAAATTTTAAAATCTTGTTCTATTAATATTTCGGACTGCCTTAAATCTCCAGGTACTTGTGAGTCTTCTCCATGCATTACTACTTGCAAATTAAAAATTGACAAACATAACACCTGTAAAACATGCATCATGCTTATAACTTCTCCTAAATTTACAAGTAACTTAACTGGAAAAACTTACATGTACTACACCAAATCGTTTGACCCTCTGGACTGTTCTACTAAAAATGTCATTTACGGCATGTGGACTTTTGTATTTTGGTGAAACTCGTCAAACATTGCGAAGTAGGATGAGCCAACATCGATATGATGCAAAAGATCCCAAATACAGGATTTTGTATAATTATTTCAATCAACCGGGTCATGACCGCTGTTTGACGATGAAAGTTCGAATCATCGAGAAGATTTACCATCATACAAACAGTCCTATACTTAGTACACCTTACCGTACCGATAGAGAGTTGTTTTGGATTAAAGAGTAAGGCACTGCAATGCCTTACGGTTGCAATGATAACATCAAAGGAGTGGGAAATTTGTCAAGTCCTGGATGAAACGAAATCAACGTGATGAGCCTTTTTAATACTATTCCAAGAACTAAACGTAGCCATGGACATCAAAGAATTCAACATCCTAATGTTAAAAAGTCCTCTAAACCAAGAACGTTACAAGATACTTTTAATGATTTACTTTCTAATATACAGAAACCTCTTGGAATTCATCACATTCGTACAATCTTATTTTCACTAACTGTAAACTACCTCAAAGATCTTAGGGATTTTGGACTTGACAAAGGAGGCGTAGATCCTTTTTCTCCTAAGTACAGATTGTTTGGTATTATATGTGACGTGGCGTCCTTTCGTCTTTTTAAACCAGTTCGATCTGAACCTCTTCATGAAAACAACAGAAAATTCCTCCATATTCCGTTTGCTAACAAAGGAATCGATGCTATTAACATCAGCAACATTCTTAATAGAAAAGAGGTCGTAAAAGAAATTCCACCATATTTCAAAAACCAATCTGTTCCCATTGTCTCCTATAGCTACACTAACAGCATTGACCGTAAAATTTTCAACTACAAAGAAGAATTGCAAGATATTAACATTGAAGAGTACCTTAAGAACCCTCTGACTTGTGACTGCTCCCACTCTCCTTTTCAATACAACCCATCTGGACATGTAATCACTGGTGATCTGAATATTATTGAACATGAGAGTCTCCGAAAGGTGATTTATCATGGTCCTAAATTCAGAGAACCTCAACACATCAATTGGAAATATAATTTCAAGATAATTATGGATGCTGTTGAAGATTATGCCAGAAGGTGGATAAAGAGAGAAGTAGACCAAGATCCTGAGTTATAGTCCTTGTCAGACTGGGTTAGAACAATTAGGTCTCTAGTACAAGGTCGGATTCACAAACTCAAAAAATGTGTTACTAGTCGACCTAAGTCTGTATTTAAAGACCAAGAAGCTGTTAAGTGTCTTTCCTCTCTTCATGACAAATATGTTATCGTTCCTGCGGACAAGGCTTCCAACCATATCGTATTTGTATGTAAATCATATTACTTCGAATGCCTAATCAAGGAATTAGGCATAAATAGCAACACCTCTAGTAATACCACATACAAACCAACTTCGTTCGACAAAGATGAAATCCTAGCTAACCAGAGATCATTCATGACCTCTTTAAACATTCCCTCTGGTAAAGAGTCTGAGGATTTGCCTTATTTATATTGGATACCTAAACTCCATAAGACACCATACAAAGAAAGGTACATAGCGGGATCATCAACTTGTTCGACGAAAGAATTGTCTATTCACCTGACAAAGATTCTGTCTGCAGTAAAAGAGGGACAACAGAAATATTGTGAAACTGTTTACTCGCGTAGTGGCATAAATCACATGTGGATTTTGAAAAACTCTAAAGATCTTTTGGAAAACCTGAAATCAAGATCTTTCTCTCAGGTATCCTCCATCAAAACTTTTGATTTTTCAACTCTATATACCACCCTGCCACATGACAAATTAAAAACCCGCTTAAAAGAAACAATTCATAAAGCTTTCAGCCAAAAAAATTATGGCTCAAAATTTGTTGTATTAGGCTACAATTCCACATATTTTTCAAACAAAATTCAAAAAGGTAAAACATGCTACTACTAGGAACAAGTGATCAGCATGCTGGAGTTCCTTATCGATAGCATATGTGTCCCCTTTAGAGGGACACTGTTTCAGCAGGTCGTCGGCATACCAATGGGTACGAATTGTGCCCCTCTTCTAGCCAATTTATTTTTATACTCATATGAGTCGAAATATCTTCAAAAGCTTGTAAAAGATAAGAGGATGCATGAGGCTAGAGCCTTTAATTTCACATACATGTATATTGATGACGTTTTATCTATCAATAATTCTAGATTTGCAGAATTTCTTCAATTGATATATCCTCCAGAGCTGGAAGTTAAAAAGACCACAGATACAGCTTCGTCCGCATCATTTTTAGACTTATACCTCGAATGTGACGACAGTGGTCAACTCAGTACTAAAATTTATGATAAACGGGACGACTTCAATTTTAAAATCATAAATTTTGCAAGCATGTGCAGCAATATACCAGCTTCTCCTGCATATGGTGTTTACATCTCGCAATTGATTCGCTATGCAAGGGCCAGTAGCAATTATTCTGATTCCCTGAAACGTCATCCTCATCTGAAAAATAGACTACTGGATCAGGGCTATGTAAAGATACGCCTTATTCGATCTCTTAAAAAGTTTATATTCCGATACCAAGATATTGTCGAAATATATTTCCTCTCTGCAGAAACGATTATAAGCGATGCATTTTCATATAGTGAAAATGTATAAAGATAAAGAAGTCAAGAAAAATGTCAAAAATATTTTGTTATCAATGTGTGACGTAAAAGTGTTTTTTGTCCTGTAGTAAAACTATAGCAACTGAAGTTGTTGGTTTCTGTACAAATGTTTAAAATTAATCTTTAATTTGTTTACTACTCATAAATCTATGCAATGTGTTGTTGTTTACAAAACGATTTAAATAAGTAAATACATGAAAGAGATATCTATAAAACTGAGGGTGAACTAAATTGATCGGAAGGGTCAGCAGTTCCTGCTCAATTAGTGACACCCGTCGTGTTAATCTAGTTACAAACCCGGTGATAAGTCATGAACGAGGGAAGGACCGGGAACTTTTGCTTGTAATTGTATTATGTTTATGTGTTAGTTAATGCTTTGGTCTTTGGATATATTTTATTTGGGAATGAACCTATTTGTATGGCCTCTATCCCATCACCCTGCTCTATACTATTTGGCCTCGGGGCCTTTACAAGTGTGACCAAGGGCCATTCGACCACCTTTTTGAATGTTTGTTGCCCTATTGTTGCTTGTTGCAAAGAGCCCCATAACAGTTCAACCTTCAGGGTCGCAAACATATAAGTCCACCAGTGATCGCATCAACTCCTTCCAGTTTGGAATACTGATTCGTAGTGGTGACCATCCATATTAGATAAAGGCAGTGTTGTCTCGTATACACTGCTTCCGTCATTATGTTTATGTTGCCTTTTTCTAACAAAAACAACCATAATTACCACAATTAAGACTATAAACAATCCGCCGATGGAAGCGCCGATTATAATTGGTGTCGAATCTGTTTTGTCCGTAACAGCGGAATCTTTCGATGTAAACAGAAGTGTCAAGTCGAAGAATACGGTGTCTATTCCATCGGTACAAGATATTGTAATTACATATTCAGAAGTTGTGGTGACATCACTACTTGCATTCTCAGTCAAAATCAGAGAGGCATCTGCAAATGTATGTACAAGTAACAAAATGAAAAGAACATGTCATAGTGTCAGAACATTACATATTAACGAGAGAGAGAGAGAGAGAGAGAGAGAGAGAGAGAGAGAGAGAGATGAATGTTCATGTTTTTAGCCAGGATCTGGATTTCCAACGCCATGTGTCGTGGTCTTTTTACAATTATGTTCAGTGAATTGAGGTGAGAGGTGGTTGCTGGCATTGCTTATATTGATGGAATTCCTATTAATCGCGAAGGAACTGCTTACCCTTCCGGAGCACCTGAGTTCACCCCAGGTTTCGTCTTGTTCTTTAGTTTACTGTGTAATGTTTTGTAGATCGATATTTGTCCTTTTGTCCTTTTTGGCCATTGTTTTTCTGTCCTTCTCTGATTGACGGTTTCTGATAACCCCATAGATAGCTTCAAACTTTTCTTGACAATAATAAATACAATTGTGATTACTCTAACCCTATTTATATTTACTCTTCGAAGGCAACATGATACCTATATAACCGTTACCGTTCCAATGAAGACATATGACAAATGCGTCACTGAGAACATGACACACTTACCGTTACCGTGTAGAGATAGGAGGAACATGTCAGTATGTGGTGATGTCTTGTTGATCATACATGTCACGTGGTCTGATGGATCGTCTACAGTGAACGTGATAAGATTAAGGTTGATGTTACTGGGGTTGATTCTCAACGTTGCTGGGAGGCCATGTATCATAGGAGGCTGTAATGACAATGATCACGTCAAACACTTTGTGAGTAGGTGACCTCAGACATAATGCCATCAATATTAGGTAGAAATAGAAGAAGAAGTTGGTATTTGGAGTACAAATAATGCTTCTATTTGAAAATGAGGACGATGTTGAAAGGTAGAAAGTATGTACATTGTTTTGTAAGCGCTTTGTTGGTATTACGTCGGAATGTTTATTTCTGCAGAATATCCTTCAGAATGTGTATACATTTTCTGTGTTCGGTTTTGATACTCACAAAAATACAAATGGTTAAATGGTGATATGTAAAAACGTAAAAGGAAAACACTGTTTTACCATGTTGATGACATAGATTTTTGGAAATTTTGAAGATAAAATTGACCAAGGAAATGTTGTAAGAGCTATCACCGGGTTTATGACTAGAGATACAAAACATATGGGTTCATCCTTGTTTTTAGTGGGGTTCGTGTTGCTCGATCTTTAGTTTTCTGTGTAGTATTTTGTAGATTGTTGTTGATCCCTTTTGCTTTTGGCCATTGTGTTGTCTGTCGGAGTATTAGTACCACTTTGATATCTTCAAACTCTCCTGGTAAGTGTAATAATCGCAAAGTATTTCAATCTGATAGTCTATGGGTATTAAGCGTCATAGAATGAACACAACATGTAGTATCAAAATATAATATTAAAATGCCAGTTTTCAGTTTTTCTCTAGTTTAGTGTTAGTGTTGTAGCATTGTCATTTAATATCAAATATGTTATCGTATTATTGATATTAAATTCAAATTATCTTTTGATTTTGAGCATTTGTGATGATTGTTATTGCAGAAACGCGTCGTGCGCACTAAATAAGTTATCTGTGTTTTTATCAGTATAGCAAATGTTCGTGACATCATAATAAACCATCGGTAGAAAGACAGAATACTGAATCACCTTATTTCTTTTCTTTTGTTTCCTTGTCTTTTGTTATTTTATTTGTTCAATGTCATTTGCGTCCTATTTTCTATAGTTGGTATGTATGATACACTGGTGTAATAGAGTTAAACCATTTGACGTCTCTTTTCTGTAAGCACGAAAAGTTTAAAGATACCACAAGGGTAATAATAAGCCGTCAATCAATGAAGAACAAACAATAGAATGGTAGAAAACAAAACAGAAGACAAAATGTGTTCTACAAAACATACACATAAAGCTGAAGATCTAGCAACATGAACCCCACTAAAAGGGTGGACTCGTGTGCTCCGGAAGGGTCAACAGTACATGCTCCACATTTGGCAGCAGAGAAAAAGACCAATATCAGACTGATTAAATGAATTACAAAATGGCCAATGTAGATACAAATATCTTGCTTTGTGAATGGACAAACCTTGCTATTTTTTTCAAAAGCACTCTGATTCTAATAAAGAGTTTTCTGAAACTGACAGAATCAATATGCTCGAGTACTGGACAACACATTTGTTCTGTTTTGGAGGACGTGTTTTTCAAAAGACAAGCGATCGATATGACGAACAGGCTGATCAGAACTTGTTGGTTCTGCATAAGGCTAGGTTTATGGTGTTTAACGTCACTTTCGTGGTATTGCACCGACATTTACAATAACTTAGTACAATGAACAGTCTGATGCTATTAATGACATTCGTGAGCCTCAGTATTTTCCTCGGTTCATACTCACAGTATTTGCCGTCACTATGGTAACGTCCAATGTAGCTGTATTATAGCACCAATCTTCTACTGAGAGAACATAAGTATATCTTGTTCTCTTCTGGGGAAGCATTTTCCTTACAAGGATACTTCCTGTAATTCAATATATGCAAATCGTATATAAGATTTTTTTTTTTAAGTCTTGCAAGAACTTAAGCTAAAAAAATATTCGTCTTGAATGGATATGATTCATTTCGTCATAAGTAAAATTATACTGATATGTATACGTATTCAACTCGACCATCCATGCTTGAATAATACTCCAATGCACCAAGTCTTGGGAAGTCATGTATATAGTGTTAGGGGTATACATTTTGTCTCGGATTTGCGATAGTATTTTGGAAATTGTCCGACAGTGTAGTATTATTTGGCTTTCATTTTATTCATTACTTACATGCACATATAATATGATATAGCATAATGCATAATACCAGCCACAGTCTAAGGCTTTAGATGCTGGGTTCAAGAGTATATGCAACGCATTTTCTTTATGTCCAAGCAGTTATTTGTTTAATCGAAATGAACTTATGATATAGTGGTATCATATGTGTTTTAGATTAAATGTCAGACTCTGTGATCTATTTATCTTAACATTTATTCCATAGCGAATATTGGGAGGCTTCGGGAACAATACCAGCATAACACTGCCGCATTTTATTAATATACATGTACCAAGCCCGAAAGTGAGCGCTTTCAATTGCCTGTTTCTATGATTTTTTGAATGATTTTTGGAACTGTTTCGACCGTGTAGTCTTGTTTGTTTGCTTTTGTTTTTGTTTTTGCTGGTTTTTTGTTCATATTCCTTAATTAATATTCCTTTTTGACTATGGTTGATCATGCATGACTTGTGTGGTGATACAGATTTTGGATCTGTTCACACAGTATGGTATTTTATGTTTTCCATTTTATTGCAATAAATGCCCTCAATACGTACGTAAACGAGTATCAAAGTAGAAGTATTCATTATCATAGTCTAGTTCTATTTTGTGAATGAAATCTCCAAAATGTGTTATCTGAATATCCATCACTCTGTCATTGACACTTGTATGGTCACCAATAGTTACGCTGTCAGGAGTCATACCAAATTGTGGTGGTCCCTCTAAAATAAGAAAATGCAAAACAAAAATAATAAGTATGAAAAACACTTGCATGATCGCATCATGCCATGGAGAGTTAATGCTTTGGCCCATACAACTAGTTTAACACCGCCTCTTTTTATTGAAGTGCCTGTACCAGGTTAGGGCAATGTGTGGTCATGTGTTTATGTATCGATTTTTCCTCTATTGCTATGATTTTGGAACTTTTCCGACAGTGTGATATTGTTTTTGTTTTTTATTTGATTTCAATTACTAGCACATGTATAATGAAGGACAATGGTGGCCGAGGGTTCAATGTCGTTGCCTTCTGTCCAGAAGCAAATTATTGTCCCTTCATATTAATACCAAAATGTCAAAAATTCTAAAATGAGGAAGAACTATTTACTTTAACATTTCTTTGATTGATTATTAATTAGGAAAAGAAGGTGATGGACATCAATTCCATCAATATCAACAAAACGAACAATCACCTCTCATCTTAACTGAACTCACTGAACACAACAAGACCATTACAAATGATGTTAAAAATCCAAGTCCTTTCTTGGGACAGACACAATATTTCACATGTCCAGTAAGTTACTATTATACCTATTTTGTTCCTGTATTTAAATACTGTTACAGTGACAGCCGGAACCTTTCAACCGTAATGAGAGCGGGAGGTTTGGCGCCTTAAAATCTGATTCAACCCACCATTTCTTTAGAAATGCCTGTACCAAGTCAGGGTCATTACGGTTTTCACAGTTTTCCGGTTGTTGACTGATTTTGTCTGTTTATATAATTATGAATTTTGACTTTCCCTTTGTAAGATTGTTCGGAGTTCGGTAATTTTGTTATTACCTTTCTTTACTAACTGTAGAGGTATAAGACATGGTGTAAATTCTGTTTGACTGCTGGGGTAGGGACTCTACATTGATCTCATCCCCTACTTTTGTAGAGCCCATATTATTCCGTAGTGTGGTAGTCGGAGATGGCTTCTTTGATGGCAGGCAGTCATAGTACACAATGCTGTTTCGTCCACCGTCGTGCCTGAAATAAGAATTGTATGATTAATATAGCTAAGACAATCTGATTAAATATAATGGAAAATAAAAATAAAAATAACACACTGATGGATCCAGAACAGCTTCAAAATTCAATCGAAAAATGGTAGAACGACAGAAAGACAGAGGCAAAATCGATATCACAATCACACATTATATATACTTGAGGGTCACTTTCGTGGATTGAAAAATAGGCTGAAAATAAGCAGAAAAGTACTGAAAAGGTCATACAAACTCATTTAACGCCACATTGAATGGTTTAGAAATGAGAAATAGAAACAAATTGTCTATATGGTCTTGTGGGTGTGTTGGTTATTGATGTACTACATATTATTCTTACATTCAGTACTATATATGTTAAGATTATAATAATTACTTACCATCCAATAATATCTCCTGTGTTTATTAATATCGTCTCATTTTCAGGTACATTGTACGTTGTTTGTTTGTTAACGTCTGTGCCTATTGTGAAATATAATATTATACATATATACAAGTAATGTATTGTAAAGACACAAAAATTGTCAGATTGAAAATGAAATACATGTTTAATAAATATTTATATATTACATTATGTTTTGCATTATAAACTTAGATATCTAATTTCGTGCACGCTATGTGTTTCTAGAATAACCTTCACCAGGTACATTTATAGTCAAAAGATTAGAATAACCTTCACCAGGTACATTCATAGTCAAAAGATTAGAATAACCTTCACCAGGTACATTCATAGTCAAAAGATTAGAATAACATTCACCAGATACATTCATAGTCAAAAGATTAGAATAACCTTCACCAGGTATATTCATAGTCAAAAGATTAGAATAACCTTCACCAGGTACATTCATAGTCAAAAGATTAGAATAACCTTCACCAGGTACATTCATAGTCAAAAGATTAGAATAACCTTCACCAGGTACATTCATAGTCAAAAGATTAGAATAACCTTCACCAGGTACATTCATAGTCAAAAGATTAGAATAACCTTCACCAGGTACATTCATTGTCAAAAGATTAGAATAACCTTCACCAGGTACATTCATAGTCAACAGATTAGAATAACCTTCACCAGGTACATTCATAGTCAAAAGATTAGAATAACCTTCACCAGGTACATTCATAGTCAAAAGATTAGAATAACCTTCACCAGGTACATTCATAGTCAAAAGATTAGAATAACCTTCACCAGGTACATTCATAGTCAAAAGATTAGAATAACCTTCACCAGGTACATTCATAGTCAAAAGATTAGAATAACCTTTACCAGGTACATTCATAGTCAAAAGATTAGAATAACCTTCACCAGGTACATTCATAGTCAAAAGATTAGAATAACCTTCACCAGGTACATTCATAGTCAAAAGATTAGAATAACCTTCACCAGGTACATTCATAGTCAAAAGATTAGAATAACCTTCACCAGGTACATTCATAGTCAAAAGATTAGAATAACCTTCACCAGGTACATTCATAGTCAAAAGATTAGAATAACCTTCACCAGGTACATTCATAGTCAAAAGATTAGAATAACCTTCACCTTGTACATTCATAGTCAAAAGATTAGAATAACCTTCACCAGGTACATTCATAGTCAAAAGATTAGAATAACCTTCACCAGGTACATTCATAGTCAAAAGATTAGAATAACCTTCACCTTGTACATTCATAGTCAAAAGATTAGAAAGCCAAATAAGGTAAACGTTTGTCTGAGCAATAAACCTAAAGGACCTAAACAGGATAGCCCAAAGTGACATAAAGTTACATAATGCTTGAGAGAGAACAATAAAACTAAAGGACCTAAACAGGATAGCCCAAACCGACCTAAAGTTACATAATGCTTGAGAGAGAACTATAAAACTAAAGGACCTAAACAGGATAGCCCAAAGCGACCTAAAGTTACATAATGCTTGAGAGAGAACAATAAAACTAAAGGACCTAAACAGGATAGCCCAAAGTGACCTAAAGTTACATAATGCTTGAGAGAGAACAATAAAACTAAAGGATCTCAACAGGATAGCCCAAAACGACCTAAAGTTACATAATGCTTGAGAGAGAACAATAAAACTAAAGGACCTAAACAGGATAGCCCAACACGACCTAAAGTTACATAATGCTTGAGAGAGAACAATAAAACTAAAGGATCTAAACAGGATAGCCCAAAACTACCTAAAGTTACATAATGCTTGAGAGAGAACAATAAAACTAAAGGACCTAAACAGGATAGCCCAACACGACCTAAAGTTACATAATGCTTGAGAGAGAACAATAAAACTAAAGGATCTAAACAGGATAGCCCAAAACTACCTAAAGTTACATAATGCTTGAGAGAGAACAATAAAACTAAAGGACCTAAACAGGATAGCCCAAAGTGACCTAAAGTTACATAATGCTTGAGAGAGAACAATAAAACTAAAGGACCTAAACAGGATAGCCAAAAGCGACCTAAAGTTACATAATACTTGAGAGATTGAACTTAGTTTTAATCATTTACATTATTTAGAAACTGCAAATTTCAAAGATAAATATATTTATTAAGCCATATCAGTGTTGAAGCACTGACTGTTGAGCGAGCGGTTATTAACATAACAAGATACTATATACAGTGAAACATGTTCAAACGGAGTCCTGAATAAACCATTATGTAAATAAAGTCAACATGTAGGAAATCTTTGTATTGTGAGCTCCATGACATATTGTATCCAGGGTCAATGTTTTTCCACATAATTTTGCCTCCTTTTATTGAAAAGTGACCCTCTCTCATTTTGAAGCTCTCGTTGCTTAGATGATATATTCACATACCTTAGCTTTATTACTCAGCAGATGCAATGATTGCAGGAGAAATTGTTATATTAACTTTACCTTTAGCAACTATTGTATTAGTCCCAACAACTTTGTACATATTGATGCCAGTCTTTCTCCATACACTGAATGTTACAGTCCCTGTCTTTATAGGTATATAATACCACATGGTAATCTGTCCACAACAATGGACAGTATTTACTGGATCTAGTAGAAGATATCCTGTTCCTTGATGTAACAAATATATAAACTATTATTAAATGCCTATGAATTTTCTTAATTCTGATTGGTTTAAAAGGTTCATTGCTTCCTCTAACAGAACTACATGTCCACCGCGCAATCTTGCGCGTGAGGTTAATAAATCTCATGTCGCAGTTAGTACGTACCCAAATATAGTAACAGGGGAAAACCAGTAGACTGATTAATATCGATAAATTTGATTGGCCGACATTTTGAACCTCAACCAATCAGCGGCGGTCTTGCTAACGAACATCGGTAATAAGCAGACGACTGTTAGTAAACAAAAATGAACGAAGCAGCTTCGTCAGTAGAACCAGAAGTTAAGACACGTTTTGCTGCAGTTGTTAAAATGTTACTGAAACTGTGATATTTTATTTGTTAAAATTTTGAAATTGTATTCGTTTTTTCTGAATCAATTTTATTGTTTTGAAACATTAGAAATGTCAAGCTTTAAAAACTGGTGTTTGCTGGTTTGAAGCAGCTACATATAAAAAAAGATTAAATGGAAATGTCTAAGAAACAGCAACAATTCACAATTTTCACCCCAAAATTACACTTAGAATGTGTCATTAATAAAACAATTGATGACTTTTCATTTCAGTGGACACTGATTTATCAACCCCTTGGAAGAGATGTTCATCTCAGCCGTTGGCTTCGGTGAACATCACTTCCTCGGGGTTGATAATTCACCGTGTCCACCTTATGAAAAGTCATTAATTGTATATTGTTATATACTGTCCACTTAGCACAAAATTATAAAGCTGGGCTTCATATTAATCTGGTATATTTAGCTTAGAGGGTAAAGGTTATGGGGATTAACATCACTTTCAACAATATTTCAGCTATATCTTTGGAGTCAGTTTATTAGTGGACAATACCATAGTACTTAGGAAAAACCCACTGACAAACTTTATCACATAGTGTTGTATCGAGTACTTCCGGCATGTATATATGGTATTAAAATACAGTGCGGGTGTGACTGTTGTTTAAGGTCAATTGAGCAATTTTCTTCTGCTATGTTATAGCGAAAACAAGTTTACATTTCAATGAGATGATGATAATTGTGTCCGCTGTACACTAGAACAACACTTTTAGTTAGAGTTTTATAGGGCTAGCTCACTGGAACTACTGTTCGTGGCAACTGGATCTCCAACAGCAATACATATATAGTCAAGCTATAAAATAAATATGCACAGACTCGCTTCCACTGAAAAAGACCATACACGATTACAAAAATGAATGACAACATAAACATAGACAGTACAATAGCATGATCAATGTAGCAATGTTAGATACATACCATTGGTGGAATCTGTCTTCAGTTGTAAAGATGCATTATAAAACTTCTGATCACCACAATCTAGAACAAAAATATAATAACGTAAATTACACGTCAAATATGTACAAATATAGATACACGTGTACATTGGGAATGTGGCCGAGTGATCTAGGGCCCTGGGCATAATGCTAAACGATTGGTGCTGCAGTGTATCATTAGTGTTAGATCAAATGGCTGGAGGGTGAACAAAGATTTATCATAACAATGTTGGATTAAATTTGCAAACGTATTAAAAAGCTTTACATTTTATTATGAACACAAACTTTCTCACTTAAAAAAACAATTTCATTAAAATGTAAATTGTTTGTTTTTCACAATATTATATTTAAAGTGTCGCCTTATTATCAAGTTCACATCTACAGGTGCAATCAATGATATTCCACGGTCGTCATCATAAACTGGTCGACCGCTAAGAAATATTCATTTCTCCAATGGCAATGAATGTGCCCCCTTTTATATATCACGAACTGGTTCACCGTTACATTATATCCATTTCTCAAATGACAATGGATCTTTTACTTTTTACGTAGATTGTTTTCTTTCCTCTATCACTGCCAAGACTATTACCGAACTTGACTGTATATATGAGTTACACAGTGGGTGTCTGAGAGGACGCAGGAACTGCTTACCCTTCACGAGCACCTGAGTCATCCCCAGTTTTTGGTGTCGTCGTGTTACTCATCTTTCTAGTTTTCTGTGTTGTTATTTTCCTTTGTTTGTCTCCCTGCTGTGTCTTGTCCCACGATTGCTTTGTCTATAGATTATCAATGTTTGATTTCCCCTTCACTTTTTTCTAACGTTTACTTATATGTAATGTTATCCATTCGATTCCCGTCCATAGTTAGATGTACTCGATATCACTGTGTATGATAACTTGTGTTAATGAATTTAAGAAGGTATATGATATTCTCTGGTTTATTCCAACAATAAAGCAGACGAATAACGATAAGATCCATGTCATATAGCTTTATTTTCATTGTAGTAGAATAAGGCTTTGTCATTGTTTGATGTGTCTTCCTAGTTACTGCTACATTATTGATATCTTCAATAACAATCTTTCTCGTCACAATCTCTTGCTTCGGTTGATAATCCTTCACATTTGACTGTTTCGAATTCGCTATTACACGAACGTGTTCTTGTCTGTATACCTGTTACACAGGAACCTGAACAGTTACTCCACGGTTCCCAACTGCTCCAAGGAACTTCTACAGCATAACGAAACAATAGGTTTATCAATGATTTTTCTGAAGTTGAAGTTTCGAAGCGTTTCTTCTGAAGTTTAATTTTTAAACGTTTTATCTTTAGTTTTATTTCTAACCTTTTCTTTGAAGTTGAAATTTCTTAGCGTTCCTTCTGAAATTTAAATTTGTTTGTGTGAAGTTTAATTTTCTGAAAATTTATTCTGAACTATAAGTTTTAAACTATTTCGTCTGAGGATTAAGCTTCTAACCTTTTCATCTGATGTTTAAGTTTAAATCTTTCCGGCTGAAGCTGAATTTGAAAAGTATTCTGTCAATTGTGTACAGAGATGAAAGATGGAATTGACAATTATATTTTGTTTCACAGTTGCCTATAATTTTCACTATTATATCTTACGATGGCTTTTTCATAGAAGTGCCTAGTCAGGAACGTGAGCGGCCATGTATTTGTGTGTTAGAGGTATCGATTTTGACTTTGATTTCTGGGATATTTTTTTCTATTGGAATTAGCTGATACAGTGTGGTATTATTTGTTTTTCATTTTACTAACACATTACGGATTTTCTTTAACACAACACCTTCAGAATATTTCAATCAGATAATCTTCAAGTCAAGTCGATACCATCATCATGCATGCTAGCTCGCTGTCTTGGCTAAGTGGCGGGGTCAGGGCTGTTAACTACTCTGATTTATATCAACTTCTGTTATTGTCATTTTTCAGCATATTTAGTTCACCTTTACTTTTTAATTTTTTAAATAAAAAGGTAGGCACGACCACAAGTGCATATCATTTTTTATCATCGCAGATATTTTTCTATGTAATTTGCCGACAGATTCTTTTAAATGGAAACACAACTACCCCACCCAGTGAAAGCTAAATGGTCTTTCATGTCATATATAATGTTTGCTTATCGTATCTACTGTTTCCTTGTTAAATTGTTGAGAAAAATAATTAAAACTATAGGTAGCACTAATGACTTACTGACACACTCGAAAGAATAATCCAATCCTGAACATTTTTCTCCACATAATACATCAAAGCTTGAATCATTAACAGTAAAATCACAGGAAATTGCGTTGTCACATGTGGTTTTCATATGCGTGGTTACATCAAAAATGCTAGCTCTCCCAGATGATTTTATGTTGCATATTCTGTAATCAATCGTTTTCCATAAGGCATACTCTACTTTTAAGTATCCACCTGGACAAGTCCAATTTAACTCAGTATTTACACATGCAATATTTACATCTATGAAAGAAACAAAAACTAACAAATAAATGTAAAATGAAACAAATGCATTTCAATTTAATTAGTACTGTAATTATATTGCTCATTCTATAATTATGCAACATTCTGACGTGTAAGGTTAGACTCTTCAGAACCGAGACTTAACAATACAACTGGCTTTACCCATATCAATGATCCCAATGTGGCGGTTTGGTGCTCCCTCTCGATTGCTGGATATGGGTAGTTAGGGGTGGAAGTTGATGGATTGTTCAGATTGTTACATTGGTTTACGTGTACGGAGAGCGCATCGCCCTCTCCATGCTAAAGACGTAGTATGTAGATTTCGTAAAGCGTAGATGCGTTGTAGCTGCTACAAATGTTCTAAATATTTCGTCCGTACCCAACTCTTTATACTTTTCAAATAGCAATCAAGAATCGTTTCCCTGGTTGGACATTTACCCCTCCCCCTCCTTTTTGTGTAGATTTTATATAGCTAAAATACTACTTGTTGGACGTAATCAATAATTAATCAAAATATCAATAAATTGTCATAGGATATGATAGTTCAAAGTTTCGTAAGGAATAAGAAACCAATTAGTTCCACTGTCATGTCTTCTTTGTGCGTAGAATACCTCAACCATGAATGTTGGAAGATACTCAAGCGGTCATCAGTAGATGAAGGACAGATAATACAATGGATAAATCATGACTAATTGATATTAAATCTGGTAGATATCAGTTTTGATATTGTTTGTTTCTAGAATATTGGTCTTTAAGCAACACATTCTACCTTCTTAGCTAGTTGTCAGTTATCTGAGCTTGCATTGACACTGCTAATATACTGTCCATGTTTATATTTGTAATTAAGTAGGTGGTCATTTTGAGTGAAAGCGAATCATTCAAAGTTTGTCTATATATGAATTGCCATTGGCGATACAGTTATCAACAGAACCTGGATTTCCAACATCATATGTCGTGGTCCATTTTATGTTCCGTGATTTATGGTGATAGGTGATTGTTCGTTTTGTTGATATTGGTAGAATTGTAAACCTTCACTGTTTTAACCCTTCATAAACAATGGTCTACAAAACACCACACAGAAGAAAACCACAGATTGAGCAACAGGAACTCAGGTGTTCCGAAAGGATACAGTTCATGCTTCACTAGTAACGCTTGTCGTGTTACAAACTCGGTGATAAGTCATGAACGAGGAAAGGAGCGGATTGTGATTACGAAAAAAAAACATATCCGTGGTCATTTGTGACACAGATATTTCGTAATGGTAAACCAAGTCATGGTGGCGAACGTAAAACTTTTGAAGCAATGACTTCAACTGAGCCACTAGGAACCATAGGTGCAGTTGCTTCTTAGCTAACAGAAACTCTCTTTAATGTTTGCGAGCTCGAACCGTGGGAGTTGTCCTCGAAGCAGTTTTAAATGTCACATTTTTAAGGGTTTTGTTCATTAACTTCATATACTAAGAAACTATAAATGAAATATTCTTCGAAGTTCTGTTAAAATGTCATACACATAATGTTATGTTGACAAGAATGTAACACACCGAATTGATTCAGTTGTGATCTGTTTGTTAAAACCATAATAACCCAAATGCTGGTCTTTAAAACATCATAGAAGTTGGTATACACTCTGGTATAACGGAAAGGAAAATGTGAATCTACATATCAAAGATAAATCAATTAATCAAGTTGATACTATATCTTTAACTCCAACATTGTTCATTGTCAATAGGCTTAAAGTTGCATTTTGTTACATTTAAATTCAAATTTATATTTCATTTTTTCTTACTTTTCTGTCGAACTTACCAAAGCAATTGCCTTCGTGGCAAGGTACCTCATAGTACCACTCTCCAGCACAAGACTCTCCTATTTCATTTGGTGAAGGATTTGTACACGTCCTTGTATACAATTGTATACCTCCACCACATTTAACACTACAAGTTGAACTCCTAGTCCAATTTGACCAGCCACCATTTCCTACAATACAATAAACTTTATGCATAGTGGGAAAGAAGCAAACAATTATAATACGACATAAGAATATACATGTACAAACAATAAACAAGGCATGCACACAATAAAATTAAAAGCATTGTCAAATTTATAATTCTTCTATCAAATTTAAAACCTAGCTAAAAAATATGAAAAAAGTGTAATATAGGTCTACAACATACATCACAATTAATGTTCATTGCGATACATGTCAAGATAAAAAGCAGTTCCGGTGAAAGGAAATATGTTTAATACATTTTTGGTTATGTATTTATATATTATACATGCAGACATGCCACCTTTGATCACATAAACACATAATCTTACTGATAGGAGTAGATATCATTGATGAAATGGCCAGGTAGGCTCGAAAAAACAAAAAATTAGTAGAAAACCTTAAAGAAATTAATTATAGGTTTCACACCTGTATGTAAATTTCCGGTTTCATTCTTCGACTTATAAACTTTTCAGTCATGGTAACACCTCAAAGATTACAGACATACATGGGAAAACACAAACTTATACCTCTTTTTCAGGTATTTGTACACACTTTGACATCATTTCTTTGGGTTTTTCTAAATAACTTGTTGAAGCATGGTTTTCTAATCGTCATGATTTAAATAGAGATTTAAATAAATTGTCTACAACAGTATTATCATTACAAGTACATTGCGTTTCTACAGAAATTAAGTCAGTTTTGTGCTTAACTTATGTATTCTCAAAATTCTTATTATAGAAAATTATTTTAAAATCATAGAACATAATTCCGGTGAAATGAAGATTTTGTTTTTGGTTATGCATTTATATATTATACATGCCTATATGCCATCTTTTAATACTTAAAATAATAGTCTTAATGATAGGATTAGCAATTATTGCAAAGTGTTGTCTAAGTTATAAACCACACTTTTAATATATAAAAATCGTCTTGTTCATCAAAGAAAGTCAATTGTCATGTATATATGTGTCAGGAGTATTCAATTATATTTCTACGATTTTCTGATTGGATTTTGGAAATGTTCTGTCAGCTGTGTGGTATTTTTTTATATTAATTTTGTAATATTTGTTTTCACTACTATCTGCGTGTATTTGTATTGTTTGAACATACAGTTGTATAGCATTAAAAGGAATAGTGTCTGTTCAATGAAAGACAACCAGCATGGAATGTACAAGTGATTCGCCGTGCCGCGATTGTATTGCAGCTGGCTTTATATCTACCTTTGCAACGAGTGTCTGTTCACTACTAAAGTTCTGAATTCAGTTCGCGTCCGTGACCAGGTTAACTCAATGCGACTGTATGTGCTAAAGTAAGTTAGCTACTTGCAAACAGCCGTCATAATTTTTTTCTTTCGGATAACCTCTACCCTCCTTAATTAATTTATAAAACTGACATTCACGATAAAACTGAAATATTGTTGAAATGAAAACGTAGATATCAAATGTTGTGCCCATGACATGTTTCTGTAATAACCGTCAACAAGTAGACTCAAAGTCGAAAGATGGGAAGGCCATTTGAAAGTGGTGTTAAACACCAATAACCTACCATAATTATCAAGAATATTTATAGCTTATGAGACAGTGATAGTGTTTTGTAGATCATTGTTTGTCCTCAGGTACCACGAATGCTTTATTAGAACTATTACTAAATAACACTGAAGCTTATTAGTAATAAAAATAAAAATAAATTGCTTGATAAGATCAATTAATGTTTGTATGAAATATAACTTACGTTTACAGTTATACGAAACTTGTAATGAGGCCTTCCCATCAGCCCCACATGAACTTCCGATGTTTCTATTGGTAACATCAAAACTGCATGATTTACGACCGTCGCACAAATTTTGGATGCCATGTTTATCACCATGACTACACGTGCTGTAGTTATAAAGAACCGAGGATAGTTGTATGGTTTCGTTATATTCGCCTGTATAAGTCAACATGGCTCTATCTCCTTCTATATATTGTTTTGTGAATGGATCTGAAAATGAAAAAAAACAAAAGAAACATTAATCTGAGTGATCGATTGCTGTTTAACGCCAAGTGAGGAATATTTCAGCTATATCATGGCGACAACAGGTTACATTCGATGAGATTATAATAATGTTGGCTTTGTACTAGACCAACACGCTAAGATAGTTATAGTGATAGCTCGGTGAAACAAGAGTATGTGATTAGAAATGTCGCTCAATTAGGAAACATTATCCCAGTTGCGAACCAAACAGTACTTGCTTTTATTACTTAATGTTGTGTGTTAGCGCAGAAGCAGAAACTATCAATCAATTTCACATTCTTTGTTTGACCCCACAGTGCCCTGAACCCATTATATATCAAACTCGAGGTGAGCACGCTAATCATTACACCACTTATACTGTATAATTACGATAAGGTGCAATTATATTAAACAAATCTTTTCAACATGAATGACATCACGCAGGTATTTGTGCCAAAAATGTTGGTACTTTCGAATTTTATCCAACATTTGTGACATTTGTATATTCTATTTTAAACTTGTGTCAATACTTTATGGATTTCTTCCGTATTATCTTACAGCTGTGTCCATTATACGGCGGGTATATTTTTCTGTGTTTACTAAGCTTGCATCCATTATATAGGACAAAAGCGGTAAATTGAAGGACAGTAAATTCAATGGCAAAAAAAAAAAAGGCAAACAAAAGCAAAAAAAAAAAGGTGATCTCCGGTGCTCTGTATAGGTAATCAGTTGTAAGAATTGTTTGTTTTTCGGCACTTTGCTTGACAAGCACTTCGTTTGGTTGTAAGGTTCCAATAAAAGACAGGAAATTATTGTAGAAGGCGAATATAAGAATTCAATATTAGAGACGAATTAGATATATATGCATATCCAATGTCCGTGAAGTGTCTTAAAATATAAAGTTTATGTGTATGAGCCTTAGCCACTGGGATAAAGGCGAGGTTTACATATACATAACACCTCCTGTATTGGCTTAGTACAGGAACGTAGATGAAATAAAATGGCGCGGGTAAACTTGTGGTATGGACCAAAACCTCCCCTCTGAATGAAATGTTAATAATACTAACATGAACAGTGATATGTTATTCCAAGCTGTGCTGTAGATTCGTTTGATGAACATGTTGAGTTATGATCTTTAATCAAATCTGTCAATTCAAACTCACACTTAACTTTATTATGGCACAAATTTGAAACCTCTTTTAGGATATCCTCATCAGTGTCATTGCAGACAATCGAGTTGAAATCAACGGAGACAATTTTAATCGCTGCTGCATATTCGGAAAACGTACAATTCAAAATTGAGGAATTTCCATCAGATATCACTTTGAAGTGCGTGACTGGAAAGAGAATACGAAATTATATCGTTTGTACTACGTGTGCACACTTAATATAAAAACAAACATATATGTAAATGCTGTCGATTCCTATCGCGTTGTTCACTCGGTTACACAGCAACCCGGGAGACACAAAGTTATTTAAGCATTGACATAACGTTGAAATGACATGGTGACGCTGTATCAACATTGTTTCAACGTTAAAATTACATCATGGGCCTGCTTTAGAAGTGGCTGTCATTTTAGTTTGATACACGCTATACGACATATGTGATGTTTGTCAGGAACTTGTTCCAGGCGCGTCGTTTTCTTCTGTTGCTCAGGTTCCCCAACACCACATCAACAGCTATTTTATTAAAAGTTATTTTTAAGCACCGGTCAATTAAACCTTTATCTTATTATGTGCAAGATATATCAAATGTCATGTGACCTAACTAAATCTCTCACATTTCCATCCTTCCGGAAAGATACACTTAAGCAATAACAACGTAGATACATATATCTAATTTATTGCGCACGACGCGTTTCTGAAATAACCATCATCAGGCACGCTTAAATTCGAAAGATTGGAAAGCCAAATAATTGAAACATTGGTGAGCATTAAAACCAAAAAGCCTAATAAGAATAACCAAAATCAGCTACTGTAATTTATGCCTGAGGGAGGATAACATTAGTTTGATTAATATTTAGATTATTTAGGAACTCTAAATTTCAGTAATAAATATAATAATAAACCATATCATTGCCGAAGCA
The DNA here is from genome assembly GCA_963680875.1 of Bathymodiolus brooksi. Classification (NCBI taxonomy): domain Eukaryota; kingdom Metazoa; phylum Mollusca; class Bivalvia; order Mytilida; family Modiolidae; genus Bathymodiolus; species Bathymodiolus brooksi. The sequence continues at coordinate 119,586,038 of OY804583.1, read as the reverse complement.
CTGATTACTGGGCAGATGAAACCCTCTAGAACTAACAGTTCACCAACAGAGGAATCGACCAAGTGATAGTCATTGAAACGTAGATATCAAAATTAGTGCGCATGACGCGTTTCTAAGAAAATCTCATCAGGTACGCTCAAAATTAAAATATTGGAAAGCCAAATAATTTAAAGTTTTGGGAGCAATAAAACCATAGGGCCTAAGCAGGATACATTAACGTTTATAATATATTTGACAATCTGCATTGACGATATGAGCAATGCTTTATTTACCAGCACGTGTCTTCATATTTTTTTGTGATTTCGTGCAAATTTAATTCATCGGTTAATCGATTAATTGATTGATTTACACCACTATTTGCAAAGATTCCATTCATAGCAAGGTTAGCATTGTAGGAAGCAAGGGAGATATACAATGGAGTTTAACATGCACCAATAAAACTGACCGCCACGAAATACCTAAAATATTGTTGAAAGTGGCGTTAGACACTATTACCCTAACCATAACCCATTGATTACTATATCACTTTGTAGAAAATAAATAGTACAACCATGAAAACATTATTTTTAGATTATAAAAAAGCAATTGAATGTTGATATCAACTTTAGTGACCATTGTCCGTTTCTCAATTGTTTTTGTTTTATGGTGTTTAACGGCACTTGCAATAATAGTTCAGCTATATCGCGGTGGTCTGTTTCATTGGTGGAGGAAACCGGAGAACCCCGAGAAAACCACCGACCTGTCGCAAGTCACTGACAAACTTTATCACATAATGTTGTACATCTCGCCCTGATCAAGATTTGAACTCACAACATCAGTGTTGATATGCACTGATTGCATAGGTAGCTGTAAATCTAACTATCATGCGATCACGGCCACAAAGGCCCTTTATTTCTGAAGCTTTTCTTACGAATTAAAAATCATTGAAATATATCATATCATTTACATTTAGTGTGTTAGCTTGACTTGTATGTCGCTTAAGAAACTACATGTTGTAATATATGTATTGCATGCATCAATAACGATCTTTGATCTGTGAACAAAAAACGATTTAATATTACATTACAAAGGGCCGGTATTATATACAGTTCTTGATAAAGATAGTGGCCATTCAATACTCACTTACTTGTATCATATTTATATTTATTTTTGGTGTATGACATTTCATACATTACGCGAATATATATATACAAGATAATTGGTCACGTACAAATACTATGGAAAGTATTGTGTTTTTTTTTTAATTTGATTCGGTAAAAAAAACCAATAGCAACAACAAAAAACATTTAAAGAAAAAAAAACATCAACAAAAAAAAAACAATCAACACAGAACAGACAAAAAAACAAAAAAAAACATCAAACAAACAATAAAAAAAACCAACAACAAACAAACAAAGTAAAAAACAAAACAAACAAACAAACAAACAAACATAAACAATCAATCAAAAGAAAACATATGACAAATCGAACTCAAATCAAAACAAAAAGAGCAAGCAAAAGTAATCAGATATAAACAAACATACAGATAACAAATATACTTGCAAATAAAAAGGGGAAAAGAGACAAAAATGATAAAAACGTTAAGGACCGAAAAAAGAAAGAAAAAAGAAAAAAACGAAAAAAGCAACTATGCGAATACACCTTTGTGGTCATGGCTGAGTATTTTTTTTTCTATTAATAGATTATTGTTATATATATATATATAACAATAAGGGAGTGGATGTAGTCGAGTGGTCTAGGGCGCTGGACGTAAGGCTAAGCGAATGGTGCTGCAGTGTAACAATGGTGTGGGTTCAAATCCCGTCGAGGGAAGAACAAAAATTTGACAGCTCTAAAATCTAATTCTAACACTGTTTGGTTTAATTTTCAGACGTATATAATATTTAGTATTAACCTAGTATCCTTTAAAGTAACTTTGAGATCCAGTGGGACAGATATATTGTATGGTTGTCACTTGCTTCTAGACGTTTGTATAATATACTTTATTTCCTGTGACTGTATAGTGAATAATTCTTCATTATCCTATCCAATATATTAAAAATTGCTGAGTTAGATTGCTGTCAAATTATAATATTAAGTATATATGTACCATCTACACACGCTTATACACATGTCTTACGTCTATCCCTAGATTTGCCTTACGACACAAGGTAACACTACGACTATTGAAGCTCCTTTTTTAGGGAGTGGATGTAGTCGAGTGTTCTAGGGCGCTGGACGTAAGGCTAAGCGAATGGTGCTGCAGTGTAACAATGGTGTGGGTTCAAATCCCGTCGAGGGAAGAACAAAAATTTGACAGCTCTAAAATCTAATTCTAACACTGTTTGGTTTAATTTTCAGACGTATATAATATTTAGTATTAACCTAGTATCCTTTAAAGTAACTTTCAGATCCAATGGGACAGATATATTGTATCGTTGTCACTTGCTTCTAGACGTTTGTATAATATACTTTATTTCCTGTGACTGTATAGTGAATAATTCTTCATTATCCTATCCAATATATTAAAAATTGCTGAGTTAGATTGCTGTCAAATTATAATATTAAGTATATATGTACCATCTACACACGCTTATACACATGTCTTACGTCTATCCCTAGATTTGCCTTACGAGACAAGGTAACACTACGACTATTGAAGCTCCTTTTTTAGGGAGTGGATGTAGTCGAGTGGTCTAGGGCGCTGGACGTAAGGCTAAGCGAATGGTGCTGCAGTGTAACAATGGTGTGGGTTCAAATCCCGTCGAGGGAAGAACAAAAATTTGACAGCTCTAAAATCTAATTCTAACACTGTTTGGTTTAATTTTCAGACGTATATATATATATATATATATATATATATATATATATACACGCTGATAAAGCTTGTCGGTCAAGCGAAATATCCGTCTATTTAATTATAATTATAGTCTTTTTGCTGACTTATAGTTATTTTTGTTACATTTTAACATCTTCTTTTAATATCGTTGTGCTAACATTTAAGACGTTTGTTTATCATTTTTGTTTGTTTGCACCTGTTTCCGATCCGACATCTCGTAGGTTCATACGTTTGCTACTTTTTCAGACGTTTATATATATATATATATATATATATATATATATACGTCTGAAAATTAAACCAAACAGTGTTAGAATTAGATTTTAGAGCTGTCAAATTTTTGTTCTTCCCTCGACGGGATTTGAACCCACACCATTGTTACACTGCAGCACCATTCGCTTAGCCTTACGTCCAGCGCCCTAGACCACTCGACTACATCCACTCCCTAAAAAAAGGAGCTTCAATAGTCGTAGTGTTACCTTGTCTCGTAAGGCAAATCTAGGGATAGACGCAAGACATGTGTATAAGCGTGTGTAGATGGTACATATATATACTTAATATTATAATTTGACAGCAATCTAACTCAGCAATTTTTTAATATATTGGATAGGATAATGAAGAATTATTCATTATACAGTCACAGGAAATAAAGTATATTATACAAACGTCTAGAAGCAAGTGACAACCATACAATATATCTGTCCCACTGGATCTCAAAGTTACTTTAAAGGATACTAGGTTAATACTAAATATTATATACGTCTGAAAATTAAACCAAACAGTGTTAGAATTAGATTTTAGAGCTGTCAAATTTTTGTTCTTCCCTCGACGGGATTTGAACCCACACCATTGTTACACTGCAGCACCATTCGCTTAGCCTTACGTCCAGCGCCCTAGACCACTCGACTACATCCACTCCCTAAAAAAAGGAGCTTCAATAGTCGTAGTGTTACCTTGTCTCGTAAGGCAAATCTAGGGATAGACGAAAGACATGTGTATAAGCGTGTGTAGATGGTACATATATATACTTAATATTATAATTTGACAGCAATCTAACTCAGCAATTTTTTAATATATTGGATAGGATAATGAAGAATTATTCATTATACAGTCACAGGAAATAAAGTATATTATACAAACGTCTAGAAGCAAGTGACAACCATACAATATATCTGTCCCACTGGATCTCAAAGTTACTTTAAAGGATACTAGGTTAATACTAAATATTATATACGTCTGAAAATTAAACCAAACAGTGTTAGAATTAGATTTTAGAGCTGTCAAATTTTTGTTCTTCCCTCGACGGGATTTGAACCCACACCATTGTTACACTGCAGCACCATTCGCTTAGCCTTACGTCCAGCGCCCTAGACCACTCGACTACATCCACTCCCTAAAAAAAGGAGCTTCAATAGTCGTAGTGTTACCTTGTCTCGTAAGGCAAATCTAGGGATAGACGCAAGACATGTGTATAAGCGTGTGTAGATGGTACATATATATACTTAATATTATAATTTGACAGCAATCTAACTCAGCAATTTTTTAATATATTGGATAGGATAATGAAGAATTATTCATTATACAGTCACAGGAAATAAAGTATATTATACAAACGTCTAGAAGCAAGTGACAACCATACAATATATCTGTCCCACTGGATCTCAAAGTTACTTTAAAGGATACTAGGTTAATACTAAATATTATATACGTCTGAAAATTAAACCAAACAGTGTTAGAATTAGATTTTAGAGCTGTCAAATTTTTGTTCTTCCCTCGACGGGATTTGAACCCACACCATTGTTACACTGCAGCACCATTCGCTTAGCCTTACGTCCAGCGCCCTAGACCACTCGACTACATCCACTCCCTAAAAAAAGGAGCTTCAATAGTCGTAGTGTTACCTTGTCTCGTAAGGCAAATCTAGGGATAGACGCAAGACATGTGTATAAGCGTGTGTAGATGGTACATATATATACTTAATATTATAATTTGACAGCAATCTAACTCAGCAATTTTTTTAATATATTGGATAGGATAATGAAGAATTATTCATTATACAGTCACAGGAAATAAAGTATATTATACAAACGTCTAGAAGCAAGTGACAACCATACAATATATCTGTCCCACTGGATCTCAAAGTTACTTTAAAGGATACTAGGTTAATACTAAATATTATATACGTCTGAAAATTAAACCAAACAGTGTTAGAATTAGATTTTAGAGCTGTCAAATTTTTGTTCTTCCCTCGACGGGATTTGAACCCACACCATTGTTACACTGCAGCACCATTCGCTTAGCCTTACGTCCAGCGCCCTAGACCACTCGACTACATCCACTCCCTAAAAAAAGGAGCTTCAATAGTCGTAGTGTTACCTTGTCTCGTAAGGCAAATCTAGGGATAGACGCAAGACATGTGTATAAGCGTGTGTAGATGGTACATATATATACTTAATATTATAATTTGACAGCAATCTAACTCAGCAATTTTTTAATATATTGGATAGGATAATGAAGAATTATTCATTATACAGTCACAGGAAATAAAGTATATTATACAAACGTCTAGAAGCAAGTGACAACCATACAATATATCTGTCCCACTGGATCTCAAAGTTACTTTAAAGGATACTAGGTTAATACTAAATATTATATACGTCTGAAAATTAAACCAAACAGTGTTAGAATTAGATTTTAGAGCTGTCAAATTTTTGTTCTTCCCTCGACGGGATTTGAACCCACACCATTGTTACACTGCAGCACCATTCGCTTAGCCTTACGTCCAGCGCCCTAGACCACTCGACTACATCCACTCCCTAAAAAAAGGAGCTTCAATAGTCGTAGTGTTACCTTGTCTCGTAAGGCAAATCTAGGGATAGACGCAAGACATGTGTATAAGCGTGTGTAGATGGTACATATATATACTTAATATTATAATTTGACAGCAATCTAACTCAGCAATTTTTTTAATATATTGGATAGGATAATGAAGAATTATTCATTATACAGTCACAGGAAATAAAGTATATTATACAAACGTCTAGAAGCAAGTGACAACCATACAATATATCTGTCCCACTGGATCTCAAAGTTACTTTAAAGGATACTAGGTTAATACTAAATATTATATACGTCTGAAAATTAAACCAAACAGTGTTAGAATTAGATTTTAGAGCTGTCAAATTTTTGTTCTTCCCTCGACGGGATTTGAACCCACACCATTGTTACACTGCAGCACCATTCGCTTAGCCTTACGTCCAGCGCCCTAGACCACTCGACTACATCCACTCCCTAAAAAAAGGAGCTTCAATAGTCGTAGTGTTACCTTGTCTCGTAAGGCAAATCTAGGGATAGACGCAAGACATGTGTATAAGCGTGTGTAGATGGTACATATATATACTTAATATTATAATTTGACAGCAATCTAAACTCAGCAATTTTTTAATATATTGGATAGGATAATGAAGAATTATTCATTATACAGTCACAGGAAATAAAGTATATTATACAAACGTCTAGAAGCAAGTGACAACCATACAATATATCTGTCCCACTGGATCTCAAAGTTACTTTAAAGGATACTAGGTTAATACTAAATATTATATACGTCTGAAAATTAAACCAAACAGTGTTAGAATTAGATTTTAGAGCTGTCAAATTTTTGTTCTTCCCTCGACGGGATTTGAACCCACACCATTGTTACACTGCAGCACCATTCGCTTAGCCTTACGTCCAGCGCCCTAGACCACTCGACTACATCCACTCCCTAAAAAAAGGAGCTTCAATAGTCGTAGTGTTACCTTGTCTCGTAAGGCAAATCTAGGGATAGACGCAAGACATGTGTATAAGCGTGTGTAGATGGTACATATATATACTTAATATTATAATTTGACAGCAATCTAACTCAGCAATTTTTTAATATATTGGATAGGATAATGAAGAATTATTCATTATACAGTCACAGGAAATAAAGTATATTATACAAACGTCTAGAAGCAAGTGACAACCATACAATATATCTGTCCCACTGGATCTCAAAGTTACTTTAAAGGATACTAGGTTAATACTAAATATTATATACGTCTGAAAATTAAACCAAACAGTGTTAGAATTAGATTTTAGAGCTGTCAAATTTTGTTCTTCCCTCGACGGGATTTGAACCCACACCATTGTTACACTGCAGCACCATTCGCTTAGCCTTACGTCCAGCGCCCTAGACCACTCGACTACATCCACTCCCTAAAAAAAGGAGCTTCAATAGTCGTAGTGTTACCTTGTCTCGTAAGGCAAATCTAGGGATAGACGCAAGACATGTGTATAAGCGTGTGTAGATGGTACATATATATACTTAATATTATAATTTGACAGCAATCTAACTCAGCAATTTTTTTAATATATTGGATAGGATAATGAAGAATTATTCATTATACAGTCACAGGAAATAAAGTATATTATACAAACGTCTAGAAGCAAGTGACAACCATACAATATATCTGTCCCACTGGATCTCAAAGTTACTTTAAAGGATACTAGGTTAATACTAAATATTATATACGTCTGAAAATTAAACCAAACAGTGTTAGAATTAGATTTTAGAGCTGTCAAATTTTTGTTCTTCCCTCGACGGGATTTGAACCCACACCATTGTTACACTGCAGCACCATTCGCTTAGCCTTACGTCCAGCGCCCTAGACCACTCGACTACATCCACTCCCTAAAAAAAGGAGCTTCAATAGTCGTAGTGTTACCTTGTCTCGTAAGGCAAATCTAGGGATAGACGCAAGACATGTGTATAAGCGTGTGTAGATGGTACATATATATACTTAATATTATAATTTGACAGCAATCTAACTCAGCAATTTTTTAATATATTGGATAGGATAATGAAGAATTATTCATTATACAGTCACAGGAAATAAAGTATATTATACAAACGTCTAGAAGCAAGTGACAACCATACAATATATCTGTCCCACTGGATCTCAAAGTTACTTTAAAGGATACTAGGTTAATACTAAATATTATATACGTCTGAAAATTAAACCAAACAGTGTTAGAATTAGATTTTAGAGCTGTCAAATTTTTGTTCTTCCCTCGACGGGATTTGAACCCACACCATTGTTACACTGCAGCACCATTCGCTTAGCCTTACGTCCAGCGCCCTAGACCACTCGACTACATCCACTCCCTAAAAAAAGGAGCTTCAATAGTCGTAGTGTTACCTTGTCTCGTAAGGCAAATCTAGGGATAGACGCAAGACATGTGTATAAGCGTGTGTAGATGGTACATATATATACTTAATATTATAATTTGACAGCAATATAACTCAGCAATTTTTTAATATATTGGATAGGATAATGAAGAATTATTCATTATACAGTCACAGGAAATAAAGTATATTATACAAACGTCTAGAAGCAAGTGACAACCATACAATATATCTGTCCCACTGGATCTCAAAGTTACTTTAAAGGATACTAGGTTAATACTAAATATTATATACGTCTGAAAATTAAACCAAACAGTGTTAGAATTAGATTTTAGAGCTGTCAAATTTTTGTTCTTCCCTCGACGGGATTTGAACCCACACCATTGTTACACTGCAGCACCATTCGCTTAGCCTTACGTCCAGCGCCCTAGACCACTCGACTACATCCACTCCCTAAAAAAAGGAGCTTCAATAGTCGTAGTGTTACCTTGTCTCGTAAGGCAAATCTAGGGATAGACGCAAGACATGTGTATAAGCGTGTGTAGATGGTACATATATATACTTAATATTATAATTTGACAGCAATCTAACTCAGCAATTTTTTTAATATATTGGATAGGATAATGAAGAATTATTCATTATACAGTCACAGGAAATAAAGTATATTATACAAACGTCTAGAAGCAAGTGACAACCATACAATATATCTGTCCCACTGGATCTCAAAGTTACTTTAAAGGATACTAGGTTAATACTAAATATTATATACGTCTGAAAATTAAACCAAACAGTGTTAGAATTAGATTTTAGAGCTGTCAAATTTTTGTTCTTCCCTCGACGGGATTTGAACCCACACCATTGTTACACTGCAGCACCATTCGCTTAGCCTTACGTCCAGCGCCCTAGACCACTCGACTACATCCACTCCCTAAAAAAAGGAGCTTCAATAGTCGTAGTGTTACCTTGTCTCGTAAGGCAAATCTAGGGATAGACGCAAGACATGTGTATAAGCGTGTGTAGATGGTACATATATATACTTAATATTATAATTTGACAGCAATCTAACTCAGCAATTTTTTAATATATTGGATAGGATAATGAAGAATTATTCATTATACAGTCACAGGAAATAAAGTATATTATACAAACGTCTAGAAGCAAGTGACAACCATACAATATATCTGTCCCACTGGATCTCAAAGTTACTTTAAAGGATACTAGGTTAATACTAAATATTATATACGTCTGAAAATTAAACCAAACAGTGTTAGAATTAGATTTTAGAGCTGTCAAATTTTTGTTCTTCCCTCGACGGGATTTGAACCCACACCATTGTTACACTGCAGCACCATTCGCTTAGCCTTACGTCCAGCGCCCTAGACCACTCGACTACATCCACTCCCTAAAAAAAGGAGCTTCAATAGTCGTAGTGTTACCTTGTCTCGTAAGGCAAATCTAGGGATAGACGCAAGACATGTGTATAAGCGTGTGTAGATGGTACATATATATACTTAATATTATAATTTGACAGCAATCTAACTCAGCAATTTTTTAATATATTGGATAGGATAATGAAGAATTATTCATTATACAGTCACAGGAAATAAAGTATATTATACAAACGTCTAGAAGCAAGTGACAACCATACAACATATCTGTCCCACTGGATCTCAAAGTTACTTTAAAGGATACTAGGTTAATACTAAATATTATATACGTCTGAAAATTAAACCAAACAGTGTTAGAATTAGATTTTAGAGCTGTCAAATTTTTGTTCTTCCCTCGACGGGATTTGAACCCACACCATTGTTACACTGCAGCACCATTCGCTTAGCCTTACGTCCAGCGCCCTAGACCACTCGACTACATCCACTCCCTAAAAAAAGGAGCTTCAATAGTCGTAGTGTTACCTTGTCTCGTAAGGCAAATCTAGGGATAGACGCAAGACATGTGTATAAGCGTGTGTAGATGGTACATATATATACTTAATATTATAATTTGACAGCAATCTAACTCAGCAATTTTTTAATATATTGGATAGGATAATGAAGAATTATTCATTATACAGTCACAGGAAATAAAGTATATTATACAAACGTCTAGAAGCAAGTGACAACCATACAATATATCTGTCCCACTGGATCTCAAAGTTACTTTAAAGGATACTAGGTTAATACTAAATATTATATACGTCTGAAAATTAAACCAAACAGTGTTAGAATTAGATTTTAGAGCTGTCAAATTTTTGTTCTTCCCTCGACGGGATTTGAACCCACACCATTGTTACACTGCAGCACCATTCGCTTAGCCTTACGTCCAGCGCCCTAGACCACTCGACTACATCCACTCCCTAAGAAAAGGAGCTTCAATAGTCGTAGTGTTACCTTGTCTCGTAAGGCAAATCTAGGGATAGACGCAAGACATGTGTATAAGCGTGTGTAGATGGTACATATATATACTTAATATTATAATTTGACAGCAATCTAACTCAGCAATTTTTTAATATATTGGATAGGATAATGAAGAATTATTCATTATACAGTCACAGTAAATAAAGTATATTATACAAACGTCTAGAAGCAAGTGACAACCATACAATATATCTGTCCCACTGGATCTCAAAGTTACTTTAAAGGATACTAGGTTAATACTAAATATTATATACGTCTGAAAATTAAACCAAACAGTGTTAGAATTAGATTTTAGAGCTGTCAAATTTTTGTTCTTCCCTCGACGGGATTTGAACCCACACCATTGTTACACTGCAGCACCATTCGCTTAGCCTTACGTCCAGCGCCCTAGACCACTCGACTACATCCACTCCCTAAAAAAAGGAGCTTCAATAGTCGTAGTGTTACCTTGTCTCGTAAGGCAAATCTAGGGATAGACGCAAGACATGTGTATAAGCGTGTGTAGATGGTACATATATATACTTAATATTATAATTTGACAGCAATCTAACTCAGCAATTTTTTAATATATTGGATAGGATAATGAAGAATTATTCATTATACAGTCACAGGAAATAAAGTATATTATACAAACGTCTAGAAGCAAGTGACAACCATACAATATATCTGTCCCACTGGATCTCAAAGTTACTTTAAAGGATACTAGGTTAATACTAAATATTATATACGTCTGAAAATTAAACCAAACAGTGTTAGAATTAGATTTTAGAGCTGTCAAATTTTTGTTCTTCCCTCGACGGGATTTGAACCCACACCATTGATACACTGCAGCACCATTCGCTTAGCCTTACGTCCAGCGCCCTAGACCACTCGACCACATCCACTTCCTAAAAAAGGAGCTTCAATAATCCTAGTGTTACCTTTTCTCGTAAGGTAAATCTAGGGATAGACGTAAGACATGTGTATAAGCGTGTGTAGATGGTACATATATACTTAATATTATAATTTGACAGCAATCTAACTCAGCAATTTTTAATATATTGTATAGGATAATGAAGAATTCACTATACAGTCACAGTAAATAAAGTATATTATACAAACGTCTAGAAGCAAGTGACAACCATACAATATATCTGTCCCACTGGATCTGAAAGTTACTAAGGATACTAGGTTAATACTAAATATTATATACGTCTGAAAATTAAACCAAACAGTGTTAGAATTAGATATATATATATACATACTAGTAACGTATGTATGTGTGATTAAATATTTTGTTTTGTAAAATAACTTGATATATTTAAAAAAACACAAAAACAAAAACTAAAAAAGAAAACAAGGAAGAGAAATCCTTTTTGATATATATATGGGTGTTTATCTTAGAAACCGAAATGGTTTTTTTTAGCATATGTTTTGTCCAGAGAAGGGGGTTTTTCCTGTTCATCTGACCTGTTGTATGTTTCTTCAGGTAGAGTCTTTTCAATAATAATAATTTTAGAAATGACCCTCCCCCCACTAAGTTGTAACGATTGGGCAATTGCCTCAATGTGTATATTAAAAATATGTTAAATAAGTTGATGAAACAGACGATAAATATAGAGCTTACTTTCATCTGCAGAAATCCACGAGAATAGAGTAAAATATACAATAAAAGAGACACACATCTTGTTCTCCATTGTTACGACACATTCAATGTAAAACAAGGAAGACTTTGATCAAATCACCCTACAATGTAGGTATTAATAACACCGTAGTTTATCAGGGTTCAGACTCAAAAGTATATTTTGTAAATTGGTACTGCAACTAAAGAAATTATTAAATATTATTATGCTTTCTGTAAATTTCTTCTGTTATATAAGTTCATACGATATTTTGGCATATATCACAAAGAATTAGATAGCGTTGATATACTATGCGAAAATAGTACATCTACTATGCCAGTTTCACGCGGGGAAGGTTGGGTTTTCAGCTGTCTGTCAAGCTATGCATAGTTAGTCCACGTGCAAGGGGGCGGATCCAATCTGTCAATCTATCATAGTCATCTAAGCGTTTCTTAATACTTGTTATTGTTATTAATTAAATTTCAAACTTCAAAAATCTTTATATTTTTAAAGCCTTAAATGAAACAAAGAATATTCTCACATTTTCAAGACTATCTGATCCAATATATTAGTCACCAATATCAGAACCTCCTTTATTGTAATATTTCTCAATATATTTTGTCAACATATAACAGTCACCTTCGGGTCGTGCACTATGTCTTCAACCCTGACCACTATATTGGCATAGTCAATGCTAACACAACATTATTATATACACTCCAACAAAAGTTATGCACCACCCTATATTTTAATCGAGATATTTTTTTACATCAATACTGTTAAAGCAATAAAATGGATATCACCATTTTTCTTACACTTCTTAAGAGACTACACCAAGGGCTCTAAAATTACAAATCTACGAAGTATTTATCATCCAGAAAGACGTGACTATGACGTGGAAACAATGGGGTTCAAAACAGGCGCTGGGAAAACGTAAAACCAGTTTGTCTTTGATGGAAGTTTTTAACATTGCATTACATTGCAGAGTCTTCAGATTTTAAGAACTCTTAAATGCATCTATTGTGCGTATGTGTAAGGCATAACAATTAATAACGAGTATACATACCGCGCTTATTGTGAAGTTCTGTAACACGCCTCGTCATGCTTCGCACAAGACGCCTAAGACGTTCTTGGGGGAAACTGTTGCCACTCCTGTAAGATAGCAGTTCTTAATTCGTCAATATTTTGACATTTTAGATTGCCTTGGTTAATTTTTCGGCCAATAAAGTCCCATACATGCTCTATAGGGTTCATGTCTGGCGACATCGATATCACAGGCCATGGAATTGTCTAAACAGCCTCTTGCTGTAAAAATGTTGTACAATTCGGGCTCTATGTGGCCTAGCGTTGTCGTCCATGAACATTGGCCTGTCAGCCAACGCATAATGGATATGAGGTTTGTTTTCATATTTGTACCGTTGTTTTTATATTTTGTTTTTGTATTGCTCTTTTATTCAGAAAATTCTTCTTACATAGGTACTAGTTATTCATAATGTACAAGTATATATCAACCTATGCATTATCGCCACTTTCAAAAACGTTTGTAGACACCAAAGAGATATAGATAAGCCATAAATCAAAGAACAGACAATACAATGACCCAAACAAAAAAAGACAAAAGGACAAACAATGATCTACAAAATCCTATCGCTTCTCTACACATTAGCTATGGATATTCTTGTAAAATATGGTAGTTTATTTGTGCTTAACACCATTTTCAATTGGCTTTCCAAGCTGTGTCTGCGAGTGTACCCGATGAACATTTTTGTAGAAACGCGTCGCGCGCACTAATTGTGATATCTACGTTTTTATTTCAAGAATATTTCAGCTATATCGTCACTGTCAGATTTATAAATTGATTCATTAGGGTAGATGTCGAATATCCGACAGAAAAACTTTTGACGGTTGCTTGGAAGTAGCTAGCCAACTTTATATAAAGTAGTATTGCGTTTCTCTTATCACGGACACGAACCGAATTCAGAACTTTAGCAGAGAATAGACAATCATTGCAAACGTAGATATAAGATCGCGGCCACGACGATTCACCTTGTAAATTAGTATTCTAAACTAGTTGCCTTTCATTGAACAGAAACTATTCTTGTTAATGCTATAATACTGGATTTTCAAAAAATAAATATACATGTAAATAGTAATGGAAATAAACGATAACAAATAAAATGAATAATAATTAACATAAAGAGAAAGATACCACACAGCTGTCAGCACATTTCCAAAATCCAATCAGAAAATCGTAGAAACAGAAGTAAATACTCCTGACACATATATACATGACTATTGGCTTTCCTTGAAGAACAAAACTATTTTTATATAAATAAAAATGTGGATTAATTTAAAATAGAATATACAAATGTCACAAATGTTGGATAAAATTCGAAAGTACCAACATTTTTGGCACAAATACTTGCGTGATGTCATTCATGTTGAAAAGATTTGTTTAATATAATTGCACCTTATCGTAATTATACAGTATAAGTGGTGTAATGATTAGCGTGCTCACCTCGAGTTTGATATATAATGGGTTCAGGGCACTGTGGGGTCAAACAAAGAATGTGAAATTGATTGATAGTTTCTGCTTCTGCGCTAACACACAACATTAAGTAATAAAAGCAAGTACTGTTTGGTTCGCAACTGGGATAATGTTTCCTAATTGAGCGACATTTCTAATCACATACTCTTGTTTCACCGAGCTATCACTATAACTATCTTAGCGTGTTGGTCTAGTACAAAGCCAACATTATTATAATCTCATCGAATGTAACCTGTTGTCGCCATGATATAGCTGAAATATTCCTCACTTCGATCGATCACTCAGATTAATGTTTCTTTTGTTTTTTTTTCATTTTCAGATCCATTCACAAAACAATATATAGAAGGAGATAGAGCCATGTTGACTTATACAGGCGAATATAACGAAACCATACAACTATCCTCGGTTCTTTATAACTACAGCACGTGTAGTCATGGTGATAAACATGGCATCCAAAATTTGTGCGACGGTCGTAAATCATGCAGTTTTGATGTTACCAATAGAAACATCGGAAGTTCATGTGGGGCTGATGGGAAGGCCTCATTACAAGTTTCGTATAACTGTAAACGTAAGTTATATTTCATACAAACATTAATTGATCTTATCAAGCAATTTATTTTTATTTTTATTACTAATAAGCTTCAGTGTTATTTAGTAATAGTGCTAATAAAGCATTCATGGTACCTGAGGACAAACAATGATCTACAAAACACTATCACTGTCTCATAAACTATAAATATTCTTGATAATTATGGTAGGTTATTGGTGCTTAACACCACTTTCAATTGGCCTTCCCATCTTTCGAATTTGAGTCTACTTGTTGAAGGTTATTACCGAAACATGTCATGGGCACAACATTTGATATCTACGTTTTCATTTCAACAATATTTCAGTTTTATCGTGAATGTCAGTTTTATAAATTAATTAAGGAGGGTAGAGGTTATCCGAAAGAAAAAAATTATGACGGCTGTTTGCAAGTAGCTAACTTACTTTAGCACATACAGTCGCATTGAGTTAACCTGGTCACGGACGCGAACTGAATTCAGAACTTTAGTAGTGAACAGACACTCATTGCAAAGGTAGATATAAAGCCAGCTGCAATAAAATCGCGGCACGGCGAATCACTTGTACATTCCATGCTGGTTGTCTTTCATTGAACAGACACTATTCCTTTTAATGCTATACAACTGTATGCTCAAACAATACAAATACACGCAGATAGTAGTGAAAACAAATATTACAAAATTAATATAAAAAAAATACCACACAGCTGACAGAACATTTCCAAAATCCAATCAGAAAATCGTAGAAATATAATTGAATACTCCTGACACATATATACATGACAATTGACTTTCTTTGATGAACAAGACGATTTTTATATATTAAAAGTGTGGTTTATAACTTAGACAACACTTTGCAATAATTGCTAATCCTATCATTAAGACTATTATTTTAAGTATTAAAAGATGGCATATAGGCATGTATAATATATAAATGCATAACCAAAAACAAAATCTTCATTTCACCGGAATTATGTTCTATGATTTTAAAATAATTTTCTATAATAAGAATTTTGAGAATACATAAGTTAAACACAAAACTGAATTAATTTCTGTAGAAACGCAATGTACTTGTAATGATAATACTTTGGTAGACAATTTATTTAAATCTCTATTTAAATCATGACGATTAGAAAACCATGCTTCAACAAGTTATTTAAGGAAAACCCCAAAGAAATGATGTCAAAGTGTGTACAAATACCTGAAAAAGAGGTGTAAGTTTGTGTTTTCCCATGTATGTCTGTAATCTTTCAGGTGTTACCATGACTGAAAAGTTTATAAGTCGAAGAATGAAACCGGAAGTTTATTAGCTTAAGGTGTGAAACCTATAATTAATTTATTTAAGGTTTTCTACTAATTTTTTGTTTTTTCGAGCCTACCTGGCCATTTTATCTTAAGTTTAACCTTTCGAAGACCATACATTTTCTCAAACGTCCATGATTCTTCTACGTTCTGTCAAAATATCAGGCCATGCTTAAAGTCTTGCAGTGAAATGCCAGCCTATGGAAAATACCTACTCTAAAAATAGCTCTGTCATCCCCCAGAAATTCCCTATTTATAGGTCATGCATCAAATCCTCCATATCCATATTAAAATACAACTAAATCAATCAAATTTGGGCTCAAAATAATCCTTATACATTTAACTTCAAATATCAATTTAATTATTCCATTCCATTCAGTATTTGTCACAATACATCAAAGTGAAAGGAACTTTGTTTCTTTAAAAGGGACTACTTTTGTATATGTTCTTAGCTCTGATTGGTTGAATTACTTGTTTGACACCTAAAGAGCAACACAACTTGCTTCTCTAACCCTCTATTGGCCTTATTTCTATTCCGTAGGCAATATCAACCACCAAAAACCTCATAAGGTATGTGGCTGTCTAATATTTGCAAGTATAATTGTTCAAATGCAAAGGTACCTCCTTGAAGATTTTTAATGAAAACATCTCCATTTACAGCTGTTGAGTTCAGACTGTGTAATATACCAAAAACTTACCTATTCTCCTATATATTACAGTTATTAAGCTAATTTCTAACATAATAAGCAATGTTTACACACATATATGCCTCAGTTGTATATTTAATAGCTAAATACTATGAAATGTTTACATTTAGCACCCCCCCCCCTTTTTTCTTCACATAAAATGAGTTCACATCATTCTTAATTTTGTTAATTCATGCTTTAACCCCATAAATTACATAATTTAAGGCATAAAATAAGTTTTTGTATATAGATCTACAGTTGAAATTCCTTCTAATTCCATCAATTATGCAAAAATATGATTTATTGATATTCAGGTTTTGGAATTTCCTATGGCACAAAACTATAATTTCCCCCAAAACTCAATAAATATATGCTTCCACATCATTTTTCCCACTGTTTAAGTAAGCTGGATGTTCAAATGTACTGTTACACTCAAATAATACTCTAAAACATGAAATCCAAATTGACAATTTGAAAAATTTACAGAAAATGCTAAGCAGTCAAAATAATTTTTCTGGGATCACTTGAATTACCAGGTTTTTACTACATAATTTTCAAATAAAACTGCTTTCTATAGCCTTATATTATTTTATAAGTACATTGTACATGTATTCTAACTGAAACTATCAAAATTTATCAGAAAAATTTGCAAGATTGAAAAAAATCCAATCATGATATCGCCATATTCTATATTTGAAGTCAACAAACTGCTGCATGATGAATTTTTTTAAATTCTTAATATCAACCATATTTTCAATATGATATGCCCTTCTACTGCGAAAACACATTCAATAACATATTCCCAATAACTATAAAGTCATAAATAAAAATAAAATGAATTGCAATACCCTCTGTCCATGTATATTCCAAAATATTACATAACATGCATTTTGACCATGTAATCTGACACCAGAATGCATTTTGTAACATTTGTGTATGAAAAATGTCACTCTGTGTCTGTTGTGATATTATTAGGCTAATTTGAACATGACAGCAGCAAAAGTTCAATTTGATGTTTTTTAACTTAAGGTGTGAAACCTATAATTACTTTCTTTTCGGTTTTCTACTACATTTTTGTTTTTTCGAGCCTACCTGGCCATTTTATCTTAAGTTTAACCTTTTGAAGACCATACATTTTCTGAAACGTCCATGATTCCTCTACGTTCTGTCAAAATATCAGGCCATGTTTAAAGTCTTGCAGTGAAATGCCAGGCTATGGAAAATACCTACTCTAAAACTAGCTCTGTCATCCCCCAGAAATTCCCTATTTATAGGTCATGCATCAAATCCTCCATATCCATATTAAAATACAACTAAATCAATCAAATTTGCGCTCAAAATAATCCTTATACATTTACCTTCAATTATCAATTTAATTATTCCATTCCATTCAGTATTTGTCACAATACATCAAAGTGAAAGGAACTTTTTTTCTTTAAAAGGGACTAGTTTTGTATATGTTCTTAGCTCTGATTGGTTGAATTACTGGTTTGACACCTACAACTAATCTTGGATAATTCCGGTATAACTACTATTTTCCGGATAAACAGAATGCAGCTATTTTATTTATTATTGTTGATTTCATCCAAAACACCGTTTGTATTGGCATAGCTGCATGTATGTGGTGAAAACAGCTGTCTCCAATTTATTTTTGCAGCTATGAGTTAAACCATGTACTCATTCCGAAAATGAAGGATACAAATTAGAAATTTAAAATAGAAAATAATTTTATTTCTCGTTCAAGTTGTCAATTTTGCGAAACTCTCAACAATGACAAAGGTTATATTCAAGTGTTATCGTCTTAGGTGAAACACGATGATGTGGGTGGAGGCGTCACTTTCCCCGCTTTCAAATATATGATTCGGTCGTAAATATTTACCTCATATATACCAATGGTGCATGCGGATTTTAAAGCTACATGTATAGCAATAGTTCTACAAGCACATGCAAATGCTTTATTGCCAGGTCAAATACTTCTAAAAT